>CM053026.1:179137569-180337569 GCA_028564925.1 Lithobates sylvaticus
TGGAGCATACTGCCAAGTTTGCTCCAGTGACGAGGGGGGGATGATGAGGTAAATGACTGTACTTGGGTGCCTGAGAGGAGGAGGAGGCACAACTCCAACAAGGCAGGATGTCCTCTAGGGGGCAGCTTAAGGGCAGCCACCCTATTGCATTACACCACAGAGCTCCGCAGGTGCAGGGCGCTGCTGATTCCCTGCTGACTTTTAAAAGTTACTTGTTGTGGGCCTTTTTCGACACGTGTGCAGCAGATCGCACCGTTGCTGTTTGCAACCTATGTCTGAAGAAGATCAAGTGTGGCCATAACAGAAGCCGCTTGGGCACCACATGCTTGACCAGACATATGATTACCTGCCATGCAGTCCGTTAGCAACACACATCAAAGAAAATGGCAGACTTTTCCTTGCTCCTTATCTGGGATCTCCAACCCTACTATACCTCCAGTCCTTTCAAAAACCTGCACTGAGAGGAATGAAGGTATAGCAATAGGTGTCCTAAGTACTTGCAGCCAATCTGCTAGCAGTACACCACCATCTGATTTTAGCAGGCAAATTTCCCTACTCCAGTTGCTGAGCTGTAAGAAGAAATTTGGTCCCAGCCATCCACGTGCTCAGCGTCTAAATGCTAGCTTGGCCAAATTGCTATCACTGCAAGACTTTCAGCTGGTAGACTCTGCCCCCTTTCATGAATTTGTGGAATGTGCTGTACCTCAGTGGCCAGTTCCAAGACGCCATTTCTTTTCACGGAATGCCATTCCGGCTCTCTACCAGCATATGGAAGGCAATATTTTGGCCTCGTTGGACAGGGCGGTCAGCAGTAATGTTCATATTACCGCTGACTCATGGTCCAGCAGGCATGGACAGGGACGTTACCTTTCCTTCACGGTGCACTGGGTAACTCTGTTGGCAGCTGGGAAGGATGCAGGACAGGGCTCACTGTTGTTGGAGCTTGTTCCACCACCACGCCTCCAAAATGCTACTGGCAGATTCTGCCACAGCTCTCTTCTCCACCCCCTCCTCTTCTTCTTCATCTATGGCCTCTTCTGCAGATTTGTCCATTGAACCAGCGGTGCTCCGTAAACTTTCAAGGGGCTACGCAAGCAGTCAGGCTAAAAGATGCCATGCGGTGCTTGAGTTGGTCTGCCTAGGGGACAGGAGCCACACTGGGGTAGAGATTATGTCAGCTCTGCAGGGGCAGGCTCAGATGTGGTTGACACCATGCCAGCTTCAGCCAGGAATGGTTGTATGCGACAATGGCACCAACCTTCTCTCCGCCCTCCGACAGGGACACTTGACCCATGTTCCATGTTTGGCACACATCCTGAATTTGGTGGTGCAGCAGTTCTTGAGCAGGTACCCAGGCTTACAGGATCTCCTGAGGCAGGTCAGAAAAGTCTGTTGTCATTTCCGCTGGTCATACAATGTCATTGCTCTGCTGGCTGACATTCAAAGGGAATGCAGCCTGCCCACCAATCGCCTCATTTGTGACATGCCCACCAGGTAGAACTTAACATTGGCAATGCTGCAGCGGCTGCAAACACAGCAGAGGGCCATCAATGAGTACCTGTGCAAATATGGCACCAGGACAGGGTCAGGGGAGCTTGGCTTCTATTTCGCCATGCTAGTGGCTACTGATCAAGGATGCACACACTGTCCTGTCACCATTTGAGGAGGCCACAAGGATGGTGAGCAGAGACAAGGCATGCATCAGTGACACTGTCCCTCTAGTCTTCCTGTTGGAGCACATGCTTTGTGGAATCATGGACAGGGCACTTGAGGCAGAACAACAAGAGGAAGAGTAGAACTTCCTAATTCTCAAGACCCCCTTTATCCAGATAGCATTCTTGTGGGCCATCCAACACACACAGGAAGAAGAGGAGGAGGATGGTTTCAGCATGGATGTAGATGATAACACTCAGCAGCAGTCTTCAAGGGATGGTTTTCATCCCCCAGAAAGCCAAGGAGTTGTATGTGGTTGGGAGGAGGTCGTTACGGAGCATGTCATCCTTAGTGACCCAGAGGACTCAGAATCAAATGCCTTTTGAAAACCTACGCTGCATGGCCTCGCTGATTCTGCAAAGCCTGCGAAAGGACCCTAGGATTCATGGTATCAAGGAGAGGGATAATTACTGGCTTGCAAATCTTCTTGATCCACGTTACAAAAGTAAGGTTGCCGAACTCATCCTGCCTTCACAGATGGAGCAGAGGATAAAACATAAAACAGGAGTCCTTGAAGAATGGTTTGTGCAACACATTTCCAGACTCTGGGAGGTTACCATTTCCTGGTGCTGGACAACGTGTTGCTGAGGCTTCGTTCAGTCAGAGGTAGAGTGGTGGAGAAGGTGGCCGGCTGACTGATGCCTTTAAACAATTTTTCAGTCCTCAGCACCTCAGGAATATCTAGGGGCAAGAGCAGACTTAGAAACCTTACCAACAGAGCATCCACTGGGTTACTGGGTCTTGAGGATGGACCACTAGCCAGAACTTGCTCAATATGCAATTAAGCTACTGGCCTGTCTTGCATCCAGCGTGCATGCTGAACGCACATTCAGTGCTGCTGGAGGGTTTGTAATTGATCAAATGCACCTTTCCACAGACTCCATTGATAGGCTCACATTCATAAAATAATCAGTCTAGCAGCTATCAAGCACCTGATGCTGATGTAACTGATTGAATTTGCTATGGATATGGGATCCCTTGAAGACTGCCTATGCTGACTATACTATTCCTCTCAATCTTGATGATGCTAGCTTCCAACAATATTTTTGGTTTAGGGCACCACCATCACCACCCAAGACCCAATTTTTCTGCCCCCGTTTAACATGGGCATGCAATTAAAATGTTTGATCTAATATTTCACAGCAGGGCCCGTCCCTGCGCCCAACAAGAGTATCTGTGAAGGGTTACAGTGTTGTGGCACCACCAGCACCACCCAAGGCCCAATTTTTCTGACCCTGTATAACAGGGGCATGTAATTACGATTGTTGATACAATATTTCAATGCAGGGCCTGTTCCTGCGCCCAACAAGAGTAACTGTGAGAGCTTACAGTGCTGTGTCACCACCACCACCGCCCAACGCCTGATGTCCAATTTGTTTGCCCTTGTTTAACAGGGGCATGTAATTATGATTTTTGATATAATATTTCAATGCAGGGCCCATTCCTACGCCAAACAAGAGTAACTGTGAGGGCTTGCAGTGTTGTGGCAGCACCACCACCCAAGGGCCAATTTTTCTGCCCCTGTTCAACAGGGGCATGTAATTACAATTTTTAATATAATATTTCAATGCAGGGCCCATTCCTGCGCCCAACAAGAGTAACTGTGAGGGCTTACAGTGTTGTGACACCATCACCCAAGGCCCAATTTTTCTGCCCCTGTTTAATAGGGGCATATAATTAAAATGTTTGATCTAATATTTCACAGCAGGGCCTGTCCCTGCGCCCAACAAGAGTGTCTGTGAAGGGTTACAGTGTTGTGGCACCACCAGCACCACCCAAAGCCCAATTTTTCTGCCCCTGTATAACAGGGGCATGTAATTGTGATTGTTGATACAATATTTCAATGCAGGGCCTGTTCCTGCACCCAACAAGAGTAACTGTGAGAGCTTAAAGTGTTGTGTCACCACCACCACCGCCCAACGCCTGATGTCTAATTTGTTTGCTCTTGTTTAACAGGGGCATGTAATTATGATTTTTGATATAATATTTCAATGCAGGGCCCATTCCTACGCCAAACAAGAGTAACTGTGAGGGCTTGCAGTGTTGTGGTACCACCATCACCCAAGGGCCAATTTTTCTGCCCCTGTCCAACAGGGGCATGTTATTACAATTTTTGAAATAATATTTCAATGCAGGGCCTATTCCTGCACCCAACAAGAGTAACTGTGAGGGCTTACAGTGTTGTGACGCCACCACCCAAGGCCCAATTTTTCTGCCCCTGTTTAACCCGGGCATGTAATAAAAATTTTTGATCTAATATTTCACAGCAGGGCCCGTTTCTGCACCCAACAAGAGTAGCTGTGAGGGCTTACAGTGTTGTGGCACCACCAACCAAGGCCCAATTTTTCTGCCCCTGTTTAACAAGGGCATGTAATTAAAATTTTTGATATAATATTTCAAAGTAGGGCCCGTTCCTGTGCCCAACACGAGTAACTGTGAGGGCTTACAGTGTTCTGGTACCACCAACACCTAAGGCCAATTTTCTGTAAAGTATATAGGGCAGGGCGTATAGTATATACAGTATACTGCTGTTCAGAGTATATAGTGCCTGGGGGACCCCCACGCCATTTTTTTTAAAAACTGGGTGCGGGATTCTCCTCAATATCCATACCAGCCCTGAAGGGCCTGGTATGGATTTTGGGGGTGACATCCACACCATTTTTTATTTATTTTTTGGTATTTTATCTATATTGATGGGATCCAACAATACATTACAGCCGCGAGCAGTTTTAAATGACAGTTTTTCCTTTAGAATTGTCATTTTGCTGTGGCACTGTTAGAAACATGGGAAAGAAGCGCCACTTTACAGGCATACTAAGGACACCCCCCAGGCACGATATTTAACCACTTCAATAGCAGCACTTTCACCCCTTCCTGACCAGGACAATTTTGAGCTTTCAGTGCTGTCGCACTTTGAACGACAATTGCGCGGTCATACAACACTGTATCCAAACTACATTTTTTTATCATTTTCTTCCCGCAAGTAGAGTTTTCTTTTGGTGGTATTTGATCACCTCTGTAGTTTTTATTTTTTGCTAAACAAACTAAAAAATACTGACATTTAAAAAAAAAACGGTTTTCTTTGTTTCTGTTATAAAATGTTGTTTTCTCCTTCACTGACGGGCACTGATGAGTAGGCACTGATGGGCACTGATGAGGAGGCACTGATGGGCACTGATGAGTTGGTACTGATAAGGTGGCACTGATGGGCACTGATGAGGAGGCACTGATAAATAGAATTGATGAGCACTGATAGGCAGCACTGATATGCAGCACTGATGGGCAACGATAGGTGGCACTGACAGGCGGCACTGGTGGGCACTGACAGGCGGCACTGATGGGCACTGACAGGCAGCATTGATGGGCACTGACAGGTGGCACTGATGGGCACTGATTGGCACTGACAGATGGCACTGATTGGCACTGACAGGTGGCATTGATGGACACTGACAGGTGGCATTGATGGACACTAATATATGGCACTGATGGGCAGCACTGATTGGGCAGGTACTGACAGGAATTAATGCTGGGCACTGATTGGCACTGTGATGGACACTGGCACTGTGGTGGGCTCTGATTGGCACTGATTGGCACTGGCAGACTTTATTATTGGGGCACTGCTGGGCACTGATTGGCAGCAGATTGTCCCATCAATGTTCTGCACAGACCCCCCCCCCGACAGGGAGAGCCGCCGATTGGCTCTCCCTGTCAGCGCAAACTGAGGAATGGCGTTTACCGGCACTTCTTGGTTCTCGCAATGATCAGCTGTGATTGGTCATAGCTGATCACATAGTAAGTACCCTCTGTCAGAGGCTTCTTATCATGATCGGAGATGCGGTGTGTCAGACTGACACGCTGCACTCGCGATTGCCGCGATGCGTGCCCCCGCAGTTGCGCGCTGGCATGTTATCCTGCTGGACGTCATATGACACCCAGTCAGGATAACAGAACCACTTCCCGGCCATCATTCTGTTATAGGCCGGGTGGGAAGTGGTTAAAGGAATATTTAATTTTTATTGTTTCGCTTTAAGCATTATTAAAATCACTGCTCCTGAAAAAAACGGCCGTTTTTAAAACTTTTTTGCTTGTTCCCTGGAGCAGGACACGGGTCCCCAAACACTTTTTATGGCAATAACTTGCATATAAGCCTTTAAAATTAGCACTTTTGATTTTTCACGTTCATGTCCCATAGACTTTAATGGTGTTCACGTGTTCGAGCTAATTTTTTGCCTGTTCGCATGTTCTGCTGCAAACCGAACTGGGGGTGTTCAGCTCATCCCTATCCAACAGTAACCCATATAGAAAAAATGCTTTTCTTTAGTATTGTAGGGGAAGAATGGAACCCCTGTCATCTTTTTTGTCTGTATGTCCCTGTTGCAGATTTTCTACCACTTCCTTCTGCCACATCTGTAAAATGAACCCTTCATTGATATCCTCTCGTTGTATGTGACCTGCACCTTGTACCCTTCATCTCCTCATTCCCATGTGTATGACCTGCACATTTAAAGTGTACCTGTGGTCAAAATTTTAAATCATTCACTTTCATATTGTATTTCGATTATTTCTATCCTACTCCTATTAATCTGAATGACCTTGAAGTTTGCAAACTTACTTTGTGTCCTTGAATTCTGTGACACATATTCACTGTTCCCTGTGAAACAATCACTGTTGTGTCACACATTTCACAGAGCCTCCCTTCTGACCTACAGAGGTGCTAAGAGGAGGAGTATCAGGAGGTGGAGTCAGTACAGGAATCACTGCTTGCAGGCAGCAAGGTACCATGGGATATGTAGTTCTTAGAAATTTAAAGTAAACAGAAGGAGAAGCTGCAAAGCATGCAGGGAATCCAGGAAGTTGTGGAAAGAGATGTCCAGTAGACAGGCAGCACTCGCAACATAAAGGGCAATTTTTTCAAGTAAACTTATATTGGATTGTCAAATATAAATATTAGTTGTATTGCTATTACAATGCTGATGTTATAAAATGGAAGTGTATCCTGTGACCATACACAAAGTTTTGATCATCATCTGCAGCTGCGTCCTCTTGTTGTAATTGTTTTAATTGTTAAAAGGACAAAAAAAAAACACATATTTTGCTGTAGTCTGTAACTATGATGCATATGAAATTGTTGACTGTTGCTACCTTTTAGTGTTTTATGCTCTTGGCATCCTCAGCATTACATTTACACTAAGCTAAATTACAGTATATGACTCACCATGTTCTCTCGTTTCCATTTAGAGAAACCCTGCACACTGTTCTGTTCTGCCCTTGGAAAAGACCAGCCTGTCCTGGTGGCAGAGAAAACTTTGGATGGAACTTCCTGTGGACAGAATGGGCTGGATATGTGCTCCAATGGAAGGTGCCAGGTACAGTGAAAACATGTGCAAACATACATAAAATTAATATGGTACAATGGAGACTGAGGTGATGGAGGATGACTAAAAGCTCTATTAGTTCTTATTTAGAATTCAATATTATTCATAAGAAGAAATGTGAAATATATTGCAGATTGTAAGGAAAGTAGATATGGTAATAGCTAAACGAGTTTGGGTGTGTGGAAAATGGTTTCTTGGAAAGAATAATGTTCACTGGCATCCAAGGGGAAAAATCGAACTATGCAAACAGTGATATGTGATTAACCGCTTCAGCCCCGGAAGATTTTACACCCTTCCTGACCAGAGCACTTTTTGTGATTCGGCACTGCGTCGCTTTAACTGACAATTGCACCCAAACAAAATTGACGTCCTTTTTTTCTCACAAATAGAGCTTTCTTTTGGTGGTTTTTGATCACCTCTGCGGTTTTTATTTTTTGTGCTATAAACAAAAAAAGAGCGACAATTTTGTAAAAAATGTATTATTTTTTACATTTTGCTATAATAAATATCCCCCAAAAATTCATAAAAAATGTTTTTTTTTTCCTCAGTTTAGGCTGATATGTATTCTTCTACATATTTTTGGTAAAAAAATGGCAATAAGCTTATATTGATTGGTTTGCGCAAAAGTTATAGCGTCTTCAAAATAGGGGATAGTTTTATTGCATTTTTATTATACATTTTTTTTTTACTAGTAATGGCGGTGATTTGACATTTTTATTGGTACTGCGACATTATGGTGGACACATTGGACAATTTTGATACATTTTTGGGGCAATTGGCATTAATACAGCGATCAATACTATAAAATGCATTGATTACTGTAAAAATGTCATTGGCAGTGAAGGGGTAAACACTAGGGGGCGATCAAGGGGTTAATGTGTACCCTAGTGCGTGTTCTAACTGAAGGGGGGAGGGGACTGTGCAAGGGAGATGACATATCGCCGTTCATACTCTGTATGAACAGACAATCTGTCTGTTCTCCCCTCAGAGAACGGGAAACTGTGTGTTTACACACACAGATACCAGTTCTCCATGTGCCCCGAGCAATCGCGGGTGCCCGGTGATGATTGTGACCGCCAGGCACTTGCATCGGCTTGGGGGGCGAGCGGGGGGCGCGCGCCCCTAATAACCACAGGGCGTTACATAACGTCGCTTCGCCCAACCGTGCCATTCTGGTGGCTGGTCGGGATGTGGTTAAAGCTGATTTAATTTAAAGCCTTTGTGCTCTACAGCAATTAAAATTTTGATAAGCAAATCAAAGTTTGTCATTTTGGTATGTATCTATTTACTGATACATTCAAGGCAAAGGGACAGTAAATTTTAAAGCCCACCCTTGAATCACCTTATACTCATCTCGTCAGTGCTCCCTGCTGCTCTTTACACTGTGGCAACTGACACCAAGGTTTGGCTGAGGATGAAGCTCAGAGGGAATGTTGATGTCACCCTCCCCTCCCCTCCATCATGTGATATTGCTTAGGTCTAGAGATTAGCTGCTAGGCCCAAACAGTACACCACAGAGGGAGGTCACATGACCCCCAACCCAGAAATACTGGTTATTTTACATTTGGACAGTGGTTACAGTAGGAGCAATGGAGGAGCAAGAAGCAGAAGGTGATTGAGATGTGGCCATGTCATTATCTCTTAAATGGTCATGGTGACAGTCTCCTTAAACCAACATTCCAGGAAACCTTTTTATCCAATTTTGTAATGCTAAATAACAAGTGTACATTATAACACTGGCACTTCTCTGCTTTTCCAAATTTATTGGGAAAAAAAAACAACTTTCTAATAATTTTTTCACTAAGGTGCCAGTTCAGTTTTTTTAATAACATACCGCTAAGAAAAAGTATCCCAATACTAACAGAGCTATTTTCTTGATTCGCTCATGTACTCTACCTGCCGTGGCCACATCTTTTAGGACCTAGAGTTAATGATTGACACTTTCAGGCTGCAACTGTGTGGTTGCTTATTGTATTTGTATTCAAATAAAAAAAAAAAAAAAATAACAACACTGAGAAAAGCTATTGGATGACTCATTGCAATACTTAGGCGTATTTGATTTTTCAGAATTTTATTGGACAAAAAATCATTAGGATTGTATTAATTATTATTATAATAATTATTATATTAAAGTTGAACTATGGCCATGTAAAAAAAAACAAAAAAACAATGGTGTTTTTTCTCTCAACAGCTCCTAAGCAGTGATTCCTTTTTTTTTTTAAAGAAAGGTTCAAACTTAACTTAATCCATGGTTCCATAAAAGCTAGCATTAACGTCCAGCAATGAGCTTCGTAGAAACTTCTATCAGCACCCATGCCCCACCCTGATGGGATGAATACTGATCCACCACTGTTTACAGTAGGGCTGTGATGCCAGGGGCAGCAACAAAACTGGTTGGAATGCACCATACTGAGCTGCTTCAGTGGACCCACTGTCACAATAAAAAGTGGAAGATCACAGAAACCCCTATTAAAACATGTTTAATTGGTCCTTTATTTAAGAAAACAATATTTAGGCCTGTTTAGAAGTGGATGGAGACAGTGCTTGTACTTTATTAGGTGTGTTAAAGGCTTCCCATTTATTTTGATTGCACTGGCAACACTGAAACATGCAGATAAACACTATTTTTATGATGTACTATTTTTATATTTACAATGCTGTGTTCCTAAAGCTTGGAATATCCAGGTATCTACAGTGGCTTGCGAAAGTATTCGGCCCCCTTGAACTTTTCAACCTTTTGCCACATTTCAGGCTTCAAACATAAAGATATAACATTTTAGTTTTTTGTGAAGAATCACCAACAAGTGGGACACAATTGTGAAGTGGAACGAAATCTATTGGATATTTTAAACTTTTTTAGCAAATAAAAAACTGAAAAGTGGTGCGTGCAAAATTATTCGGCCCCTTTACTTTCAGTGCAGCAAACTCACTCCAGAAGTTCAGCGAGGATCTCTGAATGATCCAATGTTGTCCTAAATGACTGATGGTGATAAATAGAATCCACCTGTGTGTAATCAAGTCTCTGTATAAATGCACCTGCTCTGTGATAGTCTCAGGGCTCTGTTGAAAGCGCAGAGAGCATCATGAAGACCAAGGAACACACCAGGCAGGTCCGTAATACTGTTGTGGAGAAGTTTAAAGCCAGATTTGGATACAAAAAGATTTCCCAAGCTTTAAACATCCCAAGGAGCACTGTGCAAGCGATCATTTTGAAATGGAAGGAGTATCAGACCACTGCAAATCTACCAAGACCTGGCTGTCCCTCTAAACTTTCAGCTCAGACAAGGAGAAGACTGATCAGAGATGCAGCCAAGAGGCCCATGATCACTTTGGATGAACTGCAGAGAACTTCAGCTGAGGTGGGAGAGTCTGTCCATAGGACAACAATCAGTCGTACACTGCACAAATCTGGCCTTTATGGAAGAGTGGCAAGAAGAAAGCCATTTCTCAAAGATATCCATAAAAAGTCTCGTCTAAAGTTTGCCACAAGCCACCTGGGAGACACACCAAACATGTGGAAGAAGGTGCTCTGGTCCGATGAAACCAAAATCAAACTTTTTGGCCACAATGCAAAACGATATGTTTGGCGTAAAAGCAACACAGCTCATCACCCTCAACACACCATCCCCACCGTCAAACATGGTGGTGGCAGCATCATAGTTTGGGCCTGCTTTTCTTCAGCAGGGACAGGGAAGATTGTTAAAATTGAGGGGAAGATGGATGCAGCCAAATACAGGACCATTCTGGATGAAAAACTGTTGGAGTCTGCAAAAGACCTGAAAGTGGGACGGAGATTTATCTTCCAACAAGACAATGATCCCAAACATACAGCAAAATCTACAAAGGAATGGTTCACAAATAAACGTATCCAGGTGTTAGTATGGCCAAGTCAAAGTCCAGACCTGAATCCAATCGAGAATCTGTGGAAAGAGCTGAAAACTGCTGTTCACAAACGCTCTCCATCCAACCTCACTGAGCTCGAGCTGTTTTGCAAGGAAGAATGGGCAAGAATTTCAGTCTCTCGATGTGCAAAACTGATAGAGACATACCCCAAGCGACTTGCAGCTGTAATCGCAGCAAAAGGTGGCTCTACAAAGTATTAACGCAAGGGGGCCGAATAATTTTGCACGCCCCACTTTTCATTTTTTTATTAGTTAAAAAAGTTTCAACAATCCAATAGATTTCGTTCCACTTCACAATTGTGTCCCACTTGTTGGTGATTCTTCACAAATGAGCCTGAGCCTGAAATGTGGCAAAAGGTTGAAAAGTTCAAGGGGGCCAAATACTTTCGCAAGCCACTGTATTCCCAAAATACATAGAATAATCCCTCAAGGGGAAAAGATAGGGAAGGTTGCTGGGATTATATGATACCAAACAAAAGAGAAGGGGAGAAAAAAAAAGAAAAAGAGAAAAGGGTATAATAATGTATCCAATTGAGCAATGCAAACTAAACATTACAATATTTTATTGAATCCAAGATTAAAAGAAATCCCTTTAGAGGGGGGCAATATGTTGATTATCACAAAAGGCTTAGGCTAAAAACAATGCAAAATGCCTGCTTGGAGACAAAATTTATAATTGTATATAGGCAATACAGACACAAGGAAGCCCATTGCGTTTCAATGTTAAACGTCTTCTTTAGTGGGTAAGCATCAGTTGCAGATTTTTGAGAATCTTTTCAAATGATAAATGAGCACATAAAAATATACATAGTTGAGATATACTGGGTGTCTCTGAGTCAGAGCAGCAAATAAGAAGGTCACTCCAAGTCCAATAATTAACACAAGGAATGGGTGGAGCAGAAAGTCCTTGAACTTGAAAGTGTTCCAAAAAGTAAATGTCTATGGCAAATACCCACCTGGGGGTCAGGTCTCTCCCAAATCACACCAGAGAGGGACTCTATCCACTAGAGTAACAAAGTTCTAAAGGATACATGGGTAGATGGTAGTAATCCCAGGGAGACAGCCAGATGGTGTGGACTCTCCTCTTGGCAATCTTGTGGCTGAGCCAAAGAAGAGAGCGTATGGCAACTACTATAAGAATGTCTCCTTTAGAACTTTGTTACTCTAGTGGATAGAGTCCACCTCTGGTGTGATTTGGGATAGACCTGACCCCCAGCCGGGTATTTGCCATAGATATTTACTTCTGAGGACACTTTAAAGTTCAAGGACTTGCCACCACTTACTGCTGCTACTATCTCTTGTGTTAATGATTGGACTTGGAGTCACCTTTTTATTTGCTGCCCTGACTCAGAGACACCCAGTATATCTCAACTATAGATATTTTTGTTGTGCTTATTTATCATTTGAACAGATCCAAAAAATCTGCAACGGATGCAGACTTTTAATGTTGAAACGCGTTGGTATTCCTTGCATCTGTATTGTTTGTTATACAATTATTCATTGTGTCTCCAAGCAGGCATTTTGTGGCATTTTGCATTGTTTTTAGCCTAAGCTTTTTGTCATAATCAACATGTTACCCCTCCTAAAGGGGGTTCTTTTCATTTGAATTCAATAAAATATTGTAATTTTTAGTTTGTATTGCTCAATTAGATACATTATTATACCCTTCTCTTTTTCTCCCCCTCTCTCTTGTTTGGTATCGTATAGTCTCACCAACCTTCCCCATCTTTTCCCCTTGTTGACAGTGTGTGTTGCAGTGCACTACAAAACAAGTATGTTGTGCTGCACTGCCTAGGTGTATTTAATGTATCTACATTAAAGTAAATTCTTTTTAGCATGTTTGGCTTTTCAACTGATATCTTTCTCTCTTTCTGCAAAAGAGAGATAAAACAATATTGTTGCCAGACAGAAAGGTTTTTACTGTAATTTATCCTAGAATCCTAATTATTGTCTAATCTTGATATTAATTGCATTATCAGGAACCACCCAAATCAATTCCTAATCTTCTCTCCAGGAGGACCCAAGGCTGTAGGACAAGCCCCTGAGCTGTGCCTTTAGGCTAGGTTTACACTGCCGTGATCAGATGTTGATCTGATTTTCAGTGTGATTGTGTAATGCAACTTGGATGCTACTTTGAATGGGTTTGCATATTCTATGGGACCAAATCGCACTGGAATCGCATAAAAGTAGTACAGGAACCTTTTCCAAAATTTCACATGCACTGCGATCCCAGATCAACAGTAAGATATGATGAGTCTATTAACAAGGCCACTAAACCCAGCTAAAAGCCCTGTTTAATATATTTAAATATGAGGACACCTTTAAATATGAGGACACCCAACTGTAATTATTTTTAATAATCAAGCAATATATATCGAATAATTTATTATCAAATACTTTTTCCTTTCCTGATGGACTCCATGGCAGCCTACGTGTGGGTAAACCCTGCCTCCTCTCCAGTGCTATAGGACCCCATACCCATAAATTTAAAACTCACCGCTAGGGACTGCATTCCGTAACTAGCCAACTCTTTGACCAAATGGGTGGGAACTCCGTCTGCCATGGAGTCCATCAGGAAAGGAAAATTACGGTATTTGATTTGTATTTGATAATACATTTCCAGTTTTCCTGACAAACTCCATGGCAGCCTATGTGTGGGAAAAAAACTAGCTAGACCACACAGGGTGGGTATGCTGAACAAAAAAGTTTTATTTTTCCCCATCAACTGACAGGATTCTTAAACCAAAGTTCACAGAAGATAGAGAAGCAGGCTCTATGCAGTAATGTGACATAAAAGTATTAATGGAGGTCGAAGAGGCCGCTTTGCAGATGACATTTGGAGCCACGTGCCAGGCTGCTGCTCACGAAGCTGCCATATCCCTTGTGGAATGTGCCATCACTGCCTCTGGAGAAACCAAGCCCTTAGCTCTATAAGCCTGCTGAATGGACTGGATGATCCAAGCCGCAATCGTTCTGGTTCAGGCTCGCTTCCCTGTTACTGCCGGAATACAGAATGAACAGGTATTCGGAGCGTCTAAAGGAGGAAGTAGCTTGCAGGTATTCCTTCAGTATTTCGTCTATATCCAGAGGATGAACTTCGGTGGACCCTGGAGACCTGAATGTAGGTAGGATGATTTCTTGATTCTCAAGGAACACTGAAGTAACCTTCGGATTTGAGCCGAGCATAGGGAGGAGGACCACCCGGTCCAGGAAAAAAGTCAGGAATGGTTATTCATGACCCAAGGAACCAATCTCAGAAACCCTTTTGGTTGAAGTGATAGCGACCACGAAGGCGACTTTTGCAGAAAGGTCTTTGATAGAAAGCGGAGAAGTCCAGATAATGAGTCAAGAACGAGTGGAAGATCCCATTTGGGGAATCTTGATGCCCCACAGAAGAACCTGCGGATTAGCAGGGGGAACAGCCCATGATTTTCCGGAAAAGGCTGATAAGGCTGAGACTTGGACTCTAAGAGAGCTGATGGATAGAGGCAGATCTAGGCCAGATTGAAGGAAGCTGAGGATATACTGAACCTCTGGATCCCTAAATGATCTGCCCAGAGGATGAGAATGCGACAAACTTGGCCCATACTTTATACTTTATTCGTGCTCGCCTTTCTTGAGCTCCTGAGGGTGGAAATCACTCTTGAAGTGCAACCGAGAGATTCTAGCCTCTCCCTCTCAAGAACCAGACCTCAGTAAGGCCGGACAAGGGTGCAGGAGAAAGAAGGTCCGGCCTGAGCGGGAGAGGCACCGGGTCCTGGAAGCTGAGCTGGGTCAGGAGGGGAAACCATGGCCTGTTCGACCAATAAGGTGCAATCATCACCACCACCTCGACCGCTTCCGCTTGAAGTCTCCGTAAGAACCTGAGGATGATCAGGAGCAGGGGGAAAGGCGTATGCTCTGTTGAAGCTCCACTGATCTATTCCGAAGGCCTGGCTGCAACGGATTTGAATATAGTACTTCTCGAGCTCGAAGTTGCAGTGGGATGCAAATGGATCCACTTCGGGATCGACGCCCAGGGACAGGATCCACTCAAACATCTGCACATGAAGTGTCCACTCGTTGTCTAGCTGTATGCGGGACAGGAAGTCCGCCTGGACTTTCTGGGCTCCGGGGACGAAGATTGATGAAATATTGGCCAGGTTCTTCTGGGCCCAAGACATGATGGGTTTGACCTCTTGGAGCAGGGTGGGGCTCCGAGTGCCACCTTGTCCCCTCACATAAGAGACCGCTGTGATGTTGTCCATCCTTAGTACCACTGGCTCCCCTTTCAGGAGATGAGAGAATTGAAGGGTTCCAGGACGTTCGATCCCGGATTGTGGAGACGAGCATCCCACTTGCCTTGTGCCAGTTCTGACATGCAAAGGGCTCCCCACCCAGCACCACTGGAATCGGTCGTGACCGTGACCTATGAGACGAGGGCGATGGCGTGGCAAGTGAGTAAATTCCTGCGCTGAAGCCACCAAAAGAGGCTGTTCCTCATCACTGATGTTATGCGAATGGACTGATTAATGTCCCCCAAATTCTGAAGGAACCATGTCTGAAAGGGGCGTAACCTACGCAGAGACCACTTGACCATGAGGGTCGTAAAGACCATTGTGCTGATAATTCTTAGGCACTGTGAGGCCCTCAGGCATGAGGTGTTCAGAGCACGTGAAATTCTCTCTGGGATCTTCTCCGCACGAAGAGAGATGGTGTTTTCCACTGTGTCGAACTGGGCCCCCAAGTATATCAGGCACTGGACTGGTACTAGATGGCTCTTCTCCAGGTTTAGGCTCTACCCGAAGTTAACCAATGTGGTTATAACCTGCTCCTTGTGGATCAAAAATTGCTCCTTGTCCTGGGACAGCAACAGGAGGTTGTCGAGATAATGGTACAATCGTATCCCTCTTGTTCTGATGAGGGCCACCATGGCTAGTAGAACTTTCGAAAAGACCCGGGGTGAGGTTGTCAGCCCGAAATGGAAGCGGGTAAACTGCAGATGTTCCTGCTGGACTTAGAACCGGAAGTATTTGTGGAAATCCTCTGCCACAGACACATGGAAGTAAGCATCTTTTAAGTCGATTAAAATTAGTCAATTGCCTGGCTGCACGGCTTGCTGGATGGTAGATTGAGGCCACCCAGACATGCCGGAAGAGAAGCAAATGAGCCCCGACTGGGCGGGCCAATCTCAAAATGACTTAGCCGGCTCACGTCCACTGGACGCCTGGCTCTTAGCGGACTTCCAGAAGGGAGCATACAATCTGTTCCAATTCCTTCTGAAGTCCCGACCAGGCCTGTAGGAGCGTGCTTGCGTCTTCTAAGCTGAGGTCTCTTCTGACCGAACAGATGCCTATCCTGGGGTAGGAAGCCCGATTTCCCACCAGTGGCCTCGGCTATAGCGCTGTCCAGCCTGTTACCGAATAGCAAGGAGCTCTCAAAGGGGATCCTACACCATAACCTTAAGGCCCGCTTAACCGTGACCAAAGACAGCATAGTCTGGGCCAGCAGGCAGATAAGATCGATAGAAGCCTCCCCCAGGAAGGCCGCTGCCAGCTTCAGTTCCTGGACTGCTGAGCCTCTGTCTAACTCTTCTGAAACCCCTCTGAGTACGGAGTCCACATTCTCTGTCCAGGATTCCATAGCCTTGGACATAGCCGCTAGGGCCAGGGTTTGCCAGGGCCAGGGTTTGCAAGCCATACCGGCTAGCCTATAGATTCTCTTGAGGTCTTGGTCTACTCTTCTCTCAAGACTGTCTTTGAAGGATACCGCATCCTCCAAGGGAAGAGTGATGTGTTTTGCCAGATGCATTATCGCTGCGTCCACGAGGGGAGCGTTTTCCAGATGTTTCACTTCCTCTGCCTTGAATGGTTTTAATCTGGAGGTTTTGCTTGACATAGAAGTTTTCTTGTCTACTTTGCTCCACTCCTCGTCAATGATATCCTTCAATTCCGAAAGGAGTGGAAAGTTAGAACGTTCTTTTCCCAAGTTTTTAAAGAACTTAATTTGTTTAGACGGCGGAGTAGAAGGGTCTTCCCACTTCAGGGCCTCTTTGACCGCTTTGACTAGTGGGGCAACAAGAGCAAAATCGAGGACTTCCTGATGCTGAATCCCATGCTTTATATACCCATGATATGCTCCCTCCAATCCTTGATTTTGTAAGTGTTTTTAATCCTTTTTGGGGATATTAAAAGTTTTAATTCTGCACTTAGAGGTGCCTTTTCTCTTTTGTCGGTGCTTGTAAGTTTACATACCCTGGCAGAATTTATGATTTCTTGGCCATTTTTCAGAGAATATGAATGATAACACAAAAACATTTCTTTCACTCATGGTTAGTGTTTGGCTGAAGCCATTTATTATCAATCAACTGTGTTTACTTTTTTTAAAATCATAATGACAACAGACACTACCCAAATGACCCTGATCAAAACATTAACACCACTAGCAATATTTTTTGGAAAATGCTTATTTGCCAGTTTCAAATAAATTTGGTCTTTCTGCAGGTGAGGAATAAATGCTCCTATCACAGAAACCTATTGACATTTTTTTAAGACGTCTAAGCTGTGTTGATTCTTTTACTCTGTCTTTCAAAACTTTGTGAATTATCACAAAAAGTGACAAAGGGCCTTCTAAATTCCAAGGCCACTTACTAAAATAGATCCCTTTACTAGCCCTTTCTTTCTGTTGTTCATAATTAGTAATTGATTCTGCATAAACTGTTTGAAAAGAAGTTATATTAAGAAATGCAGAAGTTTTTCAAATTACGCTCATAGAGTTGTTGCTATGTGTATGAAAATCAAGAGAGCAAGGCTGCTGAACCCTTAAAATGAAAACCAGTAAGGCGGACATTACTTCACTTTTTCCTTTTTTGTAGCCTAAACATGGAGTTGTTAAACATCTGTGTTCTTATATGAGGTCTTTGTCATCAAGTTAAACACATTCTTTTGTAGATGTAACATATATAAACAATAATGATCACAGCTAAGATTTGCATGATCTAAAGGACGGGATGTGTATGCTGTGCATGCAAGCAGATACTGGACCAGAGTTTCTTGGTAGAGTTAGAAAGAGCCAAGACAAAACCAAAGTACTGAAAGCTCTTGTATAATTTTATGTATGATTTATTTATACTGCACCAACAACGTATGGAGCTCTTTGTAATTGCCAATTACATGCTGAACATGCTGCTGGATGAAGAATACAATCAAGTACAGACCAGGAAAAATATGAGGGATGCTGCCCAGAGCGTCTCATGCTTATTTAACCATGACCCAGATTATGTCTCAGCCTCAGCTTTGAAGTCGTTAAGCCTGCTCTAAATTAATCTTGCAAATTACATTTACACTTTCATAACCACCTGCCATGTTTTAATGTTGGGTGGGAGCATAGCTTATTCCTAACTGCCAAATTTTTACAGCAACTACAAATGGCAGCTGTACTCTCTGGAGACACTAAAAAATTCAGAACTCCAAAAGGTGCCAGGAAACATTCCTTAACTATTCATAAGTTCAGAAATCCTTAAACATTGGGGGTTATTTATGAAAGGCAAATCCACTTTGCACTACAAGTGCAAACTACAAGTGCAAAGTGCACTTAGATATGCAGTTGCTGTAAATCTGAGGAGTAGATCTGAAATGAGGAGAAGCTCTGCTGATTTTATCATCCAATCATGTGCAAGCTAAAATGCTGTTTTTTATTTTCCTTGCATGTTCCCCTCGGATCTACAGCAACTGCACTTCTAAGTGCACTTTCAGTGCAATTTCAAGTGCACTTTGCACTTGTAGTTTACACTTGAAGTGCAAAGTGGATTTGCCTTTCGTAAATAACCCCCAGAGTGATGGATGGAAGAGAGGAGGTAGCATGTCTATTACATCCAGGTTCCAAGTTGAAAATCACTTGCTACCTGTTGTAAGTAAAAAAATACTTACAGGTATGCAAAAGATTTGATTTACCTCTTAAAGAAGTTGATATGCAATTACTAAGTGGAAACAAATGGACAACGTAAAGATTTATAGTAAAAAGCATTCTCAGGCTCACTTCCTCACTGATGCGTTACAACCAGACAATTGCCCCACGTGTTGCTCTGCATGGGGTTTGCCTTTAACCCTCCCGCTTGACCTTAGCTAGATATAAGTTATAGCACCTCTGTAAATATTCAGACGTAAAAAAGACGTAAGGGATATACGTTTTGAGGGGTAGTTCTCTCAAGGCATGGTATAGGCACCTATCTGGTTTGTTACCATATTCATACACAGTATGCACAGTAAACTTATCTGTTTTGGCCAGCTGGACCTTGATATATCATACAGCAGTAGTGACTGACAACACTTGCTGTTTAACCTCTGTAGCTACAGAGTGAGATATGATTTCTTATGTAATAGCTCTAGGCAAGCAATAGCATCTAGTAGTTTCTGCAGCTGTATAGTTCTAGCATTTTTCAATTCCATGGCTTACCAAATAAGGTTCCTCTCATAACACTTATGAGTCTCCTAAAGAATGAATCAGGGATATAGTTGTCCGAGAGACATTGAGACAACAAAGCAGACGATTCTGGTCTAAGCGGTTATTCCTGAATCAGGGACTTATTCATCTTCCAGTACCATGCTCTGGGAGAAGGATGCCCATTATGTCATCCATAGTGACTGGTGCATAGTCCAAGAAAGTTTGCTTTTGACCACAGTCTTAGAGATATCAGGAGGTGGAGATTGGGAGGCCAGAATGTAATCAATTCTGGAATATTATGTGGGGCAGAAAAGAATCTATACACATGGACATCTGGATAATGTAGATACCCAAGCATCCACAAGGCAAATAGCTTGTAAGGCTCTTTTGATACAGCGAAGGTAAGAGTAATGCCCCGTACACACGGTCGAAAATTCCGACCACAAAATCCGTCGGATTTTTTCCGACTGATTTTGTCCGACACTGGTGTTGCATACACACGGTCGGACAAAGTTGTCGGAAAATCCGATCATTCTGAACGTGGTGACGTTCGTTGCGTACGACGGAACTACGTAGAGGAAAGTAGCCAATAGCTTTGGTCTTGTAATTTGATCTGAGCATGCGTGGCACTTTGTCCGTCGGAATTCCCTACACACGATCGGAAAAAGTCGGATCGGACTTTGTTGTCGGAAAATTTGAGAGCAAGATCTCAAATTTTTTCCGTCGGAAATTTCGATGGAAAAAGTCCGATGGAGCCCACACACGGTCGGATTTTCCGACAACATGGTCCGATAGGACATTTTCCGTCGGAAATTCCGACCGTGTGTATGGGGCATAAGACAGGTGAGTGGCAGATCTTGAGGCATCCAATAAAGGGTCAAGAGTCAGGTTAAGAACTTCACTCATGATCAATGTACCCTCTACAAAGGATTGTAGAACTGAGAGGCGGTCTTCAAGAAATTAAAGTTGGGCTTCATTAGGGAGATAGAAAGAGGCTAAAGTGACCTTTTGTCCCTCCAAGTAAACTTTTAGAAACAAGAAATGGCTATTCTGGTAGGTCTTTTGATCAATCTTCCAACCAACCGTCCTGGAAATCAGGGAGCTCACAACTCCTGTCTTAGAGAGGATTTTTTTTTTTATTGTGGTACACCAAGGGAATGCAGCAACTGGGAAACTTCAGGAAGTTATTCATTGTAAGTTTCTTGCACAAAGGCTTCATGAGTCCTAAGGCGCCAGAGCTCCCATAGGATGTGGGCCACTTCTGGGGAATATTGAAACATTCGATTTTCAAAAATGTGAACCTGCAGGTAGGCATGATGAAAAGGCAATCAGAAGGTTCCCGGGCAGAGGCACCCAAAAGAGATAAAAGGAGCTCAGTACTGTGGCTAATGATGCAGGCAGCCTGGGGGGGTATGGGGAGAGGGGGCAAGATAAAAAAAAGGAGAAAAAAAGGGGAGAGTAGCAGCAAGCAAAGGAAGAGCAAGAGGTCAGTACTTCCAGAGAAAGGGAGGCAAGTGGGGAACAAAGGAGGAAGCAGAGAACACTAAATGAGAATACCAAAGCGTTTTCTTAAAGCAAAGTTCCACCCATTTTTTAGTCTATTGAAAGTCAGCAGCTACAAAAATCATAGCTCCTGATTTTTAATAAACCGACACTTACCTGCCCCACGGTCCAGCGATGTGTCCGCCCGGAGGATAGCTCCTCTCCCCCTCCTCTCCTCAGCGCCATCATGGTAACTGTGGGCACCTGGCCGTGACAGCTTACGGCTTCACGGCCGGGCGCGCACTACACATGAGCGAGACGCTCTTCGCTCTCCTATTGGCCAGCCGATCTTCTGGGACCTGAGTTGTGTTCCAGAAGATTGCTAGCAGGGAGGGTCCGCCTAGGGCGAGAGGAGGAGTCGCCTAGGCGCCCTAAGATAGGGAGCAGGAAGTGGGACATGGGGGAAGCCCCATGAAAAAAAGGGTACACCCCCCCAAAAAATTACATGCCAAATGACAGAGGCACGTAAACTGACCACAGTGTCAGGGTTTAGCAGCCATGATACGCCGTGGTCAGTTTACAGAGGGGTGGGGAGAAACTGGCAGGATCAGCCATGTTTTTTAGGTGTTACAGAGGGCCAAATGACACAGGACAAGCACTGTGTCATATAACATGCTTTAAAGGAGCAGGATCCATTTTTCTTTTTGTTGGGTTAACAGTCGCTTTAAACGATCTCTCACTGCAGACATACAACTATGAAGCTGCTGGCACAAGAAGTGTGCTACTATTTTTCAGGTTGAAATTGAGGCCAAAGTTAGATTCTTCAGAGCACTGATTAGGTACATTTAACACTTGTAGATGTTCCCTATAAGATAGCAAATCTATTCTTTATTTTTAGGCCTGTAACGAGGCCATTGCATACGTTCAGTTCAAATTTGAAGCCACTTTGTCTTGTGGTTACTAGGTCAAAGAGAACACATACCATAGCTCTCAAGTAAGGTACCCATGTCTCTAACTTTTTGGATATGCTCTGTGCTAGCCTTCGAGGTTGGTTCTCTTGGGGTCCTCAGGGGAGGCTATCCCGGCACAGTTAGTTCCCGTTAGGGGTGCTGGGGTGGCCCCTCCCTTTTTTTTCATTTTTATTTCCTTTTTTTGCCCATAATCCTTAACAGGCATGTAGTACTATATTAAGACTATTTGCCACTTTATAACTGTGGTCTGTTCAACACAACCTTCATTGTGAAATTTGCTTTGGCCTATTGTATAATGTTTACAGTATTTTTGTTTTTGTTGTTTCTGTTTTTCTTGAAAAAAAGAATAAACATTTTTTTGAAAGTAAGATAGCAAATCTACATTTGAGTTCAGGTGCACTTCAAGTGCAGATGCTTAGGGCATACAGTATAAGAAATTAGTTTACAGTGTGTGACAACAAAAAGCAATTAAAAAATTTGGGGGAACTGAAAAAGATAACAGGCAGGTAAAATGTTCTAATCTTCAATAAAAGTGTAAATTAGTAGACATGATAATAATGTCCAATGATCGGGTCATGTTGCAAGGTAAAGTTTGCTAATGCAATGCAGTTCTTTTGGATTAGTGTGCAATCTGATAGTTTCTATTTCCTGTCTTCACTATTTTGTATAGAGCATATAATATATACCATGGATTAACCTTCTCTTAAAGGAGAAATCCAACCTGAGCTCATTAGGCTGGGCTTCTCCTATGGGTCACAGGAGTGCAATTTGTTTTTCACTCCTGTGACCTGTTTTCAGCAGAGAGCGGTCTGAAGTTCGCTCTCTGCTGACGTCACCAAAATCAGTCCAGGCACTGCATCATCCTGACTCTGGAAGTCTGGATCCACCAGGTGCCTGGACTGATGGCAGTCTCAGCCTCTCAGCGAGCGGCTGAGATGGCCCTCCCCGTCCCTCCACAGCTCAGCGCTCCAGTGAGCGTGGAGGAGCAGAGCAGGAGAGCTGCTTATTGATGGTCAGCAGCTCTCCTCTCGGGGATCTGTGAGAACCGAGCCATCGGCTGTGTTCGTGGCTCAGTTCTTAGTGAAGAGGCGGCAGGGGACAGATGCAGCATTTGTATTAAAAACTGTATTAAAATCTGATAAAAACAGGATTCCCATACTTCTCCTTTAAACCTGGGTAAGATGTATAACATTACATTTTGGGCATTGTGTCAATTGTCTAATACGTCAAAGAACAACACATTTATGTGCAAAGTAGGATCCCAAACATATGTACAGAAGTAATAGAGTACAATCATTGCCAGCACAGCACAGGTGTAAACAGAGATTAAAATAGATACAAGAATATTGTTTCAGTGTAGAATGTTTCTGTTTTATTGAAAATCCCTTCCAGGAATCTTGAATTTATCAGTATTGGCTTCATGCCCTTTTGTAAATTCAGACTTAAAAGGAGTAAATATTTTTCTGTGTTTCGTCTTTGTTCATAAAGTAAGAGATGTAAGATGGAGTATGTATGATTTGATTTGAAACCAAACATGCTTTTTGCAACATTGCTTATATGCCTCAGTCTATGCCAGTGAAACCCCAAGAATGTGATTTCAATGTGTTCTTACCCTCTAACTCCAAATGTCAATTTACAATTTTTGTTTGGATAATTTGAGCAGGTGAGCAAGTCATCTGGCAAGTTATCACGATCAAACCCTCAAACCTATTTAATAATGAATTGCTGGAAGCTGATTTGTGAGCAGAAGCCAACAGTCTTAAATGATTAGCCATTCACATTAGTAAGTGCCTTGGTAAACACAAAAATATATTTACCACATCTACATAGGCATCAATATACACATACACAAACACTGGGTTACTTTGTCCTCAATTTGAAGACTGGAGCCTCACCCTTAGCTCTCCCTGTACATCTACTTTTTGGATCCATGCCCTGCTCTCCTCCTTTTTCACTAGCTGACAGAATGTCATTCTGCTGCCTATCTGTGCTACAACAACAGAAGTTCAGGACTACAACATATTACAAATAGAGTTGAGCGAACAGTTCAGGCCAAGCAAAAGTTTGGCCCTAACATTTTTTTTTGCCCATTCAGTGAACCCCTGAATTTGTGGGGCGCACTGCACAGTGCATTCTAAAGCTATAGGGCATAGTGAATAGCTGTTTTTTTCCCCTACTGTAGCAAACTAGAGCATGCTTTGCTGGGATTTTTCACCTTCCTCTGGATCAACTGCGGTTGATGGATTGTGTATATGGGATTGTATTATTTAATTAAATTTTTTTGCTTGAACTAGATGGACTTACTTTGTATGTTGTTAAAGAGGCAGGCCGTGGCATCCTTAACAATGAATGAGTCACCAGCTGTCAATGGGCTTCCCCACTGACAGTTGAATGAAAAAAAAAAACATTTGCCAGCAATATAAAAATCTGAAAAGAATGGTGTGGAGTCCCCCCCAAACTCTATACCAGAACCTTATCCGAGCATACAGCCTGGCAGGTCAGGAAAGGGGGAGGACGAGCAAGCATCCCCCTCTCCTGAACCAAACCAGGCCACATGCCCTCAAAATGGGGGGGGTGCTTTGGGGCAAGGGCACATCCCCCAATGTAGATCCATCATCAATCACGACACCACCGCTGGATCCCCAAAAAAAGCTCCGCTCGCATCGAAGGCTAACCGCCATCTGCCTGCCCGGGCGTTTGACTGTTCTTGTATAGGTAAGGAGTGGGGCCACCTGACGACGTCACCTGGTGGCACAGCCACCAAGTGACATCACTGACCCAGCATGCACCGATCGATGATGTCATACTGGGGCAGTGCCACCAGGTGATGTTGCCAGGTGGCTCTGCCCCGTACCTATGCAATAACTGTCAGATGGCAGAGCAGGCACATGGCAGTTTGCCTTCATAGCGGACTGAGCTTTTTTTTGGGGGGGGGGGTGGTCGTGATTGGATTTACAGTGTTGAGAAACTTGAAAGTAATGGGAGAGGAAATGTTTTTGGACAAATTTAAATCTATCCTGTTTTATACAAGTTTGAATGAAATTCTAGGGGCTATGATATTAGTTGATTCACTGATTTCAAGAAGCAATGTTCTGACGAACGAGTTTTCTATGAATGTTACCCTAACTGTTTTTCTATATGGATTTTATACACACACATGTTTTCCTTGATTATGTCACTTGGATTAATCACTGCTATTTTTTAGGTAATTATTCACTCATAGTTCACCTAGTGCGGTATAACATTACATTTATTGAATGGACAGAATATAGGCTATCAGTCTAAAAAATACATTTTTGTGTTTGTTGTTACATGCTGCAGTCCATATTGTAATCCAGGCTTTTGTATTGTCTATTCTTTTTAAAAAGAAAGTTGGCTGTGATGGAATATTGGGCTCTTTATCCAGGGAAGATCATTGTGGTGTATGCAATGGCAATGGAAAATCATGCCGTGTTATTAAAGGAGACTTCAATCACACAAGAGGAGCAGGTGATTGATTTTATTTAGTACTG
Source organism: Lithobates sylvaticus (assembly GCA_028564925.1). Taxonomy (NCBI): domain Eukaryota; kingdom Metazoa; phylum Chordata; class Amphibia; order Anura; family Ranidae; genus Lithobates; species Lithobates sylvaticus. The sequence continues at coordinate 179,162,946 of CM053026.1, forward strand.
AATTTTTTCATGTTATGATTAGCACAGACAATATGTTAGAGGTGGTGACACTTTAATAAAGCAACAAAAAGAGAAAATATGATGTGCAAAGAAAAGTAACCCTGATTGCTGCTTGAAGTAATGTACAGTATATAACTTTAAAATACATATATTAAAAATCTTTATAAAGAAGGCGTAGCTTAGAGGAGAATGCCAGAGACCCTGGTTCTTCCAGCAATAAATGCTTAGTGAATTTCTGAAGTGCTATAATATGGGCATCTTCGAGTTTTGCATATTGTCATTACTCTTAAGTTCGCCACAAACAAATTGTTGAATGATAAAATTAAGACAAACAGATCCCCCCATCAACAAAAATTAGGTGAATTCAAGGAATCCTCCCTAACCAAACATTATATTCTGACAGCAAGACTCAACATTGTCAGAAAATATCAATCAGCAGCCACAGCCAATTGGCTGCCGTCGCTGATCTAAAAAAGTTTTGTAGCTTGTTAATCAAACAATCAATGTCTGTAAAACTGGCACCGCCACATAATCATCGAAATTTGGCCAGTCCCTGCTGAACCAAACAAATATCGATCTGTCCACGGACAGCTTTAATCTGTGGTAATGTGGGATAGATGGTTGGAGAATCAATACATTTGTTCAATGTGCCAGTGGTCAGTAAACAATATAGCTACTAAATATAAGCTAAATATTAAAAAAAGAGTATAGGCTACACAGGAGCACTTATTTAACATGTAAAGTCTAACCATCGGATTTGGTCCGACGGATTTAGTCCGACACTGGTGTTGCATACACACGGTCGGACAAAGTTGTCGGAAAATCCGATCATTCTGAACGTGGTGACGTTTGTTGCCTACGACGGGACTACGTAGAGGAAAGTAGCCAATAGCTTTGGTCTTGTAATGTGATCTGAGCATGCGTGGCACTTTGTCCGTCGGAATTCGCTACACACGATCGGAATTGGTGTGATCGGACTTTGTTGTCGGAAAATTTTTAGAGCAGGAGATACAACTTTGTCCGTCGGACAATCCGATGGAAAATGTCCGATGGTGCCTACACACGGTCAGAATTTCCGACAACATTGTCCGATAGGACAGAATCCATTGGAAAATCCGACCGTGTGTATGGGGCTTTAGGATTTTTTTTTGCCAACAGTGTTCCATTCAAGAGATTTCCATTCACTTCAATTTATTTCACTTTTTGGAGGTTAATCCTTAAAAACTGTTGTCATGTGAACAAGTGTTGTTTTGAAATTTCCCTTTTCCTGTGACAACTCAAAGTTTTGGATCTCTTCTCACTTTTAGAGCTGTTTTGTTTAAGGGATCTGAAACCAATCCACTAAAAGCTAGGTTTGTAACAGAGCTTACGTCATGATTGTGATAATAATGTCTGACGTTAGATCAAGTCCTTCAAGACTTCAGTTTCTTTTTCTAAGGTGTATAGAGTCTGCCTTTTAACCTGTTTCACATTAAAACCTAAATGTGCTAGGTCCATATAGTGATTCAGTGATGAAATATGAAATATACATTTTCCACTTTAAAAGGGCGGGTGAAATGTTTACATGATTTCAACAACACGTCAGATCTAGTTCTAAACCTCAGTCTGTAAAGATCTGAAAGTATTTTATCCTCGTTATAAGGTTTATTTTACTGTTCTATTTTTATATGCTAAATAGAGCCATGTTTTTTACCTTACGTGTAAACCTAGTCAGCCTAAATTTTTCCATTCTGTAATAAGCTCTTCGAGTACAGTAGTGTGTAATATGATGGTGGTAAAATAGGCTTTCTCCTTTTCAGGATACGTAGAGGCCCTGGTGATACCAGCTGGTGCAAGAAGAATCAAAGTAGTGGAGGAGATACCAGCTCATAGTTATCTAGGTGAGAATCAAGAAACAGAAGTATACAAAAGTGTCTTTTTTTTTTTTTTTCCATAAAGTTTTTATTAATTTTTACAACAAACAGCTTAAACAGCAACATTTAAACATTGAACAGATTGCTTAGGAAAATCCAAGACATTATAATGACACAGGTACAAGTATGAGGGTGATAGGATCACAGGGAGTCTCATCTTGGAGTCCTGGGCTGACAAAAATGGGTAGTATGGCCTGTCAGCCATCTGGGGTCATTTGTTAGTGCAGTCAGTCCAGAGGGGGGTAGAGCAAGGGGGGACGGGTTAAGGAGACAGGTATAAGCGCGGGCCGAATATGGATTTAGATGGAGAGAAGAAAGGGGGACTGCTGGGGCAGTTGTGGAGTGTAGAGAGGGTAAGGCCATGGCAAAGGTAGTGGAGGGGGGAAACGGGGGGGAGGGATAGGTAGGGGTATAGGGTGGGGGGGGGGGTATGTGCAGCTCAGGGAAATCTGTGGTAGAGGCGATGCATGGATGGATGTGGTTACCTCGGTACGGTTTCGCCATCTAAGTCGGTGCCGTCCTGGTGGGGATGGCTATTCAGGTGGTGTAAGATTTAAAGCGTTGGGTAGTTCTAAAGTGAACCCAACAGGCCCAAGTGGTGTTGAACTTCTGGATCCGCTCTTGGGAGATATGTACTAGTTCCTCCATTTCCTCTATTTTTGATATCCTCAGAAACCATTCGCTTATCGTCGGTGTGTGTGTAGATCGCCAATGCACTGGGATGCACAATCTCGCCGCGTTTACTAAGTGCATGGCCAGGGATTTAAAGTATTCAGATCTGGACAGGTGGGTATGGTGTAGGAGATATTGTGCAGGGGAGTAGTCTAAAGTGTAGGTGGTGATGTGAGCGATAAGTTCATGGACCTCTTTCCAGAATGGTTGAAGAGAATCACATTCCCACCAGATGTGGAGCATGGAGCCCACCGCCTTTTTACACCTCCAGCATACATCGGGGGTAGATGGTGAAAACTTATGTAGGAGTGCTGGAGTCCTATACCAACGTGTCCTAATCTTGTAGCAATTTTCTTGGGTCGCTACATTGAGGGAACCCTTGTGTGTATATTCGTTTATGCGCGCCCAATCGTCTTCGGAGAGTGGGACCTGTAGGTCCCTCTCCCAGGACAGTCTTGCTGAGTCTGGGAGGGCTGGTGATTCTTCTGTGAGCATGTTGTATATAGCTGAGATTAGGTGTCTTTGTGGGGGAGAGCTTGTGCATAGGGCTTCAAAGGGTGTCTTACGTCTCGTCCATACTTCTTCAGTTGCTTTGGTAGAAAGGAAATGTCGTATTTGTCTGTATGACCAGAACGGAAAGGAATTGGAGGGTGAGGAGGCAACTAGGTCCTCGTATGTGCGTGGGGATCCCCGGGAGTACAATTGGTGTGCTAGGATGCTGTCGTGGGGCCATTCTAAAGATAGAAAAGAGGTTGAGATGCCTGGTTGGAAGCTGGGGTTGCCCCTCAGTGGGGTCATGGGTCCCGGTGTAGAAGAGAGCGGGGAGATTTTTGTAGCTCGTAGAAACGCTCTAAGGGACGGATGGATGAGCGGGTGCTTTAAGGCTGCTGGGGGCCAGTGTTGGGGGGAGATCCACGGCAGGGACTTGAGAGGGATGTGTATGGAGGATCTCTCTAGGGTTACCCAGATTTTCCTGTGTTCGTGTATGTTCCAGTCTACAACTCGAGTGAGGTGGCTTGCAAGGAAATATTTGTGAAGGTCCGGCAGACCAATCCCCCCTTTAAGTTTGGGGCACGTAAGGCGTGTGTATTTAATTCTAGGTGGGGAATTTTTCCATATAAATAAGGAGGATGCTTTCCTGTACAGTGTAAAAAAGGAGGCGGGAAGGTCTATGGGGATGCATTGTATCAGGTAGAGGAGGCGTGGCAAGATTATCATTTTTACAAGTGCCGATCGGCCAAACCAAGAAACGTTAAGAGTTTGCCAGTCGCTCAAGTCCTGTTGGGCTTTTTTCAGAGCTATTAGGAAGTTCTCGCTGTAGAGGTCGGACATTTTGGTTGTGATCTTTATACCCAAATATGTGATAGCCTTTTGGCTCCATTGGAAAGGGAAGTGTCTTTTGCAGTTCTCTACTTCTTCTCTGGTAAGGGTGACATTCAACGCTTGGGATTTAGTATAGTTGATCTTTAGATAAGATAGCGACCCAAAGTGATCAATGTCTTTCAGTAGGTTGGGGATGGTGGTTAAAGGAGAAGTAAGGGTAAGTAGGACGTCGTCTGCAAAAGCAGCTACCTTGTATTCCCTATCCTGCATGGTCAGTCCCTTGATGTTGGGGTTGTCTCTTAGTCGGTTGAGAAAGGGTTCTAAAAGGAGCACAAAAATTAGGGGGGACAGTGGGCACCCCTGGCGCGTACCGTTTCCTATGTTGAAGGCGTCCGACAAGTGGCCATTGACCCGCACCCTCGCACTAGGAGAGGAGTACAGGGCCAAGATGAGGGACAGCATGCGGGGTCCGAGGCCAATTGCCCCCAGGACTTCCCGCATGTAGTCCCAGGCCACTCTGTCGAACGCCTTCTCGGCGTCCAGTGACAAAAAGAAGCCGCGGGTGTTTGAGGTAGTGAGAAAGTGGTGGAGGTTCAGGGCCCTAATGGTGTTGTCCCTAGCTTCTCTGCCGGGAACAAAGCCGACCTGATCTAAGGAGATCAGGCCCGGCAGGAGAGGGGACAGTCTATTCGCCAATATTTTCGCATAACATTTAATGTCTACATTAAGGAGAGATATCGGCCTGTAGTGCTGGACTTGGGAGGGATCTTTCCCTGCTTTTGGTATAACCACAATGTGTGCTTCTAGCATGCGGTCTAAGGGAGTAGCAGAGGTCGTCATGGCATTAAACGTGGTTATCATTTGTGGGGCTAGGATTGTAGAGAAGGACTTGTAGTACTGCAATGTGAACCCGTCGGGGCCTGGGCTTTTCCCTGTTTTCATTTGCTTTAGGGCTAGTTCGAGTTCTTCTAGGGTAAGAGGGCGTTCCATATCTTTAATCTGCGAGTTTGTTAGAAGTTTTGGGCAATATTGAGCTAGGAAGGTCCTAATTTCTGCCATCCTATGTTCTGCTTGGGCGGTGTTGTGGGTGCGAGGATTAATGTTGTATAGTTTTTTATAGTATTGTTCAAAAGCGAGGCCGATGTCCTCGTTTCTGGAAAAGGGGGAGCCATGTGGGTTTTGAATTTGGTGGACGGTGTTAGAAGGTCTGGATGATTTCACCACCCGGGCCAAAAGCTTCCCACTTTTATTTCCTTGTTCGTAGAACACCCTCTGGTGTAGCACATATCTGCGTCTCGTACGCTTCCCCAATTCTTCCAGTAAAAGAGAACGTGCGAGGGTCAATTCTCGTAGGGCTGTTTGTGAGTGGGAAAGTTTGTGGACTTTTTCTAGTTGTTGGATTCGGTGTATTAAATCTGCTATTACTTTCTGGTGTTGCTTTTTGACCCTGGCTGCTTGTGCCATTAGTTCTCCTCTCACCACACATTTATGGGCTTCCCATACACTAATCGGTGAAATGCCTGGGGTGGAGTTTTCAGTAAAGTAGCTGCGGATGTGGGATTCCAAACGAGTTGCGAATTCCACATCTTTGAGTAGTGCAGAGTTTAGACGCCAGGTCTTAGATCTGGAGATTGTTTCAGGGAAGGTCAGGGTGACTGAGATAGGGTGGTGGTCTGAGAGATACATTGGCTCTATGGTTGCGTGGGTGAGGTATGTCAAGTCTGGTTGGGAGAGAAAAAAATAGTCAATTCGTGAGTATTTCTTGAAGGGGTTGGAGTAGAAGGTGTAATCTTTGACCGTTGGGTTCAATGTGCGCCATGTGTCATGGAGGCCTAGGTCTTGAAGTTGTAACTTGATCTGGCGTAGTGCGCGGTGGGAAAGCGTGGATGTGCCTAGAGAGGTATCTATTACTGGATTGAGTGGGACGTTAAAATCCCCCCCTAGGATAATTATCCCTTCTTTAAAGGAGGTTAAGAGGTCGCAGACCTTCCTAAAGAATGGGACTTGGTGCTCGTTGGGCGAGTAGATGTTGGCTACGGTGAGGGGTTTAGAGGCATACAAGCCTTTCACGAATACGAACCTACCTTCGGGGTCGGAGAGGGAGTCCGTCATTTGAAAAGGGGCCTGCTTGGAGATCAGGATGGATGTGCCTTTGGTTTTGGCTAGCGGATTTGTGGCGTGTACGGCCGTCTGGTATGTCTGGTTAGAGAGTTTGGGTATGGAATCCGATCGGAAGTGTGTTTCCTGGAGGAGGATAAATTGGGCTTTCTGTTTGGTAAGTGCGGACATGATTTGGGAGCGTTTTTCGGGGATGTTGAGGCCTTTTACATTGAGCGATAAACACTTTAGTGACAGGGAGGCTTGTGGCTTTGAGGCAGGATGCATGGTGCTTTGAGGATTTGGGGTCGAGGTTTATTTTAGAAAAGCGAGGTAGTTGTTTGGAAGCACTGGGGTTCCAACCGTACCGAGGTAACGATCCGGGGGGAGTATTTGTGTTGGTAAGGGGGGGACGAGGGGGGAGGAAGGTGGGATCTAAGGGAGAAGAGAGGGGGGGGCGAGAGAGAGGAGAAGGAAAAGGAAGGAACGGGGGGCAGGGGGAAAAAGTGGTAAGGGAGAGAAGAGGAGGGGCTCGGGGTTGTGGCCTTTGGAGGTGTGACAGATGAAGGGAAGGGGAGTCAGAAAGTAGGGCAGGAGTTGGGGTGGGGGAGTACCAGAGGTGGAGATCACGAGGATTGGGGTGGGGGGGGAGTACCAGAGGTGGAAAGGAACGTGTCAGTCCACCTGGAAAAGGGAAAGGCCCATATATATCTTGTGTTGGTGCTTCTGCAGTGTAAATTCAGTACACCGCAGGCTAGGGTCTAGTACTGCTGGTGGGGGACTGTGGGTGTGTCTGAGGTCATGTGTGTTGGCAATCTGGAGGACTCGAAAGATGGTGGTGGTATGGCGGGGAACAAACAAGTCGTTGGCATATAGAATGGTTAAGCCTACTAACTGAGGGGTGTGCCGGTGAGTAACAGTAAAACAGTCTTAATTAACGTGCTATCTCATTAACAGAAACAGAAAACCTGTCCGTGGCGGTCACCTCACCGTATTCGTTGTATCTCCATATATATCTTGTGTTGGTGCTTCTGCGGTGTAAATTCAGTACACCGCAGAAGCAGGGATACGTATGGCAAGAGAGAACAACATTTCAGGTAACAACAATATGAAAATATGAAAATGAAAGATAAAAAAAAAAAAGATAAAAAAAAAAAAAAAAAAAGACAATTGCAGGTAGCCATACACATCCCACATTTCCTACCCAGTGAAATTACTTTTTGGTACAGCAGCCACTCAGGGTGGGATCCAACAATTGGTACCTGGGTCCCAGACTGTCGGATGTCCCCTGCGTTTTCATACCTGATTCATGAGCAGAGGTGCATTCCCGGCCCTCCAGGGCGCGGCTCCAAAGATGGCTTTCTTCCCCGGGTGGACGGGAATAGCAGCTGTCTTTATCTCATGAAGTCATCGGATGAAAATCGTCCTTTCGGGTTAAAGTCTCGAGTTGCGTCTAAGCAGGGGTTAGTGCCCCTCCTGCTGGGTACAAACAGAAATAAGTAAAAATGGTACAAATATTGCAGGTTTCATAAGACAAAAAAAAAAAAAAAAAAAAAAAAAAAAATTGCCTGCGTGGTGATCATACACTGTAATACTTTTAGTATGTCGGAGGGGAGGGATTGAGGGTAGGGAGCAAACATTTACAAATATAAATAGATCTATTGAAGTGCCAATTTGTGTTGCTTGGGACATCTGCTTAGATGGGACAGGTAGCCAAAAAGCCTGTTTGTCAGGTACGTGCCTATGTACCGAGTTCTAGTCCCGGGCGGCAAAGCACACAGCACTAAACAAAAAAAAACAGGAAACAAAGAACAACAAAGAGAAAAAAAAAAAAAAAAAAAAAAAAAAAAAAGGGGGGGGGGGGGGGAAAAAAGAAAAAAAGAATGAAAAATAAAAAGATCCGTTGGTGCATGTGCCGGGGTACCAGTGATCCATGGTGTCCGGGTGGGGATCTGTTGAGGGTCGCTGAGAGGTTGTCTCAGACCCAGCAGGAGGGGGGAGTCACTTCCATCGTAGAGGTCCGGGGGTTCAGTTGGGGATCGTTCGTTGCATAGCAGCGTTGTTAGGGTTCAGGCGTGGTCCGGATCATTTCTGGGAGGAGGTACACATTAGCCAGAAGAAACAGCAAGGGATTTTACCCCCCTTTACTTGTCCCTTCCTGTGAGAGTTCTGACAGTGCTGGTGGAAGATAAGGGCTGTAGCTGGGAGAATCATACGGTGGGCATGTCTGTTCGGTGGGTAAAAGTAGGTATGACAGGCGGGAGAAGCGTAACATGGGTTCAGCCGGCAAAAACTTGAACTTACAGGTCCGTAGGCGTTTTGTACTTAGCTGTTTTTAAGATGGTGGTGATGCCGGTCGGTGCCTGCGAGGTGTCTCCGGAGGTCCCAGGCTGTGTTGGTTCGATTCCCGGTGGGAGGGGTGCGCTCCGGGTGAGTGCTGGCTTGATCTTCGGCGGTGTGTGCGGTGCCTCTGCGTTTTGGGTGAGGGATTGTGTGAGACCTGGCGCCAAGGCTCTGTCGGGAAGTGGAATGCGCACCAGTCCGGAAGTTCCGTCATGGGGATGTCAAGTTGCTCGCAGAATCCAGCTAGGTCGTCGGGCGAGCGTAGCAGAGCGGTGCGCCCTCTAGCGGTTGCTGATAGACAGAACGGGAACTTCCAGCGGTAAGGTATGTTGCGGGCCCTCAGTTGGTCCAGCAGAGGGCGTAGGGCTCTTCTGTTCTGTAACGTGGTCGGGGAGAGATCCTGGAATAGTTTGATTTCAGTACCGTTGTACATAACACGGCCCCTCATCCTTGCTTTTCTCAATATCTCTTCCTTCAGGGGGAAATTAACGATACAACATATGATATCTCGGGGGGGCTCGTTGTCACGGGGAGGGGGTCTCAGGGCTCTGTGCAGTCTTTCCATCTCAATGGGGGAGTCGCCTGGACGCTCCAACAGGTCATTGAAAATGGCGCAAATTGCTTGGGGGAGTGTGCCGGCTTCCAGGCCCTCGGGTACCCCTCTGACCCTCACGTTATGCCTGCGGCCCCGGTTGTCGAGGTCCTCGACTTGCCTATGTAGGTCAAATAAGTAAGTGAGTTGGGAGTCAAAGGAGCGTTGCACTTGCCTTATTGCAGCCGTGTGGAGCTGCGAGGTTTGTTCCACGTCTGTGAGGCGCGTGGCGACCGCTTGGAAGTCCGTCTTGAGGTCCAGGATTGCGGCCGATAGGGTGTTGGTGATGTTGTGGGTGATGTCCGACGCGACCTTCTTTAGGTCCGAGAGGCTCACCATGGGGTCGGTTTGCCCGCTCCGTGTGTCTGGACCTTCCGGCTGTGAGTCCGTGCTGTCGCTAGGCGAGTATGGTCCTGAGGCCTGTGAGGCCTGCGACGCCTCGTGGCTGTCTGAGCGGAGGGTCCGGAACAGCTCGGGGATGTTGCGGCCGGGTTGTATTCCGGGCTCTTTCGGTGTCCGGGTGGCAGAGGCACTTCGGTTTGACTTTCCCATGGCGGTGGAGTGCATGGGTTCCCTGTAAAGGCTGATTTATGTCCTCAGATTGCGGGAGCTCTTCTCCTAAGCGGCCATCTCCGGCCTCAGTCAGACCACGCCCCCTCAGTCAGACCACGCCCCACAAAAGTGTCAAAACTACCCAAAATGTACTCTTCCAAACTACTTCCAAAACTACCCAATGTTATACACTGACTTCAAACTACCCAAAATGTTATACTATACCAAAACTTTTATCCAACCTCTTACTTATTGCATATGTTATTTTGAAAAGTATAGAGAAAGGGAAGTGGTGAAAAAAGGGACTTGTGTGTTTAACTAAACTGCTTTGCATATCACTTCTTCCTGGTGGGTAATAGGCAGGGATATGTCCTTTCCCTGCATACGTTGTACTAAATAGTGTCCCTCTTTCTCATCTCAGAAGGTTAGGCAGTATGGTAACATCAATGACCTAATGTCGGTTGAATAGAAACCGGCCGACATTCAGCCCATGTGTACTGGAGTCGGTCCAACAAAAGTTGGCTGTTCAGCTGGCTTCTGTCGAAGGAGCATGACCAAAAAAGGTCTGCTGATCGGCTCCCGATCAGCGTTCTCAGCCAATGACTGAAAGCGCTAATCGGAGTGTTCTGGCGTGGGGGGGGGGCACCCCCCCTGTCAGATGGAGCACAATAGCACAGCAGGGAGCATAGCTGTACAAACATCTGATCGTTAGTACAGCGACTCCTCCTGAGCTGTCAGTTTTTGTTTTTCATGTTTAAAATTACGTCATTTGAAAATTATCATCAAAGTACACATTTGCATAATATTACTTTAACCACTTGACCTCTGGAAGGTTTTACCCCCTTCATAACCAGGGTATTTTTTGCTACTCAGCACTGCGCTACTTTAACTGGCAATTGCGCTGTCATTTATTTGGTAGTATTTAATCACCACTGGATTTTAAATTTTTTGCTATATAAATGAAAAAATACCCAAAATATTGAAAAACACACACTTTTCTTAGTTTTTGTTATACAATTTTGCAAACAAATAAATTTTCTTCATAAATTTTGGTCACAATGTAGTCTGCTACATATCTTCGGTAAAAATAACCCAAATCAGTGCATATTATTTAGTCTGTGTACAAGTTATAGAGTCTACAAACTATGTTATATACACTGACCAGCCACTTTATTAGATACACCTGTTCAATTGCTTGGTAACACAAATTGCTAATCAGCCAATTATGTGGTAGCAATTCAATGCATTTAGGAATCTAGACGTGGTGAAGACAACTGCTAAAATTCAAACCAAGCATCACAAGAGGGAAGAAAGGGGATTTAAGTGACTTTGAACATGGCATGGCTGTTGGTGCCAGATGGACTGGTCTGAGTATTTAAAAAACTGATGATATGCTGGGATTTTCACGCACAACCATCTCTAGGGTTTATAGAGAATGGTCAAAAAAAGAGAAAAAATCCTGTGAGTGGCAGTTGTGTGGATGAAAATGCCTTGTTCATTTCAGAGGTCAGAGGAGAATGGGTAGACTAGTTTGAGATGATAGAAAGGCAACAGTAACTCAGCCTGCCTCTGAAGACGTTGCGGTTAGATGACAAAACGTGTTAGACGATTGTTTCCCTGCATCACTTCCAGCCTCATGAGTGGAACGCACGCCAAGCCATAGACGGCATCCATTTTTTTTATTGTAATCACGGGTCATTTATTTTAATTGTATATCCACACACAGTGGGGCTTTTAATTGTATTTTAAATAAATATACTTAAAAGTTTTACACTATGAGAGGCTCCCTCTCCATATCTATCTCCCATTCCATTCCACTTCCTGCTTTCTGAGTCCACTGGAGTGACATCTGGAACAAAGAGTTAACCTCCCTGGCGGTATGATTCTGTCTGGAATTTTGTGCTGAAAGCGGTACAATTATTTTGCATGGAAATTTGATGCTATGTATTATAGGCCTGCAATTCTTAGTAATTACTTACTTAAACCTGACCAAACAAGACTCTAGTAGACATCCCAGATGTGATAAAGTTTAAAACACAAAATCATGATTTTTAATTTTTAAATAATATAATTTTATTCATTAATATAATACAAACTAAAGAAATTTGTCAGACAAAGAAAATTTAATAAACATCCTGAGTGTGATAAATTTTAAAACAGGGTACAGCACACAGTCCGACGTCACAATCCGGACAATAGAACCGGCTTTCTTTTCTGATTTTTTTTCCCTTGTCATCTTTTTTGGAACAGCAAACCACGCACATCCTGGTAGGTGCTGCCTTTCTTGCGGTTGGTGGTATATAGTCCATAAAGTGACGACCTGTTAGGCGTTCTGGGTTGGCAACACCAACAGCACGTCGTCCAGGTCTGTTCGCATCTACTGATGGCATCTGGTGTTTGAGGAAAATTTGCTCAGCCACCTTCCAGATAAAATCCGAATGAACAAGAGGCCTGTCACTCCCTGCTCGGTACAAGATGTAGGCGTTCCAAAGGCATTGTTCCAGAAGATGCCTGAAAATCTTTTTGTAGTATTTTTTCTGCTGTTTCCGCATAGTCGCATAAAAGGTCATTGCCTGATCAGCTCGGTCGACACCTCCCATGGTGCAATTATAGTCGATCACGACTTGCGGCTTCAGCACATCTTTACCACCTTTTGTGTGGACCATGGCAGTGGAGGTACTGTGCACAGTGCTCATGAGACACACGTCCTTCTTGTCTTGCCAACGTATTGCCATCATCTTGCCCTTCTGCCAGGCAACACTTTCACCGGTTTTTAGTTTTTTTTTGGCAAACATAGATGGCATGTCACGTCGGTTAGGCCTAACCGTACCATAAGCATCAGTTTTGTTTTGGATCAAAATCTCAAACAATTCCGGCGACGTATAAAAATTGTCCATGGTGACACAATATCCCTGGTTCAGTAATGGCTCCAGTAGTGTTAGGACAGATGACGTGGCCATCCCATAGCCGCTGTACCTTGTGTTGAATTGCGTGCCTTTACCGGTGTAAATGACCGAGTTCCATATGTACCCAGTGGATGACTCGCAGAGCATGTATGTTTTGATGCCAAACCGCGCTCTTTTGGATGCAATATACTGGATCCAGCTTAGGCGTCCCTTATAGGCCATCAAACTCTCATCCACGCTGACGTCCCTTTCTGGCACGTAGGTCCGCTGGAAATTGTTCCCAATCATTTGGCATACCTCCCAGATTTTGGGCGCAGGATGCGTGGCCTCATCAAACTCTTCATTGTTAGTGAAGTGAAAATATTTCATGATGAGGGAAAAACGGTATTCCGACATCACAGTACCAAAAAACGGAGTGGCCAGTAGCTTGTTGGTGGTCCAGTACCATTTCTGGCGCGGTTTCCCCACCACCCCCTGAAGAATAATGAGTCCGAGAAACAGCCAGATGTCCTCTTTAGTTACCGGTTCCCACCTTCTGCTTCGGGAAAGCCTGGCATGCAGCGTAGTGGATTGCTGCTCTTGGTAGTGATTTGTCTCTGTCACAATTTTTTGAATTACCTCCTCTGTGAGAAATAATTGCAGGTATGCCAGAGGGTTGCCACGCTCAACTTCGACCTTCATCCCAGGTGATCCAGTGAAGGGAAATCTTGGGGGCGCTACCTGGTCCGTATAGCACTCAATAGGGCACCAAGTGCGCACATCACTGATGTCAGGTGCAGGATCATCACCGCTGTCACTTGTCAGATCCGTGTCAGACGACAAATCTCCCCACGACTCGCTATCGCTCAGTTCTGGGAGCAACTCAGTGTCGCTGCCGCTGTCGCTGTCATTCAACTCCTCCAAAGCCGATTTTGTAGCGAGATGGCGCTTTTTGGATTCCATTTATTCAAAGTTTTATTGGAGGCAAGGGGCACTGGGGCAAGGGGCACTGTATCAGTAAGATCTGAGATGATACAGTATAATCCTCAAAGATTACACTGTATCACCTCTATTTATATGTGTGTGTGTTGTGCTGAACATTTGAAATTTTGAATCTCCCGCCCAGTTCCGCTCCCGTGCGCCGCTGCTGCTCGCAGGGAACGGAACTAGGAAGTGAGACGCCGTGATCGCGCTGCCGAACACAGCCGAGGACAGCCGAGGACAGCGGAGAGCATCGCTGGAACCCAGGACAAGGTAAGGGCTCCGCTGTATGCTCTGCACCGCTACCCCGAGCGTGACTCGGGGTTACCGCTCCTGACAGAAAAAGTCAGACCCGAGTCACGCTCAGGATTACCGCCAAGGAGGTTAAGGCAGTTCTGAAGGCAAAAGGGGGTCCAACCCGGTACTAGCAAGGTGTACCTAATAAAGTGACCGGTGAGTGTACAGTATGTGTATACGATATATTAGCTGCCAAAGGATCTGTAACTCTGTTCAGCCTCCCTCGCTTTTCTCCACTTCAGGCAAAAAACTGCAGCTTATTCATGCCCCAGCCTGTAACTGAATAGTCAAGGAACAGCTGTACCCTGATCAGGTCATCCCTGTACTCCATTTTCCTAACAGAAGGCTTTAATCTAAGATTGGCAGCATTGTGCAATGCATAATGCCCTGTACACATGATCAGAAATTCCGTCATTAAAAACTTGGATGGTTTTTCCGACAGAATTCCGCTCAAGCTTGCCTTGCATAGACACGATCACACAAAAGTTCTCTGAACTTTCGTCCGTCAAGAACGCAGTGACATACAACACTATGACGAGCCGAGAAAATGGAATTTCAATGCTTTCGAGCACGCGTCGAATTGTTTCCGAGCATGCGTGATTTTTTGCGCGTCCGAATTGCATACAGACAAACGCATTTTCGGATAGGAACTTTTTGCGACCGAAAAATAGATAACTTGCTCTCAATCTTTTGCTGGCTGGAATTCTGCCAGCAAAATTCCGATGGAGCATACACACGGTCGGAATTTCTGACCAAAAGCTCACATCCGACTTTTTCTGGCAGAATTTCTGATCGTGTGTAGGGGGCATTAGGGTCATAGTGACCCAAGCTGGATTATAAGAGGCTGATTTAAAGAAAGAATGAGGTACCAAATAAAAATACATCAAATTATTTTTAGTGATTATATCAAATTCATTATTAAATGAGTTTTTCTTTTTTATTTGCCTATAGTTATGCTTTAAGAGCTAACTGCATATTACATGGCAACCCAGTATTTGTCTTTAGCCAAAAAAGTGTTTGACCTTTAGCGGACATGAGTGCTTAGATTCCCGGATATTATGTATGGAAAAAAAGGTGCAGATGTTTATTAAATAGCTCTTGTGAATATAATAACCCCATTAAGGATTAGTTATGGTTACTGTTCCTGCAACTGGCTGAGGATTGCACTTGCTCACAGGAAATCACAAGAGTTTCATATATCAACGCTGCTCACATGTTTGGACAAGACAAAGCTTTGTGTATTTACATTACCCTTGAGATAAGGTCTTCTACTGTAAACTGTTAGAGTTATTTGATAGTAGGAATTTTACAATCATCTAGTAACAATTAACTTGCTGTATTTAAAGTGGGTCTTTCGGTGACTTTATACGTTTTCATGAATACATTCCCGACATACAGTAACTGTGTCATTTAAAAAAAAAATCTGCACTATCTATTATAAAAAAAAATAATCCTGAAGCTACAGTCAATTGACTTTGCCTAGGTTGACATGATGTCATCAGTCTGCTGCAGGCAAGAGAAAGCATGTCCATATTGTCTTCCACAGCAATCGGACTGCAACATTGTAACTTTGTAGCAAGTCAAAGTGCTGGTTCACGCATTGTATAATATTATAATATAATATAATTGGTCTGAAAATTGTATTTTATTGCAGTAGTGTGAACCAAGCCAAGGTAAAAGCAGCAGGGGATTGATCTGTGTCAAAAATGTGTGAGCACAGCAGCCAACTCCAAACCAGACATATGGTTCAAGCATTGTAAGGGTGAAAGTATGAATGCATTAAGATAAAAAAAAAAACTTCTGACTTTAGAACTACTTTAAAGCAGGGCTTCATCCCCCCTCCAAAAATTAGCTTACCTATCCAGGGATCCCGCAATGTTGGCACCCCAGCCGATTTTTCAATCGGCTCTCGTAAGGGAGAACTGGTTGCCTACTGCGCTTGCGCGAAGCACGCAGCGGTTCCTGAATGGTCCGGTGGTGGTGGAAGGAGGAGGGGGGCAAACTTATGGGAGACCCGTTCCCCCTTAAAAGGTGCCAAATGTGCCAGCAGAGAGAGGGAAGCAAACAAGCGGAGCTTCCCCTTTTTGGTGGAGCTCCGCTTTAATGTACTATACTTACCTCCCCGACAGGTAGCATGAGACTCGACAGTATAGTCTATGATTCCAATAAAACTTTCTTTAAACTCTACAAACCTCAGCTATTTTTTAGGGGTTCAGCTGAGGAGACACTGTGGAATTGTTTTATAGCCCTGCAAGGGAGGACTGCAAGAGGTATATAGAGTTAGTTTTAGAGTGGCTGGGTGGTAGCAGAAGTTCTGTTAGCAATACATCCACACGGTTAAGATAGCTAAACAAAACAGAGAAAGCAAAAAAGGTCTGATCCTGTGCATCTAAGGACTCTCTTCTACACTGCATACTTTAAAATTTCAGTTTGCAGCAACAACCTCCCTAATGGGCCTCCTCATACCCCAAACTCCCATGGCAGCCATATAGGCCACTATAGCTATTGTTATGCCAACACTCTCTTATGGTATAATTGTCGTCTGTCTGTCCCTTACATGGTCCACAATTCTCTCAAACTCTGATTGTTATTACTGTCAATAGAGAGGTGTAGGGACATCTTTACTAATATCAGAACAAATATTCTGTTTGTGGGAAATACAGGCAGCATTTGTGCCTAACACAACTGAATTACAATATGGAAAATCTTTTCACACACACATGCAGTCTAGAGGAGGACTGGAGATGGAAATGTTGATCTGAGCACATTTCTAATACTGGATTACAATACCTCTGTCCTCAGATCAAAAATTATGTGACCTTCTTTAAACTGGATATTATTGGAAAGCCACTTTACAAAGTCATGTATAAACAGTGATTTTGCATGCATATGCTATGCATTTCATTTGTTGGTTGTTTTCTTGCTGATTTTACCAGGGGTATAATTTTTTACAGCTTTGAGAGATATTGGCAAACAGTCTATTAATGATGACTGGAAGATTGAAGAACCTGGAACCTTTCACATGGCTGGTACAACCGTTAACTACATAAGACGAGGACTCTGGGAGAAGATTTCCGCAAAAGGGCCTACAACATCTCCTCTTCATCTTCTGGTGAGCAAAAATTAACTATGTGGTCACAGAAACAGCAGCTGGACTCAGCAGTAAGAATTAGCTAAACTAAATGGGTGTTCAGTTAAGATGAACATGCAGCGGGAAAAAATACTTTTTGCAGTGGTATTAAAACCGCTGCTAAACATGACAGCTTCCAGGGCTCCTGATTGTTAGGGAGCCAGTGGTCACCAGCATCCCAACAACATACTTCTGCGTGAATTTTTTCTGCTTGCAATTGATTACTATATTTTGGAAACCTTTAATTGCTGCTGAAGAATTAAGGCTAAACTGTAAGCAGATATAATAGACACAAATTTCTGCAGCTCCCTAATCATTAAAGTATTTGTAAAAGAATTTTTTTTAAATAAAAACAAACATCAAACATCTCTATACTTACCCGCTCTGTGCAATGGAATTGCACAGAGCGACCCAGAACCTCCTCTTCTCAGTTCCCCCCGCTAGCTCCACCTCTCTGTCTAGTGCCACTCATGAGTGCTCGCTCCCGAGCCCACTGCTGCATCCATTGACACAGTCAGCGGGCCTTGGCCCCACCCCTACTCCCGCATTACTGTAGTTGAGTGACAGGAGCACGAGCCAATGGCTCCCGCTCTTATCAATCTGCCCAATGAGGAGGTAGACATCATCAAGAGCCGCTGCTCTCATGCATGCCACTGGATCGGATCAGGCTCAGGTAAAAATAAGGGAGGGGGGCTGGGGGGATCCTGCAGCAGAGAAGGTGTTTTACCGTAATGCATAGAAGAATGCATTAAGGTAAAAAACCTTAAGGCTTTAGAACCATTTTAATACAGCATTTAATGTTTTCTTTTTTCATAATGTAAGCAGTGTACAGTGGTGTGAAAAAGTGTTTGCCCCCTTCCTCATTTCCTGTTCCTTTGCATGTTTGTCACACTTAAGTGTTTCGGAACATCAAACCAATTTAAACAATAGTCAAGGACAACACAAGTAACCACAAAATGCAATTTGTAAATGAAGGTGTTTATTATTAAAGGTGAAAAAAATCCAAACCATCATGGCCCTGTGTGAAAAAGTGATTGCCCCCTAAACCTAAAAACTGGTTGGGCCACCCTTAGCAGCAACAACTGCAACCAAGCGTTTGCGATAACGTGCAATGAGGCTTTTACAGCGTCCTGGAGGAATTTTGGCCCACTCATCTTTGCAGAATTGTCCTAATTCAGTTACATTAGAGGGTTTTCGAGCATGAACGGCCTTTTTAAGGTCATACCACAACATCTCAATAGGATTCAGGTCAGGACTTTGGCTAGGCCACTCCAAAGTCTTCATTTTGTTTT
This sequence comes from Lithobates sylvaticus, assembly GCA_028564925.1. Classification (NCBI taxonomy): domain Eukaryota; kingdom Metazoa; phylum Chordata; class Amphibia; order Anura; family Ranidae; genus Lithobates; species Lithobates sylvaticus. The sequence goes on from CM053026.1 coordinate 179,181,023, forward strand.
TCTTCAGCCATTCGGTGGTGGACTTGCTGGTGTGTTTAGGATCATTGTCCTGCTGCAGAACCCAAGTTCGTTTCAGCTTGAGTACACGAACAGATGGTCGGACATTCTCCTTCAGGATCTCTTGGTAGACAGCAGAATTCATAGTTCCTTTTATCACGGCAAGTCTTCCAGGTCCTGAAGCAGCAAAACAGCCCCAGACCATCACACTACCACCACCATATTTTACTGTTGGTATAATGTTCTTTTTCTGAAATGCAGTGTTCCTTCTACGCCAGATATACTTGGACACACACCTTCCAAAGAGTTCCACTTTTGTCTCATCGGTCCACAGAATGTTGTCCCAAAAGTCTTGGGATCATCAAGATGTGTTGTGGAGAAATTGAGACGAGCTTTGATGTTCTTTTTGCTCAGCAGTGGTTTTCTCCTTGGAACTCTGCCATGCAGGCCATTTTTGCCCAGTCTTTTCCTGATGGTGGAGGCATGAACGCTGACCTTAACTGAGGCAAGTGAGGCCTGCAGTTCCTTGGACGTTGTTGTGGGGTCTTTTGTGACCTCTTGGATGAGTCGTCGCTGCGCTCTTGGGGTAATTTTGGGCGGCCGGCCACTCCTGGGAAGGTTCACCACTGTTCCATGTCTTCGCCATTTGTGGATAATGGCTCTCACTGTGGTTCGCTGGATTCCCAAAGCTTTGGAAATGGCTTTATAACCCTTTCCAGACTGATAGATCTCAATTACTTTCTTTCTCAATTGTTCCTGAATTTCTTTGGGTCTCGGCATGATGTGTAGCTTTTAAGGATCTTCTGGTGGACCTTACTGTGTCAAGCAGCTCCTATTTAAGTGATGCCTTGATTGTGAACAGGTGTGGCAATAATCAGGCCTGGGTGTGGCTAGAGAAATTGAACTCAGGTGTGGACAACCACAGTTATAGTATGTTTTAACAAGGGGGGCAATCACTTTTTCACACAGGGCCATGATGGTTTGGATTTTTTTTCACCTTTAATAATAAACACCTTCATTTACAAATTGCATTTTGTGTTTACTTGTGTTGTCCTTGACTATTGTTTAAATTGGTTTGATGTTCCGAAACACTTAAGTGTGACAAACATGCAAAGGAACAGGAAATGAGGAAGGGGGCAAACACTTTTTCACACCACTGTAAGTACCTGAAAGTGACCTGATATCAACCTCTTGAAATCCCTTTTCAGCAGGGCTAGGCTGTTATGCCGTGTACAGACAATTGGAAATGCCGCTAGCAAAACTCTGATGAGAGCTTTTTGTCAGAAAATGCGACCGTGTGTATGCTCCATCTGTCTTTTGCTGGTGGAATTCCAGCCAGCAAAAGATTGAGAGCATGTTCTCTATTTTTTTGTCGGGAAAAGTTCCTATCCGAAAATGCGATCGTCTGTATGCAATTCTGATGCGCAAAAAATCATGCATGCTCGGAAACAATTTGATGCATGCTCGGAAGCATTGAACTTCATTTTCTCGGCTCGTCGTAGTGTTGTACGTCACCGCGTTCTTGATGGTCGAAAGTTCAGAGAACTTTTGTATGGCCGTGTGCATGCAAGACAAGCTTGAGCGGAATTCCGTCAGAAAAAACATCCAAAATTTTTCGGACAGAAATTCCACTCGTGTGTATGCAGCATAAGATGGAGCAGCAGTGGAAGGAGCCAACCAGTTCATTTGATGTGTTGTTGAGGTACATGCAGTTAGATGGAGAAGGCAAAGTGACAGAGTTGAGCTAAAAATGTTGTTGCTTCTGCTTCCATTGTCCAGTCCAGGCTGGGGCAGATCTAGGACACTCTGGGCTTACAGTAAGTGGGTTAGATGATGCTGGCCATCAGACCGAAAAATTCTGTGTGGAAGAGCTCTACATTAAAAAAGGGAATATTGCAACTAAAGCTGATTTTTTTTTTAAATCTTTTAATGGGCTATTTATTTATATCTTGGTATTTTCGGCTGGAGATCTGCCTTAATGAATATGTGAATTTGGGAATTTTGTTGGAATACAGCAAAAATATATTTGTATGAATTTCTAGCAAAAGCATATTTCATCTTTAGCAAAGCAAATAAAGAATAACACCTGCAAAGAATTGAATTCATATGTGCATCCTTTCTCCTGTACACAAGATTCTTCTCTAGACAGTGAAGCTTAGACTGAATTGCGTCCAGGAAAGGAGACGGAACCAAAAATGAAAAACATTTCATATGCATTGCTTGTTGTAGAGACAGCCACGGCTTTCCAAGTTTCACTTAGACTACAAAAATATGTAGCACATATGGAAAAATACTGTTGACAGACAGACAATAATAAGAGCATATTTCCAAATATTCTGTGTTTGAGTACTGATTTTTTTGGAGATTCCTCACTTAAATGTTCACCTGTTCACTTGCAAATGTTTACAGAAATGTTTTAAAGTTTTACTGTTTTCCTAGAAATGACAGAGGTTTTCCTATGCCAAATTACACTTTGAGTTAATAAAAATATCCACTTCCCAATAAAATGCACTCAGATACACACAGTAGTCTCAAAGTCTTTCCTGAAGGAGGAAAAAAAACTGACGTGCAATTGCCAGCATATTTTCCAGTCATCAAGACACTGGAGTTAGCAGAGAATGCCAATGTTCCACTTCCTTGCCTGATCTACGTTCTCACTTTCTTGTGGGCTTGTTTCTGTGTATTTTGCAGGTGCTGCTATTTCATGACCAGAATTACGGTCTCCATTATGAATATACAATACCACTGGATCCAGTTCCGGAGAACCGCAGAGCAAAAGGGAACGAGCCTTTATACATGTGGACGCACTCAGGGTGGGAGGACTGTGATGCTGTGTGTGGAGGAGGTAAATAAAATCATAGGAGAGGGAAATAATTTATTAAGGAAGACACAAAAAAGTGCCCTCTAGTGCAAAGCCAGCTGCTTTTCATTTTTTTTTTATAATTACATTTTTATTTATTAGAATTCAGCTTAACAGTCAACTAAGGACAAGGACATGTGTCTATATGTAACATTTACACAATATCCAAAACTCTATATACACATGTCAAAATATTCTGAAAAAGAAAAAAAAAAAGAGGAGAAAAAAAAAAGGGCAGAAATCACTTCCCCTCTTAACATACAATATATAATAAAGGTTGAATTTGCTCAGACACCCCCCATTTAAGGGCCCCAACCTCCCTAGCTATTCATGTTCCTAATATCAAAAAAATAAGTGAAATTGTATCATATTTAGTAAAAATAAAAAAATAAAAGGGGGGGGGGGGGAGAGGGGTGAGAAGAGCCAAAATTGTACATTTATTAGTGTACAAGTCAAAAAAAATTCTCTTTCCCTTCCTTTTCCCCTTCCTTTATCTTTTTTTTTCTTTCCCCTTTATGAAAGAGGCCTGTGGGCCTAATTACCATCACGTGTAAAAATAAATGATGAATAGATCCATAAATTTGTTGTGCACTTGTTAGTGTAATAAAAAAATAAAGAAACACATCAATGTAAAAAGGCCTCTAAGAGGCCATAATAATAACTACATCAGCCTACGAATAACTCATCCCAGCATTTTCAATGGCCTCCGGATCTGATACGGATCAACTGCCATTAGACGAGATGGTAAAGTCCCAAGTTATGCAAACCTTATACAGTGGTGTGAAAAAGTGTTTGCCCCCTTCCTAATTTCCTGTTCCTTTGCATGTTTGTCAAGTGTTTCGGAACATCAAACCAATTTAAACAATTTTGTTTTTCTTCAGCCATTCGGTGGTGGACTTGCTGGTGTGTTTAGGATCATTGACCTGCTGCAGAACCCAAGTTCGTTTCAGCTTGAGTACACGAACAGATGGTCGGACATTCTCCTTCAGGATCTCTTGGTAGACAGCAGAATTCATAGTTCCTTTTATCACGGCAAGTCTTCCAGGTCCTGAAGCAGCAAAAAAGCCCCAGACCATCACACTACCACCACCATATTTTACTGTTGGTATAATGTTCTTTTTCTGAAATGCAGTGTTCCTTCTACGCCAGACATACTTGGACACACACCTTCCAAAGAGTTCCACTTTTGTCTCATCGGTCCACAGAATGTTGTCCCAAAAGTCTTGGGGATCATCAAGATGTGTTGTGGAGAAATTGAGACGAGCTTTGATGTTCTTTTTGCTCAGCAGTGGTTTTCTCCTTGGAACTCTGCCATGCAGGCCATTTTTGCCCAGTCTTTTCCTGATGGTGGAGGCATGAACGCTGACCTTAACTGAGGCAAGTGAGGCCTGCAGTTCCTTGGACGTTGTTGTGGGGTCTTTTGTGACCTCTTGGATGAGTCGTCGCTGCGCTCTTGGGGTAATTTTGGGCGGCCGGCCACTCCTGGGAAGGTTCACCACTGTTCCATGTCTTCGCCATTTGTGGATAATGGCTCTCACTGTGGTTCGCTGGATTCCCAAAGCTTTGGAAATGGCTTTATAACCCTTTCCAGACTGATAGATCTCAATTACTTTCTTTCTCAATTGTTCCTGAATTTCTTTGGGTCTCGGCATGATGTGTAGCTTTTAAGGATCTTCTGGTGGACCTTACTGTGTCAAGCAGCTCCTATTTAAGTGATGCCTTGATTGTGAACAGGTGTGGCAATAATCAGGCCTGGGTGTGGCTAGAGAAATTGAACTCAGGTGTGGACAACCACAGTTATAGTATGTTTTAACAAGGGGGGCAATCACTTTTTCACACAGGGCCATGATGGTTTGGATTTTTTTTCACCTTTAATAATAAACACCTTCATTTACAAATTGCATTTTGTGTTTACTTGTGTTGTCCTTGACTATTGTTTAAATTGGTTTGATGTTCCGAAACACTTAAGTGTGACAAACATGCAAAGGAACAGGAAATGAGGAAGGGGGCAAACACTTTTTCACACCACTGTATAAAGCAGCACAAATAAGACACTTTTACAGAAATCACCCCAATCCCTATGTCAAAGTGAATAATGCTATCTGAATATGGCGCCACCCAAGAAAGGAATTTCTTGGTTTTATCAGTACCTAATCAACCAACAAACCACACTTAAGCCTCCTCAAATTATCAAATGGGAAACATTTTTAAAAAAAGAATATCCTCTAAGGCTGCTTTCACACTGGGGCGGTGCGGGGCGGCGACGGTAAAGCAGCGCTATATTTTGCGCTGCTTTACCATCGTTTTACCCGCGGTATGCGGCCGCTAGCGGGGTGGTTTTTAACCCCCGCTAGCGGCCGCAAAAGGGTTAAAAACCTCCGCAAAGCGCCGCTGCAGCGGCGGTTTGCGGGCGGTATCCCCGCGGTTTCCCATTGATTTCAATGGGAACGAGCGGTATAGGAGCGGTAAATACACCGCTCCTTCACCGCTCCAAAGATGCTGCTAGCAGGACTTTTTTTACCGTCCTGCTAGCGCACCGCTCCAGTGTGAAAGCCCGCCGGCTTTCACACTGGAGTGAATGGGGCCGGTTTTTTCAGGCGGTGTACAGGCGCTATTTTTAGCGCTGTACCGCCTGAAAACCGCCCCAGTGTGAAAGCAGCCTAACAGACTGGATTAAGGCCCTCAATATGACCCTGAGCTCTTCCCACTGTACCTCTCATTGGGATAACGCTATTAAAATAACCTACAACTGGTATTTGACACCTGCTAAACTCAACCGAATATACCCAAATACATCTGCGTTATGCTGGCACAATTGTGATCAAATCGGTGACCTACTTCACATTTTATGGTCATGCAAGACTAGTATAAAATTCTGGAAATCAGTATCTGCTTTAATTTCACACATCACTAAAACAAACATTAACCTAAGCCAAACTACGGCCATTTTTGGAATGCAATTAGACAACTTTCCTAAACAATCCTTAACAATAGTCTCCCATATTTTAATAGCAGCCCGAATGACAATAACCAATAATTGGAAAAAAACGGCAGCTCCCAACATGTTATACGTAGAGTGAATACAAACTACATATGTGAAAAATATATAGCCAGCCAAAAAGACTCAATTCACTTGTTCGATACAAAATGGATGTCTTGGACCCAGGAGTACAACTTGACCCATTTCTAAAAGAGTCTTTAAATGATTCCCTCGGACAACACAACTCAAACTCTGAGACCCACCCCTAAATGCCTGAAGGCCAGGGGAGGGCCAAGAGCACCAAACCCGTTAATAATTTATTAAGTTAAGCTTGTTTAAATAACACCCAATATGTTCGGTCAACTTCTTGGAACAGAAAAGTATGCCACACTAAATGGGAGAGGGGCTAGAAGGGAGCATAGGACAAAGTTGTGTGTTATCCAATCTTGGAAATATGTATTGATGATAACAGGTTATATTATAATCCCCAGTTTGGTATATAGCTAAAACTAGCAGATGCAAGGAACTATCTATTTGCCTTGTTTCATATTGTATATATGCATATATCTGTACTTTCTGAAATATACCAATAAAAAATATTTGAAAAGTAAAAAAAAAAAAAGGCCTCTAAGGGCCACTTTGGCACTACGTGCCTATTTAAGTTGACTTAATAGTGCTAAGCCCACTTACTGCGACAAAGTACCCCGAATTAGTGGGTCCTACCCTAGTAATAGAATGAAAGATCCTGCGTCTCAACCATGGGAGCCAAACTCCTCTATGTGGGAGAACTGAAAGGATTCCTCCTATACACTGGTGGCCACTAAATAAGAGGTAATGAAGAGGGGGAGGGGTGCTCTAACCCAAAAAAAAAACCTGGTCAGGGTTTATTACAACATACAAAAACATATTTGGGAAGCACTCACCAATGCGTTTAAATTCAAGATGGTGCTGCCATAAGACCAACAAGCAATATCGAACATATTACAGCGCACACATTCAAGAATGACGTTTCCTGCAGGGCTAGTTAAAAAACACCTGAACATATTCTCTGCTCACCAAAGCCACCTCTTACATCAGAGTCCACAGAGCACCTCTTACATCTGAGTCCCCCTTGTACCCAAGTACTTGCGGTTTTGAGAGATTTGTTTATTAAATTATTTGCAGTCTTACAGTAAATAATACAATGTATCTGAGCTTGTGTTATACTACTGTGTGTGCAGATGAGTTGGGAAATCTCTCTCTTGTTACTCAAATATCCAAACAACAACCTATCTTAAAGTGCATTTTTTTTTTTGATTAAAGAAAATATATTGTCTCAGCATAAACGTTAAAGTGGTTGTAAAGTGAGAAAAATTACTTTTACCTACAGGCAAGCCTATAATGAGGCTTACTTGTAGGTAAAAAAAATATCTCCTAAACCTGTACGGTTTAGGAGATATTCCCCGCGCAATGCGCCGCTGACTGCAGCGGCGCATGCGCACGGGGGATTCTCGGCTGAAAGGCCGGCAGAATCCGAACCCTGCTGGGAAGAAGTCCCCCGTGCGCATGCCCGGGAGTGACGACATCGCGGCTCCAGCCACTCACAGCGCTGGAGTCGCGATACCCGGAAGACACGCCGAGGCAACATGTCAGCGACCTCGGCGTGGACCAGGTGAGTTACCGATGCCTCGTTCTAAGGTAGGTATTTCATAATGAGCTAGTATGCGGTGCATACTAGCTCATTATGCCTTTTGCCTTACAGGTGTACTAAAAGAATTTTTTTTTTCAGCGGGTTTACTACCGCTTTAAGTTTATGACATCAGCATTGTAATAGCAATACAAACGATAGTTATTTTTCACAATCCAACATAAGGTTACTTGAAAATTCGGCTTTTATGTTATGAGTGCTGCTTGTCTGCTGGTCATCTTGTTCCACAACTTCCTGGATTCTCTGCATGCTCTGCTGCTTCTCCACTGCTGTTTTATTTTCATTTCTAAGGATTACATATCTCATGGTACCTTGCTTCCTACAAGCTTGTAGTGACTCTACCTCCCAAAAATCCTCCCCCCAGCATCTCTGTAGATCAGTAGACAGGCTCTGTGAAATGTGTGACACAGCATTCCCTGATCACAGGACATAGTGATTACGTCACGTGTCACAGAATTCAAAGAAGCAAATGTGGAGGATGCTCACTAAGTACGTTTACAAACGTCAAGATTGTTCAGAATACTAATAGAAGGCTAGACATAATTGAAATGCAATGTGTAAATAAATATATGAATTTAAATTTTGATCAGCAGCACAGTGAGCCCAGGCTGGCATTATAATGCAACCCAGGGGGCAGGTCCATGACAGCCTAAGCTCATGAAAAGGGGTTGAATGATGCTGGCTATCGTTCATCCTGGAAGTGAACGACAATATGTGGTAGAGGAGTAAAGGCAGGATGAAACAGCATCCTAAAGAAGGTAGATAACTACAGACAGAACATTTCTAAAGCCCTGTTTATAAGTCTACAAAGTCCTCTAGCATAAAATCCCTGTTGCTTTCCTGCTTCTTGGGTGCTGCACGTGACATATACAGCCGCCCATCAAAGTGAATAGCTGCATGCTCCCATACTCGTGTAGACACCAATTGGTTATGTATTGGTACCAGTGCAAGCAGTAAGGCATATTTTCTTTAATGCAAAAAATATGGCATACATGTATGCATGGCTAAAGACCAAAGCACTTGCAACTCCCCGGGTGTGGAAAAGCATCAGCAATTTTACGCTACTGGACTTTGCAGCCTCAAGATGTCCATGTGCATGAGGCTTTACAGGCTATAAACAATTACTTTATATAGGTCATGGTTTATAATACTGTCTTTCATGTACTTTGTATAATAGGGGAAAGAAAAACAACGGTGTCTTGCACAAAAATTATGAACAAAAATATAACTTTCGTGGATAACTCCTACTGTAAAGACTTGATGAAGCCAGAACCACAAATTAGAAAGTGCAATGAACAGCCTTGTCAAACAAGGTAAATATAATACATGTATCTTACAGTTTAATCATCTTGATTCCTTGAAACTTGTTGAACTGGAACTTCTAATATGGACAGGTAATAAACCCACCAACTTCCTGTAATCAGTATTATTTATAATGAACAATAAAATTATATCTATTGTTTCCTACTAGTTGATTTCATATATGGTTAAACAGAAATCCTAGGGTATTATTTCCTGGAAGCTGTGTGTTAGTTTTCAAAAGTTGACTTTACTTTCAAAAACTATCAAAAGTAAAATTAACAAAGAAAATAATCATATTTGTATTTGTTTAAAAAAAAAAATTGGAACGGTGTAACATAAATATGGGTTTAGCACCCAATTAGTTCTAAACTGATTTTTCAAGCTTGTTCAATGTTCACACCCTCACTAAGGTATGTCTCACAGCAGTGTCTTCTCTAGGGGGGTAGTGATCCTGTATTGATTCCCCTACTGTGTTAAGGAGTAGGAGGAACTGCCCATAAAATAGGGACTGTTCTAAAGAATTAATCTTGTTGCTGCAGGATGATCTGATGTAATGGCCTGTACACGCGATCAGAAAATCGTATGAAAAATACCACTTTCTAAGTGATCATTCAATAATTAGTACACAGTATTCGAGAGCCAATCACAAAAGTTCATCCGATATTATCCGATAGGACAAACACAAAAATTTTTCTCGTACGATACCAGATCGTACAATTTTGCATTTAATAAGTACAGGTGTCGTTCGAAAATACAGTGCAAATACACTACAACACATTGCTTCACTTACGAATTTTGATTATGTCGTACGAGAATTTTCGTCACTTAAACTCTTAATTTCCGATATAAGACTAGCATATAAAAAAAAACGGACAATCATTTCTCCGATAATCTCATCATGTGTACCCCCTTGTCCCTAATGATGAATTACTTAATCAGTAACAAAAAGCTCAACAACACAGGAACAGAAAAATCAGAACATGCATTCTTATATTTTAGCAAAGTGTCCATTTATTCCCCACAGATCCCTCAGATGCAGGTGTATGTCCCTATAACTTAATTTCCCACATCTCCTGGGGTTCATAGACACACCCAGGAAAGATAAGGTCCTCAGCTCCCCTCTCTAAACAGCTCAAAGAGGCCACACCTGCTAAGGCAAAGATAGCTGGGAAAGTTATCTATAGCCAGGTACCATCCGGAAAAATCAGAAAAATCTTGCAAGAGAAAGATTGAAGCGAGCCCAATTTGAAGTTCCATGAACTGTTAGAACTAGCCATAGAATTTCAGAAGCAGAAATGCAGAAGGCTTCATGGGAGGTGGCCATGCAGTAATTTACATAAGGATCGGCTCAGCTCTAGACATAGTTATGGCTCCCCATGGAGGCAAACATAGCATTGGAAGCAGCCAAGGTGGGCAAGGTCACCATTCGTGTGCTAGGGCTCTCAAGTTGGGCCATCTTTAGAGAGACTGCCCCAACTATACACAGTAGAATCCATTAAACTAGCCAGGAGTCAATAAGTGGGGCAGCAAAGTGGAACAAACCCCCATCCAAAAAACAAAGATGTGGTAATCAAATTTTCTTTTGTGTATAGATGCTTCAAATACCTAGAGATGTTATTTTGGTATTCAGCTCTCAAGCCATTACCTTGCCAGAATTGGTGTTCCAGTGATACTCTCCTGAGTCGAAAATAAGCCCAGACATTTCAGAAGTCACTGCCTTGGAGAAAATAAAAAGGATAGTATCCTGATCTATTAAGATGATATAGTGGTCGTGACCATTTTGAATACTTAGATGCTATGTTGGCCTGGCTGCATCCGTCCATTTTGCATACTTAGATGCTATCTTGGCATAGCTGCACACAAATGTGCTGAAGCTCAAATCAAAGAAGTGCCATTATTATTATTATTACACATGATTTATATAGCACTAGCAGTTTGTGCAGTGCTTTACAAAATGAAGGAAGACAGTACCGTTACAATATAATTCAAGACAAAAGGGTTAGGAAGGCCCTGCTTGTTACAATCTAAAGGGAAGGGCAAACAATACGAAAGGTAATAATTGTGGGAGGATGAGTTGTTCAAGAAATTAAAATGCAGTTGTTAGGCAGATGCAGGATAGGCTAGATTGCAAATTACAGCTCATGTAAGCTAGAGCTGTTAGCCTTGGTGTGGACAGTTACTGAACGCTTTAGTAAGTGCCTGACAGGAGCTAAGTTTAAGGTCTGGATGGAAAACAATCCATTGATGCATTTCTAAACAGCTAGAAATTGGCACTCTGGAGCAACACTTGGCAGCATGCCCAGCAAAGATTGAATTATCTTTGCCGTATCACCCTGGAAAGAGCAACAAGACAGAAAATGTCCTATTGCAGGACCCACTAGCCAGGCCTCACCAAGTTGTGGATGAAGAAGGGGACTTGACTAGAGGAAGCCTAAGAGTATGCCTTATGCCTCGTACACACGTACGGACTTTTCCCGGCGGACCTAAGTCCAGGGACAATCCGCTGGACTTTCCCGCTAGGTACGCTGGACTAAAAAGCGAACGGACTTGAACACACGATCACGCAAAAAGTCCGGCGGTTCACGCGATGACGTACGCACGTACGACGGGACTAGAAAAAGGAAGCTCGAGATCCCAAACGACACCCTTGGGCCCCGTCAGCTAATCTCGTGTGTATCGCGTGTTAGTTGACGTTTGGTTAGAGACGATTCGCGCTTCTCAGACTTCTGCTTAATTCGTTCGCTTCTGCCGTTCAGTTTGTGCTTGTGAGGTTTGTATCTGGCTTTCAGTGCGTGTGGATCAGTTCCTACCTGTTCTCAGGCCGTTCTGGTCCGCTCGTTCCTGTTTTTCAGGTCGTTCTTCATAGGCCTTGCTGTTCTTCAGTGCGTTCTGTTAGGTTGTTTGTTTGATCAGCCGACCGTTTTGAAGCCATGGAGTGTGGACGTACTCGGGAACGAGTTCGTGCTGTGAGGGGCTCGGTGTTGCGGTTAACACCTTGGCACGAGCCCGGTCCATGAACAGGGTGAGGAGGAGTTCATGGACCAAGAATTGGTTGCGCCAGCGTGACCAATTCTCGCATATGCCTTTGCTCCGTGAGATCCGTGAGAATAATCCTGATGATTTCAGGAATTATCTCCGGATGACGGACCCCATTTTTCACCGTCTGTTGGCTTCGCTGTCCCCTTATATTACCAGGCAGAATACCTGCATGCGGCAAGCCATCAGTGCGGAGCAGAGGCTAGTCGCCACGTTGCGTTACTTGGCGACGGGGAGAAGCTTGCAGGACCTCAAGTTCACGACAGGCATCTCCCCCCAGGCTCTGGGGCTCATTATTCCAGAGACCTGTTCTGCCATTATCCACGTCCTGCAGGAGGAATACATTAAGGTAAGTCTTCTCTTTTAAAATTACCTATGTCTTGTATGTTTGTTAATGTAGTGCATCAATGTCATCATTAGCTAATTACCATGATAGGACTATTCTATGAATGTCCCCTATTCCTTTTATTTTTGGATTTTGTTTTTTTTGTCTAGTATTTTATGGTTCACTTATCGAAATAGTTTTAAGAATGTATTATTTAGTGGGTCACATGCATATTTGCTTGCACCAACCTCCCCAGCATGGAAGCTTGGCCCCCTAAACACCCCTAGCCTAGTCACTTTCTTTGGTTAAAAATGTATATTACCAGCTCCATTGTACAGCTTTACTCACCCCCCCTTTCACCCCCTTGACCCTCAATTTTAAATTGATTGCATGTGGTTTTGGTCAGCTTGTAATTATCCCCCCCCCCACACCCCCTGATAATTAATATCATGTGGTTTTGGTCAGCTTGTAATTATCCCCCCCCACACCCCCTGATAATTAATATCATGTGGTTTTGGTCAGCTTGTAATTATCCCCCCCACACACCCCCTGATAATTAATATCATGTGGTTTTGGTCAGCTTGTAATTATCCCCCCCACACCCCCTGATAATTAATATCATGTGGTTTTGGTCAGCTTGTAATTATCCCCCCCCACACCCCTGATAATTAATATCATGTGGTTTTGGTCAGCTTGTAATTATCCCCCCCACACCCCCTGATAATTAATAGCATGTGGTTTTGGTCAGCTTGTAATTATCCCCCCCACACCCCCTGATAATTAATAGCATGTGGTTTTGGTCAGCTTGTAATTATCCCCCCCCCACACCCCCTGATAATTAATAGCATGTGGTTTTGGTCAGCTTGTAATTATCCCCCCCCACACCCCCTGATAATTAATAGCATGTGGTTTTGGTCAGCTTGTAATTATCCCCCCCCACACCCCCCTGATAATTAATAGCATGTGGTTTTGGTCAGCTTGTAATTATCCCCCCCCCCCACACACACACCTTTAATTAATTGCATGTGTATTGTGTGACCTTACAATTATTTACTCCCCACCCACATCCCCATTATTATCTTCTCTGGTCCATCAGAGGGGTCATCAATCAGAGATTTGTCCCTTTTATCCTTAATCTTTTGGCTTTATTTCAAGGATGTACTAAATAAATACATATGTTCTTCCAAATTGTTTGTTAATTTGTTGCATTTAGTTTGGTGTTTTGCCTGGTTTATAATTTAAATTGTATCTTTCTGTTTGACTTCACAGTGTCCCTCCACGCCACAGGAATGGCAGACTGTGGCTTCCCAGTTTGCTGCCCGTTGGGACTTTCCCAACTGCGGAGGGGCGATTGACGGCAAACACGTGCGAATTGTGCCCCCACCCCATTCGGGGTCATACTATTGGAATTATAAGGGGTTCCATAGTATCGTGTTGATGGCGGTGGTGTCGGCACAATATGACTTTCTGTATGTGGATGTGGGGAAAAACGGCCGGATGTCGGACGGAGGAGTCTTCAACCACACGGAGTTCGGTCATCGTCTCCAAACTGGTGGGCTGGAGCTGCCACCAGATGAAGATAATGTGGAGGGACTCCCTTCGTCTTCATTGCCGACGAGGCGTTCGGTCTGGGTGACCATCTGATGAGGCCATTTCCCCAACGATCCCTCACCCCTGAGAGGAGGATTTTTAATTATCGGTTGGCCAGAGCAAGAAGGGTGGTGGAAAATGCATTTGGTATTATGGCCAACCGTTTCAGATTGCTCCTTACATCCCTACATCTGGCAGAGTACAAACTCAATACTATCATTCTTGCATGCTGTGTCATGCACAATTATTTACGGAAACATTCAGGAACATACTCCTTACCAATTGGCCCTGAGGCCGGAGTGGAAGGCAACATGACAGGGCTGGATAATCGCCCTCTTGGTTCCGCACCACAATCAGCCCAGCAAGTGCGGGACCTTTATTTACAGTATTTTAATGGTAGGGGGGCCATTGAAATGGCAGCAGACCCTTAAACCATCTTTTTGATTTACAAAGAATAAATACAGTTATTTATGTTTGAAATATTGGTAGTTTCGTATTGTTTTGCTTTTAATTTGGCCTGTTTTATATGTTGTCCTAGTGCACATCTTAATAGTGGCAAACTTGTTTAGTGTTTAGTAAATAAGCCCCTTTGTCAATGAACCACAACATGTTTTTGTCAAACTGGTAGTATTTAAAAAGAAGAAGCCACACATTTTTGAATTTGTGCAAACATTATTTTTTTTATTATAGTGCACATCCAAAACTTTGGTTTTATAATTTTTTTTTTTTTTTTTTTTTGTTGTTTTTGGTATTTTTGGTTTTTTTTTTTTTTTTTTTGAACCAGATTTTTTTTTTTTTTTTTTATGTTATCTTTTTGACATTTTTTTGGTGTTTTTCTCACAACATATTTTTTTTTGGGATTGATTTTTTAAAACAAACATAAAAACATGTTTAAAATTGTTAAAAAATTTAGGCTTAGCATTTGAAATTATTTACACAATGTAAAAGTCCAGAACTTACAAAGTTCAACAGGTAACCCATGAACAGAAGAAGCCAAATTTTGAATATGCACACTAATTTAACTGGAAAATGGGTAATGTCAACATGTGCTATGTTCCATCATGGGGAATCAATGGACGTGTTTTGTGTGTGAAACCCCTTCCCTCTCACCTACTAGCATTAGGGGTTGCAAACACCAAATGCGTCCATTGAGATCGCCTGATGGCACATAGCACATGTTGACATACCGTGTGCATATTAAAAATTTGGCCTCTAAAATTAGTTAAACAGCGCATCAAAAGGGGAATGAAGGACATGATTGATGTTAAGAAATGTAAAAGGGGTCTTTAGATTCTCCCCAAAACATCAATCATGTCCTTCATTTTCTGCTGCATGGTGGCCATCTCCTTCTGCATATTTTCCAGCTGCAGATTCCAGGCCATGATCTGGCCAATAAGCCTGTGGGCACTGTCAGTGGAAAATGGCTCCGCAGCTTGTCCTTCCACAAACAGATCAGCATCACCTAAAAGTTGGGTAGATAAAACACAAGAAAAAAAGTGTCAAAAACATGCAGACCTTAATTTATTACCTCAATCTGTGTTCTGAGACACTCACTTGGTGGGGTGCAGATTTGATCGACTTCAACGACCTGTTCCGCCACATCCACGCGTGGGCTTGGGCTAACTGCCCAATTAGTCTGGTGATGCCGGGAGGTCCTCGTAGGTTCGGACTGACGTCTGAGTCTTTTGCCCCCTATGGTAATGGAACACAAAAAGGTACACTTTTGAATCACACTGATATTTGAGTGCCAAAATAGGATTAGTAAACATTGTTTAAAAGTCTTGCCAATTAGGCCCCTTTCACACTGGGGCGGTGATCCGCGGTGACGGTAAAGCAGCGCTATATTTAGCGCTGCTTTACCGTCGTTTTCACCGCGGTTTTCGGCCGCTCGCGGTGCGGTTTTACCCCCCGCGAGCGGCCGAAAAAGGGTTAAACACCCCCCGCAGAGCGCCGCCGTAGCCGCGGTATTGCCGCGGTAACCGCGGTATTGCCGCGGTTTTACGGCGGTCTCCCATTGTAATCAATGGGAAGGAGCGGTATAGGAGCGGTGAACACACCGCTCCTATCCCGCTCCAAAGATGCTGCTAGCAGGACTTTTTTTGTCATCCTGCTAGCGCACCGCTCCAGTGTGAAAGCCCGCCGGCTTTCACACTGGAGTGAATGGGGCAGGATTTTTTCATGCGGTGAACAGGCGCTATTTTTAGCGCTGCACCGCATGAAAAACGCCCCAGTGTGAAAGGGGCCTTATTAGCAGTTTGTTAGAAGATCCTACTTGAAGACAGAATTGAAATGTCTATCTAATGAAACTCCAATACTTAAACCGCCCTTCAACCCTAAATTTGAACTTCCGCTCATTGGATCCCTGCACCCCTGTGGTGTCTTATTTTGAACCTTTTAGGGGGGATGGGTTGCAGATACCTGTGTAAGGCAGGTATTTGCACACACATCCGGCCCTAGACTCCCACAGAAGTATACGCCACATCCCGTCCCACCGTGCTGTCTGCTGGGACACACAGGGGTCCCCGAGCTCGCACGGACCAGTCCTATTGCATTGCGCAACTGGCGCATGCCCAATAGTGACCCGGGAAGTGAAGCCGCAAACATTAATTTCATGATTGCAAGATCAGAGATTGTAGCTGCACCATCCAAGGGACAGGTGAGTGTACTTCTTTGAAAAGTCACCACCTACAGTATTTAGAGATGATGAGCATTTTTTGGGAATTGTGAGCATGACACCCTGCTTAACATATTTGCGGCCCCCCCCCCCCCCCCAAAACAGCCTCTGGAGTCCCTGTGTAAGTTACCCCTAAAACCCTTACTACAGCAGTAATTGTATAGATAGTGACAATAATAAACAACCTTACAACTCCAACAACCCAAAGCCAGGTAAACTCAATAAACGTTATGAAGACAAACGGAACTTTCATCAAATATGCGCAAGTTTCAGGTACGAATGGTAATAACATCTGCGCAAGTTTCACGGACGAATGGTAATTAAATCTGCGCAAGTTTCACGTACGAATGGTAATTACATCTGCGCAAGATTCACGGACGAATGGTAATTAAATCTGCGCAAGTTTCAGGTACGAATGGTAATAACATCTGCGCAAGTTTCACGGACGAATGGTAATTAAATCTGCGCAAGTTTCACGGACGAATGGTAATTACATCTGCGCAAGATTCACGGACGAATGGTAATTAAATCTGCGCAAGTTTCAGGTACGAATGGTAATAACATCTGCGCAAGTTTCACGGACGAATGGTAATTAAATCTGCGCAAGTTTCACGTACGAATGGTAATTAAATCTGCGCAAGTTTCAGGTACGAATGGTAATAACATCTGCGCAAGTTTCACGGACGAATGGTAATTAAATCTGCGCAAGTTTCACGGACGAATGGTAATTACATCTGCGCAAGATTAGACATATCAAGTATAACCATAGTAGCGCACGTGCTTGACTTACTTTTTTTAATGGCTTTTCGAATTCTCCTATACTGATCGTGCTCCCTGGATTTGATGTCGGACCATCGCTTGCGCAGTTGATCCTTGCCCCTTCGTACGCCGAATTTCTGCTCCAGGGTGCTGACGATTGTAGTGAGAATCTTGTCCTTGCGCAAGTTGGGACGAGGGTACGGGCCATTTTCCCCCGTCGTAATCTTCCCTTTGGAGGATGTCCACCATCTCCACCATCTCTTCAAAGGCCATATTGGTGGCCTTATATCTGCTGCTGGATGCAGATGTGTTGGCTTCTTGGCTTTCCTCCGCGCTACTGGCTGAGAATGTGTCCGCCATATTCATGAATTAATTCACCAACAATGCAACGAGGGGAAGCGGGGCGGGGAATACTCGTCATGAGGAACGTCATGGGCGGGCGACGCGGAGGACGCAGGCGGACTTCGACGCGTGCGCAGTGTATATAAGGCTGTTTGAGGGGCCCACGTGTTCCCGAACGGAAGTAGCGAGCGCTCTGTACGAAGGTAAGTGTTTTCTAGGATGCATTACTGTGTTTTTTTTTTGGGTTTTGGGCCAGCATTTTTTAAGGATATGTGTGTGTTGCTGCCTGTGTGTAGGGGTTGCTGCCTGTGTGTAGGGTTGCTGCCTGTGTGTAGGGGTTGCTGCCTGTGTGTAGGGGTTGCTGCCTGTGTGTAGGGGTTGCTGCCTGTGTGGATGTGTTGCTGCCTGTGTGTAGGGGTTGCTGCCTGTGTGGATGTGTTGCTGCCTGTGTGTAGGGGTTGCTGCCTGTGTGGATGTGTTGCTGCCTGTGTGTAGGGGTTGCTGCCTGTGTGGATGTGTTGCTGTGTGTGTGTGTGGGTGTGGGTGTGTTGTGTAATGTTTGTTAAGAAAAACTGGTTGTGCGTTTTAAGTAACATTTGTGTTTTTGGTCTTTTGTATTGCCATTACTAACAAAACAGAAACAAACATGTCATCACCCCAGTTGAATCCATTCAAGGACCAGCAGTTCATGTCCGAATTCATTGCCCTGTACAGAAAAAATACCAACCTGTGGCAGCTCAAGAACCCTTTATATGGCAATAGGGATGTCCGGAAGGCAACACTGGGGCCACTTGTGGCTTTTGTGAAGACTAAGTCCCCAACGCAAACACCAAGTTTGTGGAAGCCAGAATTGCAAGTTTAAGGCACATGTACAAGCGGGAGCGCAAGAAGATTGAGGAATCAGTCAGATCAGGAGCAGCAGCAGAGAATGTTTATGTACCCAAGCTGTGGTACTACAACCAACTGACTTTTATAGGTGACCAGATGGAACCCAGGCAATCACTGTCGACTCTTCCCTCCACCCTTCCCTCCACTCTTCCCTCCACTCTTCCCTCCACCCCAGCTGAGGCTTCCACGGAAGGAGAAGACCCCTCCACCTTGGAGCAGGCTGATGCGCCCAGCTGGAGCCAGGTATATATTTAGTAGCCTAAATTGTGATTGTGTGAATATTAATGCTGTAAACGTTAAAATGTGAAACAATTAACACCCTGAACTCAGAATTGTGAAAAAAACTGACAAAAATTATGCACACTTCTAAAAAGTGTTGGTGCAACATATCGATACATATATAGTGTATACATACATCCAGTAGTGGCAAAAAAAGCGTTAGACAACATTGGTGATCTGCTTGGAAAATGCAGGGGTCCAAAATGATAGCCTTTTGGATCTTTTGGAAAATTTAGATGCTCGTTCCTAAGTTTACAATTGGATGATTGAGGAGGCCAGAAACCACAAAACAGGTGTTTGATTTTTGTTTTTATTTGCACACAGGATGAGCTGACCCAGGATGATGCCGGGACAAGTGTATGGAGGAGGAGGAGGACATGACCAGCGAGAGCCAGGAGGTGGCTGGGCCCAGCACGAGCCAGAGTGACAGCCAGACCCAATTTAGAAGTCTACCTCCACCCCTGCCCTTACCCCCAAGAAGGCCCAGGAGGATGACCATTGTTGAGGAGGAATCACTGCAACTGATTCGGAAGGCGAGTGCGATTCTCGACAAACCCCCCCTTCCAGAAGAGGCCTATGGCAGCTACGTGTCCAGCAGGTTGCTGGAAATGGAGAGGGGCCAACGGCACCTGTGTGAGGGCCTCATTTCTGAGGCAATTAGGGGGGTTTGAGGGGTGAATTACGAGAATCCACCCGCCTGACCCATGAAGGCCCGACACCAACTTCTCCTCCTCCTCCTCCTCGTCTTCCTTCTTCTCCTCCTCCTCCTCCTCCTCCTCCTCCTACTCCTCCTCCTACCACAAGTCAGCCTCCAAGGAAGCGTGCAGGGAAGACTGCAGGGAAGAGTGCAGGGCAGCGTGGTGGGAAGAGTCGGAAGTGATTGCCTGGCTTCAGTCTGGTCTCACAGAAGACACAGGCTGTTGTAGTGCCACAGCTTGGGGACATAAATGTCATCTGCTGCTGTTCCTGGTCTGTCTGATTCCTGGTCAATCTTCTTGTGCTCCCTATATTGTATGAAATGTGCCCAAGCTTAATTTTTGGCTTCACAAACTTGGTGTCTGCCGTTGGGGCAAAAAGTCTTCACAAAATCTACAAGTGGCTCCAGTGTTGCCTTCCTATTTTGTTTTGCCTTGTTTGTTTTAACCAGAATAAATGGTCATTTAATTTTCATCAAATAATGATATACGTGCTTGTTATTCAAAAACATAGTTTCTTTAGGAGTAGGCAGGTACATGTCTAAACATTCATTTGACAATACAAGTGTAAAGTGCAACTTCAATGGAACTGCAAGTGCAGTCGCTGGAAAGGTGAGGGTTAAGATCTGAATTAAGGGCAAGCTCTGCTGACTCCACAATTGTATCATGTGTAATAACTAATCCTTTTGATAACCAACAAATAATAAAAAATATCTATATAGAGATATATGTACATATAGGAAGGCCAGCATGGTGGCCTGCAATTATGGGAGGAGCCCGGAGGGTATAAATACCAGACCTCTCCACGAGGCTGGTGTCGGTTCTAGCGCGCCGTATTACACGTCACCAGGCCGACAAGCAACTCAGTACACGTTCCTGAGTTGTCCGACGCTCCTCGTTCCAGATTACGGATTCGATTCCCGATCGCACCCCCAGTTCGTTCCGCTTCAGCGTCGCAGGTAGGATTTATGCTTTTTCGTCGCTACATCGAAACCCCTGTTTTTCCACTGAGTCATTTCAACTACCATGCTATTGTTTGCTTGTTTTCCACCCCACAATTCACCCCACTTCCACTGGTTGTTACGCCCGCTACCCAGTGCAAGCATCCCCTCACTCACACGTCCACCACAAACACCTCCCCCCCCCCCCTGCCCCCCCCCCCCCCCCCCCCCAAAAAAAAAAAAAAAAAAGAACACACACACCCACCAGTGCATCTGTCACTGCCCTCTCCACGCACTTCTTGCAGTCACCGCAAGTTCGTGTAAATGGGCCCCCATACCTTGCAAAATAAATCACACACACACCCACCAGAGCATGTCACTGCACTCCCCACGCACTTCTTGCCACCACCGCAAGTTCGTGTAAATGGGCCCCCACACCTTGCAAACCTCAGCAAGACAGTCCACTCCTTGCCTTCCACGGCAACCCAGCCAATGTGAGGCACAGCCGCCCCCCGCACATCTTGCTTCACCGCAGGTTTGTGTCACGGCTCCCACATCCACCTCCTACATACCTCTGCAATCGTTGCAGCTCGATCTCCATTGGCCTCGCTGCCACAACTTCCCCAGTAGCAAACTTCAGCTACTCACGCCTTTCTCTATCCCTTTTCACCTTTCCCTTAGGTCAGTAAGTCGTCCCTTGGTCTCCTATACAACAGGATCGGACCACCCCCTTTCTCTTGCCAGGTAAAATCGAGGGCTTGCATCTCTTCACCAGGGGGTCAACTACGGCCCGAATCAGCTCTTGCAACCCATCTCTCACAAATAATTTCATGTCACCCCACCATAGGCACCAGGTCTCCCAGGCTTGACCCCAACAGAGACTCTATCACTAGGGCAGCAAGCGGTGCGTAGGTAGTCGTTGTTTCAGTTTTCCATTCTCTTCACACACCTTTTCACTACATATCCCTGTCACACATACTTATTCGGCTCAGCACCAGGCGTTAGTAACTGTCACATACTTCTATGCATGTCACACTATTTTCGAAGCACAAGCCTTCACTACGCAGACAAGGTCACCTAATCTCATGACTTGCTGGCAGTGCAAGTATTAGCTGACCGAACCTACGTCATATTGCTACAGATCGAAACATTCCTACTTAGCAAACCAATCAGTAGCCACTCCCCCCAGTGCCGCCCTGGGGGGGCTCTGGTTAAACTGTCCGTGCCGAGCACAGACGGACACCCGAGCATCGGTTACCTGGCCAGTCACCTCCTGGCTTACCTCGGTTGTCACGCATTCTTTGAGTTCCACAGGCCAATGAAACAAACTCACCCAGCGCTCACGCGCATCCCCGATTCTCACCATACCGTCGAACGGTATCCTGCTTCGTTCACACATCTCCCCTTCCCATCCACGCAGAACACCATAGTTTTTATAAAAATTTCCAGGCGTTAGTAACTGTCACATACTTCTATGCATATCACTCTATTTTTCGAAGCACAAGCCTTCACTACGCAGACAAGGTCACCTAATCTCATGACTTGCTGGCAGTGCAAGTATTAGCTGACCGAACCCACGTCAAATTACTACAGATCGAAACATTCCTACTTAGCAAACCAATCAGTAGCCACTCCCCCCAGTGCCGCCCTGGGGGGGCTCTGGTTAACCAGTCCGTGCCGAGCACAGACGGACACCCGAGCATCAGCCACCCGGCCAGTCACCTCCTGGCTTACCTCGGGTGTCACGCATCCTCCGAGTTTACATATAGGCCCATGGAACATCCCACTCAGCGCACGCGCGCAAACCGTTTGTCCCCAATGCCCGTCACACAGGCATCCCGCCCTGCCCCCCCTCCCCCCTTCATATTTCCGCAATCCACAAACACAGATACATCCTCTCCTGCCCTTCAAAACTTAAAACTCAAAAAAAAAAAAAAAAGTAAACGAGAGAAACATGCATCCCCCCCCCCCTCTTTTATTCTAGCAGACGCCATGTCTCTGGCCGGCAGCGACAATCTCAACCCCGCCCCATCACCTCCCGAAGCGGGCCCGGCAGACAACTTCGCACAAGCCTTCAGAGCTTGGACCATCCCCAGACTCTCAGCCGAGCTGAGGCGCAGGAACATCCCCTACCCCATCACGGCCAGGAAAGCTGAACTGTTCAGGCTACTGTTCCCAAGCCCATCCCCACCAAACCCACCAGACACGCAGGCATCACTACAATCAATTGCCTCGGCAGTGTCCCAGCTACACACGCTGGTCTCCTCCCTATCAACTACCATCTCTGACGTCCAGGCCAGAGTGGGGACCTTGGAGCTCCAGCAAGTTACCCCCACTCCACCAGCTGTCGCCCCCGCCACCCCCACATCATGCATTACAAGAATCCGGACCCGATCCGACCATGTCCGCTATCCCTCACTGGTCTCAACTAACCCCAGTCTGAGTCACCACCTTCACGGCGCCACCAGTCTCATAAACCTCTCATTGTCACACAACACGCTGAAAGCCTACCAAGCTGCTTGGAGGACGTACCTACGGTTTCTGGACACATGCCACGGGGGGTCACCAGGGGACCTCCACCATATCCTAGCCTTCATTTCCCACTGCTACACTCGGCTGGCGTTATCACACAATACCATCAAACTTTATCTAGCCGGTATCCAGCACTTCATTTCCTTACAAGACCCTTCTAAACCATCTTTGTTCGCTTCCCACGCAGTCAAGGCAATCCTGCGCGGCATCCTCAAAAAACAGCCGCAGGTCAATGCCAAACGCCTCCCAGTAACCGGTGCCATTTTCCGGGATTTATCGATCATGCTCTCGCATTCCCCTTTTGGCCTTTTTCCCAGCCTGGTCATCCAGGCTGCCATGTACCTGGCCTTCTACGGCTTCTTACGGCCCAGCGAGTTTTCAGTTACTGGCCCTAGCTGCAAGACGCTACGCAGGCGGCACCTCGTACGCCATCAGACCTTTTTCATCCTGCACCTCGAGGAATCCAAAACGCAGCAGACTGGCCCAGGCATCGACATCAAACTGTTCGAAACTCTCAACGCCTGGTGCCCCGTGGCAGTTCTAGATCAGCTACTAGCACACCTACCTGATCCCTCACCTGACAGCCCGTTGCTACCATTTCCGGTCAGACCCCTTAGTAGCAATCAATTCGTCACGCACGTCAGGATTCTCCTCCGCAACTTAGGTCTTGACCCAGCGAAATTCTCAGGTCACTCCTTTCGCATCGGAGCAGCCTCCGCGGACTCCCGCAATGGAGTCCCCGATCACGTGATCAGGAGGATGGGACGATGGAAGTCCACCTGTTTTGCCCGTTACATTCCCGATCCCCAGACCGAAATGTCCCGGGCCTTCAGTAACCTTGCCTTGTAGCAGTTGCCGCTACCAAACAAATAAACCATTACCTCCCTAAAAACAAGTCTTTTGCGCCCTTTTCTTAACTACTCTCCTAGCAGAAAGGGCCTCACGGCCCAGCTCACCAGGGCTTACCTTTCGGTAGACCAGGGCACACTTCAGGTCTAGTTTGTTGTCTGTCTTGTGGCGTGTTTGTTTTGCTCCTTCACATCGTTATGGACCGAGGGCTCCGACCATAAATAGGAAGGCCAGCATGGTGGCCTGCAATTATGGGAGGAGCCCGGAGGGTATAAATACCAGACCTCTCCACGAGGCTGGTGTCGGTTCTAGCGCGCCGTACCCGCCCACCCATTCCCTTTCTCAGAACACTCTGATATGGTTCTCTACAGAAACAGCCATTACTTCTCAGGTAAGCGCCCTTTTCTTAACTACTCTCCTAGCAGAAAGGGCCTCACGGCCCAGCTCACCAGGGCTTACCTTTCGGTAGACCAGGGCACACTTCAGGTCTAGTTTGGTTGTCTGTCTTGTGGCGTGTTTGTTTTGCTCCTTCACATCGTTATGGACCGAGGGCTCCGACCATAAATATAATATATAGATATATATATATATATATATATATATATAATATATATATATATTTTTATACACGTATAGATCTATATATCTAGATATATTAATATATATATATATATATATGTAGATATATGTAGATATATGTAGATATCGATATATATTTTTTAGGGCTTATTAGATATATTTTTCATATCTATATCTATATCTATATCTATATCTATATCTATATCTATATCTATATCTATATCTATATCTATATATATATATATATATATATATATATATATTATATATATATATATATACAAATATATACTTCACTAAAGAATGCTGAAGAAAAAACGTTCGGGAGTACTCTGCGTGAATATACAAGCAGCAAGGCAAAATCATTCTTCAAGTACGATAACATACAAATCCCGCTGTCAGAAAAAAAAAAAAACAAAAAATTCAGCAGCGTGACGATTGTGCGAGCTTCAAAACGAAGGCTAGTTTTACCAGACCGAGCGAGTCCGTGACATAATAGCTACTGAGCATGCGTCCTTTTTGGTACGCCGGACCATACTACACACGACCGGATAATTTGAGAACAAAACCTGAAACTTTAGTCCGCCGTACTTTGGCCAAAAAAAGTCCGCCGGCGCCCACACACGAGGGGATTATCCGCTGGACTTCGGTCCAGCGGATTATCCCGCGGGATAGTCCCTTCGTGTGTACGCGGCATTAGGTAAACTTCATGACTTTTATAGGTGACCATGGATACCCGGCCATTCCATGTACTGGAGAAGAGCTGGAGCCAGGTTTAACTGAGTGAACATTGTGAAACAGAGAAACACTTCTAAAAAGTGTGGGCGTTAACAACATGATAGCCTTTGGTTCTTTAGGATTTAGATGCTGTTTCGACAATTGGATGAGTGAGGAGGCCAGAAACCACAAAACAGGTTTTGATTTTTGTTTTTATTTGCACACAAGGTGAGCTGACCAGGTTGATGCCGGGACAAGTGGTATGGAGGAGGCATGACCACGAGACCAGGAGGTGGCTGGGCCGCACGAGCCAGAGTGACAGCCAGACCCCAATTAAGAAGTCTACCTCCACCCTGCCCTTAAAGAAGGCCCAGGAGGATGACATTGTGAGGAGGAATCACTGCAACTGATTCGGGAAGGCGAGTGCGATTCTCGACAAACCCCCCTTCCCGAAGAGGCAGTGTCCAGCAGGTTGTGGAAATGGAGTGGGGCCAACGGCACCCTGTGGTGAGGGCCTCATTTCTGGAGGGGGGGTTTGAGGGGGTGAATTACGAGAATCCACCCGCCTGACCCATGAATGCCCGACACCAACTCCTCCTCCTCCTCTTCTTCCTCTTTCTCCTCCTCCTCCTCCTCCTCGCCCTACTCTCCTCCTACCACAAGTCAGCCTTCCAAGGAAGCGTGCAGGGGAAGACTGCCGAGGTGAAGAGTGGCAGGGCAGCGTGGTGGGAAGAGTCGGATTGCCTGGCTTTCAGTCTGGTCTCACGTGTTGTAGTGCACACAGCGGGGACATAAATGTCATCTGCTGCTGTTTCTGGTTGTCTGATTCTGGTCAATCTTCTTGTGCTCCCTATATTGTATGAAATGTGCCCAAGCTTAATTTTGGCTTCACAAACTTGGTGTCTGCCGTTGGGGCAAAAAGTCTTCACAAAATCTACAATGATCAGTTGTTGCCCTTCCTATTTTGTTTTGCCTTGTTGGTTTTAACCAGAATAAATGGTCATTTAATTTTCATCAAATATTGATATACGTGCTTGTTATTCAAAAACATAGTTTCTTTAGAGTAGGCAGTTACATGTCGAAACATTTCATTTGACAATACAAGTGTAAAGTGCAACTTCAATGGAACTGCAAGTGCAGTCGCTGGAAAGGTGAGGGTTAAGATCTGAATTAAGGGCAAGCTCTGCTGAGTATCATTGTGTAATAACTACTCCTTTTGATAACCAACAATAATAAAAAATATCTATATAGAGATATATGTACATATAGGAAGGCCAGCAGCTTATAAATACCAGACCTCTCACGGGGGCGGTCTCTAGCGCGCCGTATTACACGTGGTCAGGTTGTCCGACTAATTACGGATTCGCCCGATCGCATCGCAAAAGGTAGGATTTTATGCCCAAGTTTTTCCACTGAGTCATTTCAACTACCATGTATTGTTTGCTTGTTTTCCAGTAACATGTACTGGATAAAAATTTCCTAGGCGTTAGTAACTGTCACATAGAATTTAAACGAGAGAAACATGCATCCCCCCCCCCCCTCTTTTATTCTAGCAGACGCCATGTCTCTGGCCGGCAGCGACAATCTCAACCCGCCCCATCACCTCCCGAAGCTGAGCAGAGACGTCTCCTCCGCAGGCCAGCCAGAGTGGGGACCTTGGAGCTCCAGCAAGTTACCCCCACTCCACCAGCTGTCGCCCCCCCGCCACCCCCACATCATGCATTACAAGGAATCCGGACCCGATCCGACCATGTCCGCTATCCTCACTGGTCTCAACAAACCCCAGTCTGAGTCACCACCTTCACGGCGCACCAGTCTCATAAACCTCTCATTGTCACACAACACGCTGTGTGCAAGCCTACCAAGCTGTGGAGGACGTACCTACGGTTTTGGACACATGCCACGGGGGGTCACCAGGGGACCTCCACCATATCCTAGCCTTCATTTCCCACTGCTACACTCGGCTGGCGTTATCACACAATACCATCACAAACTTTATCTAGCCGGTATCCAGCACTTCATTTCCCTTACAAGACCCTTCTAAACCATCTTTGTTCGCTTCCCACTGGGAGTGAAGATGGCAGAAGAGTTAGAGGGGCTTTGAAAGCGCGCCGTACCCGCCCACGCCCACTAGGCTTATTAGATATATTTTTCATATCTATATCTATATATATTCTATATCTATATCTATATCCTATATCTATATC
Organism: Lithobates sylvaticus; assembly: GCA_028564925.1. Taxonomy (NCBI): domain Eukaryota; kingdom Metazoa; phylum Chordata; class Amphibia; order Anura; family Ranidae; genus Lithobates; species Lithobates sylvaticus. The sequence goes on from CM053026.1 coordinate 179,208,262, forward strand.
TATATCTATATATAATAATATATTATATATACAAATATATAACGTCACTAGGGGGAGGGTCCAGAGGTAGATATAGTCAGCGTGGAACATATTCCAGAGGGTAGTATTGGGGGCCTTAGTGGTAGGTTGACTAAAGCACAAAAACCCAAGTTAAGTATAGTAACAAGTCCTATTTGCAATCTCGGAACACCCAATAAGAGGACAGTATGGGACCAGTCTAAACTATGTGGCATGTTCACCACTGCCAGGAGCCTGGCAGGCAAGATGGGGGAACAATAGATACTGTTGTATGAGGAGGATTTAGATTTTGTGGGAATTTCAGAAACTTGGTTCAACAGCTCATGACTGGCAACCATTAAAGGGTATTCCCTTTATCGCAGGGATAGAGAGGGCAAATAAGGGGGAGGGGTATGCCTGTATATCAAGAATAGTATACAAGTTAATGTGAGAGATTACATCACTAAGGGAGCTACGGAGGAGGTGGAATCCTTATGGGTAGAGCTCCAAAGGGATAAAACTAAGGGGAAAAGAATACTGGGAGTATGTTTAGGCCCCTTAACCTGAGGGAGGAGGGGGAGACGGACCTCCTATCACAATTTGGATTAGCAGCAAGGATGGGAAGTGTCATAATAATGGGGGATTTTAATTATCCAGACATAGACTGGGCAGAAGGAACCGTGCATTTGTCTACAGGACAATTTCATGGGTCAGATGGTAGACGCACCAACTAGAAACAAAGCGTTACTAGACCTACTGATTACCAACAATACAGACCTGATCACGAATGTGGAAATAAGGGGAGATTTAGGAAACAGTGATCACAGATCAATTAGTGTCAGTATAAATCACACAAATAGGAAACATAAGGGAATAAAGTAAATCTGCGTTTAGGACAAAACAATAGGTTTGCAGCCTCCCCTACTAAGTCCCCTACTGGGGGCTAGAAATTAGATTATAACAGTGAGAATGGGGTTGGTGGTGCTACCTATATCCTAAAGGGTGATTAACCCAGATCGCTCTTAATAGGGTGTGTCTCCACTGGTATGGGTAATATGTGTAGGTGTAAAACTTCCCTTATTAACATACCATACCCATAATAAAGTGCAATAAAATGAGATTATACTCCCATAATTAAAGTGTCATCTGTGCTTCATAAGTGTACCAAATTATATGTGCTGCTTCCCCTAAGGGAGTAGACCTGTACTTTGTATTAAATTTAAATTGAATGTGTTGAGTACTAAAAAAACTTAGTATAAAGTGCAAATGCAGTAACCATAAGTTCATATAAACAGAAGTAAAAGTGGATAGTCCAAAAATTCATATGTGCTAAAAAAAATGTGTATGTCAAAGTCATTAGAAAAAAGTCTTTAAAAGAGGAATTCCAAAGTGACCAGTGCTTGTAAATGCAGAGATATCCAGGTGACTTTCATGCTCCCCCTCCTGGGTCCCCACTCACCAGCTCCACTCACCCCTGCAGGGGTATCTCACATATAGGGTAGGCTTGCTACCATGGAGCCATGCATACACATCACTTTCGGGTACGATAGCCGTTCACTGAGCCTGTGGAACGCAGCTAGGGTGCACTTTGCATGTGTAATACCACGGCTCTGAGACTATCTGTTACCCTCGTAGCTGTAGATATTCTGGGGAGTTTCCTTTAATTGAAGGAACCACCTTGTACTGGATATCAGAGGGTGACAATGAAGAGCTTGGAAGGATCCTGGCTGACTGACTCGCTTTTGGAAGGATCATCCTGACCTGAGCAGCAAGTCTACCCTATAGGATATCGGTAGTGCCACCAACCCTATTAGGAAACATAAGGGGAATACAAAGACACTGAATTTCAAAAGATCCAACTTCCCTAAGCTACGAGCCTTGCTAGAAAATATAAATTGGGATAAAATCTTAGGAACAAAGAACACGGAGGAGAGATGGGTTTGCTTTAAGAGCATTAGTCAGTGCATCCCATTGGGAAAGAAATTTAAAAGAGTGAACAAAAGTCCTGGATAGCTTAACTCCAAAGTAAAAATGCATATAAAAGCAAAGGAGAAGGCCTTCAAGAAATACAAGGCTGAGGGATTATCATCAGCATTCAGACTTTACAAAGAATGCAACATTAAATGTAAGGGTGCAATTAGGGCGGCTAAAATAGAACACAAAAGACACATAGTGGAGGAGAGCAAAAAAAATCCCAAGAAATTCTTTAAGTATTTAACCACTTCAGCCCCGACCAATTGGCAGCCAAAGGACCAGGCCCCTTTTTGCGATTCGGCACTGCGTCGCTTTAACTGACAATTGCGCAGTCGTGCGACGTGGCAAACAAAATTGGCGTCCTTTTTTTCCCACAAATAGGCTTTCTTTTGGTGGTATAGCCCCTGCGGTTTTTATTTTTTGCGCTATACAAAAATAGAGCGACAATTTTGAAAAAAATGCAATAAATAATAAATATCAAAAAATATAAAAAAAAATTTTTTCCTCAGTTTCGGCCGATACGTATTCTTCTACATATTTTTGGAAAAAAAAATCTCAATTAGCGATTATTGATTGCGCAAAAGTTATAGCGTTTAAAAATAGGGGATAGTTTTATAGCATTTTTATTAATATTTTTTTTTTACTAGTAATGGCGGCGATCAGCGATTTTTATTGTGACTGCGACATTATCGGACACATCGGACATTTTTGACACATTTTTGGGACATTTGTCATTTATACAGAAATCAGTGCTATTTAAATAGCACTGATTCCTATGTAAATGACAGTTGTAGTGAAGGGTTAACCACTAGGGGGCGGGGAGGAGTCAGTGTGACATGTGTGTCTTTTTTTACAGTAGGGGGGCGGGCTGTACGTCTGACGTCATTGATCGCGTTCCCGATGACAGGGAACCGCCGATCACTGACAGTCAGTGTAGGAAGCGCTCCCCGTTCTTCAGCTCCGTAACCCGATCGCGGGAGCGGCGATCGGGTCCGCTGGTCCCGCGGCCGGGGTCACGGAGCTCCCGACCGGGTCGCGAGCGCGCCACTGGCGGCGCGCGCGCGACCCACAGGCAGGCACATGCACGATCACGTACAGGTAAGTGATTTTGCCTGCCCGTGCCATTTTGCCGACGTATCGGCGTTAGGCGGTCGGGAAGCGGATAAACAGTAAAAGAGGCAGGACAGACCTTATTGGCCCCATAAAGAATGATGAAGGGAATCTGGTTACTAAGGAGGGAGAGATGGCAAAGGTATTGAATTTATTCTTCTCCTCAGTCTTCATGAGGGAATCAGGGGGCTTCAGTAACCAAAACTGCAGTGTTTATCCTCATGACACATCTCAGGAAGCACCCTCATGGCTAACAGTGGACAAAATTAGAAATAGACTTGGAAAACTTAACATTAATAAGTCACTAAGACCAGATGGCTTGCACCCGAGGGTCTTTAGGGAACTCAGTCAAGTAATTGCCAGACCATTGTTCCTAATTTTTACTGACAGTCTACTGACTGGAATGGTACCAGCTGATTGGAGAAGAGCCGATGTAGCTCCAATATTTAAAAAAGGGCCAAAATACATCACTGGGAATTACAGACCAGTTAGCCTAACATCAATAGTATGCAAGTTCTTGGAGGGGATGATAAGGGACTATATACAAGATTTTAGTAAAGAAAACAGTATCATTAGCAGTAATCAGCATGGATTCATGAAGAATCGTTCTTGCCAAACCAATCTACTAACCTTCTATGTGGAGGTGAGCTGCCATCTAGATAAAGGAAGGTGGTGTATCTGGATTTTGCAAAAGCATTTGACACAGTTCCCCATAAACGTTTACTGTGCAACGTAAGGTCCATTGGCATGGACCATAGGGTGAGTACATGGATTGAAAATTGGCTACAAGGGCGAGTTCAGAGGGTGGTGATGAATGGGGAATACTCGGAATGGTCAGGGGGGAAAGTGGGGTCCCCCAGGGTTCTGTGCTGGGACCAATCCTATTTAATTTGTTCATAAATTACCTGGAGGATGAGATAAACAGTTCAATCTCTGTATTTGCGAATGATACTAAGCAGGGCAATAACTTATCCACAGGATATGGAAACCATGCAAGAAGATCTTAACAAATGGATGGGGTGGGCAACTACATGGCAAATGAGGTTTAATGTGGAAAAATGTAAAATAATGCATTTGGGTGGCAAAAATATGAATGCAATTTACTCACTGGGAGGGAGAACCTCTGGGGGAATCAAGGAATGAAAAGGACCTGGGGGTCCTAGTAGATGATAGGCTCAGCAATGGCATGCAATGCCAAGCTGCTGCTAACAAAGCAAACAGAATATTGGAATCTGTTAAAAAGGGGATTAACTCAAGAGAAAAAGCAATAATTATCCCACTCTACAACACTCTGGTCTGGCCTCACCTAGAGTATGCTGTCCAGTTTTAGGCACCAGTCCTCAGGAAGGATGTACTGGAAATGGAACGAATACAGAGAAGGGTAATAAAGCTAATAAAGGGACTGGAGGATATTAGTTATGAAGAAAGGTTACGAGCACTGAACTTATTCTCTCTTGAGAAGAGACGTCTGAGAGGGGATATGATTTCAATTTACAAATACCATACTGGTGACCCCATAAATAGGATAAAAAACATTTCCGCTGAAGGGAGTTTAATAAGACATGTGGCCACTCATTAAAATTAGAAGAAAAGAGGTTTAACCTTAAACTGCGTAGCGGGTTCTTTACTGTAAGAGCGGCAAGGATGGGGAATTCCCTTCCACATGCAGTGGTTTCAGCGGGGAGCATCGACAGTTTCAAAAAACTATTAGATAAGCACCCGAACAACCACAACATACAGGGATATACAATGTAATACTGACATATAATCACACACATATAGGTTGGACTTGATTAACTTGTGTCTCTTTTCAACCTCACCTACTATGTAACTATGTAACTATGTAAGAAACAAAGAGAGGATCCAGTGATTGCCCTCCTAATAGAGGAGATATGGTTACGGCATTGGCCCAGTCTCAGAGAAAGTTTGAGGCTACTACCAGAGACCAACAACTTCTGAGCAATTGGTACCATATTATACTGAGGGATGATATTCTGTACAGCAGAATATTGTTAACCCATGACTCATCAGTGACCCGGTAGGTTGTACTGTCAAGGTGCAAGGTCCTGAGCCCATCCTGTGGCCATTTACTCACCATGCTCAGATGCAAGTGCAGGCCCCTTTAACTCCATTAAGTCCATAGTACAGACTACAATAGATAAAGATATTAATGCATAAATAAAAAATATACTAAACAAGCATACACTCCCTTTAAGTAGATCATATAAAGGAAGCTGGGTAACTGGTATCAGAAGGCTGGATGAACCAATGATATGGTAGACCTCATGGCAGGCTTTTGGTAATCAAATAATTTTATTCAGTCACTAAGGAATAGCCAAGGATAAAATCTATAAGTTTTTTAAATTCTACTGATAAAGCATATCCAGTTATATAATTTTAAAGTAGAGCTATGAACAAAACCGAATATGTTAGCTGATCTGCTAATATGATTAACAATTTGTTTTTCCTTATGCCTTTTTCATTATAAAAATGTTGATCCTGCCAGCAGAACTATTCTTAATGCATTTCCTTGATAGTGCTCCCCTCTGGTTTGTAAAGTACTGCAGAAAAATGATGTCAGTGATGGAGCCATCACTGGTGACTGACCAGAAACTATCTAGGCAATGGGTGTCTGGCAACACCTAGCCCCATCCACTATTTATGGGTAATGTAGTTCCAGGAGAAGCTTTCAGATTCTAGGGAAATGATGTGCAAACTCTAATGCAACTCGCCTAGTTTCTTCTCCAGCATTTGGCAGCAGGTACGCACATGCAGGGTTGCCAAAAGTTGTTTAAATGTAATATCAAGGTAATGCTAAATATTTTATTCCGGGAACAGAGTTGCCCGATAATGGCATGTAAAACATAAGCATAAAAAATGGGCATTCAGATCTAATTTAATTTGGTGCATATTATTTAATGTGTCAGGGTAATAATAGTGATGTAGGGTACAAAGTGAGTAATCTAAAGTGCCAGGATCTAGGGCAAATCCATCAATGTTGATTTTCACAAAGCTGGCTTATTGACTGACCGGCTAATGAAGCAAGACTGAAGGGAGACCAAGTTGTTTTTCACTGTCATCCACCTTTGCAAGTGTTTTTAGCACAAGCTTAAGTAACAGCGTGAGTTAAATACACAAATTCTAGAATGGGATTTGGGAATATTCACCAGAATTCTTTTCAACCCCAATGTGTTATGCAGCTGCTACAATCAAGAGAGGATAAATAGCCACAGGGATCAGAGATTTAGTGAAGTTGGTGTGGGGAGCAGGTGTCCATATAGCTTTCATTGTAAAAAGAGGAGGCACCTCCCTCCAGATGTTGTGCTTTAGTACAGCAGATAGACATAAGGGATGTGTTCAGGATCATGTATAGCAGAGTTTGGCAGAAACGTTACTGCTGGTTAGTATGTCAAATGCTACTATAGGCAAAGACCAAGCGTATATTTGCATGTAATGTGAAAGTGTTTACTCATAATTTCTATCAATGCATATTTGAAAAAATGCATTATGTTTAAGTAACACTTACAAAGTATTTTTATATGCAATCCGATTTCTAAAGTAAAGCCAGCCAGCACGGTTGAACTGTATAAAAAAAAGATGCAATATATTTACAGTGAAATATTATTCTTGCAAACTTTAAAAAGAGATCTAATACAACAAGGTAACGTTGTACAGCCCAGCCACTGGCCTGCTTTGCCTTTCTACAACTACAGAACTGCCAATGCCTCTTTCATGGCACCCAAAAACACAAAGATGCCATTATACATTATGCCCACCACACAACGAGTGACATGAAAAGGTGAAAGAGGTGGGGAGGAGAGCATTACAACTTTTTACTTTTTCCAAAAGCAGGGAATCCACTATAGTAAGCTACCAGTCACCCCCTACAGTAAGCTACCTGAAAGTAATTGTATACTAGTAACTGTCAGAGGTGTGTTATTTGCTATGTCTGCAGATATCAATTTTGGAGAGAAATATGGTACATAAAATTTTAGTGATGCTCAGTGGTTGGAAAAATAAAATCCTAATATCAACTCCTAATTAACATTTCACATATTGAGTTAAATGTAAATATATATTTTATGTTTTTAAGAGTGATGTTAATATAAGTAAAGTGTCATTGCAGCCTAAAGTCACAGCTTATTATCTGCAATGTGTTTGTCATGTTAAATAGAAAGATGCTTCACAAATTCAACGCAAATTGATCAAAGCTTTTTAAATGTGTTTTTTTGTTAGATGGATGATGACAGAATGGAGTCCATGTTCAAAAACCTGTGGTAAAGGAATTCAGAGTCGGCAGACAGCATGCACACAACAGCTCAGAAATGGAACTCTGATCACAGCTCGAGAAAAAGACTGCCCTGGACATAAGCCTGCATCAACCCAGCGCTGTGAGGGCCAGGACTGTATGACAGTGTGGGAGGCCGGAGTGTGGTCTGAGGTGTAGTAATACACTTGAAGAACATAATTAGGATGGATGTGTTTCAATTTAGTTACATAGCTTACCATATCATGTAATACAAATCAGTGCTCCAGTCAAAAGAATGATGTGTCAGCAAAATTGTGTCAATGGTTTGAACAACCCCTTTATTGGAAAACTGCTGATCTCTTTTAGGGTTAATGATGGAATAGTGATCAGAACTGGAAGGCCTGCACTTATTGCTCAGATACAAAGATTCAGCGAATTAAGCCTTAGTTACATAGCTTACCATATCATGTAATACAAATCAGTGCTCCAGTCAAAAGAATGATGTGTCAGCAAAATTGTGTCAATGGTTTGAACAACCCCTTTATTGGAAAACTGATGATCTCACGGTACACACGGCTGGAACTTCCGATAGAAACAGTCCGATGGGAGCTTATCATTGGATTTTCCGACCGTGTGTATGCCCATCAGTCTTTTTCTGTCAGCATTTCCGACGGACTTTAGATTGAGAGCCTGTTCTTAATTTTTCTGACGGAAAACCTTTCTATCGGATTTTCCGATCGTGTGTATGCAATTCCGAAAGGCAAAATTCCGACGCATGCTCGGAAACAATTTGACGCATGCTCGGAAGCATTAAACTTCCCTTTTATAGTGCCATCGAACGTGTTGTATGTCGCAGTGTTATTGACCGTCGGAATTTGGTGTGACCGTGTGTAGGCAAGACAGCTTGAGTGAAATTCCGTCGGAATTTGGATGGGAAAACCATCAGAGCTTTTTCCGACGAGAATTCCGATCGTGTGTACGCAGCATTATAGTTTTCTCTGTAGGCTCAATTCTTGAAGTTTTACACATGAATATGGGTCCTTGTTTTTAGTCAAGTGACTGTAAATTTCAAATTTCATGGGACACAGCTGTACCCATCATTTTTTTTAACTTTAAGAATTGAGCTCAAGTGTTTTTTCTAAATAAATGCTATTTTTAAGAGGAAAGGAAAGAAAAAATTAAGTGTGAAGAACATGCAAGTTTGATTGGACAGACAAAAGCTTATTTATGATTGGTTGCTGTAGATCACTGCATAGAATAACTTTTGATATAGTATTAGGCGATGTTTGACCTTCTAAATGAAGATATTACTTCTATCCTTTCATCTATAAAGATACTTAAGGTAACGTGGCATCAATGTTTTATTTTTTAGTGCTCCTTGAAGTGTGGTAAGGGTGTAAGACATCGAACTGTGAGATGCACAAATCCTCGAAAGAAATGCATGATATCCACAAGACCAAAAGAAATGGAAGACTGTGAAGATTATTCCAAGTGTTATATATGGAGGACAGGAGACTGGTCTAAGGTGAATTCTTTTATTCATAAATAAAATCATTTTCATTATATATATTAAAGTGAGGATAATAATTTTTCACTACTCATTTACCCATATTAGTTGATACTTGGAGAAGGTATGTAATAATGTTGTTAAATCTGCATTGCTACACACATTCATTTTGCTCTTATAATTTATTAGTGCTTCATCTACATGTGACATCTTGGTAGAAGAAGTACTTGAAGAGTAGGTAGAACTTGATCAGGCAGGTGTAACCATTGAATGCATGAAATGCTCTAGTGCAGGTCATGGGTCCTCATAATAAAATTGTGATGGTGATAATGAGCCTTATGACTCTTCCTTTGTATCTGATGTCTTATCTCTTCTTAGACTAGAGAGTTCCCAGAGGGTCAGGGTTAATAGTAGCTTCTCCAACCATCAATAATACAGTACCAGGCCTGTCTTATCTTCACATGCACACAGATTTTATATGTTTCGTTTGCCACAACAGCCTCCCTAATGAGCACTCCCTCAGGACCCATAGCCGCAACTGCATGGTGTACACAAGCCATTAGCTGAGAACCTGAGGTCTATGAGATGGTTCTTCATAGACATCTTGTGATACAGTCACATAATGATGTCACAACTCAACAATACTTAAATAGTGTACAGTTGGCTGAGATTTGGGACTCTTTGGGCACTTACACACAAAATATTATAAACAAACAAATGTATTAATCATACAAATTCAAATATAATTTGTATGATCAATACATTTGTACTTTTATAATATTTTGTGTGTAAGTTCCTAAAAAGTCCAGATTCTCAGCCAAATGAACAATATTCCATGTATGGAATGTGGTACTTGGTAAGATTGGACTTATAGATGATCTCAACAATATTTGCATGTTATCAGCAGTCCCAATGTGCACTCCTAATATACTGTATATGATTATATTCATGCCACATTTGATGGAATTGTTTTCTTCTTTTTTTAAGATCACACTGTAATATAAAAAAAAATAGTCAATATCTGTAATTATTATTTACACTAGTAAGTAATAATACTTTTAAATATTAGTAGATTCCCATGTTGGAGGTTTAGACAGATTTCAGTAGTACTATGAAAAGCTGAATTAGATCATTGAGTGACATTTTTGAGGTTATTAGAATAAGGTCTTGTTTATACAGATATTACAGAGGGCCACTCAGTGCACAAGCGTGATGCCTACCTTTGACTTAAGAAAGAAGGTATAACTAAATGGTTCAGTGCACACCAGTAGTTGTAACCTTAGCGTCACACTGTGTGGTGCTGCCCATTACGTTTTCTGTAATGCAAGCCTAATAACTTTAATTACTGACCATGGCAGCCCCCAGACAGGAGACCATTTGAAAAGCATTTGAAAGTCGAAAAGAATCAAAGCCAAAGTCAAACAGCCACTGCATTTTAGCAGATTATAGAGTGATTCTAACAAGAGTTTGATCTTCGTGATTGTTTGTGGTGTAGAGGTACACCTGCTGCAATGAGGAATGAGTGAGGGGAGGGACATAATTTTAATTAAAATTTATTTATCCAAGTATATTATGTTACCTACTGAGACCATTCCTGATAACTATTTGTAACCTTATCTCTTGCTTACCGAACACACAGTCTTTCCCAATTTATTATATACTGTATATGAGCCACCACTTACCACTTCAGAAAAACTAGTACTTGGGATACAGTAAAGTTAATCAATATGCAGAATAATTTTAAACAGAGAATGCATCCTCAATATATTCCTATGTTGCATTCAGTGGCGGCTGGTGCTCAAAATTTTTTGGGGGCGCAAATAAACTGAAAAAATTCTGAAAAAAAAGCCCATCAAATGCAGCCACTGTACCAAACGCAGCCACTGTGCCCATTAAAACGCAGCCACTGTGCCCATCAAAACGCAGCCACTGTGCCCATCAAAATGCAGCCACTGTGCCCATCAAAACGTAGCCACTGTGCCCATCAAAACGTAGCCACTGTGCCCATCAAAACGCAGTCACTGTGCCCATCAAAACGCAGCCACTGTGCCCATCAAAACGTAGCCACTGTGCCCATCAAAACGCAGCCACTGTGCCCATCAAAACGCAGCCACTGTGCCCATCAAAACGCAGCCACTGTGCCCATCAAAACGCAGCCACTGTGCCCATCAAAACGCAGCCACTGTGCCCATCAAAACGCAGCCACCGTGCCCATCAAAACGCAGCCACCGTGCCCATCAAAACACAGCCACATTGCCCCTTTAAAACACAGCCACATTGCCCCTTTAAAACACAGCCACATTGCCCCTTTAAAACACAGCCACATTGCCCCTTTAAAACACAGCCACATTGCCCCTTTAAAACACAGCCACATTGCCCATCTAAAACACAGCCACTTTGCCATCAAAGCTGTCCCTGCAAAGAAGCTGCCACTGTGCCCCCCCCCCCTCGCCCCCCCTCGCCCTGCACTTACCTTGTGTTGGGTGACGGCGGCATCGTGTCCTCCATTCCCTCTCCTGCCCGCTCCTCCTCTCATCCTCTGCTATGATTGGACGCCTGATAGGCGCCCAATCACAGCGCCTGTCGTTTCAGCCAATCAGGGCACAGGTAACACAGACCTGTGCTCCTGATTGGCTAAGGGGCCGTACAATGTTAGCAAACCGAATTCCTTCGGTTTGTTAACACTGCTGCTGAGTGACAAGGAACGCACAGCGTTGCGCCCGCTTGTCACCTTTTTGGACGCCTATTAGCGCTTACGGCGCTAATCAGGTGTTTCCATTCACTAGGAGGCCAGTGACATCTTATAGATTGTCACCAGCCTCCTAGTGGGTTCTCTGTAGTATCTGCAAATATGTTTCTTTAAATTATATGCACTAGAGGAAGAGTTTTGTACAATAAAATGCATATTGTCATCAATAAAGTAAGGAACAAACTCAATATGGTCAAATAATAATAATGAAATACAGTAATGCAATAATTGAGTAGATTACAACTTTTCAGATGGAGGTTAAAACAAATACTTACCCTTTAGACTTGCCTTTTAAAGACAGGTGAGCTCTCAGTGAGGAGAAGCTTGAAATGGCGACAGGCATAAGGGAGGCTCTCTGAAGCTGCTAGGAAGTAGGAGGGCTGTGCTAACCTAAAGAGGACCCCCCCCCCCCAAAAGAAAATCAAAAGTTAGCAGCTTCAAATACTGCTACTTTTACTATTAGGCCACTTAACTGTCCAGGCATCCAGCGGTGTCCTCACCTGAGCCAATTGTTGAATCGGCTCATGGGTGCACCACCACCACCTTAGCTAAAGGAAAACCGGCAGTGAAGCCTTGCCGCTTCACAGCCAGTTTCATATTGCGCATGCACAAATCCGAAGTGGGCCGAACTTCTGGCTCCATGGCAAAGGGAGCTGGAACTGGGAGCGGGTACCTGTCAAAACCACTCTGCAAGGCAGGCAAGCAAAGCTTCCCCTTTTGGGTGGAGCTCTAAGCCCAGGACACAATTGCTTTAAGCCCAGTACACAATTGATGTTTTTTTTTCATTCAACACAGTGGGCTGAACAAAAAAAAAATGAAGGAGTTCAATGTACAAACATCGCACATTTAGTACAGCAAGCTCCTCATCTGCCCACTGAGCTATTGGGTTCTGATAGCCCCCCCCCCCCCGCCAGAGCACACAGGTTGGATGCTGATCAGCTGCTGTTTTTAAAGCACGCCCCTTCAAAAGAAGCCAGACATTCAGTCGTCTTCTGTCAAACTGGTTGCTGTACACACTGGCCAAATACCTGCTGATTCAGCCTGTGTTTACCAGGATTTCCGCTAACAATACACTGATCAAAATTCATCTGGTTCATCAAGTTAATGTGTAAAATTAGGACACTTTATGAGTATTTAAGGCTGCATGCACATATCCGCATTTGCTAGTGCAGCGTAAAGACAATGGGCTGGATTTACTAAAGGCAAATAGACTTTTCAGTGCATTTTAAAGTTACATGATAAAATAGGGAAAATATTAACAATGAAAATTTAGATAGTATGTAATTTACCAACTCAACTTAATAGGTTGGGTTTCTCAAGGTAAAATAAAGTTTGCAAAGAAAAGAAAACAAGCCAAGCAGGTTTGTGAAGGGGCTTCAATATGGAACTCACAGCGGCATAGATACAAAATTGACTGTGCACTCTGCACGTACAGTTGCACTAATTTTTTCTAAGTAAATGCAAATGTAGTAAAGTTTCACTTTGTGAAGAATATCAAAACAGGTGCAAAGAAAATGAAAAAAAAAAATTTTGCTTGCACATGTTTGGATGATGGAAATCAGCAGAGCTTTGCCACATTTACTAAGCTCTGGGGAAAATAAGTGCAACTGGACTTGCAGAGTGCGCTGGCTAATTGCTTTTAGTAAATCTACCCCACTGTCTCTTTCTGGTGTTCCGGGAAGGGGGGGCCCGGGGGGGCCCCCCCACCCCAATGCACCTTGTCCCCATGTTGGTGAGGACAAGGGCCTCTTCCCCACAACCCTGGCCGTTGGTTGGCGGGGTCTGCGGGCGGGGGGCTTATCAGAATCCGGGAGCCCCATTTAATAAGGGGGCCCCCAGATTCCGGTCCCCCACCCTATGTTAGTGAGTATGGGGTACGATTTACCCCTACCCATTCACCTGGGGAAAAAAGTGTTAATAAAAAAACACAACACAGGTTTTTAAAGTACTTTATTAGACATCTCCAGGGGTCTTCTTCGGACTTTGGGGGTCTTGTCCCGCTCTTCTGCCGGGCCTCCGTTTATCTTCTTACAGCTCTTTTACTAGCGCTGGCCTGGTCTTTTCGCTATCGCCGCCGCCATCTTCTTCTTCTTTTTCTTCTTCTTCTTCTTCCTTCCGATGTTGACACAACGCTCTCTCTGGCCGTAATGGCAGGGACGCGTTGTGCGGCGACTTATATAGGCATAGGGGGAGGGGTCACCGGGTGATGTCACATGGAGACCCCACCCCTTATGATATCACAGTCCCGGGGGATTCTGGGACTGTGACATCATAAGGGGTGGGGTCACCATGCAACATCACCCCGTGACCCTGCCCATTATGCCTATATAAGTCGCCGCACAACGCGTCCCTGTCATTACGGCTGGAGAGAGCATTGTGCCAACATCGGAAGGAAGAAGAAGAAGAAAAAGAAGAAGAAGGCGGCGGCGACAGCGACAAGACTGGGCCAACGCTAGTAAAAGAACTGTAAGAAGATAGCAGATTTGTGAGGCCTAGTGTGCATAAACACGGCCTATACCCCAGAGAGAAGCTTAAAACAGATAGACATAAGAGTATATGCGTGTGAACAAAAAATAAATTTTATTTAGGGCAACATGCCCAGAGATAAATCAATAGGTGAGTAGATAAATGTACGATTTTACAAGACAGTATACATACATAGAATCGTATATGACCATAAGACATGTACAAAAAATGCAGAAATTGCACAATAACTTGCGATAATATCAAGGTCTGTTCAGGAAAACGCCGACATGTTTCGGACGGACGTCCTTTTTCAAGGCGATAACAATTCCTGTGTTTGCTCAATAATACTGTATAAGACAGAGTAGGTACATTAGTATACAACATATTGTATTGATAAGTATACAACCTGTGATTGAATCACTCTATGGTAGTGGCACTCACTTGCGAAAGTTTTGAAGATAACGGCTATTGATAGCCTGGTAGTCTTGGGGTACAGAGATATGGTCTCAGTGTATTCACAGAATGTGAAAATAGTCTTGTGCTGTTAAAAGCAAACGACTGCTGGACATTTGAAAGGCTGCAAGATCTCCAAGCCATGCACTAGAAGGTTGCAATGGCTCTGTAAGCCTGGGCCAGAGATAGGTATATGGCTGGGAGATAAAAAAGAGTAAATAGGGTAGTATTAGTACCACTGGAGGGTAAGAGAGTATGTTTCTGCAGGGTAAGCTGCATGAGGTAAAAGAGTAATGTTACCTGATGGATAAGAGTCTTGTGATGCTGTGCAGCGGAACGCCGGCAGGGAGGTATGGTAACTAATCCCGCCATTGACCGGCTTATATGTGTGTGGAAATTGGTATCAGCTGGGCGGGCCATGCTGTGGAATGGATGCGCTGAGCTGTGGTGTAATTAGGCCAGGTGAGGGGATGGTGGCTCAGAGGTCACAATGTAATTCCCCTATTGATGAGATCTCAGAAGCGGCGGCGCCGCGCGTCGCCACGTCCAAGGGGGCGTGGCCTCGTGCGGCGTCGGAGCGTCACCGACGCGGGCAGACTGATCCCACCCCGCTTGCTGGGACGCAAACAGAGGGGCGCCTGTGTTGGAGATGTGCGCCTCAATGGGTATATGTTGCGCATGCGCCGTGGAAGTTCCGCGCATGCGCACATGGTCTTACCCGCGCCGGGCAGCCTGTATATCAAATGGAAGCAGAAGTGTATGGAAGTATGGCAAGATTGTTGACACTCAATGGGTTCAGAGTGAGCGACATTAATGGATCAGCAAAATGAGTCACAGTACCACAGAAGTGATTGAGAAGCCCCCTAGTGGATAGAAACAAGCAATGCATTAGAGTGGCAAAGAACAGCAATATTCAAATCTAGAAAGAGTAGACAAAATGGATTTGCATCGGTCAATTAGAGATAGCTATAGGACGGTATAAACATTGCAGTAAGGCCAATGTACAATATAGACAAATATTCTAAAACATAAGACAGGTGCAAAATAAAATCTTTAATATGTAGGTAAATAATTGAAGCAAATGAAGAGAGGTCCCAAGGTAAGATGTCCTTACGGGGACCTGTCTTAATTTGAAAGAAGATTAAAGATCAAGTTCACACACCCCTGATTCAAAACCCTCAAGATAGGGTTTAAAGTTAAATGCTTCGTTGAGGCCTGGGGGGGATGTGGCATTGAGGTGAAAAATCCATTTAAGCTCACTTTGGAGTAAGGATTTATTGTAATCACCCCCTCGATTCGGTGGGGGGATATGATCAAGTGCTCTAAATGTAATCTGGGGAGTTGAGTCCTGATGGACGATTGCACAGTGTCGCCCTAAAGGGAGGTCAGGGTCTTTTTGGTTGATACTAAGGGTATGTCGGTATATGCGTTTCCAAAAAGGCAGTTTGGTTTTCCCAACATAAAAACACCCGCACTCGCATTCTAATAGATATACAATGCCGACTGAGCGGCAATTGACAAAATGTTGGGGAAAGAAGGGTTGACCATTGGGTAGGATATTCGATCTATTCGATTTTGATAGGTACCTACAGTATTTACATTTCCCACAGGGGAATGTCCCTTTGGTTTGTTTGTGTAAAAAGTTTACTGGAGTGTATTCACTTCTAATTAATTTGTCACGGAGAGACGGAGCTCGTCTATATGTCAGTAGGGGGTGTGTAGGTACAAATGGAGACAATGAGTGATCTGTAGTTAGAATATGCCAATGTTTTTCTAAGATTTGAGTGATTGAAGAATGTTGTTCACAAAAATTGGTAATGATGCATAAAGGGGTGTTTGTAGACTGAGGTTTGGAAGAAAATAATAAGGAGTTACGTGTTTTGGATTTCGCCTTTTTGTATGCGATTTTCAAAATCTTGTGTGGATATCCTCGTTCTAACAGTCTATTTCGTAAAACCAAGGCCTCGTTCTCAAAGGAGGCCTCGGTGGAACAGTTGCGGCGGGCACGTAGGTATTGAGCATAGGGGATGGAGTTGAGAAGGGGTTCGGGGTGAAAACTGGAGGCAGCTAGAATGGTGTTGCCTGCAGTGGGTTTACGATATAGGTGACTTTGGATATGACCTTCCAGGTCTTTCATGAGAGTAAGGTCTAAGAAACAGATAGATGTTGGACTATATGTCATTGTAAATCTCAAATTTAGCTGATTGGCGGTATTAAGGTGAGTCAGAAAATCTTGTAAGATTTGACTGGATCCCTGCCAGACAATAAGAATATCATCGATGTATCGACGAAAGGTGACAATGTGTTTAGTGTATATGTTGGCAGAAGGATCTGCAAATAGAAGACGTTCCCACTCCCCCAAGTACAAATTGGCGTAGGCCGGTGCGCAGCAAGTGCCCATGGCCACGCCTCGCCTCCAAACCAATGCCTCCCAAGCACACTGCTGTCCACAATACAGTTAACTCACATGTTGCACCTAAACCTAACTCCACACGGGGTTCACGCAACCCCAAAAGAGGTCGCACATCCAACCCTTCCAGCGATGAGGTCTCCGATCCCGAGGGACCGACCGACGACTCACCGGCCAGAGATCCGTCGGTCGCTTCCTCGTCTTCGAAGACCTCCAGATCACATTCCTTACCCTCTTCTTCCCAACACCTTGATTTTTTAGATCTAATGCGAGCATCACAAAGAATCCAACACAACAATTCTCATCAACCGAAAAGAACACCCAGATAAATTCACCTTCTTGTAATATTATCAACCTTTCTAAACACCTGCTCACTAAGCACGAAATTTCAGTCCTTGAAAAGGGACTTACCTTTTGCCCTGTCTCTCACATAGACAAGTTCACAGTTATCAAGGACATCCATTTATTTGTCCGTAAACTTTTATTACACAGTATATACACACCCAACCCCTTCTCAGATTCCCTTTTACACTCTGCAGCAGAAACCACTGCCCTCCAACAGCTAACTGAGCTTCTGGAGGAAAGTGATAATTCCAATCTAATAGATACTTTGGATCTTGACACTCTCTTAGCCAGCACTGAGGATGACTCTTCCATCCCACCACGCCCAGCTCCCAAAATAACGATAAAAAAGAAATCTAGTTTCTACCCACCCCCGAGCACCAACCCACGGGCGGCACTATTCTTGCAGGCAGTCACACGGGAAATTCGCAACCTACAAATTCATCCCAGCCGATCCAAGGCAAGAAATTTCTCATACAATCAATACCTCGCCCTTCAAAATCTAAAAACCAACCCCACGATAATAATAAAACCCGCTGACAAAGGCGGAAACATAGTTATACTTGACAGAACTGACTATATCCAAATGTGCCATGACATCCTTCAGAATAAGGAATGGTACAAAAAGATTCCTATATCTTTCATTGCCTCAGCACAACAACAACTATACACACTTATAGACTCTGCTACCACACAAGGGATATTGGACAAAAACACTAGTGATTATGTTAGAACCAAATTCCCACGCATAGCTACGTTTTACGCACTTCCTAAGGTGCATAAAAACCTTCCCAGACCACCAGGTAGGCCCATAGTCTCCGGCAGAGGCTCTCTTACAGACAACCTTAGTCGTTACATTGACAAACTATTACAACCCCTAGTTATCCAACTTCCTTCCTACATACGAGACACTACTCATCTCCTACAGAGTCTGTCCTCCTTGACCATCGGTCCTGACACCCTTCTTGTAGCGATCGACGTCGAGGCACTATACAGTTCGATCCCTCACTCCTTAGGACTTTCAGCTATCCGACACATACTTACCACTACCTCTTTATACTCTACAGACCTTTCTACATTTATCATAAATGCTTTAAATTTTATTCTGAACAACAATTTTTTCTCCTTTGATGGTTCCCACTACCTCCAAGTACAAGGCGTGGCCATGGGCACTTGCTGCGCACCGGCCTACGCCAATTTGTACTTGGGGGAGTGGGAACGTCTTCTATTTGCAGATCCTTCTGCCAACATATACACTAAACACATTGTCACCTTTCGTCGATACATCGATGATATTCTTATTGTCTGGCAGGGATCCAGTCAAATCTTACAAGATTTTCTGACTCACCTTAATACCGCCAATCAGCTAAATTTGAGATTTACAATGACATATAGTCCAACATCTATCTGTTTCTTAGACCTTACTCTCATGAAAGACCTGGAAGGTCATATCCAAAGTCACCTATATCGTAAACCCACTGCAGGCAACACCATTCTAGCTGCCTCCAGTTTTCACCCCGAACCCCTTCTCAACTCCATCCCCTATGCTCAATACCTACGTGCCCGCCGCAACTGTTCCACCGAGGCCTCCTTTGAGAACGAGGCCTTGGTTTTACGAAATAGACTGTTAGAACGAGGATATCCACACAAGATTTTGAAAATCGCATACAAAAAGGCGAAATCCAAAACACGTAACTCCTTATTATTTTCTTCCAAACCTCAGTCTACAAACACCCCTTTACGCATCATTACCAATTTTTGTGAACAACATTCTTCAATCACTCAAATCTTAGAAAAACATTGGCATATTCTAACTACAGATCACTCATTGTCTCCATTTGTACCTACACACCCCCTACTGACATATAGACGAGCTCCGTCTCTCCGTGACAAATTAATTAGAAGTGAATACACTCCAGTAAACTTTTTACACAAACAAACCAAAGGGACATTCCCCTGTGGGAAATGTAAATACTGTAGGTACCTATCAAAATCGAATAGATCGAATATCCTACCCAATGGTCAACCCTTCTTTCCCCAACATTTTGTCAATTGCCGCTCAGTCGGCATTGTATATCTATTAGAATGCGAGTGCGGGTGTTTTTATGTTGGGAAAACCAAACTGCCTTTTTGGAAACGCATATACCGACATACCCTTAGTATCAACCAAAAAGACCCTGACCTCCCTTTAGGGCGACACTGTGCAATCGTCCATCAGGACTCAACTCCCCAGATTACATTTAGAGCACTTGATCATATCCCCCCACCGAATCGAGGGGGTGATTACAATAAATCCTTACTCCAAAGTGAGCTTAAATGGATTTTTCACCTCAATGCCACATCCCCCCCAGGCCTCAACGAAGCATTTAACTTTAAACCCTATCTTGAGGGTTTTGAATCAGGGGTGTGTGAACTTGATCTTTAATCTTCTTTCAAATTAAGACAGGTCCCCGTAAGGACATCTTACCTTGGGACCTCTCTTCATTTGCTTCAATTATTTACCTACATATTAAAGATTTTATTTTGCACCTGTCTTATGTTTTAGAATATTTGTCTATATTGTACATTGGCCTTACTGCAATGTTTATACCGTCCTATAGCTATCTCTAATTGACCGATGCAAATCCATTTTGTCTACTCTTTCTAGATTTGAATATTGCTGTTCTTTGCCACTCTAATGCATTGCTTGTTTCTATCCACTAGGGGGCTTCTCAATCACTTCTGTGGTACTGTGACTCATTTTGCTGATCCATTAATGTCGCTCACTCTGAACCCATTGAGTGTCAACAATCTTGCCATACTTCCATACACTTCTGCTTCCATTTGATATACAGGCTGCCCGGCGCGGGTAAGACCATGTGCGCATGCGCGGAACTTCCACAGCGCATGCGCAACATATACCCATTGAGGCGCACATCTCCAACACACGCGCCCCTCTGTTTGCGTCCCAGCAAGCGGGGTGGGATCAGTCTGCCCGCGTCGGTGACGCTCCGACGCCGCACGAGGCCACGCCCCCTTGGACGTGGCGACGCGCGGCGCCGCCGCTTCTGAGATCTCATCAATAGGGGAATTACATTGTGACCTCTGAGCCACCATCCCCTCACCTGGCCTAATTACACCACAGCTCAGCGCATCCATTCCACAGCATGGCCCGCCCAGCTGATACCAATTTCCACACACATATAAGCCGGTCAATGGCGGGATTAGTTACCATACCTCCCTGCCGGCGTTCCGCTGCACAGCATCACAAGACTCTTATCCATCAGGTAACATTACTCTTTTACCTCATGCAGCTTACCCTGCAGAAACATACTCTCTTACCCTCCAGTGGTACTAATACTACCCTATTTACTCTTTTTTATCTCCCAGCCATATACCTATCTCTGGCCCAGGCTTACAGAGCCATTGCAACCTTCTAGTGCATGGCTTGGAGATCTTGCAGCCTTTCAAATGTCCAGCAGTCGTTTGCTTTTAACAGCACAAGACTATTTTCACATTCTGTGAATACACTGAGACCATATCTCTGTACCCCAAGACTACCAGGCTATCAATAGCCGTTATCTTCAAAACTTTCGCAAGTGAGTGCCACTACCATAGAGTGATTCAATCACAGGTTGTATACTTATCAATACAATATGTTGTATACTAATGTACCTACTCTGTCTTATACAGTATTATTGAGCAAACACAGGAATTGTTATCGCCTTGAAAAAGGACGTCCGTCCGAAACATGTCGGCGTTTTCCTGAACAGACCTTGATATTATCGCAAGTTATTGTGCAATTTCTGCATTTTTTGTACATGTCTTATGGTCATATACGATTCTATGTATGTATACTGTCTTGTAAAATCGTACATTTATCTACTCACCTATTGATTTATCTCTGGGCATGTTGCCCTAAATAAAATTTATTTTTTGTTCACTAGGCCTCACAAATCTGCAATTTTTATATGCGAGAAGCGATAGACCTATTTGCCACCAGTTACTTGCTCAAAAAAATATTTTACGTAAGAAGATAGCGGAGGCCTGGCAGAAAAGTGGAACAAGACCCCCGAAGTCGAAGAAGACCCCCGGAGCTGTCTAATAAAGTACTTTAAAAACCTGTGTTGTGTTTTTTTTATTAACACTTTTTTCCCCAGGTGAATGGGTAGGGGTACATCATACCCCATACTCATTCACATAGGGTGGGGGCCGGAAGCTGGGGGCCCCCTTATTAAAGGGGGCTCCCGGATTCTGATAAGCCCCCCCCTGCCCGCAGACCCCGACAACCAACGGCCAGGGTTGTCAGGAAGAGGCCCTTGTCCTCATCAACATGGGAACAAGGTGCTTTGGGGTTGAGGGCACCCGGCCTGGTACGTTTTTCCGGTGTAGGGGTTCCCCTTTAAATACATACCAGGTGACGGGGCTCGCGAGGTGTCAATCTTGCAGATGGAGGCGGCGACATTCACTTCCTTCACTAGTCCCGTCTAAAGAATCTAAAAAAAAAAAAGTCACAGTTACTTTGCTGAGTAACTAATTACTTTTCCAATGTAGTAACTAACGCAATTACTTTTTGGGAGAAGTAATTTGTAACTTAACAAATTACTTTTTTTAAGTAAGATGACCAACACTGGCAGCAGGGCATCGGTAAAACCATACCTAAGCCATCTGTTTTTATCACCACCCCCCCCCCCCCCAGCTGCCTGTGTGAAAGAGCCCCCTGAGCTTACAATCTATGAGAAGGGGAAAACTAGATACAACAGGCATGGTAATATCAGTGACTGTAGGTGATTAGCCTTGGTTATTTGTTGATGGTTGGGGCAGAGAAGAGTTTTAGTGAGAAGGATATTATCAGGTCAGTGGAAGAGTAAAGGGGCAGTTTTAGTAGTGTTTATTACATGGTCAGTGACTTTGTTTTTGTTATTTATTGAGGTTTAATAACTTGGATATGGATGGGAGGTTATGGGATGCCCACTTGACTTCAACAACACAACTTTGGCAACAACTTCAGGGACATCTTCCTATATACAGTCTATATTCAGTCTCCTTTACTCTCCTCCTGCACTTCGCTTGCTTGCAGTCTCCAGCTGATTCACTGTTAGTTGATCTGACAGGCTCTCAGTCAGATTCTTAGCAATGGCCTTTAACCTCCCTAGCGGTAATCCCGAGTCTGGCTCGGGTTCAGTTTTTTCTGCTGGGAGCGGTAACCCCGAGCCAGACTCGGGCTTGCGTGCAGGATACAGGGGGGAAGTTACTTACCTTGTCCCCTGGATCCTGCGATGTCTCCCCGCTGTGTGAGCGAGCCGTCCGCTCGCTCGATTCACACAGTGCCGAGTGCCGCTGATCTCCGTTCCCTGCGACATTACGACGCACGGGAGCGGAGATCGGCGCCAAATTTAAAAAAGTTTAAAAACACACAACACATACAGTACTGTAATCTTACAGATTACAGTACTGTATACAAAAAATACACATCCCCTTTGTCCCTAGTGGTCTGCCCAGTGCCCTGCATGTCATTTTATATAATAAAAAAAAAAAATTTCTGCCTGGAAACTGGAGATTGTCCATAGCAACCAAAAAGTGTCCCTTTATGTCAAAAGTGGTTTTAGACCAGCTAGAAAACACCAATAATAAATTAGAATCACAATTTATCATCAAACAATAAATTTAATGACAGCGACTATTCTGCAACTGAGCAAATTTCAGTGTTTTTGATTTGATTACATTATTGAATAATTTTTATATATATTTTTATTATATTATAATTTATGATTTTGTGTTTCAAACTTTATCATACCCGGGATGTCTACTAGACTCTGGTTCGGACAGATTTAAGTGAGTTATTCATAAGAATTGCATGCCTACAATAAAAAAAAGCCAAATTTCCATGCAAAATAATTGTACCGCTTTCAGCACAAAATTCCAGCCAGAATCATACCGCCAGGGAGGTTAACAGGCAGGAACTCGTAGGCCCTTGTAGTGTGGCAAAAATTACAGTGAACAGCCTGCACTTCTTCCTATGTGGCTAGGGATCCCAGCACCATATCTTCAGACACTGCCAACCCACCTGGCTGCAGCAGCCCCTTTCACTAGCCCTCCAAGCTAACTTCTCCACACTAGTCCTCCAGACTGATCCTGACCTGCCCACCCAGCTGGCTCTCAGGAGATCTCCCAGCGAAGAATGAGGACTTAAAGTGATTGTAAAAAATCACCTTGTAAAATACCCATTCAGTTTAAAAAATGAAGAAATGAAAGGCAAAACATTTTTGTATAGATATAAAAAAAAAACATTATAAATACCTTTTTCCCTTTTTTATAAATGATCACATTCCCTCTGTTCTCAGCTGCATTAGAGCTGGGGGAGGAGTAGCGTCAGTACACTGAGCCTCCCAGTGATTGGCTGTGCAGTGGGGGCATGTCAAGACAAGTCTGATCATTGGAGGAGAGCACACTAAGTTCCAGCATAGCTAGAGAATTGACCACGGTGTGCTCCCCTGCTTAGCGTGGTCAGTTTTTACTAGGAAAGCAGAGGGACTAGCAGGAACACCAGGGATTTCACATAAAAAGAATTTATACAAGGAGAACAGGATGCTTTCTCATACAAGTATATGATAGGGCAAGCACATTTTAGGAATATGAAGTGTTGGGGTAACAAACGCTTTAAGCCCACCACTGTCTTCAGGGAGACTGGCTAAATGTGGCAGTCTCCCCCCTTGTTAGTCCCCAACAGTGCTTATCTACTCACGCTGTCCTCTCTTACTCCTGTGCCTCCAGGAAGGGCTTCCTCTCGTGTGTTGTGGCAGGATCCTTCCATCATCTGAGACCCGGCCCAAGGTCACCCCCCCAGACTAGGGTGAGGGCCACGACAACCTTCTCAGCACTGTATCTCCATCTTCCACCCGACTTCTCTGCTGGTCTGACCCATGTCTATTTATGAAGTGATCTCAGCCCCCTTCCAGCTAGCTCCTGGGGATTGGCTCCATAAATATTCAAGACTGCTCCTCCTAACACCCACCCACTAGCCCACTATAACATTTTATTATGTCCCAGAAACAGGGGGAGGCACCAGAGGAGCTGTCAAGATGAGTCATCCAGCCCTGACTGAACCCTGACCCAGATTCACAGCTCAGGCTCAGCTCTGAAATAACTAAATGTACCTACAATAATAAAGTCTACACTACTTCTAGCACACACTAGAGGGTGCTACATATGTATGTTTTTTTCCCTGCATTCTCTGCAGATTCTCCTCTGCTGTTTATCTTTAATTGCTACATCCCATGCTGTCTGCAAGCAGTGATTTGTGTACTGACTCTGCCTCCTGAAACTCCTCTTCTCAGCACCTTTGTAGTTCAGAAGGCAGGCTCTATAAAATGTGTGACACAGAGGTGCCTACTCACAGGTCATAGTAAACATGTGTCACAGAACTCTAAGGCCGCGTACACACGAAGGGACTATCCCGCGGGATTATCCTCTGGACTGAAGTCCAGCGGATAATCCCCTCGTGTGTGGGCGTCGGCGGACTTTTTGGCGCCAAAGTCCGGCGGACCAAAGTTTTAAGTTTGGTTTTAAAATTATCCGCTGGACTTGGCAGTCCGGCGGACAATCCCGCCGTTAGTAGGCAAGTCCGCGGGACTTTTGAAATGAACGGACTTGCCGCTCATCGGCAAGTCCGTTCATTTAGCACGTGACTTCAGGTTACGTAGCTAGCGTAGGCAGTAAATGCCGCCGCGCTAGCTCCGTAAGCTGGCATGGATTTAAAGGGACTCCCCACGCTGAAAAAAACGGCGTGGGGGTTCCCCCCAAATCCATGTCAGACCCTCATCCGAGCACGCAGCCTGGCAGGCCAGGACAGGGGTGGGGACGAACGAGCGCCCCCCCCCCCTCCTGAGCCGTACCAGGCCGCGTGCCCTCAACATGGGGGGTGCCCTGGGGAAAGGGGGGCCGTGCGGCCCCCCCCCCCCAAAGCACCTTGTCCCCATGTTGTTGAGGACAAGGGCCTCTTCCCGACAACCCTGGCCGTTGGTTGTCGGGGTCTGCGGGCGGGGGCTTATCGGAAACTGAGAGCCCCCTTTTATAAGGGGGCACTCAGATCCCGGCCCCCCACCCTATGTGAATGAGTATGGGGTACGATGTACCCCTACCCATTCACCTAAGGTGTAAAATGTAAAGTAAAAAAACACCCACACTTTTGCAAAAAATAGTTTATTGCACTGCTCCGGAGGATTCTGGGACTGTGACATCACAAGGGGGCGGGGTCACCATGTGACATGAGCATGTGACCCTGTCCCCATGTCCCTATATAAGTCCCAGAGCAGCGCGGCACAGGCATTCCGGGCAGAGAGAGCGTCGGGTCAACATCGGAAGAAGAAGAACAAGAAGAAGGACAAGAAGAAGAAGGCGGCGCCGGCGGCGCGGAAGACGACGACCGCCGCAAGAACAGAAGAGACCCCCGGAAGACCCCGGAAGACCCCCGGAGGCGGATCGAGACCCCCAGACGACGGCGGCGACGACGAAGAAGGTAGCCGGACTTCCCCCGCTCGGTAAAAGAGCTTAGTAAATGGCGGGGGAGTCCAGCGAGAAGACCCCCAAGACGGAAGAAGACCCCCGGAGCAGTGCAATAAACTATTTTTTGCAAAAGTGTGGGTGTTTTTTTACTTTACATTTTACACCTTAGGTGAATGGGTAGGGTACATCGTACCCCATACTCATTCACATAGGGTGGGGGGGCCGGGATCTGAGTGCCCCCTTAAAAAAGGGGGCTCTCAGATTCCGATAAGCCCCCGCCCGCAGACCCCGACAACCAACGGCCAGGGTTGTCGGGAAGAGGCCCTTGTCCTCATCAACATGGGGACAAGGTGCTTTGGGGTGGGGGGGGCCGCACGGCCCCCCTTTCCCCAGGGCACCCCCCCATGTTGAGGGCACGCGGCCTGGTACGGCTCAGGAGGGGGGGGCGCTCGTTCGTCCCCACCCCTTTCCTGGCCTGCCAGGCTGCGTGCTCGGATGAGGGTCTGACATGGATTTGGGGGGAACCCCCACGCCGTTTTTTCGGTGTGGGGAGTCCCTTTAAATCCATGCCAGCTTACGGAGCTAGCGCGGCGGCATTTACTGCCTACGCTAGCTACGTAACCTGAAGTTACGTTCTAAATGAACGGACTGCTCCGTTCATTTTCAAAAGTCCCGCGGACTTTTGGCCGGCGGATTATCCGCCGGAGAAGTCCGTGCGTGTGTGGGCAAGTCCACACGCTCGGAAAGTCCAGCGGACCCAGCTGGAAAGTCCGGCGGATTGTCCGCTGGACTAAGTCCGCCGGCAAAAGTCCGCACGTGTGTACGCGGCATAAGAAGTAAATGTGTGGGAATCTTCACAAACTAAGATTACAAACTTCAAAATGGTTTAGATTTATAGGAGTAGGCTAGAAATTATTGAAATACAATGTGTAAATTAACATATAATTTTACATTTGTGATCATATATATGCTTTAAGCCACTCAGTTGTTCATATTGATCTTGTGAGGTAATATACAACTACTCAGCAACCAGCTACTTGGGAAGCCCCAGTTGCACAGCAATCAAAAATGTAGGTCCATGTCTCCATTATGTCCCCACTAGGGATGAGCCCGGTGTTCGATTCGAACCCATGTTCGAATTGAGCACCGGGCGTTCGCTCGCTCGGCGAGCCCAGAACTATTGGGGAATCTTCACAAACTAAGATTACAAACTTCAAAATGGTTTAGATTTATAGGAGTAGGCTAGAAATTATTGAAATACAATGTGTAAATTAACATATAATTTTACATTTGTGATCATATATATGCTTTAAGCCACTCAGTTGTTCATATTGATCTTGTGAGGTAATATACAACTACTCAGCAACCAGCTACTTGGGAAGCCCCAGTTGCACAGCAATCAAAAATGTAGGTCCATGTCTCCATTATGTCCCCACTAGGGATGGGCCCGGTGTTCGATTCGAACCCATGTTCGAATTGAGCACCGGGCGTTCGCTCGCTCGGCGAGCCCAGAACTATTGGGGAATCTTCACAAACTAAGATTACAAACTTCAAAATGGTTTAGATTTATAGGAGTAGGCTAGAAATTATTGAAATACAATGTGTAAATTAACATATAATTTTACATTTGTGATCATATATATGCTTTAAGCCACTCAGTTGTTCATATTGATCTTGTGAGGTAATATACAACCTCGCATCAAATTTGTGTGATGCGAGCGGCCCGCAATGCATTGCGCTAGTCGCAGTGCAATGCTGGCTGAGGATTGGCCAAGCATGCACTGTGACCCCGCATGCTTGGCCAATCACAGCGCCGGCAGCGAGGAGAGCCATAATTGGCTACAGGCAGGATGCCTGTAGCCAATTATAGCTCAGGGGCTCGCATATTATGTTTCAGTCACTGTGTCAGCGTGTCAGTGTGTTGCTGACTGCTGACAAGATATGCTATATTTCTGGGGATTTGTGTGTGCGTGCTGTTAGAACAGCATTGCAGTATCACATCTGGGGGGTGTCTATAGGTGGCCTGTGAAGGGGGGCCGGTTTCCTGTGCTTAGAACTTTCCCTGCAAAAAGTGTAATTTTTTGCAGGAAAAAAGCTATTTAAAAGCACTCGCGGCTAATGAATTGATGGCTCCTGTAACACAGAGAACTGTCATTCATTAATAAAAAACAAAAAAAAGCGTAGGGGTCCCCCCAAATTCAATAACCAGGCCCTTCGGGTCTGGGATGGATATTAAGGGGAACCCCAGCCAAAAAAAAAAAAAATGGCGTAGGGTCCCCCTCAAAATCCATACCAGACCCTTGAGGTCTGGGATGGATTTTAAGGGGAACCCTAGTCAAAAAAAATGGCGTGGGGTCCCCCTCAAAATCCATACCAGACCCTTATCCGAGCACGCAACCTGGCAGGCCGCAGGAAAAGAGGGGGGGACGAGAGCGGCCCCCCCTCCCGCCTAAACCGTACCAGGCCACATGCCCTCAACATTGGGAGGATGCTTTGGGGGTCTAAGACCCCCAAAGCACCTTGTCCCCATGTTGATGAGGACAAGGGCCTCATCCCCACAACCGTGCCCGGTGGTTGTGGGGGTCTGCGGGCGGGGGGGTTATCGGAATCTGGAAGCCCCCTTTAACAAGGGGACCCCCAGATCCCGCCCCCCCCCCCTGTGTGAAATGGTAATGGTTTCTTCATCCTTCGGTTTCTTCATCTTCTCCTTCCGTCATCTTCTTCCATCTTCTTCCATCTTCTTCTTCCTCCGATCCGCTTCTTCTTGCGCTGGTCTTCTCGTCCTTCTCATCCGGCATCTTCTTCCGTCGGCGCCGGTGTCGGTGTCTCTTCTTGGGCCGCTCCGCGCAATGGGAGGCTCCCGCTGTGTGAGGCTCCGCTCCGTCTGACAGGTCTTTTATAATGGAGGGCACCTGGTGACCCCGCCCCCTCTGACGCACGGGGACGTCATGGGGAATTCCCTATGGCTTTCCCCATGACGCCAGGGGGGGGGGCGGGGTCACCAGGTGCCCTCCGTTATAAAAGACCTGTCAGACGGAGCGGAGCCTCACACAGCGGGAGCCTCCCATTGCGCGGAGCTGCCCAAGAAGAGACACCGACACCGACGGAAGAAGATGCCGGACGAGAAGGACGAGAAGGACGAGTAGACCAGCGCAAGAAGAAGCGGATCGGAGGAAGAAGAAGATGGAAGAAGATGGAAGAAGATGACGGAAGGAGAAGATGAAGAAACCGAAGGATGAAGAAAGAAGAAAGAAGATTTTAATAAAGGAATTGTCAAAGACCGTCTCCTGTCATTTTTACCATTTTTGACACTTTTTTGGTACTTTTGTACCCCCTTACCATTTCACACAGGGGGGGGGGGCGGGATCTGGGGGTCCCCTTGTTAAAGGGGGCTTCCAGATTCCGATAAGCCCCCCGCCCGCAGACCCCCACAACCACCGGGCACAGTTGTGGGGATGAGGCCCTTGTCCTCATCAACATGGGGACAAGGTGCTTTGGGGGGGACCCCAAAGCATCCTCCCAATGTTGAGGGCATGTGGCCTGGTACGGTTCAGGTGGGAGGGGGGGGCGCTCTCGTCCCCCCTCTTTTCCTGCGGCCTGCCAGGTTGCATGCTCGGATAAGGGTCTGGTATGGGTCTGGTATGGATTTTGAGGGGGACCCTATGACATTTTTTTTTTTTTTTTTTGGCTGGGGTTCCCCTTAATATCCATCCCAGACTGAAGGGCCTGGTTATTGAATTTGGGGGGACCCCCAGGCTTTTTTTTTTTTCATTTTTTTTAATTTTTATCAATGACTTTTTTTTTTATGAATGACTTTCAGTTTCAATGAATGACTGTTCTCTGTATTACGGGAGCCGTCAATACACATTAGCCGCGAGTGATTTTAAATTTTTTTTACTTGCAAAAATGACACTTTTTGCAGAGACAGTTCTAAACACGGGAAACATGCGCCCCTTTACATGCATACTATAGACACCCCCCAGGTACGAAATTTAAAGGAATATTACACTTTTATTGTTTCAATTTAAGCATTATTAAAATCACTGCTCCTGAAAAAACGGCTGTTTTTACAAAAAAATTTTGCATTGATACATGTCCCCCTGGGCAGGACCCAGGTCCCCAAACACTTTTTATGACATTAACATGCATATTAGCCTTTAAAATTAGCACTTTTGATTTCGAACGTTCGCATCCATTATAACTAATAGGGTTCTAAAGCTCGCACGGACTTTAGGTCCGTTCGTGGGTTCTGGTGCGAGCCGAACGGGGGGTGTTCGGCTCATCCCTAGTCCCCACTATGTGGAGTACACCAAGAGTACAAACAACATTAAATTATTATCCTACAACAGTGTTCTGTTCTTGCTACATGTTGCCCTGTGTGTAGCTGGACATGCAGCTAAACCTTATTAATTGGATGCCATGACAAAATTGCTACCAAAGTGAAAGTTTGAAGAACTTTGAAAAAAGAGTACACAAGTATTTTTTGAGTGGGGGTATTAGCATGCTGTTTTTTCAAACAGAGGTTCAACAACCATTCTCATACATTAAACTGTGATTGGTTGTTCTGCCAATAGGTGTAGTGATTTTATAATGTAATGTTCTTTCTAGTGGAACATAGTGGTTATGATGTAATTTCCAGTCTCGGTGCTCCTGTTGTTTTCCAATAAATCAAAAAAGGCTCAGCCGAATGTCCAGCAACATCTTGACTAATACCAGTCATATCTGAAGCAGCTTTCCAACACAAATTCCTTCTGCCCTTATGGTAATGAGGTTTAGTGATGTTACTATAGGGCTGCTCACTGTTCTTCTTGTATAAAAAGGAAGCATCAGTGTAAGACTATCCCTGCTTTTGCTTATTCCATTTTGTGGATGTGTACCTTCTTAAAAAGGAAGTAAACCCTGATGGGTTTACTTCCTCTTTGTTTCCCTGCAAAGAAAAAGCATAATGGGCTACTATGCATCACATAGTAGCCCATTATGTGTCACTTACCTGACATAGGAGCCAGCAATGTCACCGATGTCCCCTGTTCCACGAAGCGTCCATCTTCCTTCCAGGTATCGCTGCTCCGGCGCTGTGAGTGGCCGGAGCAGCGATGATGTCACTCCGGCGCATGCGCGCGGGAGCCATCAGTGATGGCATGTTAGCCTTCGCTGACGGCATACTCAGGGTTCTTGCGCCATTGTCTATGGCGCACATGCGCTGTAGACATCGGTGCCCCTTTTTAGGAAAATATCTCCTTAACTTGCTTTAACCTACAGGTAAGCCTAGATTAAGGCTTACCTGTAGGTTAAAGTGGTATGTAAGGGTTTGCAACCACTTTAACCTCTCCTGCTTCTGCTTGATTATTTCCCTATTAGTCATCAGACCACCAGTCATTTGGGGGGAGAAGTAGGGAATAAGATCTGTTAGGAGCAAGACCTCCTTTCACTAAGATTGAACAAGGCACAGCAAGCAAATAATGGGAAAGATCAGCTGCAGGGAGCATATAAGCAGTACTAGTGACTAGTCCTTTCTAATGTACCTTCCCATTTTTTGGACACTTGTTCACAGTTCAGGTCTTCAATAATAAGTCTTTAGCAGCACATTGGACACCACTAATTCACAAGTAAGTATCCTATATTTTACTGCAGCATAGTTGAAATATCAGTAAACCTACTATATTTCAGCAGTTATTATTTCATTTCAGATTACTCCTTTGCTTGATTTTTTTTATATTTTCTGATTGAAATTTTCACAGTGTCCTTGACAGCTCCCATCTTAATTTGTGGATTTCTCCTTTAGTGCTTGGCCAGTTGGAATTAACTGTAATACCTTCCACGGCTATTGGCTTGTAGAAAATCCGCTATTTCCATCATATACCTCAAATGTTTGGCAGTAAATGGAATGAATAAATATGAGTAATAATCTTGTATGCCAAGTTTAGGATTGCTTTGTTAAAAACACAGAAATTTTGTGTTGCATTTATATACAAACTGTAAAAACAGCTCATTATTAATGTGTGCTCTCTGTCCATGTAGCCATACGTGATTGGCCAAAGAAGATTATGACTCGTACACTGAAATACTTCTTTTGTCAGTAACATGCCTAAGTTATTTTATAGTAACTTACTGGGATGTTCCAAAATAAACCAATTCTTGTTCTTTTAATATTTCTGAAGTTTGCGGAGTGTTACTTATTAGTACACCAGAGTATTAAAATTTTTTTAATTATTTGTGTTTTTTGTAAAACTGGTGCTAAAAAGTCTGCTTCTTAAAGCTTGGTTCACATAAGTAAGAATTGAATGCGGGTTTCTCCGCATCCAATTTGCATGACATCTGGGTGTGACTGGCTCTCAACGGCTCACAGAGGTCTAGGGCTGCTGCGGAGCGGATTGCAAAAGGGTCCTGTTTGTGTTTGGGTCCAGTTCAAATGCGAATTCAGCCAAAAATGTTGACCTGTATCACACCAAAATCAGTGAGCAGACCCCAGGCACGAATCTGCGGCAGCATGTATGTGAAAGTGGCCTTAAATAATAAAGCTGTGAGATAAATACCATGGTGTCTAGTTATAAAACATGAGCTGTGAAAATGTTTTAGCATTTGTGAAAAAGTCACAAATGATCCCTGTCATGTTTGTATTATGTGTGAAATGCATTTCCTATTTGTTGCCTTTCTCAGGGTGAATGTAATATTCCCTAACTTTCGTTCTTAAGAGAAAATAGTCTCAACCAGAAGATATAAAGATCATTTGGCAAATAGAGAAAATAGCCTACCACTAAAGAATAAGAAGATTTGACCAGAAGAGGAAATAATATGAGGAAGAACTTTGCTAAGTGTATGGAGCCTCCTGTGCTCACCACTGACCATGTAATAAATCAACTACCGCAAAGAGGGAACTGCAATACAGAATTGATAAGATGTTTCAGAGACAGAACTACTGTTTATTTTAGGTGATCTGTCAAGGGTTTCAGTCCATTGGTCAGTTGTCAAACAATGGCAGTCGTCTCTGCAACATTGTATTAATTCTGTACAGCCCTTCACTCTCTGCAGTAGCTGATTCTTTACAGAGCAACAAAACAACTTCCTTATCCTCCAAAATAATCCATATGCATTCACCAACTAATGGTCCTGTAATCTTTTTTTCACAAAATCATTTCTTACTGTATTTTTCTGCCTCTATGTAATATCCTGGAATGTCCTCCATGAGCTTCTGAACCACAAGCAGTACACGTTAATTTCGGCCACGTGTACTGCCCTATGCACACCACACTAGTCCATAGTGGATAGTCCCTAGTCCATCTCGGGAGCAAGCAAGAAAGGGTGGCCACATTCCACCATGGAGAACGAGCGTAGCCTAACAGGAAGTCTTATCACAGCATTAAATAAATAGTTTTGATATATATATATATATATATATATATATATATATATATATATATATATATATATATATATATATTAGTATATAGCTACTATATAGCATTTTACAAGGAAAATTGTTAAAGTGTAATATAGTACAATCTGAAACTAATGCCGCGTACACACAACCGGACTTTCTGACAAACTAGGTCCGGTCATCCCGACGGACTTTCGGCGGAGTTCCAACAGACTTTCCGAACAACTGGACTTGGCCACATACGAACGGACTAAGTCTGTTAGAAATTCTGTTCGTTTTGAACGTGGTGACGTAAATGGTTCTAAAAAAGGAAGTTCAATAGCCAGTAGCCAATAGCTGCCCTTGCTTCGTATTTGGTCCATCGGACCAGCACACAGACAAACAGTTTTCCCGATTTTAGTCCGTCGGAATTGAGTCCGTCGGATAGATTTGAAACATGTTCTATTTCTAGGTCCGCCAGATTTTTCCACTGAAAAATGAACAGATTAGCCCACACACGATCGGATTGTCCGACGGACTAATCCCGTCGGACCAAGTTTGCCGTAAAGTCCGGTCGTGTGTACGTGGCATTAGAGGTGCTTCCCATAGGTATTTTCCATAGGTACTGGACTGGACTTTGCATAGGTAAACTACCGTATATGATCTATAAGGTTTTTTTTAATATCCAAGAGGAGGATATAAGGCATCTGTAAAATACTGGTTGACAAGTTCTTGTCAAAGATGAGCTGCCCAGTGGTTTCCCATACACACAAAAAGATGCAGAGGGATGCGAACATCTGGTTTGTAAGACTATTTCATACACACATTTTACCTATAAAAAAAACCTGTTACTTGAGCTTAGGCAGCTACTGAATACCTGTGGTTGTATCAAGTGAGTTTTCCGTATGTTAAAATACATTAAAAGTCATTATTATCCAAAATTTGGACCAAATTTACCATCAAGCCTTACCTACAGCAATGAGCAATAAAGTTTAATTCTTTTTACTGTTCATGTTCTAGAAAAATGTCAGAAGATTCCCTTTAGAACTTTTCGAAAAGCTAGTAAAATTATAATTAAAAGAGATTTTATCCTTTCTATGCTGAGAACACTGTTTCTTATTATTCCTCATTATAGGCAAGGTCGATATCAGTCTGGCGAATTCTGTGGGTTCCAAAATAATAAAAATTGAAAATGTAGTCCATATGCATTTTCAGGAAACTTTTGGAAAAAAAAGCTTTATAATATTTCAAATTGGAGATGAATAAAATTATTTGGCAGTCTACAGCAGAGTTTTAGCATTTAAGAAAGTTTGAAAGCCGACATGTATATTACTTTAAATATAACTTATTTATAGTATGTTACATCTCAGGTATCATATAAAAATTTTACTTGTTTTTTTATTTTTTTATTGTACTTAGTGTTCCGTGACTTGTGGAAAAGGCATGCAATCAAGAGTAATTCAATGCATGCACAAAATTACTGGAAGGCATGGAAATGAATGTTTTTCATCTGAAAAACCGGCAGCCTATAGACCATGTCATCTACAAGCCTGCAATGAAAAAGTAAATGTTAACACAATAACGTCTCCAAGACTTGGTAAGTGCACAAAACAATTAAATACAACTATAACTGTGTTTCAGGTCAATATGCTTATTTTCTGTGTCTAGACTGTAGAAAACATTTATGAAATGATTTGTAACTTTTGGACACCAGTCAGTAATAACAAGAGCATATGCTCTGCCATGTAAATATTTTCTACTTGCTATAGGTACATTTCATATGTGCTCAACAGAACTGTCTCTTGGCCATGTTTTATCTCATATACTAACATCAATATCTGTTAATCTGCTGTTACCTTATTCCAATTGAATCCAGTTTTTTTTTATTTTTATTAAAGAGACCCTATCCACACAGTGTCTCTCCAAAGGGCATCCCTCAACCCCCTTATGCTCTCCATTACCTATGCTCCCCAGAAGCTGTTGGGAATACCAGGCACTTCCATTTACCTGCTTCCATGTGAGAGGCCTGAGCCAGAGCACTGTCACATAACCTGGGAAAGGCATATCACTGCTCTGCTGGGTCACCAACACAGCTTATTCTAGTGTCAGTTATAAGAAAGTTGTCCATAAGGAGAGCCCATTGGGGCCAGAGGATACCCAGAAACACTGGGGTTTATTTACTAAAACTGAAAAGTGCAAAATCTGGTGCAGTTCTACATAGAAACCAATCAGCTTCCAGGTTTTTTAGTCAAAGCTTAATTGAACAAGATGAAATTAGAAACCGATTGACTGCCATGCCCAGCTGCATCAGATTTTGCACTCTCCAGTTTTAGTAAATCAACCTCACTGTCACTTTGCCCCGCAGTGCCCTGCAAATTACTTGTATTTATAGGGTCTACTGCAGCCTGTCCTGGAAATTGTTAAAGTGGTTCTAAAGTCAAAAACTCCATACTACTTATCCTATCCTCCCATCCATAAACTGCTACTCTAGCAATGCCCCAGCTGCAGCACCACTCCTCTCACTTGCTGGTCTGCTGCTCTCAGTCAAACTTCTTTGAGGAGTGAGCAAGTGCATGGCTTACTGGCACTGTGTGTGTCTAAGAACAGGCACAACCCGGCTTGGGTCGCCCTTTTCGCACCCTGCTCAGAGGAAGGAGGAGTGGACAACACAAGTGGGGGACCTTTAAAGAGGAGGTAAGGGACGGCTCTGTGCAATATCATTGCACAGAGCAGGTAAGTATAACTTTTTTTTTGTTATATAAAATATTTTACCTATAGTATCACTTTAAAAAATAGGCTTTTTATTTGGAAGGGAGAGTACAGTAATTAGTTTATCAGCTGTTCTTCTTGTCCTGTGTTCAGCTTCTTTCACTGTCCTACCACATTCTACCTTTAACCAAACTATATTGTTCCAACTGTAGGGGAGAAAAGTTAATGGTCAGGACTTTGTAGTTCCTGGTAGGAGTGTTTGAGCTTGAAAACTGGCTGAACTGAAGTATACATTTTTGGCAGGCAGGGCAGTTCACACATATGTATTTCAACTCTATGGTATGAATTTACTAATTGCAAACAGACTGTGCACTTTGGAAGTGTGGTTACACTAATTTTCCCCAGAGTTTAGTAGTGATGAAGCTTCACTTTGTAAAGAATACCCAATCAGGAGCAAGGGGGGAAAAATGCATTTTTGCTTGCACATGATTGGATGAAGGAAATCAGCAGAGCTTTACCACATTCACTAAGCTCAGAGGAAACTGAGTGCAACTGCACTTCCAACGTGCACAGTCTATTTGCCTTTAGTAAATCCACCCCTTTATTTGCATGTCTGCTTTTATTTTAAATATTTTATTGTATACAGACAAATAAGGCATGTTTCTGATATAACCTCTTACATTTCCCCTTTATATTTATGCGGATGCATGTAGTAATCACATGCAGGAGCACTGAGCTATTGGCATCTCTGTTTTTTTTATTATTCCCAAACCTCTCCTTTAACCTCCATTGCGGTATTCTCGAGTGCAGCTCGGGGGGAGAAATTTCAGTACCATTAGTGGTAACCCCCGAGCCACACTCTGGATTGCATCGCTGGATCCTGGAAGAGGTGACTTACCTTGTCCCCACAATCCTGCGATGAACTACTGCTGTGTCCGGCAGCCAGATCTTCCGCCTGATGCTCTGTGTGTTCCGGCTTCCCTTCCCTGCGAGCGTTGCGACGCAGGGGGGTGGAACCAGCCGCAGATTCAAAATGTATAAAATACACACAATACATTGTAATCTTATTTGATTACATTACTGTATCAAATCATTTGACCTCAGTTTGTCCCCCCAGTGCTTTGTCCAGTGCCCTTGCCTGCAGTTTTACTGTTCTTTCTGCCTGGAAATGACCATGGCATCCAAAAAGCATGCCTCCACATCAAAGGCGGTTTATGACGTGCTGGAAAACAGCAATAGCAATACAGAATCACTTACAGAATTGAGTGATAGCGATTAATGGGGAAATTCGTCATCAGACACAGAAAGTGATTTCAGCGACGATCCTGCAACTTAGCTCAGTGATGTGCAGACTTGGTGCTCTATTGACTGTGGTATGGATCACCTAGCGCCCCCAAGATTCTCATTTACTGGAGCACCTGGTATGAAAGTGGATTTTGAAGATGACAACCCCTTGGCATACCTACAACTATTTTTGACCGATGAGGTTATTGAAAAAATAGTTATGGAGACAAACCGGTACCAAGATCAACAAGCTGCTATGCATCGGAAGTTTTCAAGGAGTAGGAAGTAGGAACCAGTGACCAAAGAGTACATTTGGAAATTTATGGGCCTAATAATACATATGGGAGTGTTGGGGAAACCCCTGCAGAAGTGGTATAAAAGGGTATAAGTACCACAGCACTGACAGCCTGAATAAATACAATAAAGTGCAACAGTAGTGCATGCAAAATTAAGTGCAAAATGAATCCCCCCAAAAAAAAAAAAAAAAAAAAAATATCAAGCATGTAGCCAGTGAAAGTTAAAACAACATGTGCAAATATGTATACATTTCTAGTTGGAAGATTTCTTTCACAGGTGCCTTCCACAGGTTCTACTGTGCTAGAAATAGTGCAAATCAATATTAAGCATGTGACTAGTGAATGTCCAAAAAAGACGTGCACATAAACATATAGCAGCCCAGTTTATAAGTTCCTTTCAAAAGTGCCACTGCAGTGACATCACATCTGATGCCCATTCAATTGCAGTTAGGTTGTGAGAGAACCTATTGATTAATGGACTGGTAATTGATGTTTACCCGTTTGCCCTCCACCTTGGAACCTTGTAAAGATTGATTTTATGATTGGAACTTTGTAAAGATTGATTTTAATGAATTAAACAAGACGTACTTTACTATGCAGGCTTTTTCTCCATATGTTTGTGCCTGAAAACACCCCAGGAAGGATTATACCCAGGAGTTGGCATTTTCATCCCCCCACTCACCATACTAAGCCTACCTGACCCGAAACGCAGTACTGCTTGAGGGTCCATTGGATCTGGTGTGCTCAACCACAAGGGGGAGGGGGTGTGGATCCCGTATGCACCTGTTTACAGCATCATATGTTATTTTTAGCACAGCAGCGCTTTTGAAAGGAACTTGGGAATGGAATGTATCAACTGAGAACTGCTATACAGTATGTTTATGTGCACGTCTTTTTTGGACATTCACTGGTCACATGCTTAATATTGATTTGCACTATTTCTAGAACAGCAGCACCTGTGGAAGGCACCTGTGAAAGAAACCTTCCAACTAGAAATTTATACATATTTGCACGTGTTTTTTAAGCTTTCACTGGCTACGTGCTTGATATATATATATATATATATATATATATATATATATATATATATATATATATATATATATATATATATATATATATTTATTCCCTTTGCACTTAATTTTGTATGCACTACAGTTGCCCTTTATTGTATTTATTCAAGCTGTTAGCGCTGTGGTACTTATACAATTTTTTCCCAATAAATTACTTGCCACTCCATTCTTTGGCACAATCATGTCACAGTAAAAATTTTCCCTGATAATGAAGTATTTGCATTTTGAAAACAATGAAGAATTTGATGAAACTACTCATCCAACACCAAAACTCAAGAAAATTTGGGAAGTATATCAAATTATTCTGAAGAATTACCAATGGAGCTATGTGCCAGACAGAGACATCAGCATAGATGAAAGTCTAATGGCCTACAAGGGAAGGCTCAGCTGGATACAATACATGGCATTAAAGAGAGCATGATTTGGCGTAAAATCCTTCATTCTATGCAAATCAACAACTGGTTACATTTAGAATTCTGTCCTATACACTAGGAAAGGAACCAAATTCAACCCAAATTATAGCAATTATGGCATGGCAACATCTTCCGTTCTTTCACTGATTGAGCCATTGCTAAATCAGGGCTATTGTGTAACTACAGACAACTTTTACACATCTCCTAAACTTTATGAGTTCCTTATGCAGAGCAAAACAGATGCCTATGGAACCATTAGGTCTAACCGGTGAGACATGCCACCAATCTTTGGGAATAAGAAGCTCAAGACTGAAGAAATGGTTGACTAGCAGAAAGCCAAAATGATGGTACTGCGATGGCGTGACAAAAAAGATGCGTGCCTAATGAGTACAATCCATAATACCTCCACTGTCATGGTACGCACAAAAGGTGGGAAAGACATCATGAAGCCACAAGTAGTGATAGACTACAACACCATGAGAGGTGTTGACAGAGCTGACCAAGCAATGACATTCTACCCAGCAATGGGTAAACAACAAAACAAGTATTACAAGAAGATCTTCAGGCATCTTCTTGAGCAATCTTGTGGAATGCCTACATTCTGCTCAAAAAAAAAGAGTGACAAGCCTGTGGTTCATGTTGACTATTTGGAAAATTGCCGAACTGATCTTTCTGAACCACCAAACACCAATGGCTTTAAATAGAGCTGGACTTTGTGCTGCTGGCTTTTGCAACCCGGAACATCTGACTGGTCATCACTTCATGAACTACATCCCACCAACTGAGAAAAAGTCAGCACCCACAAGGATGTGCGTGGTTTGTTGCTCAAAGCGTGATGACAGTGGAAAGAAAATCCGAAAGGAAACCAGGTTCCATTGTCTTGATTGTGACGTTGGACTTTGTGCATTTCCATGTTTCAAAATTTATCATACCTGGATGTTTACTGAAGCAATATGACTAGTAATATTGCACCCCTGTTTGGAAAAATTTCTGTGTTTTTGATTTGATTATATTAATGACTAAAACTTAAATCTGTCCAAACAAGAGTCTAGACATCCTGGATATGATAAAGTTTGAAAAACGAAAAGTGCAATCATATCTGTTGCTTTACTTACTCTTATTAGAGGGCATTCTCCCACTGTTCTCCCTTTCTGTGCGCTTCACCTGCGGGCTGCCAGCTCCTAGTGATTGAATGCATGTTGGAATGGGAAGATCACAATGTGATCATGACCTATTAGGTCTCAGTGCATAATCTCACATTCTCAGATTGGTTTCTGCCTTGAAAGGAAATATGAAATGTTAATAAGTTCATGAAATTTATGTGACATTTACTAAAGTATGGTATTTTATATTTGCCTGAAATTCAATACTACGTGTTATTTACCTATGAAGTCCTGTCAATATGGTAGATTAGCCTTTTTTATCCAGGGTGCATTCAAGTTTCTTCAGGGGTGCCTTGGCACAATACCTAAAAATTACCCAAACATTGTATACAATCCAGCAGATTTATCAAGCCTGCCTTTTAGTTATACAAAGCCACAGGTTTTCATTATGCAACATTACAACCTTATGCCCGCTGGCAATGATGTCATCAGTTGTTAAGGAGGACATCAGGCACCCTCACAGCATCCTTGTTTGCCCTGCCCTACTCTGTCAGCACTAAGGTCACATTAGTTGAGTGAGGGAGAGAATCGAGAGAAAAGGGAAACATTGAAATCCTAGTCAGTACCAGTGTACAGAGGAGCATTTGCTTTGGAAGAGTAGATCTCCTCTAAGGTTGGGTGTCCTATGTGTGTGTAAATGTTGCTACATTATGTAAAACTATTAAGCACCGCATAGATTTTAATTTTTTTTTGTCATCCAACCAGTGGGTTGAATGATAACAAATAACTTGATTCCCCAATCACACAATTGATGTGGCTGAGGAAATCCTCCTACTGTCTAAATACACTAATGAGCGCCGCCGGATATAGCCAGCGGTGCTGATGGAGCAGCAAAAATCCAACAGGGCAGATATACAGAAGCCACACAGTAAATTGACTTCTGTACAACCAGCCGTCCCATACATGGATCAAATTTGGCTGGCCCTTGCTGAAATAGTCTAATTTTAATTCATGTATGAGCGGCTTTAGTTTCGTTTTTTTACATTTTAGAATGGGTGCCTCAGTAATGTGCATAATCTTAAAGGGTGCCTTGACTGAAAAAAAGCTGAGAAACACTGCTGTAGATCAAATTTTGTGAAAGCTTTATTGCTATACAGTCAAACATTACCATTCAGATCATGTTCCAGTTCAGGCAAAACAGCTGTAATAACAACTCCACCCTCCAATAACTTCTGAATGTATTTTTTCAGTGAAATCAGGAAATAATGTTATGACTTTTGTGTTCTACCTGAATTAAAATACAACCTTACTTATAGTGGTGACAAAATGTGGTGCACTCCAACCATCAGCCAAGCCCACTGAGTACTAAATATTTTTATTTTATTTTAAAAAGTCTTGATAATTATGTAGGGGAATTCTAAATAATGATTTAATTTAAACAGTATATAATGTAAGTAAATAATTTTATATACAGTAGTTTTATTATAGAAAAAACATATATATACATATATATACTTGCGCTCTGTGTTGAATAATAAATGCAATCCCCTGCAGCTGCAGTACACCAAGTGCTAAATCACTTTTCACATAAATTTTCAATATTACAGCACTTACAGTGTTGCCAAATAATATAATACAAATAAAAATATGATAAATAAATTAGTAATTAAAGTGACAAAAAATATATATTAAAAATCCAAATATTATGAAAAAATGTCTTAATCCAAATAGTGATGCATTCAATACGTGTATTATACGCCTATAAAGTGCTCCAAATTTCATAGAAGAAAGTGCTGAAGTGCTTCAGGTAAACATGCCCTGTAGTGTGCCACACTCCCCTCTTGTATCCTTACTCACCATAAAAAATGGACCCTCAGCTTTTCAGTCTGGGGGTCAGACAAGCTTATATCCGGTCGGTGGGGGTGTCACAGGACTTTTTGGTATACTGAATTTGGGTCTCCAAGTTGCTGCTCCTAGAAGCAGCTCGAATTCCACCAGGCTCAAAAAAGAGAGAAGGTACTCATAGTGAATTACTGTATAAAATAGGTTAGCACAATTAAAATTCACTAACAAAATGTCAGGAACAAACAGGCGTTTCAATACTAGCAAGGGCTCTTCCGGGTTCTCAGCTGAGAACCCGGAAGATCCTTGCTAGAGCCCTTGCTAGTTAGCAGAGGGC
The DNA here is from genome assembly GCA_028564925.1 of Lithobates sylvaticus. Classification (NCBI taxonomy): domain Eukaryota; kingdom Metazoa; phylum Chordata; class Amphibia; order Anura; family Ranidae; genus Lithobates; species Lithobates sylvaticus. The sequence goes on from CM053026.1 coordinate 179,250,414, forward strand.
CTGAGCCAGAGATGGTGGAACTGAATTCCATCAAGTTCCAGCTGAAAAACAAAGCCCTAACCATCTACCCAAGATGTTAGTTCTCTACTGCTTTTTCTCACTCCAGGGGTCATTCTTGCTTGGCTGACAGGTAAGTTTCTGGGTCTCCTGGAGGAATCAAACATATTTTAACTACAAGTACTACAATGTATATTTTAACATTGCTGAGTTTTTAACAGAAATATATGGAAAATTCACAGCAGTGAGAGGTTTACATGAATGAAAGTGAAGTGAAGAAATCACCATGCTAGCATCATGGAGAGCTTTATAGATCCAAAGCACCAAAGACTTTATTAAATACTAGTTAAAGTTGTCTCTATTTATTAACATTGACTGCCAAATGTGAGAAAGGTGGATTTTGTTTGTGGGTTGCAGGCTAAAGAGTAAATGTTTTTTTATTGGGTATACTCTATGACCATATTGCTTTTTGAAACATATTTTCTTTTTGCAGCTGCTTTAACCTTCAAGTGTCTACAAGACCAGTGGCCAGTTTATTGTAAAGTTATACGGGAGAAGAATCTCTGTCAAGACATGAGATGGTACCAGCGCTGCTGTGAAACATGCAGGGACTTTTATGCTCAGAAAATGCAACACCGGAGTTGACCTTAGTTTTGACACATTTAATAATGTTACAATACCTAAAGAAACCCACATCTCTAGCATATCGCAACCAAAATATTTCAGATTTCATATAATTTAATCAATTTAATTTATTATTCTTTTTTTCATGTTACACATCACACTTGCTTTTTTACATCACACATTCCTGCTGTGTAACCTACATTTTTGCAAGTCAGAAACATATTTCTGCTTTTATAAAAAAAAAAAAAAAATCTCCTGGGTCATTTATGAATGGCAAAGCTCATGCAAAGTGCTTAACATTGTATTGTGACTTGTCAGAGACAATGCAAAGTGAAGACACTCCTGTGTCTACTATACATGAAGGCATCTAATCCATTTGTGAACAATCAGATCATCAGGATACTAGTTTTTCGTGAGACATGCCAGTCCAATGTTCAATGTATGTAAGCTCCCCATTAAAGTAGAACTTTGGGCATTTAGGCAAAACTTTTTTTTCTTTTCATTTTGGATAGAGTAAGGGAAGGTTAAAACCTGTCCATTTATTATTTAATTTTTTTTGCCATCCCATTGGGGAGATTTACCTTCAATTTTTGTCCCTTAACCTACACAGGAAATGAGAGGAAATTCCTGCAAATTAAGGGAATCCCCCCCAAGTCACCAGAACTAGTGTCCCCAGTGGAATATTTTGCCACTATTTCTATTCTGGGGACGACCCAAAATTTGGGGATTTTCTTTTACTTTCACTTTCAATAAAAATGGTACACAGGACAAATAGAGAGGGCACATCTCCCTAATAGAGACACAGACATCAATAAAAAGCTATTGGCTTTTGTAATCAATCTTTACTCCTAAACTAAAAAAGAGGTTTGCCTTTAGTTATACTTACAGCAATGGTCTTGATTGGTATTATGCAGCAAAGAGCAAAATTATTAGAGAAGTGCTGGCTTTTCTTGCACTGTGTTAATGATGGCACCTTTCGCTGGATATGCACCGAGATTGAGTGGTATGTGTGCAGGATAGACATATAGTCGATGCCAATATCTACCACCCCTGACCAGGTGACAGAATGTAATGCAGAATCTAGTGTTAGTCAGTTGCATGATTTTACCCTAAGCTCTTTATGCTCTTCCAGTCCAGTGCCTTTGTATAAGGACTAAATAAATATGTTGGTCTAAGAGCGAAACATTGCCATTCCTGTATATAGCCTAAGCTAAAGCTTTTCCACAATAGAAAACTTGTGTATGTGTGTCACCTCATAAATGACCCATGACTGTTGCACTTAATGGGTTGGTTCCCCTTTAATGATATTTTGTAAAACATTAAATATGCATGACAGCATTAAATGTATGGTAAAACACTGTCCTCCATTTTAAAAACGTATACTTACTTTTAAAGCCGCTTCTACTCTGGGTTCAACCTTTCTGTCTTGCCTTTGGATGCGTGGCCCCAGCACCTCTCAAATAAGCACTCAGCTGCAAAAAGCTTGTTTAAACATACACGCACATTCTACTCTCTCTCACTCCCGGGGCTTAGCTCAGCATCTGGCAAGTGAGAGAGTGACAGTCTGCTGCCAATGCAATTTAGGTAAGCCAAGTTTTCTCAGCCGGGTGCATGTTCTTGAGGTATTGGTGCTGTGCATGCAATGGCAGGATGGAGAGGGGTAGCCTAAATTAGAAGCAGCTTCAAATAAAAGCATAATTTGTAAAAATGGAGAGCAGCATTTTAATATACACTCTAAGCAGTAATACATATGGAATTTTTTTCAAATGTCATTAAAGTTAAAGTAACCCTTTAATATTACCAAATAGGGAAAGAAGAACCACACTAAAGTACAGAGAAAGAAACTTAAATGATAACCATCATTTAGCAGAAATATGATTTCTAACATTTTAAACTATAAGAAACTAAGCCATCACAAAATATATATGTATCTAAAAAGAAAAGTCTATTTCTAGAGCTATACTAAGATAAAAAAAAAAAAAATTCAACTGAGTTTTACTAGAGGCATTATTTTAAGCAGATTGTGAAGCTCAATGGACAACTCAATCTTTATCTGATAATGTTGTAAGTACTACATTCCTAAATTTAAATTTATTTGTATGAAACATTTTGCAAGTCAGGATATCTAAAATGTGATCTCCATAAAATTGTTCTACCTCGTCAGTACCCTTGTTGTTGGAGGCATCATGGGGACCAGTGTTAAGTCCAGCAGATATCAACATCTCCCAGACTGTGATCCAGAATATGACAAATACTCTTATTAATGGCTCTGGGTAGGACTGTTAACTGAAAGTTGATTGGTTGACTGCAAGTCACTAGATTGTGACATATGCAATTAGAATTCAGCAGTCACTCCATCACATCGGCTCACAGGATGGCAAATTTTACAATTGGCTCCTCAATGATTCTGATACTTGGGCTGCGGTGCTATATAATAATCTATGGAGTTCACACAATAAATTAGACCAAAGCTTGATACTCATTTATAGTTTTAAGGCTGACAACCTTAAAGTGCACTGGTGCCCACACTATGAAGGGCCTCCATTAGATGTTATGGAGCCCTGTACATTATAAGCCCCCAACTCCATTCAATTTCCCCCTTCTTCCCCATAGCTACACAGTCACAAGGATCAGTGGTGAGCAAAAGTGTTGAGCTACTGGCTGAACGCACCTTTCTGCACTAAAGAAAGTTACCAGCGGCATTCCATGCAGAAAGGGGATATACCAGGGTGTGAGTCCTTCAACATATCCTGAGCTGTCCCTCCTCACTCAGCTTTTAGTAGCTTTCAGTACTCCTAATCCAGGTGCTCCCTGCCTATCATCACTAAAGTGAGAACAGGACTTTGACTCCCAGGCCTCATTCAAGGGGCATTGCTAGGATTTTAAAAATACCTGGGGCCCCACTGTGGCACACATGGTGCTGAATGGTGGGTGTGGCCACATCGTCCTGACAATGGGAAGGACTTAAAGGGGTAAAGTTCAACAGAACCTGAGCCACCTCACTTTACACAAAGTACACCTCCACAAAGTGCACACTGTCTTTTTACCCACAAAATATGCTTTTAAAGAGACTTTGTCAGTTCAAGATTTTTTTTTTATATTTCTATTAAAACATGATACATTTGTGATATTTTTTATGTGCTCTTTCCTTTTTTGTAATCAATGCAAATTGAATGGGAATGTGACATCTCTAGGAGTGTCGCACTTGTCTACAGTATCTGCCAAAGCTTGTGATGACACTGCTTGAGCAGCTTGCCACTAGTATTAATGCAATTGATTTAATCCTATAGCTCTGACAGCTCTGGAGAGAGACTCCAGAGCTGCCTGGGCTACAGGATGAAAATTACAATTTAAAAATACTATCAGTAAACAGTTCCTTCTCACAACCCCTGCATGATCATTATCAGTGTGTAACTTTGCAGGGAGTCTTTCCAGAGCTGTTTGCAAACAGAAACACTCAGAAGCTAAATCATACCTGTGGTAGCGGGTGCAGCTTATTGCAAAGTCGCACACTGATGATGCAAAGACTGAAAGCAGTGGTCACTTGCCAGTAGTATGAATGAATAAAAGTTATTCTATCCTACAGCCCTCACAGCTCCTGAGAGACACTCTCCTGGGCTGTCAGGGGTGCAAAACTAAAACACTTTTATTAATTTATACTATCAGCAAATGGCTCAAGCGCTGTCATCGATACCTGTTACAGCTGTAGAGGGTGGTGGAAGAAATTAGGAGTATGCCCAAAAGTGTTGGATTCGTATTTATTTTGCATAGCCTATACATTAAGGAAGTAAGCAATTAAAAAAAATGCACAAATGTATCTATCATGCTTGCTTTATGAAAAGATACCAACACAGATGTCTCTGAAATTGCCCCCCGAAGTCGAGACTGACATGCGGAATTAAATCCCGTGAGTTCAGCTGAACGTGCACAATTTCATTCCCGCTGTCAGTGTGGACCTAGGCTAAAACCTAGAAGCTGATTGGTAACTATGCACAGCTGCCCCATTTTGTGTACAAGAGTTTTAGTAAATCTCCCTGATATGTTACATAATCTTAACAGTCTCTATGAGCTGCCGTATGTTGCACACTCCTTATTGCTGCACTTCCAGAATACAAAAGTGAAGTGGTCAGGGGTACTTAATACACATCACATAGTGTTAGCATTCTGATAAGACAAAAACCCAAGCAGAACTTTTCCCCATAGCTCCACCAAAAAAGGCAACCCTCCCTACCTTCAGCAAACTCCCAGAAAAAACTCCCCCCAACCTTCTGCCACCCTTTAACCTCTGTACCCACTGCATATGTTGTCCACAGCTCACAATTGCCTCCTTATCACTACTCATGTCTGCCCCGCCTCATTCAGTATTAACCTTTTTACCCTCTTGTCTACAAGCCACCTGTGCACCACCTCATTAACTGCTTGCCTCTCCACCCCTATACTCTATGGCTTACCTCTTCACCTACTCATCAATGGCTCAGTTATACACCCCCTCCTCTACTATTCCACCTCTGTATCCATCGGTCTGCTTCTCCCCTCTGCACTCTCTTGTCCAGCACTCACTCTACTCACAAACAATTCAGCTCCTTGTCCCTCTTCTCCACACTCACATACAACACAGACCCATGCTCCATTAACACAATGCAGCCCCCTCTTCTCCCCTCACACCCAGAGACAATGCAGACCATTTTCCCCACTCACACACAATGCAGATACCTGCCCTCCTCAGACCCAATGCAGTCTATTTGATTACCCCCACACTTACAGACAATGTACCCCCTCACAAACATTTCAGACCCCTGCCCCCTCACACATACTATAATGTAGCCGCCCTCTGCCTCACCCTCACAAACATTTCAGCCCCTTGCCTCTTCACACTCACATACAATACAGATCCTATCCCCCTACTTTACTTGCATAGAATGCAAATCTCTGCCTCCTCCCCCTCCTACTCACATTTTATAAAATATATATTTCATTCCCCTTATTCATAGTCACAAATAATGGAATACCCTCCCTTCCCCACACACAATGCCACCCCCTACCTCCCCTCATACACAATGCAGATGCCTGCCCCTCCTTCTCATACCCAACAGCCCCCTCCTTGCACACAATGTATCCCCCTGTCCCCTTCCTCTCATACGCAATGCAGACCCTGCCCTCTTCCTCCTCCTCACACTTAAACACAGTGCAGCCCCCTCCCCCCTACCTGACATAAATCACAGTCCAATGCAATTTCATGTGGGTATGGTCACATATGGAACAGGAATAGGAAGTGTCCTTATATGGAACTTCTGTTCCTGTTAGCTGGGAATACATGGCTAGGGTCAGAATGTTAGACAACATTGCACCACAGAGGCACCAGAAATCTTAAGAAAAAAATGTTATGTAATTTGCAGCTCCATTACCCAGGTCACCTAGCCTTGAGTTGTAATACATGTGCCTTGGGTACTCGCCACTAGTGACACCTATGCACATCTACACAAGAGCTCACCCTGTGTTCAAGCCAAACCCAGGCTTCCCTGCAAACCTGATGTGACCCAGGCCTGTACTGTCTGGACCCGTCTATTGGCAGAGCTCCTTTAACAGTAAAATAGCTTTTTCACAAGCCATCACTGCTCTCTCTCTCTCTCTTTGCATTTAGGCTGCTTTCACACTGGGGCGGTGCGGGGCGGCGACGGTAAAGCAGCGCTATATTTAGCGCTGCTTTACCATCGTTTTACCCGCGGTATGCGGCCGCTAGCGGGTGGTTTTAACCCCCGCTAGCGGCCGCAAAAGTGTTAAAAACCTCCGCAAAGCGCCGCTGTAGCGGCGGTTTGCGGGCGGTATCCCCACGGTTTCCCATTGATTTCAATGGGAAGGAGCGGTATAGGAGCGGTAAATACACCGCTCCTTCACCGCTCCAAAGATACTGCTAGCAGGACTTTTTTTGCGGTCCTGCTAGCGCACCGCTCCAGTGTGAAAGCCCGCCGGCTTTCACACTGGAGTGAATGGGGCCGGTTTTTTCAGGCGGTGTACAGGCATTATTTTTAGCGCTGTACCGCCTGCAAACCGCCCCAGTGTGAACGCAGCCTTACTGTGAAGTCATTACAACAAAGACTAAGAAGTTGGGTTTCAGTTTGTTTCCAACAGATTTTGAAACCTGGTGTTTGTTTGCATTAAAGAGCTGGCAGGCTGTCAATATTCTCCTCTCCATTAGAAGCAAAGGGAAAAGAGTGTGTTTTTTGCAGATAAAGTTCTCCCCAATGTCTATACCTATAGAGTTGAAGGGGGTTTGATTTAAAGTGCTTTTAATGCCTGCTTAGTAATGTAAACACTACACTTTAATGTACATAGACTGGGCACAGGCTTACTTTAAGGTCTAAAATAGGTTGGAAAATTATGTCAACAATTGTCATAGCTTTAAAGGTTTAAGTTTCCAAACTCTATAAATAAAACCTATACTCCAGAAAGTTAGGAAATAATTTGATACCAAGTTCTTGACAAAGTTTTTGACTGAATCAGAGTAGCATAATGAATTGTTACTTCTATACAATGCATATATCTATTTAGGGTGACTGAAACAGAAAGATGTAGTTGAATCTTAAATAGGCCAATGGAACATTATAAAGAAACAACTAACTCCTTCCATTGAATTATTTTACCAAAGAGCTAACAATTACTGTTGTATTAAAACACATAAAATCTACACTGAGTACTGTAGCTTTGGAGGACGGTGCTAGCAGAATACTCTGCTCATGTCACAAGGTGCTAAACAGAAACTTTTTTATTTTTTGTCATTGAAATTGTATGAAGATATGCTTTAGGTTTTAGAACGATTTTATGTATTCTTTTTGGCATTCATGTCTAGTTTCAAGATCTTTAATTTCTGAGTAATTTAAAGAAGAGGTTTTATTTCAGTAAAGTCGGCTGGAATACATTTTGACATGTTGTTTTGGTGTTATAAAAAATGTTTTAAAGAGCTAGAAAAAAATGATAATTACACATAACTAGTAATATATATGAAGTCACCCTTGCAGCTGGTTTACATGTATAATAAGGCATATATTGCCTACCAATAAGGCCAAACATTACCATCAGGAGGTACACATACACACTGAAATATTGATAGACACATAGGCTGTTTTGGACCAGGTTAACAATAAAGCATAATACATATGGTCAGAAAATGGCATCTGATAGTAAAAAATACATTTTTTTTCTAAATTTATAAGGACAGGGAACAAATTATTAGGACAATGATCATTGTTTTAGTGCTTGTATGAATTTATCATGTGGTTGTATTAGTGGTAGTTTATACAATCCAGCCACTCAGTTATGTTAAGCACAAGTACTGCTTATTAATTTGTCACATAATTTCACATGGTCCATTGTACCATGTTCTGCTCAGTTAACTCAACCCAAAGCAGACTTCGGAAGGTAACATAGCATGCCACAGTTGTCAGACTTTTGGCCCCAACTTGTAATAAACAGATGGTGAATTTATGTTCACACTGCACTTATTCGATGTGTTTATTGGACAATTTATTTTTTCTTATACTGTATGTAATTGCCTCTTTGGATTAGCTAGCTGAGGACATTCCTTATTTCATATTAAAATGTAATTGAAAATGCCAACATATTTAATGTTGTCATATGGAATATTTTGTGGGAATGACAGTAGTTAAATCAACTGCATTGAACTACGGTAATCATATTGACAGTTTTTTTTACAAACGGTTTTCTCCCTTTAACATTGTCTTACTCTATCCAAAATGGAAAAAAAAAACATTTTACGCTTAGTTATTCTTTAAGCTGGCTGATTCCTGCTGAATCATTCAAATTTCAATCTGTTGGTGGGCACACGGAGAAGATTTCTTCATCCATGCTGCACCATCCCACGTGCTGAATGGGAGAAATCTAGCCATGTATGACTAGCATTAGTAAAACTGTACATGGTGACTGCTTAGTATTTCCAGGTGAATTATACCTTGCTTTTTTCAGGACAAAGCAGGCCTTTATTTGGTTATAAATGTTAATGATTATCTCCTTTTTTTTCATTTATCAAAGAAAACTGATTCTTCCTGAGAGCCCTTGCAAAGATACAATCGGGAATTTATCAAATCCAGAAGAGCCAGACCCTGGGGTAGCTGTTCATGGCAACCAATCAGCTTTTATCTTTAATTTTCAAAGCTTAGCCGAGCAGGATGAAGATAGATGCTGATTGTTTCCCATGCATGGCTGCTCCAGATTGTGTTTGCTCCAGTCTTGTTAAATTCCTCCTAAAGTATATTTTTTTCATACAGAAGAGAAAGAGTTATAGTTGAGACTTCTAAAACTAGTGATCACTGTGATTGGCAATCAGAGTAATCATATGATTAGGAGCTTGTCCTATCAGCTACAGATTTTTACTCTGAATCTGGGAGCTGTTGGTGACATCTTGGTCTCGTGCTCCCAGCACAATAGAAACACAATGATGCAGCTTAATGCGCAGTCCGTGCTGCCACCTACACACACTGGCCACTTTATTAGGTACACCTTGCTAGTACCAGGTTGGACTTGTTTTTGCCTTCCGAACTGCCTGAATTCTACGTGGCATAGATTTAGCAAGGTGTTGGAAACATTCCTCAGACATTTTAGTCCATATTGACATGATAGCATCACGGTGTTGCTGCAGATTTGTTGACTGAACATCCATAATGTGAATCTCCTGTTCCACCACATCTCAAAGGTGCTTTATTGGAATGAGATCTGGTGACTCTGGAAGCCATGGTAGTACAGTGAACTTATGGTCATGTTCAGGAAACCAGTTTGAGATGATTTGAGCTTTGTGACATTATCCTGCTGGAAGTAGCCATCAGAAGATGGGTACACTATAGTCATAAAGTCATAAAGTGATGGACATGGTCAGCATCAATATTCAGGTAGGCCGTGGCATGTAAATGATGTGCAATTGGTACTAAGGGGCCCAAAGGGTGGCAAGAAAAAATCCCATCCACCATTACACCACCACCAGCCTGAGCCATTGATACAAGGCAGGATGGATCCATGCTTTCATGTTATGACCCTACCATCTGAATGTCATAGCTGAAATCGAGCCTCATCTAATGGAGCAATGCTTTTCCAATCTTCTATTGTCCAATTTTGGAGAGCCTGTGCAAATTGTAGCCTCAGTTTCCTGTTCTTAGCCGACAGGAGTTGCACCCATTGTGGTCTTCTGCTGCTGTAGCCCATCTGCTTCAAGATTAGATGTGTTGTGCATTCAAAGATGGTATTCTGCATACCTTGGTTGTAACAAGTGGTTATTTGAGTTACTGTTGCCTTGCTATCATCTTAACCACTTCAGCCCCGACCAATTGTCAGCTTAAGGACCAGAGGTCTTTTTTCAATTTCGCACTGCACTACTTTAACTGGTAATTGTGCGGTCATGCAATTTTGTAACGAAACGAAATTTGCGTCCTTTTCTTCCCACAAATAGAGCTTTCTTTTTGATGGTATTTGATTGCCTCTGTGATTTTTTTTTTTTGCGATATAAACGGAAAAAGAGCGAAAATTTTGAAAAAAAAAGAGATTTTCTACTTTTTGTTATAAAAAAAATCTAATAAACTCAATTTTAGTCAAACATTTGGGCCAAAATGTATTCAGCCACATGTCTTTAGTAAAAAAAATGCCAATAAGCGTATATTTATTGGTTTGCGCAAAAGTTATAGCGTCTACAAACTAGAGTACATTTTCTGGAATTTACACCGCTTTTAATTTATGACTGCCTATTTCATTTCTTGAGGTGCTAAAATGGCAGAGAAGTACAAAACCCCCCCAAATGACCCCATTTTGGAAAGTAGACACCCCAAGCTATTTGCTGAGAGGCATGTTGAGCCCATTGAATATTTTTTTTTTAGTCCCAAGTGATTGAATAAAGACAAAAATAAAAAATAATTTTTTTTTTCTTCAAAAAGTTGTCACTAAATGATATATTGCTCACACATGCATAGTTATATGTGGAATTGCCCCAAAATACATTTTGCTGCTTCTCCTGAGTATGGGGATACCACATGTGTGGGACTTTTTGGGAGCCTAGCTGCGTACAGGACCCCGAAACCCAAGCACCGCCTTCAGGATTTCTAAGGGTGCAAATTTTTGATTTCACTCCTCACTACCTATCACAGTTTCGAAGGCCATAAAATGCCAAAATAGCACAAAACCCCCCCAAAATGACCCCATTTTGGAAAGTAGACACCCCAAGCTATTTGTTGAGAGGCATGGTGAGTATTTTACAGCTCTCATTTGTTTTTGAAAATGAAGAAAGTAAAGAAAAAAAAAAAATTTTTTTTTTTTTTTTCAATTTTCAAAACTTTGTGACAAAAAGCGACATCTGCAAAATACTCACAATACCTCTCAGCAAATAGCTTGGGTGTGTCTACTTTCCAAAATGGGGTCATTTTGGGGGGTTTTATGCCATCTGGGCATTCCATGGCCTCCGAAACTGTGATTGGCAGTGAGAAGTGAAATAAAAAAATTACTCCCTTAGAAAGCCTGAAGGCGGTGCTTGGTTTTGGGGTTCCGTACGCAGCTAGGCTCCCAAAAAGTCCCACACATGTGGTATCCCCGTACTCAGGAGAAGCAACAGAATGTATTTTGGGGTGTATTTCCACATATGCCCATGACATGTTTGAGCAATATATCATTTAGTGACAACTTTTTGTAAAAAAAATATATATATTTTTTTTTTTTTTTCATTATTCAATCTCTTGGACAAAAAAAAAAAATATTTAATGGGCTCAACATTGCTCTCAGCAAATAGCTTGGGGTGTCTACTTTCCAAAATGGGGTCATTTGGGGGGGGTTTGAACTGTCCTGGCATTTTATGCACAACATTTAGAAGCCTATGTCACACGTCACCCACTCTTCTAACCACTTGAAGACAAAGCCCTTTCTGACACTTTTTGTTTACATGAAAACATATTTTTTTTTTTTGCAAGAAAATTACGTTGAACCCCCAAACACTATATATATTGTTAAAGCAAAGGCCCTACAGATTAAAATGGTGGGTGTTGCATTTTTGTTTTCCACACAGTATTTGCGCAGCGATTTTTCAAACGCATTTTTTGTGGAAAAAAATACACTTTTTTTTATTTTAATGCACTAAAACACACTATATTGCTCAAATTTTTGATGAAATAAAAAATATGATCTTAGGCCGAGTACATGGATACCAAACACGACATGCTTTAAAATTGCGCACAAACACGCAGTGGCGACAAACTACATACATTTTTAAAAGCCTTTAAAAGCCTTTACATGATACCACATTAGATTCACGGAGGAGGTCTACTGCTAAAATTACTGCCCTCGATCTGACCTTCGCGGTGATACCTCACATGCATGCTGCAATTGCTGTTTACATATGACGCCAGACCAACGCTTGTGTACGCCTTTGCGCAAGAGAAGGGGGGCAGGGGTGCTTTTTTTTTTTTTTTTTAGTTTTTTTTTTTATTTATTTAGCTTTTTTATTCTATTTTTAAACTGTTCCTTCCATTTTTTTTTCTTTGTTATGATTTTTATTGTTATCTCAGGGAATGTAAATATCCCCCTATGATAGCAATAGGCAGTGACAGGTACTCTTTTTTTGAAAAAATTGGGGTCTATTAGACCCTAGATCTTTCCTCTGCCCTCAAAGCATCTGACCACACCAAGATTGGTGTGATAAAATGCTTTCCCAATTTCCCAATGGCGCGGTTTATATCCGGGAGGGGGGACATTCCCTCCTACTGCTTGTAAAAGCAGTCTAGAGGCTAATTACCCGCTAGAATTGCTTTTACATGAAAGCCGATCACTGGCTGAAAAGAATGATACCAAGATGATACCTAAACCTGCAGGCATCATTCTGGTATAACCATTCAAAGTCCAGCAACATACTGGACATATATTGTAATCTTTTTTTTTTTTCATGCAGCCTCTTGGCTGAACGAAAAAAAGAGATTGATTGGTGGGTATGCCCACCATTAGAATACCTCCCTTCATCCACCCACTTCTAATGATGGGCATACATGCACCATTTATATATGCCGATGCATGGGGGCATCCTCCCGCAAAAGTTATGCCGTGTACACACGGTCGGAATTTCGACCGTATGTACGTGGCATTAGGAGCCAATCGCTCCTCCGCCCCCCCTGCTGCCCCCATGCTTCGGCACATATGCTCTTTTTTTTAACTGTGGTGGTGAAATCACCTCCTACAGCGTTGGAGTCGCGGCTTTATGTATCGTGGGAGCAAACGCTGTTGCTGTCAAGATAAATAAATCCGCGCTGCAACTGAATGGCGCACCTGAAAACAAAAAAATGCTTAACACTAAAACACAGTAAACAAAATTACATACCTGAAAAGCAAGCATGATAAAACATGATAAAACATAATAAAACATTGCAGAATAGAATGGAGTAAAAAAAGAGCAACAATAGAGAGAGAGAGAGAGACAAATAAAACGACAACTATTTTTGTTTTTTTTATTTTTTTGAGATTCACAGGTAAAAAAGCTCCTGACTGTTAGCGACTGAATCAAAACGCTACCACAAAAAAAAATGTTAGCGATCGCAGGGATCAGGCCTGACTCTGCGAACACTGCAGTTATGTGTGCTTAGTGTTTTGTAAGTGACAGTGATCGATCGATACTGCACTTGGGTGGGCTGGGCTGGGCGGAGGGGGAAAACGCAGGTGCTAGCAGGTATCTGGGCTGATCCCGCTAACAATGCGTTTTTTTGGAACCCTAAACTGCTGGGACGCTAGTATAGATCTGATCAGATCAGATATTGATCTGTTCAGATACTATACCACTAAGGGAGGTGTATGCTTTGCGCGTGGGTGTTTGCGGTACTGGCACTAACCTGGGGCGACGCAGACCTTATTTGACCCTAAAACCTAATTGATATCACCCGCCGGGCGATCAGGGGGTTAAACCGTTATTGGGTAATAAATGGCGGGTGCCCTGACAGTATAAAAAACAAGCTAACTAACCAGCGTCACCCGTAACAGTAATACAAAAAAAAACTGGTTACCTAGCGACACTAATGCAGGGATCAGAAAAACGATCGCTTAGTGACACTGGCAAAAGGGGGTGAAAGGGTTAACTAGGGGCAATCAGGGGGTTAAACCTTTATTAGGTAATATATGGGGGTACCTGACGCTATATAAAAACCTGACGGGAACCTAAATAACGAAATAACTAACTGGCTAACCAGCGTCACCAGTGACATTTTATACGGTGATCACTGGTGAAAGGGTTAACTCTAGGGGCAATCAGGGGTTAAAACCTTTATTTAGGTTGTAATATGGGGGTACCTGACCTATAAACCTATTTATGAACCTATATAAACATGGCGGTTAACCTAAAAAAAAACTGGTTACCTAGCGACACTAATGCAGCGATCAGAAAAAACGATCGCTTAGTGACACTGGCAAAAGGGGGTGAAAGGGTTAACTAGGGGCAATCAGGGGTTAAACCTTTATTAGGTAATATATGGGGGTACCTGACGCTATATAAAAACCTGACGGGGAACCTAAATAACGAAATAACTAACTGGCTAACCAGCGTCACCAGTGACAGAAATACGGTGATTACTGGTGAAAGGGTTAACTCTGGGGCAATCAGGGGGTTAAAACCTTTATTTAGGTTGTAATTGGGGGTACCTGACCTATACAACTATTTATGAACCTATATAAAACATGGCGGTTAAAATAAAAAAAAAATGGTTACCTAGCGACACAATGCAGCGATCAGAAAAACGATCGCTTAGTGACACTGGCAAAAGGGGGTGAAGGGGTTAACTAGGGGCAATCAGGGGGTTAAACCTTTATTAGGGGGGGTAGGGGGCTACCTAGGACCTAAAACTAACTGCCCTGACAGTTATTACAGTCACACTGACACTAAATGCAGTGATCAGTAAATAAATGATCACTGCAATTAGTGACACTGTGACTGGGGTGATCTGGGGGGTGATCAGGGGGGTGAACAGGTGTCAGTGTAGTGTTGTGCACTGACCTTAACATGTTCGCCGCTCGGCGTCTCCGGTCACATACCGGCGCACCGAGCGTGACATCACTTCCGCCTTCCTGTCTATACAATAGACAGGAAGGGGAAGCTTTTCATTCGCCAGGAGCGATCGCGAGGGGGTGGCCAGAAACCACTGGCCGTCCCCTCGTCCCGGATCGCTCCTGAAGCGTTGCCGACCGTCCCCGCCGGCGGAGGGGGGTCCGATCGGACCCCCCAACCGCCTAAAGAATGGCACGTACAGGTACGTGGTTCTGCCTGTACGTGCCATTCTGCCGACGTATATCTACATGGGGCGGTCGGCAAGTGGTTAAACAAGTCTGCCTGATCTCCTCTGACCTCAACAAGGCATTTACACTTCAGCAAGTCTAGATCAGCAGTTTTTAAAATACTCATACAAACCGTCTGACAACAACAACCATGCCATGTTCAAAGTCACTTAAATCCTCTTTCTTCCCCACTCTGGTTCTTGGGTTTACACTTCAGCAAGTCTAGATGCCTAAATGCATTGAGTTGCTGCCATGTGATTGGCTGATTAGCAATATGTGTTACCAAGCAATTGAACAGGTTTACCTAATAAAAGTGGCCGGTGAGTGTATATGTAAACAGCTGCTAAGAAGGGGTTAATCAAAGTAAAACTGTCATCACTCTAAAGAGCCAATTATGTGCAGGGGAAAAACAGGACTTTGATTTGATTGGACACTTACACAACTTTACTTTATTCACTTTGCTCAGTGAATATTAGCCTTTCTTTTAGTAAATGAAATCCACTAATTCAAATAAAATAAATACAATATAAGCATGTAAATGTTACATTCAGGTATTTAATGATTGGCCAATAATACACATGATTATACATTTTCATTACAAAAAAATAATTTATTTATGGATTCATCTGGAGGATTCAGAAAATCCTAATACCTAAAATAACATAATTATATTATCAAATAAAGTAAATAAAGTAAAATAATTACCAAATATCAAAAAAACATGATTCTTGGAAATACTAATTTCAAGTTCATTTGTCATGCTTAATCAAACCCCAATGCCTGTTATTTGAATGAATAACTAATAACTCATTAGCTGGTGTTTCATAACCCTATAATTCATCCAATGCGCAACCATAAATGAAAAGAACAAAACAACGATAAAAAAAATAAAACAAAGATTGAATTGCTATTTTTCAAGTTTTAATAATACTGCTTACAAAAATCTTTATTCATTGTAAAAAAAGTTATTGGAGTACAGAAAAATGATAAAGTCCAATAAAGTCCTATAAAAGACCTCTTAACAACAGGGAGTCACAAAAATGGCAAAGACCAATTATAGTGCAAGGCTCACACGTATAGATAGAGATGAGAAAAATCTTGAGTTTTCATTTCCCATTTCAGCAAAAATCAGGATGGTTTGGCAAAGTGTTTTGGAATCAATAGAGAGGGTAACATTAGGATGGTTTTGTGTTGGATGATTTTTAAGGGTGCGTTTGACTTTAAATGGCTCCTGTGGGTGATGGAAGATGTTTCCAATTATCCTGGACCTGCTACTTTGCCAAAATAAGTTTTTTTTTTTTCACATAAATGAACAGTCAGATAAAAAGTAAAGTAAATATTTAAAACAGTACACAAGTAACAATTAAATACTCAAATACAAAGAAAATAGATGCAATAAACTAAAACAATACACACAAAAAAAAAACCATAGCATCTAAAAAAGAAAAAAAAGTAGATTTTTCAAAAACAAATTTTAACTTAATATATCTTCCACGAGAGTTAAGAAAGCTTTATATTGTACATCCCATATAAGCATTCCAAATAATGCACTGGTTTCTTTACAAGCATATTGCATTCTGATGGGCTTATTTAATAATACAAAAAGTAATAGAGCACAGCAACTTCTAGCAGCCCTCAGTAGAATTTTACAGCTTATTGGGGTGAACCTAAAGGAAGATCATCTCTGATTAATTATTGAGAATTTCTACCCACAACTAAACTCTGCACTGTTACTAAATAAGCCTGCAAAGTTTCATCAGAAATAGAGATCACTGCTTGTGCTGACAGCTAGGAAAATAAAAGAAGCAATTCTGTGTAGGGTTGCCACCTGTCCAGGATTCACCCACACAGTCCAGGTTTTAAATCACGTGTCCGGGTTTTAATCTGCTTGAAACCGGACACATTATTCAGACTGGGCTGTGGCTCCCCAAGTATCACACAAATCTGCTGCCATCTGAGCACTGCAGGCCACTGTCTGGGGGCAGGTTTGGCATGACTGGGGGGGGGTGCGGGGAGATGATGTCAGCAAGAGCAGTTTGGCCACACCCACTGTTCACAGCAGCGTGCTGCATTATCACTCTCCTTGGGTCACCCATAGGTGTCCCAGGTCTTTTATAATCCTATAGTACATACTACAAAAACAAAATGTGCTCTGTGCCGCTAAAGTGTCCGGGCTTGGCTTGAAGAAAAGGTGGCAACCCTAATTCTGTGTCCAGAATGAAAGTCATTTTTTTTCTGTTCTTTGTTAATGTTGTAAGTTCTCAGGACAGTATGGTATGTTGCGCACAACAACTTGAATACAAGATCAAATAAACACTGTACACTGTATATGTTTACACTGAATCACTGTTGCACTGTTAGGACTTAACTACATGGGATATTTTACTTGCTTTATGTCTAATATATAGAAATCATTGTGCTGCACGTAAAATGGTTGTTAAAAAGAGACTACGGTATATCAACTGCAGCATAAGTTTAAAATCACCTATATAGTTGGTCCTCATATATTAAGGTCAAATCATTTGACATCATACCTAGACTTTTTTTTTTTTTTACTGACTGTCAACTTTTATTATAACACTTTCCATACTGTTAGGTTTAACAATACAGAACCATTGTACAATATTGTACAAAATTCCTTTGTATCCTCTCTGGCCATTGTCATCAATGTATTCCATGTGTGTTTTGAATAAAAGGTCTACATAAATTGAAATAAATTAGATGAACTATTTGAAATATTAAAGATTTTCTTTATGGAAAAATAAGGTTGTTTGAACTTATGTTCTTGACTTACAAATGTCCAATAAAATTAGATTATTTTAATATTTTGGAATGCTGTCCTTGTATTTCACATTTTGTGTATATTCTTACAGACAATCGGACATTCTGACAACAAAATCCTGGATTTATTTCCGATGGATGTTGGCTCAAACTTGTCTGGCATACACACAATCACACAAATGTTGTCGGAAATTCCGAACGTCAAGAACGCGGTGACGTACAAGATGTACGATGAGCCGAGAAAAATTAAGTTCAATAGCCAGTGCGTCTCTTCTGCTTGATTCCGAGCATGTGTGGAATTTTGTGCATCGGAATTGTGTACACACAATCGGAATTTACGACAACGGATTTTGTTGTCGGAAAATTTGAGAACCAGATCTCAAATTTTTGGTGTCGGAAATTACAACAAAAAATGTCCGATGGAGCCTACACACGGAATTTCCCACAACAAGCTCCCATCGAACATTTGTTGTCAGAAATTCCGATCGTGTGTACGCGGCATTAGAGTGGAACTTTGGGTAAAGTAAAAAAAATGATATACTGTAAATGGATTGCCTGTTTTTTCTGAAGTGAAATTATGTCGCAATGTTCGCAGGGTCTTACATGGACATATCGTTTTCAATATACTTTGAAAATGTAGGTCAGGGTAGAGCTAAAAAAACTAAAATATGCAAGACATGCACAATTCTCAATGTTTTATCATTTTAAAGACATTGCAAGTATAGGAAATGACCCATAAAAGTACTCCAAATTCCAATGTGGGCTGATGATACACAACATTGACTGAGTGGTGTCAGCCCTCCCAGTTGTTTTTTGCTATACTGGACAAATGTTTCCCCTAGTCCATTCTCCACAACATAAAGTTTTATTAACCTGTACTCCATGATAAGAACTATGAGGGCTATTTAGATTCCTTGTCATAAAACAAGAAGTGTGCACAGGACACAGGCCAGCTCTGGATTTCTGACAAAATCAACAGGTATTTTTCTTTGCATTTATCGAACAGATACAACAAAACATTTTTAATGGTGTATTTAAAGCATAACTAAAGCAATGTTTTGTTGGATAGAGTGGAGATTGATTCGATTTTCCAATGGGGGATAATAGCTCTGGTGACCCTAGTGACAGTTTGGATTTGCATCACTTTGGAGGGATTTTCTCTTTCTTCATTTTATGGTTATGGGACAGAAAGTAAGGGAAAACCTCCAAAATAAGCCAAAAAAAAAAAAAAGAAAACTGAAAAAATGGACAGGAGTTTTAACTCTCCCTAACTATTCAAACTAATAAAGTGATTGTGAGTCCTCACAAATACTGGTCTGAGGCGATATACAGAGAAGAAAACAAATCCTCCTACATAAGTTTTACCTGGTTATCTGCACTCTTCTCTACATCTATTCAAAGTATATCATTTATAAAGTTTGTCTGAGCTGTCAGAAAGCAGGAGGGAGGAGGGCTGAAGTTACACTCTACAGAGGGGAGGGAGGGGACACACCTCCCTTCACACATCACACAGGAACAGAGCTGAGGCTGTCAATCAGCTGGAGATCCCTCCCTGTCACCTTTTTTCTCTTGGTGTCTGGAAAACTTGTCAGAAGTGATTCATGCTGATGGCAGAGGAAGGAAGCAGAAGACAAAAATGACACTTAGGCTGGCCATACATTATACAACTCTCTTGTACAATTTCCCTTTAGATTTACCAAAACCATATAATATGAGGTCAAACCTATACACTTTCAATTTGTATGCAATCAGGCAGGCCCTTGTACTACATAGTAGGTAGAAAGATAAATCTAAAGGAAATTTAATAAAAAAATTGTAAAATGTATGGCCAGCTTTAGTGCTCTTAACTGAGACCAGTGCTGTATTTTGGCCTAGGCCGACAAGGCCCAGGCCTAGGGCGGCACTCTGCAGGGGGGGGCACCCCCACATGAAAAAAAAACCTTCCCTCCTCCTGAGTCAGCCCATTCACAGCCCTAGTTGCTGTCTGCAGCGTTTGAAGAGCATCTGTCCCTCTCATGGAGCATAGAGCGTGATAGTTCCCCCTCCCCTCCTCCCCGAGCTGGTCAGCCTCTCCAGGTGCACATAGTACCACATCAGGGCAGTCGGATTGTGGCTTCAGCAGTGGACCTAACTACATAGTGTATATCTTGGAGGGGGTGAGAGTAAGATACTGATCCTCTTCACAATCTGTCTCTCCAAGTCCAAACTTAATACTGCTTATCTGTGCTCCAGCTTTCTGAAGTTCTCATACCCCCTGTTATCTGAAATAGAGACTCTCTGGTCATTAACCCTCTGTGCTTCTCTACTCTGGAGAGGACTGTGCTTCTCTACTCCGCAACAATGGACACATGTACACTGCTGCTTACCTAAACGGATGTTCAGAGGCAGTTGGATGTTTTTTTCAGCTGCCCCTGAACTCATCCAATGTTATCTTATGTGTACATGTACACAGGGTCTTTTAATGTCGTTTTTAGGCAGTTGCAATTAGAGGCTTTTCTTTGAAGGCAAAATAATGGGTTTAGACGCCAATGTTTCCAATGTTTTAGATGCCAGACGCCACCTAAGCGCTCCTGAACGCGTTATCGGCGTTTAGTCCCGTTTTCATATAGAAGTGTTTTTAAAGGTGCCCTATTTTATTTGAGGGTCTAATAAAGTTATCTTAAATTAATGCTCCTAGACATGAACACGGCAAAATGCTGCTAAACGCGACTAAACGCGGCTAAACAGACATTTTTAAATGCCGGTTTCAAGCTGTCAAGAAAAACGTTCAGAAGAGGTTGCCTGAGCGTCCCATGTACATTAGGCCTTACAGATCAATATCTGCAGGCTGGTGCTTCTGAAATCAATGGCATTTAACACGTGGTATCTGCTTGTATATGTGGTTACCTTTCATAGCTACCTGTATGGCTAATGCTGCCTTCTGACATATGAAGAAAAGTGTAATTTCTCATTATAGATGAATCTGGATTTTAGTGTCCATCCTGCTGACTACATTTAAGACTGACGGATATTTCTTTTTCTTTTTGTGTGTCTTTTTAACTACACGTGTCTCTATTTGGAGTGAACATCGCAGTTTGCTGAAAAGGCCAATGATTTTGCCCCACCTCCAATCTCTGTTTATGCTGCATCCATTCTCCGACCCCTGATGCACACACAGACACACTTTCTGTGTGTATGTTAGGCTACTTTCACACTGGGGCCACAGCTGCACTAGCAGTAAAGCGCTTTACTGTGTTAGCGTCGCTTTTCGGCCACTAGCAGTGCGCTTTTAACCCTAAAGAAGAGGTTAAAAACACCAGTGTTGCAGCGCTTCCGTGCGACTTTTCAGGCGCTTCAAAAGCACTGCCCATTCATTGCAATGGGCAGGGCGGGTTAGGAGCGCAGTATACAGCGCTCTCAAACCTCCCCAAAGATGCTGCTTGCAGAAATTTTTCTAAGGTCCCACAAGCGCACCACGCAAGTGTGAAAAGTCACACTGAAATGAATGGGGAGGTGGTTTTCAAGTGTTATTTAGAGGCTATTTCTAGCGCTAAAACTACTGAAACCCCCCTCAGTGACAAAGTAGTCTTAAGGTATGCAGGACAGGTGGAAAATTGGAGTACACGCTCACTGGAGGCTGGAAAATTGGTACGTTTAAACACCACCTCCTCCCTAGACAATTACACTAATGTCCCCCTCTGCTGCTCTGATTAAAAAAGACTGCCACTCCTCTGGAAAGCAACCCACACACAGATTTTTTTTCAGAGGCAGATGACAGGCAGTGAGGAGGCGATATGCTGCCTCCTCACCGCCTCTATTAAAACCCTAAATGCTGCAACATAGACCCTTTTATGCAAATGAGTTGCCTTTAGCAATAGTGGGTTGTAATTCTTGACAGTAGGTGCAAAGATTATTGCAGGCTTGTAGGGGCCCCAGTGCATTACTTTGCCCAGGGTCCCATGATGCTACTTAGATGGCTCTGGATGTTTGGAAGTTTAAGTTTAAAGCCCAGCAGCCAGAAGAAGAAAGCTGCCAATAGCCAATGCCTTCCCATCCATCCACTTTGCTCCTAAGAAGTTTATTAGGAAAAAGCTGAGAGGCATAACTGTGTAAACCTGTGCCGTGCATCTGCCTAATGCTCTGCCTACCCTCCTCTGCGGCATCCTTACATATCACGACTTCCTCCCGGACACACAGGGGTCAGAAGGACATGGTACTTGAGGTCAGGTGGACATGCTATTGGGGGTCAGGAGGGCACACAGAGGGGTCAGGAGGACATGGTACTGAGGATCAGAAGGGCACACAGAGGGGTCAGGAGGACATGGTACTGGTGATCAGGAGGGAACACAGAGCGGTCAGGGAGACAGGCTATTGGGGGTCAGGAGAACATGGTACTAGGGGTCAGGAGGGGGTCGGGAGAGCACAAAGAGAGGTCAGGAAGACATGATACTTGGGATCAGGAGGGCACACAGAGGGGTCAGGGGGACAGGGTACTGGGGGTCAGGGGGACAGGGTACTGGGGGTCAGGAGAGCACACAGAGGGGTCAGGAGGACATGGTACTTGGGGTCAGGAGGGCACACAGAGGGGTCAGAAGGACATGGTACTGGGGTCAGAAGGGCACACCGAGGGGTCAAGAGGGTTATGATACTGGGGATCAAGAGGGTATAACAAGTGTTTTCCTGATGCAGACCTGCTCAGGAAAGCTGCTGTGGCACAGGTACCTGTTCTGGTGTGTTGATCCCAGGTCCTCCTTTCTCTGCACATGTCACCCATGAGCACACCCACTTGAATGAAGTGGAAAGGAGGGCCAGTGAGAAAAGGCACAGGGCACTCAGTGGGATGTGAGCCAGAGCTTGCTGATAGTATTTGCCTCGCAATAAAGGGTGCCTCTGCCTATGCTTCTCAGTTTGCGCTGTTCACCAGTCAGGATACCTGGGGGGGGGGTGGAGCACTTGCGGGGACGGCAGAGCAGGGACTTGATCATGATCTACCTGTCACCTGCCCACGGACTACAGATAGATTACGATTGACAGGTTGCCAACCCCACTATAGAGGAATATGCTGGGGTTGATTTACTAAAACTGGCGAGAGCAAAATCGGGTGCAGCCAATCAGTTCTAAAGTCAGCTTGTTCATTTAAACTTTGACAAAATCTCAAAGCTGATTGGTTTCTATGCAGATCTGCACCAGATTTTGCACTCTGCAGTTTTAGTAAATCAACCCCACTTTGTTCATATTTCATTTCCGAGCTTTACAACCCCTTTAATAGATCACACAGGTTTAAGAGAAAGTCATAATAAGGGTTCATAGACACTTTAAGTAATACCTTAACAAATAAAAGTCCAACTCAAACTAACACTTTAAGCAACAGTTTTTTTTTTTTTTTTTGCATTTTTTTTGTAGCATTTTTAATTATGTGTTTTTTCCCAACCCCTGTTACTGTTACTTATGCTGGAACGCTTGTTGTAAATGTGAAAATAATATAAATCAAGATATGTAAAGTTAAAAAGGAATTAATTTAATAACTACTACAATTACAGATATTAGTCACTAGAGATGGGCCAAACACCCCTCTGATTAGTTCGCTCCAGAACTTTCTTGTTAAATTTATTTATTGAGTTTTCACAAGAATAAACAATAGAATATAATACATGAATACATAAGTTTGTAGCTGAACAACATACCCCATTAAAGTCTATGGGACCAGACTGAAAAATCAAAAGTGCCCATTTTAAGGCTTATATGCAAGTTATTGGGCATACAATGGGTATGGTGGTCCAGGTACTGCCCTGAGGGACATGTATCGATGCAAAAAAAAGTTTGAAAAAGATCATTTTTAAATGAGCAGTGATTTAATGAGGCTTAAAGTGAAACAATAAAAATGAAAAATTAGTTTAAATATAGTGCCTGGGTGCCCCCTTAGTCTGCCTGTAAAGTGGTGCATCTGCACTGTGTATAGAACCTACTGCAGCAAAAATGACATTTAGAAAGAAAAAAAAAATATGCAAGATTTCTTTATTTTGTAAACAACGGCTTGGGGAGCCAGTCTGTATGCTGAGGCCTCAATTTAGTGCACTCAAAACAAGATTAGGGATTTTTTTGGGATACATTCTGGTGTCTGCTTTGCAGACTTTGGATAGAAGTAGCAGGTGCAGGAATATTGGGCTTTGGATGTTGGCGGTGCCTTCACACCATAACCCTATAGAGGTACTCTTGATGAAAGCAAGAATTGGCCTTGCTGAAAAAAACATTTGTCAAACAGGTGTGCAAAAATTGTTCCTTGTGTGTTAATTATGCTCATGAAACATATACCAAACATTTCTTTCAGATAAAAACAACACCCACAATGCTAGGCAGCCTAGACAGTCTTGCAGAGA
Organism: Lithobates sylvaticus; assembly: GCA_028564925.1. NCBI lineage: Eukaryota > Metazoa > Chordata > Amphibia > Anura > Ranidae > Lithobates > Lithobates sylvaticus. The sequence goes on from CM053026.1 coordinate 179,274,461, forward strand.
TTCCACATTCCAAAAACACTTAATTGACAACATCAGCATCAGGAGCTTGATAGCTGCTGCTAATCCAGGAATGATTATTTTGATAAATATCAGCTGGGCAATGAAATCTGTGGACAGAGGCGCTCATTTATCTGTCACAAAACCTTCGGCAGCACTGAATACCCATTCGGAAAGCACACTAAATGCAGGGCAGCCCAGCAGCTCAATTGCATACTGAGCAAGTTCTGGCCAGTGATCTATTCTTATGACCCAGTCACCCAGGGGATCGTCGAATGGAAAGCTCTCCCACCATATGATGCAGATACTGCCGATGGGATGTGGAAGCTGAGAGCCCTGAAGGCCAAGGACTAAAAAAAATGTGAAATGCATCACTGAAGTGGCCCCCTTCTCCACCACTCCTCCTTTGACCAACAGAAGCCTCAAAGCTAGATTTTCCATGAGACTGTAACCTACCTCTTTAAGGTGTCCTCAAGATTTTTCATCCTCTACTCCCTCTGTGGGGACAGGATGAGTTCCGAGACGGTGGTCAATGAGGGTTTCCAACCAATAATTATCCTTCTCCTTAATGCCACAAATTCTCAGGTCCTTTCGCAGGCTTTGAAGAAGAGGAAGGAAATGCACCGCAAGTTTGTGGAGGCATGAGAAGCAGAGTTCTCGTGGTCACTGAGGATTAAAGTATATGGAGCTGCCTCCTCCCATCCACGTACTACTCCCCAGGGTTCTGGGGACAGAAAACCATTTCTTGAGCCGCATACACACAATCGCATTTTCCAACGGGAAATGTGTGATGACAGGCTGTTGGCGGAAAATCCGACCCTATACGCTCCATCGGACAATTGTTGTCGGATTTTCCGCGGGCAAATGTTGGATGGCAGGCTTTAAAATTTTCCACGGACAAATGTCTGCTGTCGGATTTTCTGAGCGTGTGTACACAAGTCCGTCAGACAAAAGTCCAAAGTACAAACACGCATGCTCGGAAGCAAGGACGAGCCAGAAGCAGTCAGTTTTGTAAACTAGCGCTCGTAATGCAGAATTAATATTCGTGACATGGCAAATTATGAAATCTCGAAATGCAGAGCAAGGCTTTTTTTTTCTAGTGATATCAATAATATTATTGTGCTTGTTATTTTTTTTGTTGGTGCAAGTTACCACAACACTTCCACAATTTGTTTATTGTGCATTAAAAAAAGAAAACAAATACAATTAGACATTCTATCTGCCAATAGAACTTAACCAAAAAGTGCATTCTATGCATCCAAAAATATAGAAAATATACCAAATCAAATCATTATTCAACCAAAAAATTAAATAAATGCCTCATGCATGTGTCCTGATTCTTAATATAGGGGGTCATCAATGCCAAGAGTTGGTGAAAACAGGGGTCCATCATCCGTAGATAATTCCGAAAAACATCTGGATTATTGTCCTGGAGCTCCCGCAGCAAAGGCATATGACATAATTGATCACGATTAATAAAGCAACCAATTTTTGGTCCAAGAAATCCTCCTCCTCCTGTTCCTGGACTGGACTTGGGTCAAAGCAATAACTCCATGGCCAATAATAAATAACATGTTAGCTCCTCTGATTCCGCAACATGGCTGGATGATGAACTGAAAAGCGCAAAATGAAAAGCATGAATCAACACTCACCAAACTTCTACTAACACGAAATTAGCAGAAGGAGCAGAGAGGGTGGTGCCTGAGAACTGAACTTCCTCTTTTTCAGCTCGTAGTATGTCTAGTACGTCACTACGTTCGTGTTTGTTGGGCGACAATTGTGTACCGTTTGTATGCAAGACAAAATCCAGACACACGCCTTCGGACAAAAGTCAGAGGTTTTGTCTGCAGAAAATCTGATCGTGTGTACGAGGCTTTAAGGTTAGACATATGTCTTCCTCTGCTTCAATGCCTCCAAAACTGCTAGAATCCTCTACCTCCTCCTCTTCCTCCCTTTCCTCTTGTATGTTCTGTGGTGTTGAAAGAATGGTGTCTGCATAAAGCAGGCCTTGAAAGGAAAGGAGGTCCTCCTCTTCCTCCTGTTGCTCTGCCTCGAGTGCCATGTCCATAGTGCCATGCAGAATCTGCTCCAGCAGGAACACAAGAGGGATTGTGTCACTGATGCATGCATTGTCACGGTTCACCATCCTTGTCATCTCCTCAAATGGTGACAGTGCAGTGCATGCATTCTTTAACAGCAGCCATTGGTGGGGAGAAAATAAGCAAAGCTACCGTGAGCCCGTCGTACCATACTCACACAGGTACTCGTTGACGGCCCTTTGCTGCATGTGCAGCTGCTGCAGCATTGCCAAGGTTGAGCTCCACCTGGTGCGCATGTCACAAATCAGGCAGATTACAGGCAGGTGGAATTCCTGCTGAATTTCAGCCAACAGAACACTGGCTGTGCATGACCGCCTGAAATGGCTACAGACTCTTCAGGTCTGCTTCAGAATATCTTGCAAACCTGGGTACCTGTTTAAGAAATACTGTGTTAACTTTCCCTGTCAAAGGGCGCACAGGAGGTTAGTTCCATTATCACACATCACCATTTCTGTCTCAAGTTGGCATGGCGTGAACCACCTCTGGCCTGACCCTGCAGAGCTAAAAGAATCTCTGCTATGATGTGGCTCCAGTCCCCTAGACAGACCAGCTGCAGTACTGCATGGCAGGGCTCAAGTCCTGCGGGAACGCATGGGAACGGAGTTCCTGTACTTTTTCCACAACAGGAACTCAGTTCCCTTTAGCAGCTGTGTCCTGCAAGACTTTGAAGTATGCGTGTTGTGTGGCAGGTGCTACACCAGCAGCCGCCGACACAGCTCGCAATAGTAAGTGACGCACACCAGGGGTGGACTGAACATTCAGGCATTGCCAGTAGGGGACCTCTTGACAGCTTCCGCTTCAATCTACCTGTCAATCACAGCTAGCTGACAGGTAGATCAGGTCCCTGCTGCTAAGAGATTGTGTTTAGTCATACCTCTCGTGATGCGCTCCTCCGTGCCGGTTCCTCCTGATTTTCTGTCTCCTCATCCCCCCCCCCCCCAGTCTTCTGCATACTTGCTCTGTGTGTCCCGCTGAATCCCCCCCTCCTCTATCTTCAGTGCCATATGATGAGAGAACCCAGAGGAGGAGCACAGCTATTCTGCTCACATGACATGCAGGGGGAGAGGTGAGCTGAGGGAGGAACATCAGTTTGGGGTGGTAAGCTGAGCACAATACCTGGCAAAGTTTAATGCCAGGAGGGAAGTTTATGTGGAAATATGTGAAGGGTTGGAATAGCAGCGAGTGTGTGTTGGAGCCCTGCAGAGTTTGCAGCCCTCCAAGCTAACATACATCTCCTAAGCAGGAACACATTACTATCTCTTCAAGCATTCTGTCCAGATAATGTGCAGTTAATTTATGACCTTTCCGTTTAACCCTGTGTTATCCAAACTCTGTTCAATGAAAAGAGTAAACTCACCGCATAAACACTCTATATACAAAATAAAATTCCACAATAAAGATCAGAACATGATGTTCACATTTGCATGAAAGCACAATTGAATGAATGATGATTATTCAGAGAATTACCGTATTTATGTTTATTGAGGATTGTTTTTTTTTATGTACTAACAGTTAAGCTTCATACACACAATACGAAAATTGGATAAAAAATACCACTTTTGAAGCGTTCGTGCATATGAGCGTATCATTTTTTTTTTTCGGTGGGGGATGGATCTTGGGTGGGAGTTCCCACACTTTTTTCCCCAGTACTTGACCCCTGCTGCATGGCATATTTTAGCCTGACTGGTTGAATAGCCCCTTGAATGCTTTAAGGGGCCCTGCTGGTTCATAGGACAATTCAGCAAAAGAGGTCATGGAGGTAGAGGAGGAAAAGGAGGGGTGGAGCTGACAAACCTTGCATCATCACCACCAGCTGTATAGAGACGTCGTGGCAAAACAAGTTGCAGGACTGAGCCCTGTTTTGCATCCTATATAGTTGCAAGCAGAGTTACCCAGTGTGCCTTGAATGAAATATAGCATTTCTGACCATGCTTGCTGGACCACAAGTCAGCCGAAAGGTGGACCTTGTGGCTGACTGCCTTGTCCAACGATGCCTTCAACGTAATGGTACAGAGCTGGAATGGCCTTATGTGCAAAGAAATAGCGACTGGGAACCTACCATTGTGATACAGCACATTTTGCAAATTCATGGAAGGGGGTAGAATCCACCGGACAGAAAGGCACGAGTTGTAAAGCCAGAAGCTTGAACAAGCGTGAATTTAGAAGCTGGGTATGTGGGTTGCAGTGACTATATATTTTTTTCTACAGCAGCTAGGGCAGAGAAATTTGCCTGCTATACTCTACAACTGTTGGTGCACTGCTGCCAGACATGCTGCAAGGACCTGTGACACCCTTTACTATACCATCATCCCTGTCAGCGGAGGCTGCTGAGAGGGCATGAGATATAGCAGGGGTAGATCCCTTTTGTGTGGCTTTCAGGTGCTCTTGCCAACGGGTGGGAGGTTAAATTCCTTGTCAATCAAGTGGCTGGTGTTTTTGCCACACTTGATCTGCTTGAGGCAAAGTGCAAATTTCAACAGTGCAATCGGCTGCACATGTGCTAAAAAGGCCCAGACAGCTGAGCTGTGGGAAGTGGTTTAGGATATAACAGCTCCACAATCTGATTGAATAGGGTGGCTGCTTTCTACTCTTCCATGATGGCTCCCTCTGGGGGACATCCTGCCTCGTTGGAGTTGTGCCTCCTCTCACTTTCCTCCTCTGTTTATCCTGCACCCAAGTCTTGTCAGTGACCTCAACATCTTTATCCCCACCATCCTCATCATCACTGGAGCCAATGTGGCAATATGCTGTGGCTGGGGGCACATGACTGCCAATTTGTTGTTTGTCAGTGTTCTCCCCTCTCTGTAGGCTCATGTTCCTACCTTCTTCAACCTCAGAGTTAGAATCAACATCAGAATCAAGTAATGCATGTACATCATCAAGGAGCAAGTGGCTGACGCTGTGTTCAAATAACTCAGCTGTCTCCTTCATGCATGATGCTTGGGCTATGGCAGTAGTAGGCCTGGCAGCTGCGGTAGGCTGCGCACTAGTCTCTGCTTGGGTGATAGAGGATGAGGAGGATGAGTATGGTTCAGTAAGGCAGGCCACCATGCTGCGGCTGGATAGCACGGGCAACATCACTAAACAGAGAAAAAAGTGCCCTGCCTGAGGGTGGACCATGTTAACCTTTGCCTGTGGACACAGATGTTGCTGACCCCCTCACAATGGCACGTGAATGTCTGCCATTCCTTAACCACTTCCCGACCGCCCACTGCATATATATGTGAGCAGAATGGCATGGGCAGGCAAAATCACGTACCTGTAAGTGGCCCTTTAAATGCCTGCCCATGGGTCGCGCGTGCGCCGCCAGCGGCGCGCTCGCGACCCGTTCGGGACCTCCGTGACCCCAGCCGCGGGACCAGCAGACCCGATCGCCGCTGGTGTCCCACGATCGAGTCACGGAGCTGAAGAACGGGGAGAGGTATGTGTAAACAAACCTCTCCCCGCGCTTCCTACTCTGCCTGTCATTGATTGGCTGTTCCCGGTCATCGGGAAAGCCGATCAATGACATCAGACGTCAGCCCCGCCCCCTAATGTAAAAAAACACACACACGTCACAGCCCATAACCCCTCCCCTCCCCCTAGTGGTTAACTCTTTCACTACAACTGTCATTTATACAGGAATCAATGCATTTAAATAGCATTGATTGCTGTATAAATGACAATGGTCCCAAAAATGTGTCAAAAATGTCCGATGTGTCTGCCATAATGTCGCAGTCACAATAAAAATCGCTGATCGCCGCCATTACTAGTAAAAAAAAAAATATTAATAAAAATGCTATAAAACTATCCCCTATTTTGTAAACGCTATAACTTTTGCGCAAACCAATCAATAATCGCTAATTGCGATTTTTTTTACCAAAAAATATGTAGAAGAATATGTATCAGCCTTAACTGAGGAAAAAAAAATGTTTTTTTATATATATTTTTTGGGGATATTTATTATAGCAAAAAGTAAAAAATATTGAATTTTTTTCAAAATTGTCGCTCTATTTTTGTTTATAGCGCAAAAAATAAAAACCGCAGGGGCGATCAAATACCACCAAAAGAAAGCTCTATTTGTGGGAAAAAAAGGACGCCAATTTTGTTTGGGAGCCACGTCGCACGACCGCGCAATTGTCAGTTAAATCGACGCAGTGCCGAATCGCAAAAAGGGGCCTGGTCCTTTGGCTGCCAATTGGTCCAGGGCTGAAGTGGTTAATGACCTCCCAGACATGATAGAGGGGGCTTTATACCGAAATTTAATAGAGACATGGAAATGTGTAATTAAATGCTCTTTATTCAATGGAAAGTGGTGTTTGGTGCACTTTAATTTGAGGACTGCCAGTGACAGATAACACTCAGCAAAAAAAGGGGGGTTGTACAGCACTGTATACAGCACTAAATGTTATGTAATCCAGTGTAAAACACTGCACTACACAGACACATCCCACTGACACGCTACAATATACTGCAGTAAAAGTGCACTGATGTACTTTAATATACTGCAGTAAAAGTGCACTGATACACTACAATATAATCTGGTAAAAGTGCACTGATGCATTACAATATAATCCGGTAAAAGTGCAATGATGCATTACAATATAATCCGGTAAAAGTGCACTGACGCACTACAATATACTGCAGTAAAAGTGAACTGATGCACTACAATATACTGCAGTAAAAGTGCACTGATGCACTACAATATACGGCAGTAAAAGTGCACTGATGCACTACAATATACTGAGGAAAAAGTGCACTGACGCACTACAATATACTGCTGTAAAAGTACATTGACGCACTTCAATATAATGCAGTAAAAGTGCACTGACACACTTTAATATACTGCAGTAAATCTGCCCCGACTCACTCCACTGACATACTTCAATATACCGCTGTAAAAGTGCACTGATGCACTACAATATACTGCTGTAAAAGTGAACTGATGCACTACAATATACTGCAGTAAAATTGCACTGACGCACTACAATTTAATCTGGTAAAAGTGCACTGATGCACTACAATATAATGCAGTAAAAGTGCACTAATGCACTACAATAAGCTGCAGTAAAAGTGCACTGATACACTACAATATACTGCAGTAAAAGTGCACTGACGCACTACAATATACTGCAGTAAAAGTGCACTGACGCACTAAATATAATGCATTAAATGTGCACTGAAGCACTACAATATACTGCTATAAAAGTGCACTGATGCACTACAATATAATGCTGTAAAACTTCCCAGACACACTACACTAACACACTTCAATATACTGCACTACACTGACACTGAAATTAAAAAAGGAAGGTCACAATGATGCTGCACTATCACTATATTCACACTACATAACACTCTACACTCTCAATAGAATCACAATAGCACACTAACTCGCTTGTAGCAATGAACAGAGCCCTGTTCTATCTATTTCCATTCCAACATCACTCTGCAAATCGGAAGGAACATTTTATAGTGTGGGGTGAGTCTATGAGCAATTAGCCATACTTTAGCAGTCATCATTACTTTCTCCAATCATGGCTCTGACAGTGCTCTGTGCCCTAATTGGGCAAAGCCTTCATTGCTTCAGCCAATCAGGGCTTAGAAATAGACCAAGAATGTCATGTATCTGATCTTTAATGTTCTTCCAAAAGGGTTCTATCACAGGGCATTCCCACCACAGGTGCAACAGCGTACCACTATGGCCGCAATCTTGCCAGCATAGATCAGAGGTAGAGGGATAAATACACAACAGGTCAGCAGGCACTCTGTACCAGCGTGATATAATCTTATAGTTTGTCTCTTGCATCTTTTAATCCAGTGAACTAGAATGGGTAATCTGGTACAGGTGGGTCAACTGAGCCTTAGAGAACACAAGCCCTGTCTCGATCCCATGCCTGGACAAACAAAACTTTGGCGTCGGTAGTGGCAGAGCCTAGTAATTGATAAAGTTTGGATATCATTTGAGGTATAGGTTCCTCAGCCATAAAAAGTCCCTAAAAGCGCGGCCATGCTGTGCAAAGAAATGATGGAGTTGTCTGTAATGCCAAAAGTCCATAGGGAAGCCACCACGCTGAGCCTTTAGAACCTCAAAGGTCAGCAAATTACCATTCTTCATGAATTTACCACAACTGGCATTGCCATCATCCACCCATGGTCCAAATAAAGTAATCTGTTCGCCAGGGGAAACAACAGAACCCCCCCCCCCCCCCAGTGGGGACACGGGGGGGGGCAGGTCCCACAACTGATTAATTTGATCCAAAACTCTAAGGCCTCGTGAACACTGCTGCTGATAAACAGACATTTAGGAGCAGTTGGATGTTTTTTTTCAGCAGCCCCTGAATTCTCCTTTATGTTATCTTATCTGTCCATGTACATTGATAAGTTTACAGTCGTTTAGAGGCAGTTGCGTTTAATGGCATTTTTTTTAACGCAAAAAATTGCGCTCAGGGCGGAAGTTTACTGGCATTTTAAATGCTAAATACTAGTAACTGCTTGTAATCTCATGTAAAAGCTGTAACCTGAGTTTAGGCATGTTTTCGTTTATAAGCGTATAAGGGGAACATATGAGATATGGGAAAAAAACATTTTTCACCACATGCTGTTGCCTGCGGGGGGGGGGGGGGGGGAGAGACAGACAGACAGAGAGAAAGACAGGCAGAGAGATAGACAGGCAGCGAGAGAGAGAGAGAGAGGGACACAGGCAGAGAGAGAGAGAGAGGCAGAGAGAGAGAGAGAGACAGGCAGAGAGAGAGACCGGCAGAGAGAGAGGCAGCGAGAGAGAGGGGGGGCAGGCAGAGAGAGAGGGAGAGAGGCAGGCGGAGGGAGAGAGAGATGGGGAGAGAGAGACAGGCAGAGAGATAAAGACAGGCAGAGAGAGAGAGACAGGCAGAGAGAGAGCGACAGGCAGAGAGAGAGGGGGCAGAAAGAGACAGAGAGAGGGAGACAGGGAGAAAGAGATAGGAAGAGAGAGAGAGACAGGCAGAGAGATAGGAAGAGAGACAGGCAGAGAGAGGGAGAGAGGCAGGCTTCAAGAGACAGGCAGAGAGAGAGAGAGAGAAGGGCAGAGAGAGAGGGGGGAGAAAGACAGGCAGAGAGAGAGGCAGAGAGAGAGAGGTAGGAAGATAGAGAGAGAAAGAGAAACAGGGGAAGAGAGAGAGACAGGCAGAGAGAGATACAGGCAGAGAGAGAGGGAGAGGCTGGCAGAAAAAGACAGACAGAGAGAGAGCGAGAGAGAGAAAGAGAGAGACAGGCAGAGAGAGGGAGATAGACGGGAAGAGAGAGAAGGGCAGAGAGAAAGAGACAGGCAGAAAGAGAGACAGGCAGAGAGACACAGGGAGAGAGAGAGAGAGATGGAGAGAGAGGGGCAGAGAGAGAGGAAGAGACAAGGAGAGAGAGAGGCAGAGAGAGAGACAGGCAGAGAGAGAGAAAGAGGCAGAGAGGGAGACAGTCAGAGAGCGAGGGAGACAGGCAGAGAGAGAAAGTGAGAGAGAGTGAGAGAGAGAAAGGGGCAGTGAGAGAGAAAGAGACAGGCAGAGAGAGAGAGTAAGACAGGCAGAGAGAGAGAGACATGCATAGAGAGACAGGTAGAAAGAGACAGGCAGAGAAAGAGAGACAGGCAGAGAGAGAGAGAGAGAGAGAGTGGCAGCGAGAGAGACAGGCAGAGAGAGAGGGAGAGAGAGGCAGAGAGAGAAAGGCAGGCAGAGAGAGAGAGAGGCAGAGAGAGAGGCAGAGAGAGAGAGAGGGGCAGAGAGGGAGACGGGCAGAGAGAGAGGGAGACAGGCAGAGAGAGACAGGGAAAGAGAGAGAGAGAGAGGGGCAGCGAGAAAGGAAGAGATAGGCAGAGAGAAAGAGAGACAGGCAAAGAGAGAGAGACAGGCAGAGAGAGACAGGCAGAAAGAGACAGGCAGAGAGAGAGGCAGAGCGCGTGAGAGAGAGAGAGACAGGTAGAGAGAGAGAGAGGCAGAGCGCAAGAGAGAGAGAAAGAGAGGCAGAGAGAGAATCCATAGTTAAAGCACACTGCTCTCTCTTCTCTAACAGAATGTCTGAAATAGTTAATAATTTACATGTTTTTCCTGCATTGTGGACATTTGGGAGGGTCTCCAGTGGTTATCTTTAAAAAACGCTTCTAACATCATCTGCTGATAACTGCTGCTAAACTCAATATGTAAAAGCTCTTAAATGGAAGTTTTTCACCGTTGTTTATCAGCTGTCAGTTTCCAGCGTTCAGAAGAGGTTTTCAACTGGCCCGTGTACATGAGGCCTAAGAGCATGGGCCGTCAAAAGAGAGGTGCTATCTGACAGCCCCCTGTATTACCACGTCAGCCACGGGGCGTAGGACAAGTTCCTGCTTGCCATAAATTTTTCCAAGGACAACAAAATCTTAGATTGAGTATGGAAACGCCAGTTGAGGATCCGCTGGAGAACTATGGCCCTGTAATACCTCTGGACATCCAGGATTCCCAGACCACCCCGTTTCTTTGAGCGTCGCAGCATTCAAAGAGCGATTCGTAGTCTCCTGTTTACTATGGAAGAGGGCAGCTGGATAGGTAAGATCTCCAATTTCGTAAAAGTTATTTTTAAGTTTGAGAGCGTGCCAAAATGCTGACGTTCTTGCAACAGGTAAGGCAATGAGACAAGTGGGCTTCTGAGGTGAAAGAGCACATCATCTGCATAAGCTGACAACTTATGCTCAGTATTGCCCACTGTCAAGCCTTTAATATCCGAGTTCGCCCTTACAGTACGTAAAAGAGGTTCAAGAACCAAAGCAAAAAGAAGAGGCGATTGCAACGTGATTTATCGCCCACCAATCACGGCAAAATTGCACCATGGTTGGGGTGCCATTAACAAGTAATGACATCACAATTGTGTCCTGCGGTTTGCCTTGTTTCTGGAATCACAGGCAGAACCGCAGCGATTCTGTCCGCGATTCCAAATGCCTAGGTGTGAATGGAGCCTAACAGCTCCCGTTAAAAACAAGGGGTTTAGTCGCACACACATTTGCAAACAAATGTGTAAGCTGCAGACACCCCAGTTTACTGCGGTCCTAACTCTATCATTTTGAGAGTCTCCCAAACTGAAACACATACACTATATAGCAGTTGGATAGGTTAAGGGCGGGTGTGCGTAGAGGGAGCCCACTTCTTCTAAAAGGTATAGGGACACCCAGAAAGGGCACATCGGAAGCTGAATGCATTTTTACTATGTTTCTCATGTTATACATAGATGACATGAATTATACATTTTTAAAGATATAGTCCACCTTTACCAAAAAAAATGCCTATGCAGATAAGGGACATCTGTAGATAAAATAAACAACTTTGATCAAAATTTAAAAATGCCATTGCTATAGGTGTAGGCTATTTATATACCTCATGAAGCCTGACTGGAAAACTACTAGAATGTTGTTAAGGACTTTGCTAAAAGAGGCCTAGCTGTTACCATTCACCTTCACCATCACAGAAGTGAGCTACTAAACACTGAGTTCAGAGCTACTGCTTGAGGGGAGAAAAAAAGCATGTGGGGGGCTGGCATCCGGGACCCCTTATTTTTAAAGAGGATTTACAGATTCCAATACCCCCACACCCAAAGACCCTCACAACCGTGGCCCAGTGGTTGTGGGGATCTGCAGGGGGCGGAATCTGGAAGCCCCCTCCAAAATTAAGGTGGCTCCAATATTAGGCCGCCCTCCCTCTATTACTATTATTATACAGGATTTATATAGCGCCAATAGTTTGCGCAATGCTTTACAACATTAGGGCAAACAGTACAGGTACAATACAATTCAATACAGGAGGAATCAGGATACCCTGCTCGTTAGAGCTTACAATCTAGAAGGGAGGGTCAAGTGATACAAAGGGTAATTACTGTGAGGGGTGAGCTGATGAAGAAAATGAAAGTACAGTTGTTAGGTGGAGGCAGGATAGGCTTCTCTGAAGAGGAAAGCTTTCAGGGATTGCATAAAAGTGGATAGAGTTAGAGATAGTCGGACAGATTGGGGTAGGAAATGCCAAAGGATAGAAGAGGCTCGGGAGAAGTCCTGATGGTTATTATGGGAGGAGGTGATGAGGGAGCTAGGGAGCAGGAGGTCTTGGGAGGATCAAAGAGGATGCTTTGGTTGGTATTTTGAGACTAGGTTAGTAATGTAGCTGGGGGCAGAGTCATGGATGACGCTAGGGAGCAGGAGGTCTTGGGAGGAACAAAGAGGATGCTTTGGTTGGTATTTTGAGACTAGGTTAGTAATGTAGCTGGGGGCAGAGTCATGGATGGCTTTGTAAGTTAGTGTTAGTATTTTGAATTCAATTTGAGTGGCAGACAATGAAGGGGTAGCAGACACTGAGCGGTTTGTAAGGTGAATTTGGTTTTTGTAAGGTGGATGAGTCTGGCCGCAGCATTCATAATGGACCTATTTAAAGGTAAGTCAATGAGGAGGGAGTTGCAGTAGTCAAGGCAAGAGAAAACCAGGGAGTGAATTAGGAGCTTTGTGGTTTCATTGGTTAGGAAGGGACTCTAAGTGAATCAATAAAGGGTACAATGCATAAAAAGAAAGATAATAGTAAATTAACACACACAATTTTGACAAGCCCTTTAATTAACAAAAAAAGTCCCATAATATAAATCCACTGTCAATCACATCGTAATACTGGCCTCCACCCTGTGCATGTGGGATAACTGGGGGACTCCATGGTCTTCTTCTTTTCTTTTGCATGTGGTTCGCCCTTAAAATCCATATCAGACTTAAAGAGTCCTATAGTATTTGGTGGGACCCCAGGCTTTTTTTTAGTTATGAGGTCCACTTTACAAAGGGCCTAACAACCAGAAGAAAGCTATCACATTCAGCAGTGGTAATAATACAAATGTTAAATGTTTCACTTCACACTGCAGCTGGAGGTTCACCCGGTTGAACACCCATTAGTTCCACTTTTTGAATAGGAATCTCCATAGATGTACACTGCAGAGGTATATTTTCCCCTGTTGGTTGAATGCTCTTAACCTATAGTGTTAGGCTATTTTCTATATTAGTGAATGTTATCTCTCATGGTCAAATGTTCTTATGGCTATTTTTCTCTTAGGATTAAATGCTAGAGAATGTTACACTTGCCCGGCAAAAGGCAACAAAGAAGCTATTACACACATACAGTATTACAAACATTAGGGGTATTAATTATTAAATTAGCATGAATGAAGAGACATTCACAAAGCAAATTTTGAACCCCCAAATGCATAAAATAATGTTTTTTATATATGAATGTGGTTTGTATGCCAGCATGAACGGAATGGGTTCAGAAGTAATTGGTAACAGTGCCATTCACCTGTGAGAACAGTGTGTCATTCATGAATAATTCACACTGGATTCTCTAAACTGCATGACGGTTTACCAGTCTTCCTTACAGCAGTGAGCTGAAAGCATGGATCTTTCTGTATTGCCGAATAACAATCATCCTGATAAATTTCTACGTTTAGATGTGAAGACTTTACTAGCTAACTCTGCAGCTTTGCACGCACAACGATGGCATAACAAGCTTTACCTGCCGGTGAGTACCCTTAGATCAATGAAAAACTTGTTTACTGCTCATTATAAAAAAACTGCTTTACAGGCCTGTTTTTATTATGCTTTTTTTATATGTTTAAAATGCACTCACTCCAAATGACTTTGTGCCAGAAGGTTTGAGGCTTGTCTCTGTGCTGTTTGGCGTATTGTAAGCGGGATACTTTGTTGCATTTGCGTAGTAATGGCTTTCTTCTGGCGACTCGACCATGCAGCCCATCTTTCTTTCTTTTTTAATTCTTTTTATTGAAATTTTAACATACAACACAGAAACGAATTGGCACAACACCAAGTCGGACATTCGGCCAACATGGTTGGCAAAACATTATACTAACATTGCCATCGGTTGACGGCTACTATAACAGTGTACCCCTCCCCCCACGCCCACCCCCTTACTCAGTTCCCTTCCCCCCCTTTCAAAAATATAATCAACTCGGAGGAACGAAAACCTCTTCACCTCCACGTGTCACTACGGATAACAGACATTCTGACTTCACCCAGTTTAGGAGAATGGTATACGAAACCCATCCCACAACCTTAAATCAATACAGCACTAACCCACTGTTTGATCAGACTCATACCATGCCCTCCATACTTTTTCAAATGTCATGCCGCAGCCTATAGATATATATGTTGCTTTGTATAGTGGGATCATTGCATTTACCAGCCCCTTCCAGAAAGCTACTTCTGGAGCCCCCGGTCTTTTCCACTTAAGCAAAATGGACTTCTTTCCATAAAATAATAAGATGGTAAGTAAAGTTCTGTAAGCCCTTGAGGGAACCACCTCCTCCACCATACCCAGGAGACACACATTAATGGTCAGCTGTACCGGCACCTGCAGCACCTCAGCTATACAGGAAGTGACCTCAGTCCAGAACAGCTGAATTTGGGGACAGCTCCAAAACACATGATGCACGTCAGCCAGAGCAAACGAGCACCGCCAACACTCTGAGGGAACAGATGGGTATATTGAAGCCAATCTAGCTGGGGTATAATATACTCTATGCAAGAATTTAAACTGAATGAGCCTGTCCCTGGCTGCCACTAGATGCTCCCACATATCATCCCAATTCTCTCCTTGTATGTCTGGTACCTCAGCCTCCCAGCGTTCTCTACATTTAAGTAATGCCTTGGCAGTCCATCTTTCTCCAAGTGCCCCCTTATTGTGCATCTTAAAACAGCCACACCACATGTTTTCAGAGAGACCTGTATTTCACCTGAAGTTAATTGTGGATTTTTCTTTGTGTCCCGAACAATTATCCTGGCAGTTGTGGCTGAATTTTTAGTTGGTCTACCTGACCGTGGTTTGGTTTCAACAGAACCCCTCATTTTCCACTTCTTGATTAGAATTTTAACACTGCTGATTGGCATTCTCAATTCCTTGGATATCTTTTTATATCCCTTTCCTGTTTTATACAGTTCAACTACCTTTTCCCGCAGATCCTTTGACAATTCTTTTGCTTTCCCCATGACTCAGAATCCAGAAACGTCAGCGCAGCACTGGGTGAAAGATGCAAGGGTCTGTCAGAAGTCCAGAAACTCATTGACCTTTTATACACACACATTAATTGCAAGCAAACAGATCACAGGTGAGGATGGTTACCTTTAATAGCCATTCAAACCCCTTTCTGTCAACTTGTGTGCATGTTATCAGGCCAAGATCACTAAGGTATGTAAACTCCTCAAAGTCACCCCTAGCTCCATCAGGCATGTCCAGGGAGGATTGTTTGCATAAAATCATTACCTCAGAACACAGGGGCTGCAAACGTTCATTAGACATGTGTACGCTGGAAAAATTGTATTTCATTTTATTTCATTAGAAAATACGGAGCTGACACTGCTGGCCTTCTTCTGAAAATACTAGCTATCTGGCTGTCTGAGTCACTGAACCAGAACAACTATGCAAATAAGAAAAGTCAGAGTGAAGTCAAAGCTCTCAAATGAAAGCAAAGGAAGAGGCACCTCTGGGTGTAGAAGTAACAAACACTTTAATCATAAAAACGTGTTAATACAGTCAACTCACATTTTTGATGTGATATATGAGTGTTCAACACTTTATAAGCTGAGCATGGATGTGGTCATCTACAGGTCCGTCAGGCTGAGGTGCTGTAGCCGCTTGCCATCAAGGCTTGATGAAGGAGTGCGGCTGTCACAAGATCTCAGCCCACTTATGACATCATCTCTCCGCCTGCGCTTCAGACCTCGTCCTGTTTTGAACTGTGCTCCACAGCCGGCATAGATGACCACAGATGACGTGTAGATGACCACATCCATGCTCAGCTTATAAAGTGTTGAATGCTCATATATCACATCAAAAATGTGAGTTGCCTGTATTAACACGTTTTTATGATTAATGTGTTTGTTACTTCTACACCCAGAGGCGCCTCTTCCTTTGCTTTTTTTCACAGACTTTGGAACATGGCTTCTGTCCTTTTCTGATTGCAGCCCTGGATGTGGATTCTCTGTCCCTAACTGCCTAACTTAACCCTTGTCTCACTGGATGGCAGTTTTCATTATCATATGGATTTTGATATAACATGGATCCTCATTCATATAGTGGATTTTCTGGTTTCCATTGGTGAGAGATTGGTAGACATTGTGGAAAGTTTTTGACCCTGTTTTTTGCGCATTTACTTGTGTATAAAGCTCTCAAACGGCATACTTGTTCCAGATTAGTGTCTTGGAAAGTACTGAAGTCAGTATAAAAGCAAGGCACGTAGTATTTTTAGTAAAGGTCAGCAATGGCAGCCTCCATTATTTACAGCACATGTTTATTTTAAGTTACTCTACTCAAAGAAAAATGGACTATGTTTGACTTTTTAAGAAGAGACAAAATCATGCAGAAGTATGACATCCAATGAAACCAACCTTACTAAACAAATATATTTGTTTTGCATTGCTAAATTACACTAGTGGCTTGCTATTTTTATTGCAGACCTCAGTTACCAGTTATCCCACTCCAGACATACAATTTTTTTTCCAACTACAGTGCCCCTGAAAAGGTTGATGGTAGTGTCCCATGTTCTTGATGGATTCTCCATCATGGAGAGTAAACAAGCAACTGCAAATATTGGCATTCAGTTAATTCAATATCTTTAAGGTAAACCTATACACCTTTTTTAATAAAATGATCCAGAACTGCAGATTTATACTTAACACATTTTCTTTTTCTATAAAAAAATAAATAAAAAATACCTTATGCTCCTAGCAGCCCTCAGAAATTCTCCTGAAGGCTGGTGAAAACCCTGCAGGGCCTGTAGTGTAATCACTGCAGTATAGTCACCCCAAGAAGCTGCCCTGGTCTCTGGCGCTACAAACACCAAGGAAGAGAATTTTCAGCATTCTCCATTCCTAATGTACCCCCTTGCCAGCAATCAATACTGGTCACATTATTCAGGATGCCCTGTGTCTGGAGAAAATTACACAGAGCACCATGTTGTACCCCTTCTTTTGGCCCCAGCAGACTGAAGACCTTGGTGGACCTTACTACATCACAGGGGCAAAGCTTAGGACTTTGTGCCATGCAGGAAAAGGCTAATAAAAAGTAAAAGGGAACGTCAATCATCTTACCATTTTGAGCAGTGACTAATGTTAAGTTGTATCATTGCAATTTACATTTAATTAAAAAATCGGTTCTATGCTTTGTTTTCTTATACAGTATATGAAATGCATTGTATGCAGAAATAGTGAATCTTTCATTTTTATTTTGGACACAGAATGATAACAGTAATGTCAATGAAGTAAAGCAGACATCAAAGTTGGAAAGTCATGTGGTGGTTGACAAAACCATGTGTGAACATTTTACTCCAGAATTTATGAAAGCCACAATTAAAAGCAACCCCCTGTACATGGATACAGCAAACCAGGAGAAAATTATTACCACTAAAAAAAAGCCATCATGGACCATTCAGGACTATGACCAACAGTCCCCAAACCCAAAACTATCTCCACACTTGAAGGTATGGTGTAAGTTAACAATGTATTTTGTATTTTAGCATCTTTAAAATACATTATGGTAAATAACTGTGTAAATAATAATATAGTAGATTATTCAGGTTCAATTACTAGCACACATTCACACTAGATCCAAGATGATAGAGCGCAAACAGAGGCAATGTCACTCATGTGGCCATCACCCATATCCTTCATATAGCACCTCCTAGTGCTCAGTGTTCAGTAGCATGTTACTTATGCTGAGTGTCTTATGGGAATTTTTCTAGCCATCTGAAGCATTTTTGCTGTGAACTGCTCATAACCACATGTACCAGCATTCAAGATGTTTACATGTTTTGTAAATATTTGTGAAAGTACTAGTAGAATGTTGCATTTAGGAGATTTTTTTTTAAATGCTCCAAAATGTCATAATGTGAATAACTTCAAACAAGAAAAAAAATCAATTACGTGTATTAATGCATTTTAATGAGCCTTTTTTTTTTTAACTTTACTTTTACTAAAGTCTAAAAATGCTTGAAAACACTCATATTGTTAAAGGGGAAAGTCCATTATGCCCAATTCATAACCAATAGAAGAAAGAATGTTGCCGTAAAATACTATGAAATTGAATCTACCATTTTTGGTAGAAAATAAAAGAATGGACAAGAGAATGGACACTTCTTGTTTTCACATATTAGATCTCCAGTTCCACATCTTTTTAAACAAATATATAGAAAAACTCTATAACTCTGGCATTAAGGCGATAGTTTAGCACCATTAGGGCAGAACAGACTGCATCAGGATAAGGGACTATAACATGTTATTATGGGACCTGCCAATTGCAGCCATCATACATAAAATAGAGACAAGTATAGATCAGTTTAAAGTGGTATTAAACCCAAAACCAAAAATGTAATATATTGCAGCTTACCAATCATTAGATATGACGGCTGCATTAGCTTTCATTTTTAGTCTTTTTCCCTCTGTTTTCAGATGGTGATCTGGCCAGTAACATACCTCCTGTATCAGAGTGCCCCCTCTCTGAATGAAGGGGAATAGGGGCACCTTTTGATGGCAGCATTGTAAATTTGTGGGGAGGGGAGTCTAAGATGTACTTGCAAATCTAGATAAATTAACAAATTGAAGTCAAATTTCAGCTCACACTTTATAAGCAGTTACAGCAAACAGTTTTTCCCTTTTGGGATAAAGGTTTTACATAAATAAATTAAAGTTATTCATTTAAGCTCCCCTGCTAGTGTTAAATGGTTTGTCTCATCCCTGTAACTGATACATTCTGCTGGAGAGCTCTCTCTTTTGAAAAGCAACAAACTTATTTGCTGGATCGCCAGGTGAAAATAAATTAAAAAAATCAAGTTTAAAAAAGTAAATGAATTCAGCCGTCATAAGAAATGGCAAGCTGCAGTATATTAAAGTGATTATAAAGGCTTGTTTTTTTTTTTTAAATAACAAACATGTTATACTTACCTCCTCTGTGCAGTTTTGCACAGAGCAGCACGGATCCTCCTCTTCTTGGGTCCCTCTTTGCTGCTTCTGGCCCCTCCCTCCTATCAAGTGCCCCCACAGTCAGCAGCTTCCTATGGGGGCACTGGAGCTGAGTCACAGCTCTGTGTATCCATTCAGACAAGGAGTCCTGACCCAGCCCTGCCCCCTCTCTCTCCTGATAGGTTGACTGACTTTAATTGACAGCCAACGGTGCCGCTGCTGTGTCTCAGCCAATCAGGAGGAATGTCCCAGATGGCTTAGACATTCGGGGACATCGCTGGAGAGAGATGGGGCTCAGGTAAGTAATTAGGGGGTGCTGGGGAGGCTGCTAAACACAAAAGTTTTTTTATCTTAATGCATTAAGATAAAAAAAAACTTCTGCTTTTATAACTGTTTTAAATGTATACATTGTCAAAACTTAAAAAAGAAAAACCGTGGCAGCATTAGAGTAATGTACAAGGTTAGCCATCGATTAACGCATAAAGTTTGGAGTATGTCTGTGTTTAAATATGTCGATTTCAGAACCACTTTCAGAAATGTTTAAGCCTGGAGAAGGGATATAATTTATCCTCAAAGTTTGCATCTCTAGTAGCTTATGTTAGCTAATAAACTTTCTGCATTAAAAAAAGAAAATTGGATAGAGTAGCGAAGAGTTAAAATGTTTATCAAGCTATTTATTGCTGCCTGTTTTCCACTGGGGAAATTTCCCTTTGCTTGCTGTCCTAGAGACACAAAAAGAAATCAGAGCTCATAATTCATAAGAGTTTTATATACAACATAAAGCACAACTCAAAAACTTGGGAAAGGCATGGCAGAAACCTTCTCAGTTGTCCAGTATAAGGCTGCATTCACATATGGGAGTTTTGAATCGCAGGCACACATGTAGCGATTCTGCCCTTGATTTCACAACGCCCAGGGGCGAATGACAAATCACACAATTCACTTTTCAGAGGCCATTCATTTGAATGGCACCTAAAAATGCTGTGCGGTTCTGCCTTGATTTTTTGCGTGATAAATCGTGCTGCAGACGCGGCAAACCGCATCGCATGAAGCTTGTTGCCCCAAAAAAGTTCAGCTTCTTTTGGATGACATGCTGTACACTGTGCGATTTGCCGCAATTGCAGTGCGATTTCTTTGCGACAATCACGACAGAACCGGACCACATTTTTAGGAGCCATTCAAATGAATGGTATCTGAAATGTGTGTTGTGCGATTTGTCATTTACACCTGGCCGCTTTGAAATTGCGCAATTCTGCCCACGTTTTAAAACACCCATGTGTGAATTCCGCCTCAACCTACTCAGTTAATCAGTTATAGCACCTGCCTGTCGCAGGCTGATAGAAGTTTAATGAATAATGAGCAGGGTCCTCTGATTCCTCTGATCGGGTCACGGAGCTGAAGAACGGGGAGAGGTATGTGTAAACAAACCTCTGCCCGCGCTTCCTACTCTGCCTGTCATTGATTGGCTGTTCCCGGTCATTGGGAAAGCCGATCAATGACGTCAGACGTCAGCCCCGCCCCTAATGTAAAGAAAAACACACACGTCACAGCCCATAACCCCTCCCCTCCCCCTAGTGGTTAACCCTTTCACTACAACTGTCATTTATACAGGAATCAATGCATTTAAATAGCATTGATTGCTGTATAAATGACAATGGTCCCAAAAATGTGTCAAAAATGTCCGATGTGTCCGCCATAATGTCGCAGTCACAATAAAACTCACTGATCGCCGCCATTACTAGTAAAAAAAAAAAATATTAATAAAAATGCTATAAAACTATCCCCTATTTTGTAAACGCTATAACTTTTGCGCAAACCAATCAATAATCGCTAATTGTGATTTTTTTTACCAAAAATATGTAGAAGAATACGTATCGGCCTAAACTGAGGAAAAAAAAAATTTTTTTTATATATTTTTTGGGGATATTTATTATAGCAAAAAGCAAAAAATATTGCATTGTTTTCAAAATTGATGCTCTATTTTTGTTTATAGCGCAAAAAATTAAAACCGCAGGGGCGATCAAATACCACCAAAAGAAAGCTCTATTTGTGGGAAAAAAAGGACGCCAATTTAGTTTTGGAGCCACGTCGCAAGACCGCGCAATTGTCAGTTAAAGCGACGCAGTGCCGAATCGCAAAAAGGGGCCTGGTCCTTTGGCTGCCAATTGGTCCGGGGCTGAAGTGGTTAAAAAAATGCCACTGTTACAGCCTGTTTATTCAACCCGTAAAAGCAGCTCTATTTAAACCTATGTGTCCATCCATGCACACATAGGCATTTACGGGGGTGTATTAGAAGAGGCGCATTTACAGGTAAAAGAAAAAAAAACACCATAGGTGTGTTAAGAAAATGAGCCAAAATGCAGAAAAAATGCTAGAGACCAAAATGCGTCTAAAAGCTCAGAAACGCTAGACACATCTGGTATTTGAGTGTTAATGCATTCCAATGGCCAGAATAAATTAATGTTCTGGTCAATAGATAGCATTAAAATTCAAATACTAGACGTGCCTAAACACTCCTGCATGTTTAGTATATGGCTTTTACCATGTTTTTTAGGTAGCTTTTTCCTGCCAGCAGTTCTGGTGTTCAGAGAAACTAAACTAATACCTCATGTACATGAGGCCTAACATAATAAAGGATAATATGATTTCCATTTAATGCAACTCCAAAAACTAGGAAAAGGCACAGCTGAAATGTTCTCAGCCATCCAGGTATCACATTTTGAGTTAATCAGGTATAGCATCTGTCTGTAGCAGGTTGCTAGTAGTTAAATCTCTCCTGTGCCCAGCATCCCCCATCCACAATTCTCCCTCCTGTGCCCAGCACCCCTTATCCACAACTCTCTCTCCTGTACCCAGCACCCCTTATCCACAACTCTCTCTTCTGTGCCCAGCACCCCTTATTCACACCTCTCTCACCTTTCCCCGGCACCCCTCCTATTCGCAGTTCTCCCTCCTGGGCCCATCACCCCCCTATACACAGCTCTCTCCTATGCCAAGTACCGCTTATCCACAGATCTCCATTCTGTGCCCAGCACCACTTATCCGCAGCTCTCTCTAATGTGCCCAGCAGCCCTTATTCACACCTCTCCCTCCTGTGCCCAGCACCCCCATATTCATAGCTCTCTCTCCTATGTCCAGCACTGCTTATTCACAGCTCTCCCTCCTGTGCTCAACACCCCTTATCTATGGTTCTCCCTCCTGTGCCTAGCACCCCTTTGTCACATCTCTCCCTCCAGTGCCCAGCACCCCTTATCCACGTCTCTCTCTCTCCTGTGCCCAGATCCCCTTATTCACACATCTCCCTCCTGTGCCTAGCATCCCTTTTATACACAACTTTCCCTCCTGCACAAAGCACCCCTCATCCACAGCTCTCCCTCCTGTGCCCAGTACCCCCCTATCCACAGCTCTCCCTCCTGTGCCCAGTACCCCCCTATCCACAGCTCTCCCTCCTGTGCCCAGCATTGCTTATCCACAGCTCTCCCTCCCGTACCCAGCAACCCTTAGTCATGCATCTTCTTTCTGTGCCTAGCATCTTTCCTATCCACAGCGCTCCCACCTGTGCCCATGACCGAATCCTGTCCGCATGACCGTATCCTGTCCGCATGACCATCTCCTGTATTCTGTCCACATGACCGTATCCTGTCTGCAGGCTCTAACCACCTCCTGTATCCTGTCCATATGCTCTGACCACCTGTGCCCTGTCCATATGCTCTGACCACCTGTGCCCTGTCCATATGCTCTGACCACCTGTGCCCTGTCCATATGCTCTGACCACCTGTGCCCTGTCCATATGCTCTGACCACCTGTGCCATGTCCATATCCTCTGACCATCTCTTGTACCATGTCTGCAATCTCTGACCATCTCCTGTACCATGTCTGCAATCTCTGACCATCTCATCTTTTATCATGTCTGCAGTCTCTGAGGGGGAGCATGGAGAGGAGTCAAGAGTAGGAGCGCCGCCAGATTGGGCATCACTAGAGAAGTCAGATGTGTGTGGACTGTGTAGCGGAGACTATAGGATAAAACCAGAGCCGCCAAGCTCGAGTTGCCTGACTGAGCCCTGTATGGTGCACCTGAGAAGAGGTCAGTCTGAGGGGGGGTCACTGATGTAAGGGGGGGAGTGAACACAATAAGGTATGGGGGCACTGAAATAAAGGTTAACCCTTATATCAGTAACCCCCCTTACCTTAGTGTATTCACTCTGCGGAAGGTAATCTCCGGTCACCAGAGTCCTCCGCTCTCATTAGAGTTCTTAATGTTCTCCTTTACATCAGAGTCTGTAGGATTTCCTCTTATAGTGCAAGGGAGAACTCTGCGGACCCTGATGTAAAGGACAATGCTGCAGACCCTGATGCAAGTGGGAACTCTGATGTAAATGGGAGCGCAGGGACCCCCTTATATCAGAGTTCCCCCTTAGATCATCATCTGTGGCATTGTCCTTTACATCAAGGTTCGCAGAGTTCTCCCTTGCACTGTAAGGGGGAACTCTGTGCTGCCTGTGTTATATTAACCTGACCTTCATGTAAATAGAGAAATTAGTTGTTTGACTTTTGTTTAACTTAAACACATTGCTAATAGCACAGGCTATATGTTTATAGTTTAAATACTAATAGCTGCACAGTTTAGCACAGAAAACAGGCATTTTAGGTACTTTTCTGAAGTGTCAGTAAAAAATTGATGCCATTTGTAATCTCTGTCGTCTTGCCAGTAAATTTCACTTGGGGGGGTTGGCAACACTGGTCAGGCTTCACAAGTTTGTTACACAATTGCAGCAAGTCCACATTGTATGACTCCAGATCTACTTTCTTTGCAAACATTCTGCAAGTCTGCTGCAAGTTCTGGTTCAGTTATGTTGTGCAATAGTCATCGCACCACAGGGGTCACTGTGGCTGAATTGTCATGCCGTAGACCTGCAGAGCTCTTGCTATAGACTCACCAATGCAACTTTGTTCTTGCTAAAAACTTGCCACGCAAATATACTACAAAGTGGAAAAGTGTCAACTAGAACTTGGTTTTTTAAGTGCTCTGCAAGTGTACAACTTGCCAGGGAAAATGTGCAGCAGGTTAACAGACTTACAATTCAACACTGCCACACATTTGTGGCAAGTTATCCTTGCTATCTTTTATCTACAGATGCCTTAGTATCTGCATAGGGAGTTTTTTGGTGAAGGTGAACTAATCCTTTAGGCCGGGTTCACATATTTGTGGCCGCGGTTTCCAGTCTGGGGTCTGTTGCGTTTCTGTTCACTGATTCAGGTGCGATTCAGGTCCGAATTTTTGCCTGAATTCACACCTAAACCAGACCCAAAAACGCACAGGACCCTTTTGTAAACCGTGCTGCGGCCGCCCTGGACATGTGTGAACTGGCTCCATTGACAGCGGATTTCACTGCATCCAATTTGCACATATGTGAACCAGGCCTTAAGGCTTTGCCATGGCCAAGAGCAAGATCTGTGTGATGCAGAGGCACTGCTCAGGCTCAGTACTCATACTGATTCCACCCACAATCATAACTGTAAATAGAAGTCCCATATTGCCCAGTAGTTTGAGGAGAAACTCCAAATGAGCTGCCAGGTATTCAGGGAAGTCGTATCCGTAATTTTTTTAAAAAGAGCAGCAAGGAGAGGCAGAGCGCAGAAGATTTATCCTGGGTTTTGGTCCACTCTAAAGGCAATATATATAATATAACAACCTAACCTTTTTTTTGCAGGAGAATCCATATGAGTTAAAGTATTGGCTGGAAGACATTTATACGCCTGGATATGACTCTCTATTGAAGAAGACGGAGAAGGAGCAGAAAAAATCCAAACTCTGTAAACTCTTGTCTTTTTTGGCACTCACTGTTTGCATTCTCATTGCCATAGTAACAGTTACTGTTTTGTTTACTTAAAAGTATTTCTTTGGTTAATATTTTAGCATACTTTTATAAAACTGTAAAAATTTCACAGAATTCATTTAACATACAGCAGGTACTATTTTTATAATAATAAAACAGAATGTCACCATCTGCCTGGGTGTGCTTTGTACATTATGTGGAATGCCATGTTTCCAGCCAAAGTGTCAAACTTTTCATTCCAATAAGCCAATGTGACTCCTATATGTAAGATTTTGAATAAAACCACAATTAAGTCATTTTTTCCACATCTAACTCATGTGCAGTATATAATATCGTGTGGCCGGTGAGGGAGGGACACTTTGCAAACAGGTGAGTATTTCACTGACCTGCTATGTCATGCATTGTGATCCGGCTGCTGGTGAGTTGTCAGAGGCAAATGGATCTCTAGTCTGACATTGGCTTCATGCTGCACTCACATTTGGCTGTTTATGGATGCATTTTCCATAGAAATTAATGTACAATTTTTGCAATACGCTTTGCAATGCACACCAATGGGCTTCATTGCATAAAATATATAAATATACATGCACACACATCGATTAACATTTTACACTTGAAGGCAAACTTTAGAGAGCACACTGACATGCATTTTCATGTATTACCGTATTTATTGGCGTATAACACGCATCGGCGTATAACACGCACCCCAAGTTTAGGAGGGCATTTTAAGGAAAAAAAGTTTTAGGAGGGAAGTTCAGGAAAAAAAAAAAAAACTTACATTTAAGCGTCATTTGCAACTTGCCCAGCGTCATTTGCAGCCTTGCCCAGTGTCATTGCAGCTTGCCCAGTGTCATTGTAGCTTGCCCAGTGTCATTGTAGCTTGCCAGCGTCATTTGCAGCCTTGCCGCGTTTAAATTTCCCGCCGCCGAGACAGACCGCGCGTGCGCTGCCGAAAAAGACCGAAGCGCCACCGAAAAAGATATAAATATTCTAACCCGAACGGCAAACCCCCTTGAAGTCTATGGGAGCCGAACAGGAAAAATCAAAAGTGCCCATTCTGAAGACTTATATGCAAGTAATTGGCCATTAAAGGGGTATGGGGTCTGGGTACTACCCTGGCAGTACATTTAATGCATCATTAAAAGAAAAAAAAAAGAAAAAAATTATAATTTTTTCAGGAGCAGTGATTTTAATTATGCTTAAAGTGCAACAATAAAAATGAAAAATTCCTTTAAATATAGTGCCTGGGGGGTCCTATTAATGTGCTTGTAAAGTGGTGCATCTGTAGCATGCATAAAACATGCTCCAGCAAAAGGTACATTTCTAAAGAAAAAAAAAATGAGTCAAATCCCATTTAAAATGACCCGCAGTTACAATTGCCGGCATGCGGCTATTGAAAAAATAAAGAAAAAAACTGTGTGGGGTCCCCCCCCCCCACCCAGTCCATACCGGGCCCTTTGGGTCTGGTATGGAATTGGAGCAGAACCCCATGCCAAAATCCAAACCAGACCCTTATCAGGGCATGCAGCCTGGCAGGTCTGGAAAAGGGGGGGACCCATGCTAGTTTTTTCTTTATACTTTTTTTTAATTGTGCAACTGTCAGCGGGGACTTATTGACTTATTGGTTGTTAAGGACACCGCAGACTGCTTCCTGGCCCTGTTGCTTAACAACCAGCTTACCCTGCGCCCTGATTGGGCAAAGCTTTGTCAAATCACGAACCGTGCAGCACTCGGGGTGTTCATCGGGGCAAACACCCTGCAAATTTGGGTGTTCTGCCAATGGCCAAACAGGCAAATGTTTGTCCCAAACTCATGCTTGGACCGAATCGTTCGCTCATCCCTAGTATAGACCAACAAATGGCACCATGAAACTACATGATCAAGGCAGGTGAAAAACCCAAAGTGCGGGCAGAAAGATTATTAATGCCTTTAATGGAGTTCTCAGAGCATGGACACTACTCATCTGTTCTGTAGTTCCGGTGATAGCATAGCATTGTGCTGAGATGCAGTGCCAGGCTGCACAAAAGAAGTAGCACCTGCATTCGTTTTTCAGTATAACAGAGGGAAATAAAGCCATCCTTGATGACTTTGGGATTCTGAAAAAAAATGCTCACTGGGCCTTCTGTTTCCTTTGCTTGTGTAAACTAGTTAGCTACTATCAGTGAACTGTTGCTATGGATCAGGTGCAGAGTTTAATGCAGAGTATCAAGTAGCTGGAAGCTCAGGTTGCAATTTTTCTTTTACACCGAAGTGTGCGGGACAATGTCACAGCCAGAAGCAAGGAAAAGCCTTCTGAATGACACAGTGAAGCCAAGGTGTTAAATAGATTGTATACCCACCAGTGAGAGCAGAACACTACACAAACACTTAGTACAGCCCTAAGCAGAGGAAGGAAAGAAAATTAAATTTAAGTCTCCTGAGGCAAAAACAGTATAATATGATTAAACTTAAGGTAACCTTATGAAAATAAAAGAATGAAATAGTGCAACTTTTCCTATGCAGGCACCCGTAAATGGAAGGACTTTTATATGACTTTACTTGGAAATAAAATGAATGGGATTAGTAAAATGCTTTTCTTTTAAAAAGCACATGCATATAATAAAAAGATAAAGACAACCCCTTACAACCCTTCAATCAATTTACTGTGGCACCAGGATCTTAGTACGGTAAGCCACCAGTGTAAAGTAGGGGTGTAGGGGCAATTAAAATAGTGGTTTTGTTTTTGTTTTTTGTGTGTTGTTTTTGTGTTTTTTTTGTTTGTTTTTTTTTGTGTGTTTTTTTGGTTTTTGGTTGTTTTTTGTTTTTGTTTTTGTGTTTTGTTGTTTTTTTTTTTTAGGGGCAATTAAAATAGTGGGGCAATTAAAATAAAAACAAGAATACAAGAAAATTCATAATTTGTGTTAGGAAGACTTGGGGTATTCACTGATTAGGTATTGGCTGGACAAATAAAATGAATCAAAACTATGCATACTAAAGTATTTACATGGGGTTGTACATCCCCACAAACAACCACCCTAAAACTTTAACCAAACCACCTGCTCAGTCGATCAGGACTCAAGCACCAAGTAACTGTAACAACCATCAGGTACCGCCATAAACACTGTCCACCCACACCTGTGAGCCAAATTATCCTAGTAAAGCTAACGATCACAATATCGTTCAAAAAAAAAAATACCGCTTTTGAAGCAAGCGATCATACGATAATCTGATTGTTAGTACACAGTCTTCGTCCGAAATTTTCCGGGACAAACACGAAAAATGTTCTTGTACGATACCAGATCGTACGCTTTTTGTTTAATCAGTACAGTTTTCATCTAAAAATACAATACAAATACATTACATCACTTCTGAATTTTTATTCTCTTGTACGAGAATTTTTTTACTTTAGTGAATGAATGAATGACTTGTATAGCGCAACCTATGCAAACTGAATCGCCTCAGGGCGCTTTTTGCCACTGGTGTCCATCTGTGGTATAGTGCGGTCCTTGCCCTGTGGGGTCCTGACACGCTTACAACACATACACATATTTGGCCAATTTTATCGACAGGATCTAATTAACCTACCAGCATGTCTTTGGAGTAACCTATTAGTTTTCAATATGGAGACTATAATGCAAGAAAAAAGCGGACAATCATTTGGGGGAGAGGGAAGATGATAACTTGATTGAAGATTCAGACTATTGTACCAGATCACAGATGCTAGAATTCATAAAGGAAAACACTTCAACCCCATTGGTTGCCAAATTCAAATTCAAATTCAAATTTCAGTTGTTTTTTTTTATTTTTATTTTTTAACTATCCATAATCAAAGCGGTGAGGCTCTTCTGGTAATAGTTGTTCTCTATAACTTATCAGTGACCAGGATGTAAGCCAGGGGCAAGAAGCCACAGGACCTGAAAAGATAAACAGAGAAAGCCAGCAGAAAAATTCAAAATCTTTGATTGCTTTAATTCAATTAAAGCTGTTAATCATGAAGCTAATACAGGGAGAAAAAAAGAGGTTGGTGATAAGTCCCATGATGACACTTGGCTAGCCCTGTGTGCCCAGCGTATTCCGAACAAGCAGTAGGAGCATTTTAAAAATAAACATTGTTTTAAAAATCAACAGTGTAATAAGCCTAGCATACTTATTATTATAATTATTATAATTCTAAAGGATTTATATAGTGCCAACGGTTTACACAGTGCTTTACAGCATAAGGGCAGACAGCACAATTACGATACAATTTCATACAGTAGGAAACAGAGGGCCCTGCTTGTTATATCTTACAATCTAAGAGAAATCATCAGTATACAGTTTATGTAATACCATTTTTCCACTAAACTAATATTTTGCCATGTAAAAACGGAAAGCCCAAAGGCTAACACTAGAACCGACTATCAGAAAAACCTTTATATATATATATATATATATATATATATATATATATATATATATATATATATATATATATGTAAACACAGCTGCTAGCACCCCAAAGTCTAATACAAACTCAACAAATACATATATTCAAAAAACGTGATGACGTCACCATCGCAGGCTCTACCCTGTGCATTTCATCACTACTGGACGTCGTCTGGGCCCCTTATACATCATCACTAACTGTCCATCCATGCTCCTGTGTAGGAGTGAGTACACAGGAAGAACTATCATGTGCCCTACACATCCAAGCATTCAGTGCACCTAAGGAAACTCACTCCCACCCATTTACCCTATGTCTGCCCCATCCACTTGTTAGTCATTTCCCGGACATGCAAAGGACACATGGCAGAATTTACACACTCGCCATCCTACCTCAGCAGAACTGAAAGGAAAAGTGATACATCCATATCTGACATTACACACTCGGGCAAAGCTGACAATACCCAGTAAGCAAGCATCTGCATCACTTCAGGTCTGATGTCTGTCCTCACTACTGGTAGTAGTATATATGCCTAGTATCAAACAATTAGAATTTTAAGATCAACAGTAATTACTTTATTAGTGATTATTAATTTCTGCGGTAGTGGATAGAGGTTTTTAAAAAAAATGTAAGCCCAGATTTTAACAGTAAATAAAAAGATGAACAAATATGAGGAATGTGTTAGGGGTTACCTGCCAAGACAAATATATTATTTTATTTTAATTTTTAATGTTATTTTATTCTATTGTAAATGAGAAGGTGATGCTCTGTGGTACTGTAAATAACTTTTTACATTTTACATGTTAACCAACTGGAAGTTTTGTGATGTATTGGTTTAATAAAATTCTATATAGATGTTTTGAAAGTGCTATATATTTTAACTTATTAACTTTAACTTAGAGTAACTTATTGTGGTGGGGTGATTTTAAGTTTTTTTTATTGACTATATGGAATATGAATGAGTTTTAACCCCTATTTGAGAAGCTGAGCCCTCTAACAGGTTAATTATCAACATGATCCTTGGTGGTTTGGTACTGCTAGCTGTGAAAGGGTGAAGCCGATCCAGGGAGGGCCTTTAAATCTTGGGTTGCTGTGCCACGCAGCCTTACCCTTTGATGAAGTCGCAAGGACAACACGCATCAGAGCGGGGCTGCACAGTAACCAGTAGAGACATTAGAAGTCAGACCAGAATTAATGCAGACGTGGACTGGAAGTGATGCGAACGGGAGATCGGGTGAGACGCTGCATCCCCCGGCCCGACTGGTTCTGATGGCTCTGAATCACTTAAAATGCAATATTGATGAGCACCGTTTTATTGATGTTTGAGAGTGTCATTTTAATCAGTTGTTTTTTAATAAACAGTTTTTGCAGTATTATGCTATGGAAGCTTTTCTTTCCTCTAAGTCCCAGTGGTATTATGATGGGTGAGAGTGAATAAAGAAGATATAGATCAGAGGAGCCACTATAAGGAGATTTTAAAGAAAGGGCTTTTTACCAATCATGAAAATGAGAGGCAAATTTCAAAATGAAAATGTGTTAATCACTGTAACAAGCAATCACAGTGTGACAGTGTGACAAGTCCCTACTCTGATGGCAGTATGTAAAAAAATTAAAAGAAAGAAAAAATAATAAATAAAAAAAAATGGAATGGCAAACCACCACCTGGAGAGACTTTCTCCTTCTGTCCCTTTCCTTCTTTCCCTCTTTTCTCCTTTTTTTTTTTTTTTTTTTTTTTGTATGACATATGCATATGGGACTTTCGCATTGTGACATCATATAATTTTTTCTGTAATAAGTATGATAGTTCTTCAAACAGACTACTAAAATATATAGGAACATGGTAAATACTAAAGATATGAACATGTTCTGGGTCTTTACACATCTATTTTGGTATGTATCTTCTATACTTTGCCTACAACCTTGGTTAACAAAGCACCTAATTCCCCTAATTGCCCCCACTCTACCACAGTTTGAACCCATTTGGGGTAGTAGAGTGGTCTGGAGGCATGATATTACAGCACCTGGGTAAAGTTCGGAGATGCTGTTCTTGTACATACAAGGTTAATACATAAGCCCTTCCTATAGTGTTCCTCTATCTTAAGTTCCCACCTCATACCTTAGACCACAAGATACTAGTACTTTAATCTATGTTGTTTGATTATTACGATATCCCATATATGACTGTAAATATATGTACTATATTGTTTTATTTTTATTTTTGTTTTGTATTGTTCTTTTATGTGAAAATAAAAAAATTTTGAACGAGAAAAAAAAAATGGAATATAAACTTATTACATTAGTTTTTTTGTTTTTACAAACTGTCAACAGTCAGTATCCCTGATCACCGCCACGCTTATATAATGAAGCTGTACAAAAAAAAAAACTGCATTTATTTAATTTCTTCATTTTGCAAACAATTGTGACAAAAATGACAGCATCAAAAAACTCAGCATGCCTCTTACTAAATATGTTGGACTGTCTACTTTCCAAAAATGGGTCATTTGGAGGGTATTTGTACTATCCTGCCATTTTAGTGCCTCAAAACTTTTGTTAGGTCGTCAGTACATCAGGACTAATCAATTTTCAAATATATATACCATAGTTTGTAGACTCTATAACTTTCACACAGACTAAATAATATACACTGATTTGGGGTTATTTTTTACTAAAGAAATGTAGGAGAATACATTTTGGCCTAAATTTATGAAAAAAATATTTTTTTGTTTGTAACAGAAACTTTTTTCTCTTTGTATGAAAAAAAAAATATATATTTTATTTGGGTACAGTGTTGCATGACCGAGAAAATGGCAGTTAAAGCAGCACAGTGTAAAAGTGTACAGCGTGCTAAACCCTACCAATTATACCACAATAAATAAATAAAAGGTCAATACTAAAAATAATTTTCACATAGAAAAGGTGCTGCCTTAATGTGTATAATACCACAAATAAACTATAATATGTTGAAAGCAGCATTAATCCTTTACTCCCAAAGTGCTAGCGCTTAAATGAACCTTGCAAGTATCAAGTTATATACACAACAAAAACATAAATGGCTATATTCCATAATCTGCAAAAAAATATATTTGTGCAATAAAATGCCATAGAGTGAATAAAAGGGTCCATTCCACCATGCGTTTACAAATTGTATACACCAGAGGTAAATAATCAAATGACAAAAAACCAAGTCCATTAAGTGCTCCACACAAAAGTGAACTTTCATATGTGATCCATCCACTCCGAAAAAGTTAAAATCTTGTGCACACGCCTTTGGACAGCCTTAAACTCACCATAAGAGATGGACCCTTGTTATGTGACAAAAGGTCAGTAGTGCATTAAGGTGTTCATCCTCTCCTTCTCCTTTACAGACCAGGATTTGCTCTACTTATAGAAAAGAAACAGGGGGGGACTCATCGTGTAAAACCATAGATTACTGGCACAATCAAAAAGAATAGACATGCAGTGGAAGCCGCAGCCGCTCCGTTCCGCTATACAGAACCATCTTCTTACAGTACAAGCACCCCCCAGACAGAAAAGCACTCCCTAGGGACACATTTAACCCTTTGATTGCCCCTGATGTTAACCCCTTCCCTGCCAGTGTCATTAGTACAGTTACAGTGCATATTATTTAACACTGATCACTGTATTGGTGTCACTAGTACCCAAAAAAGTGTCAAAAGTGTCACTTAGTGTCTGAGTGGCTGGTAGGGTTGCCACCTTTTCTTCAAGCCAAACCCAAACACTTTAGCAGCCTGGGACACCTTTGGGTACCCCAAGGAGAGTAGTAATGCGGTGTGCATAGCAAGCTGCAGTGAACAGTGGGTGTGGTCAAATATCTCTTGCGGACATAATCGCCCTGCCCCCCCCCCCCCCCCCCAGTGATGACGAACCTGCCCCCAGACAGTCACAGCCCAATCTGAATAATGTGTCAGAGTTTCAGTCTGCCTGAAATCCGGACACATGATTTAAAATCTGGACTGTCCGGGTGAATCCCGAAAAGGTGGCAACCCTAGTGGCTGGCTCAGACTCTCAGTGGCTCAGCTGAGAGTCTGAACCCGCTGTCAGCTGAAAATGGGTCAGAGAAGTGCAGAACGAAGTGCACTCCTGTGATCTATAGGAGAAGTAGGGCCAAAAGAGCTTTGGCCCTACTTCTCTTTTAAAAAATATTCTATTTATAAGTGTAACTTACATATATTTTTTTTGCAGGGGTGTTATATTTGATGCAGTTCAAGCTGAACAGAGTAGTCTACGCAGTATGGACATACTGTATATTAGGTCTTTAAGCAAGCAAACTTTAAAACTGCTTTAGATGCATTTTTTTTTATTAGCAGTCTTTTCTAGCTGCATCAAAGAGCAACAATCGCCTTGGGAAAACAGCCTCCTCTCTGTTATCGCTTGACTTTGTACACTTTCTGGCATTTCAGCATTCAAAAGTGTGCACACGCAAATGGAATCAGGTGGGAATGCACGTTTTTTTTTGTTGAAGAGCACATTTTACACCTTTGCCTTTTAGGGACTTGAAGCCTAAGTCTTCCATCAGACTTTTTAGGTAAACATACAAAATCTGATTTCTCTCAATGCAACATGTGTATTATTGCAAATGGCCGGGCTGTCTGCTTTTAAAACAATAATCCTAAATTTCAGTATCCAGCCCAACTTTATGTTCTTCCTGTGGACGCTTTTAGTAAACTCAAATGATCTGAAAAATATTGCTTTGCTGCCATCTAATGGCTTCATATGGTTAATGCATGCTTTGTAGTCCCAGCTTGCTTAAAGTGAATCTGGCATGCATTTTAAACTTTTGAAAATGACACTACTGCTTAAAACCATATTAACATTATGTGTAAGAACTCCCCCCCCCAGGATGTACACTTTGCAAGTGAATTTGCAATTTTCAAGGCAATATGCACTCAAACTTAGTGAATGGGGTAAAAGAAAAAAACAAAAAACAAAACTATGACTTCCTATCATCCAATTTTGTGCAAGCAAAAAGTGTGTACAAATTGTATACACCAGAGTGTGTTTTTTTTGCATGTGATTGAGTAAATTTAGCAGAGTGAAACTTCACCACATTCACTAAGCTCTTGGGCAAATTCTCTTGCCAGTGAACAGCATATTTGCCTTTAGAAAATGAACCCTATAGTATAGTATGTAGAGCAGGGGTCCCCAACCTTTTGAAGAGCGAGGGCCACTTAAGCGGCTTGGTAACCGGTCACGGGCCATAATGAGAGGAGCAGGTGGATGGCACGTCCGTGTCCGCTCTGCATTTGCAGAGCGGACACGGACGTAGCCCACAATACTTTTTAGTGGATCGTATTAGAGGTAGAACACAAGTCGGTTTATGTCCGCCACTACTTAGAGGTGAATGGAGGGTCCAATTGGTCGGACTGTCGGACTGACCATGTGAAAGGGGCCCAAGGCTGCTTTCACACTGATGTGCTGCGGTTTAACCGCACCACGTGTGCAATGCAGTGTACCTTTGGCTTTCCTGCAGTTTGCAATAGACTTCTATTATATTCTGCAGGTTTGGTGCACTTTCAGAAAGCTCACCAAACTCGCAGGTAATAATAGAAGTCTATGGCTCAGTGCAGGTAACCCGCAGGTAAACTGCTCTGTACCTGCGGATCAGTTTGAAAGTAGTCCAGTAACCACTGCAGAAAAGATATGCCCATATATACACTGTGATTTTAGTAATAAACTGACCTTTAATAACAGTATTCTTCCTATTCTATCCCAGAGCAGGAGGTCGCGGGCCACATCAGAGGGCTCCGCGGGCCACATGTGGCCCCCGGGCCACTGGTTGGCCACCCCTGATGTAGAGCATAACTTTAATAAATAAAAGCAATGTATATTAATGTATTACCAGCTGCAAAAGAGAAGTGGATCCTTAAGCACTTCAGCCCCGGAAGTTTTGGCTGCTGAATGACCAGGCAATTTTTTGCGATACGGCACTGCAACACTTTAACTGATAATTGCACGTTGTACCCAAACAAAATTATGTCCTTTTTTTCCCACAAATAGAGCTTTCTTTTGGTGCTATTTGATCCTCTCTGCGGTCTTTATTTTTCACGCTATAAACAAAAAAAGACAGACAATTTTGAAAAAGAAACACAATATTTTGTACTTTTTGCTATAATAAATATCTCCAATTTTTTTTTTTTTAAAAGGCAAATTTTTTCTTCAGTTTAGGCCGATATGTATTCTTCTAGATATTTTTGGTAATAAAAATCGCAATAAGCGTTTATTGATTGGTTTGTGCAAAATTTATAGCGTTTACAAA
Source organism: Lithobates sylvaticus (assembly GCA_028564925.1). Taxonomy (NCBI): domain Eukaryota; kingdom Metazoa; phylum Chordata; class Amphibia; order Anura; family Ranidae; genus Lithobates; species Lithobates sylvaticus. The sequence continues at coordinate 179,310,036 of CM053026.1, forward strand.
ATAGTAGAAAGATTTATGGCATTTTTATTATTATTATTTTTTTCCCTAGTAATGACAGTGATCAGCGATTTTTATCGGGACTGCAACATTATGGCGGACAGATCGGACACTTTTGACACATTTTTGGGACCATTGGCATTTATACAGTGATCAGTGCTATAAAAATGCACTGATTACTGTGTAAATGTCACTGGCAGGGAAGGAGTTAACAGTAGGGGGCGATCAAGGGGTTAACTGTGTTACCTAGGGAGTGATTCTAACTGTGGGGGGGATGGGACTGCCTGGGTGAGGATAGCGATCGTTGTATGAACAACAGATCGCTCTCCTCACCCCTGACAGCATGGAGATCTGTCTGTTTACATTGACAGATCTCTGTTCTGACTCTGTGTGGAGTGATCGCGGGTGCCCGGCAATCATCGCGACCTCCCGGCACGGGCATCGGCTCTGGCATCGCGCACACGCACCCTAGTGGTCAAAAGGCGAACCGACGTACAGCTACTTCGGTTCAACCAGGGGAGCCAACCTGCCGCAGTATAACTGCCGGAGGCTGGTCTGGAAGGGGTTAATGTAAGCATTATATACCACTCAACACAGGGTAACTTTAACTACTAAGCTAAAACTATGCTATAGAGCATAAAGGGGAAGTTTGAGAATAATAATTAAAAAAAAAACCTGACTATACATACTCACCTCTTTGGCTGCAGCATTGCTGTGATGCTGCAGCTGTCCCCCTCAGCTCTATGACTGAGCACTGAGTGATCACATGACAGCTAATTGCTGGTGTGCTCTGAGCAGAGAGAGGTGACTATCAAGCATCGCTCTCTGCCCTGCCCCTCCAGCACTCACTGAAATGCCAAATTGGTGAGAGGGCAAGAGCAGCTGAATCAGGCTCTCAGCAATGTGCTGAGAATTTGAGTCAGCTACCAGTCAGGCATCTGGGTGTATCCCAACATTAGTCTTGGGATCCTTCAGAGCCTGCTTTGAGAGAAAATCATTTTTTTTCCTGCACAGATGTGCAATAGGCAGCCTTTACACAACCAGGGGCTGACTGGCAACTTTTGGCCCAGGGGGCATTTGCAAATAAAAATCCTCAAAAGGACTTTTGAGTGTCGGCCTCTGCAATTACTGGGTACTAACCCTGGGAACCCCTAGAAAACGAACGACGAGCTACAAGGAGGAGGTAATCGGTAAGCCCAGAAAATACATAGCCGCCCCGCAGGGGTTATGGCGCTACAGTAGTATTACTGACGGTGACGTATGCACTGTCCACGTAAAACTACATATACATGGTACTGCATAAAATTGTGCAGTACCCATAGTTGCCATCATCCGGTCAGTTTCTGCACCAGAAACTGACTGGAAACTGACCAGAAACTGACTGCATGGTGTGAACTAGAGCCATTGGAATACATGGAAAACACTGTGCATGTATTTTTAGTGCAGAAATAAAGCACACGGAACTGAACGGAACTGCGTCTGGTGTGAACTGGCCCTTAGACAGATTTGTGAACAATAAAAAAAGTCGTAGATCTTTACGTTCAGCTCATGATAAATAGGGGCAAACACAAAAGTATAATTTTGCTCAATGTATATATATATATATATATATATATATATATATATATATATATATATATATAAAATATATAGATATATCTATAGATCTATATATCTATATAGCTATAGATCTATAGATATATAGATATATATCTATATAACTAGAGATAGATAGATAGATAGATAGATAGATAGATAGATAGATAGATAGATAGATAGATAGATAGATAGATAGATAGATATGCTATTATAATAAATTAAAAAAATGTTATGATGGTTGGGGCTGCACTAGAGAGGTGGCATTCTGTGTTATGGATGTTCAATGACCCAGCCAATCAGCAAAGCTGGCTGAAATATTTGAGAAGCTTTCAAGCCCATGATCTTCTCTACTGGGCTTCTACCCTGAGGATGCTTTTGAGAGAACTGCAGGAATCTCCCCACCTAGAAGGTAAACCTGAAGATTCTGGCTGCTAAGCTTCCCTGGACTTAAGGAACCAGCTGACAGAGAGAATGAATGTTTGAGTGGAGAATATACATGGTAACCTTTTTATGTTGCTTTTCCTTGGAAGAGAGAAGAAGTTGATGAGCTGGTCTGTGTAGCATAAATGAGCAATTCAAACTCCCTGGTTAGGGGACTCTTTGATTGGAATAATGTCAATATGATCATCAGAACTCAGCGGCTTGCAGAGTTACAGGACTACAAGTCAGAGCCTCTGCCGAGTAATAGACAAGGTCAGGGACTGCTATTTTTTGTAACTTGTTTTTCATTCTTTGTGATTGTGTGTGTAGTTGCACAGGTACTATATCGAGAAACTTAAATCATTTACTGTATATAATCAGTTTCCTTGGAGTGATTGCAAATGAATTCTAAGATGAACAGGGCCAAGCAATTGTAGATATCTTCTATTCTTGTCTCTTGACTATTAAACTAAAAGATCAAGTGCCCAAGCACTACTTTCAGAGAGTTTAGAAAGAAGACCAGAGACTCTAGAAAGATAAGCTTTCAGGTATTTTGTGCTCCTTTCATCCTTTCATCCAGTTCTCCATGTTTTAGTCCAATAAACCTGTTCCAGGGTAATCCTAGTAACAGGGCCCAATCATACCATCATAAGATCAATGTTCTTGAGACCTTTTTGCCAAATAAGTGGACCTAGGGCAGTAATGGCAAACCTTTTTGAGCCCGAGTGCCCAAACTGTAACATAAAACCAACTTATTTATTTCAAAGTGCCAACATCCATTGCCATGCAGCACATCACACATCTCCATCACACTGTAAACATCTAGCACATATGTATTTGCCTTCAGCTCACACCTCTCTGTTGTCCGGTCCCATCACATCAGTGAGCTACAGCATATTATACATCGCCATGTAACTCATAGCACATCTCCTCACCATGCATCACACCCCTTCATGCAGCTCATGGTACACTTTCCTCTCCATCACAGATCTGGTCCCCCCTCTACAACTCACCACCCCCTCCCCCCTCTGCTTTGGTACGGAAGTGGTGTAGTGACACTCATGTAGCCCGTCTTGCTCCCTCTGCCCATGTACACCTCTCCTGCTATCACCATAGCACAGAACATGGTCAAATGGCGTGGCCCATCACCAGCCGCTCCAGCCTCATCTCTGGGCTTTCTCACCAATGGAACAAAGCAGCTGCACACAGGTGACCCCCCCTTCTCCCTTAATGCCAGTCAATTGGCTGTTCTTTCCCTAGCCGAGGGAGGTGATTGGCCAGTCTGTGCATCGGTCCCCCAGCACTTTCTCCAAAGAGTTGTCTGCTGAGTCAAAGTGCTCTGTGTGATCTGGAGGAGGTAGGCGGTGCCAGGACAATGCGGGGACACTGGGAGCTTTGTCCTCCTAGTGAAGTGTGCCTGGAGCTTCTGCGTGCCCACAGAGAGGGCTCTGTGTGCCAGCTGTGGCATGGGTGCCATAGGTTTGCCATCACTGACCTAGGGCATTCACTAATATTGCTACAGCTGTTATTATTAGACAAGTCTTTCTATATTAATAGTTTATTATTGTTGCTCATAACTTATTGGTGTATATATGTATATATTTAACAACTGGTGACAAAAGTACCATACTTATCGGCATATAACACACACTTTTTGCCCTTGAAAACAGGGTGCAAATAATGTGTGTGTGTTATACGCCAATACTTTCCATTGGGCTGCCTCGGAGGGGAAGGTGGGTGAGCGCCGCTGGATTACAGAGATCGGAGATCTCCTGCTTACTCGGCGGTCGCTGCTATACGAAGTCCCGCCTCCTGGACCAGCTCCTATGATAGACAGCACCCTGGTCCAATGTCGGGACATGTGCCGTCTATCATAGGAGCCGGTCTAGGAGGAGGGACTTCCAATAACAGCTGCAGCTGAGTAAGTGGGAGATCCCTGCTCTGTGTAATCGGGCGGCTCTAATCTCCATGCACTGGTAAGGCTGTATTGATGGTCACTGATTAGGCTGCATTGATGGGCAAAGGGGAGGCTGCATTGTTAGGCACTGGTGAGGCTGCATTGATGGGCACTGACCCTTATGTTGCTTCAAAGTTCTTTATTTAAAATTTAAGTTTTTTTCCTGAAACCTCCCTCTTAAAATGTGCGTGTTATATGCTGATAAATACGGTATATCTGTTCTCTTGTTATTATCTCACATGCATTATACCAGTTAGGTCTATGTGTAGTAGTCACCTTGCTGTATGTTAGTAGGCAAACTTGTTTATTGTAATAGAACATGCCGCTCATGTTAGTCTAGGTAACCCTCTCACCTCTGGCCTGGGATTCTACAGCTATTTTTAGCTGAAGGGCTCAATAATCAGCCTGAGCTTGAGTCAGTTTAAGCATCTGACGTCCACTTCTGGTAGTTATAGGTTTGGTTACATGACAGATTAGACACTACTAGGGACTATGCAGAAATACTCTTGGTTCCAGTGATATGCCAGGGTTTCTGCAGTTGAAAAGCTATATTCCAGGCTGGTTGGACAACATCTGAAGGGTCTCCCCATCACTACAGATCCTGACTTTAGGTATCCGACACCAAGACAAACGCTGCGTCATGATCATCCTTAGAAGTCCCTGCAACTGGACTTTTCTCTTGGCCTCGTACTCACGATCAGACTTCAAACAAACTTTCCAGTGGATTTCTGTCCAAAGGGCATTGGCCGTGAACTTGTATTGCATACACACGGCAGGACTTTTTCAGACAACCAAATCACCAGGTTTTTCTGCTCTATACCCCCACCCTTTGGTCAACTTCTGTATTGTTGTCTGATCTTTTGCATTGGTTCTGAGCATGCGTGTTTGTACTTTGGACTTAAGTACGATTGGTTTTCTGTACACACGATCAGACTTTGCTCTATCGGACTTTTGTTGCCGTCAAGTTTGTCTGTTTGCAGAGCGAACTTTTGTCCGATGAAAAACTAAAAAGTTTGTCCGATGGAGCGTACACACGGTCGGATGTTGCCTTAAAATAGCTAATTTGCATATCTATTGTCAAAAAGTCAGATCGTGTTTATGGACCTTATTATTAACTATATATACCCTGATATATGTGCACATTTCCACTAGGACTCTTGTTGGGCTCTTTGCTGATATTACCTGTTTGTACACTGGATGTACTGTATGAACTATTATCATTCTTTTCTTATATAAAGCAAAGCTTGTATTATTTTCATACTGGTGTGTAGTAAATACTTATGGTTAATGTTATATGCTGGTTGCAGTCGTTCCTCTCCTCCCAAATACTTTGATTAGATTACTGGTTAATTTCCCAGGAAGGATATCTGATCACAAAGCCCCCTGTCCTGGATGGAGGCATTGCCAACTTTATTATCAAACCTACTCTGCAAAGTTTCCGGTTCTTTTAATCACCTACAGGTTTTGCACAATATTCTGTATGGAGAGGGCCATTTTGTCATAAACATACCCACCCCAAAAAAAAGTGGGCTACAAATGTTTCCAATTAGCCAACAGCTTCTGCCTATTTAGGTGGCAATATCAAAGGCCTTCAGCAGTAAAAGGTGCTCTTATTGTGTGTGGACCTGATCCTTCTCTATGCTGCCTAGCTCAATTTGTGCTGCTGTCTGTGTCATCCAAAGATAATTCAATCAAATAGTGGAGAGATGAGCAAATCATTTTGATGCCTGTCATTCTTGGAGAAGGAACTGTCTTTCTATGATAAGTCAAATACTGTATATTGACTAATATATTATCATGTTTCTATGACTTTGTAAGTAGTTCCGGGTTGTTTTCAAACCCATTCTTTTGGTGCTGCATTCCATACAATTTTTTTAAACTCACGGAATTTGCTTAGAATACCGAGTGCTGAGAGTCTCTCATATAATGCAGGTGTCTAGACAAGGGGTTACATTTTCAGTTAGAGTTTACTGGTAGAGCGATGCTTAGCAGGAAATCTGTCATTGGTTTGATGGGAGGAGGATGGGATTTGAGCTGTCACTGCGACAAGCATGCCCTGATACAACTTTACTGTTCCTTAGTGTCACTTTAGAGGTATCTTGGCTTTTGTTAGTATACCCTGCAATAATTGATGCCACCTAGATGCGTCAATGAGCACGCCAAGTCAAATCACTGCAACTTTTCTCCAAATATTTCACCATGTGCATTTGTTTCTGGACCACAGGAATTTACATCCTAAAGCTGCATACATTTATTATGATAATGATTCATTTCAGTGGTAGCTGGTGCTCCTTTTTTGGGGGGGGGGGGGGGCGGAAAAACCTCGGCTTCCTCCTCGTCGGCTTCACCCAGCGTCTCCTCCTCGGCTTCATGGCTGCTTCCCCTTCGTCTTCTATGATCACTTCTCCTCTCGGCCAATCGGGGCTCAGGACCCAGTAGAAAATTTTAATCATAAGGGCATTGTTAATGATGTCCAGGAAAAAGTGCAAATGTGCCAAAATGTTCAATAAAAAATAAATAAATAGTGATTTTTAGTTATGAATTTAGGTCTCCTTTAAAGAAAAATCTCCCACTGCCAATATCTCCTTTTGAATAAACAAATTGTCTGTCTGTCATGCTAATCTATTGATTTTAAAACTTTCTGAAACACTGACCTGTAACATTTAAGAGTTCTACCTTCACTCAGAATTTATAAGCTGTATGCTTATTCAAGCTAAACAGAAAGTGCTCTCTAGAGAGGGTCCCGTTCAATCAAAAACTGAAGCATAGTAAACACAGTTTACTATGCTTCAGTTATGAAAGTACACAGTGCTTGGAATGTACACAGAAAGGGGCCAGTAAATATGGCATATTTATCACCCTGTGATCTCTATCCTGAAGAGATCTCCATGCGTGCCCGCGGCAGCAGTCAGGAGGAAGCAGAGGGGAAGTGTGGAGGGCAGATGGGTGGGCCCCGGCAGCAGGGGGAATCAGATGTGGGCAGGGATGGACAGGGAGGGGAAACGGGGGTGCAATTACGGGAACCGATTGCCTGTGTGGCTCTCTCTGCAGCAGCTGAAAGCCAGTGGGAAGGAGAGGGGGAGAAGCTGGCTTTCAATTAGAAGATCGGTTCCTGTAATCATGTCCCCACCACACCAATCACCCCCTCTGACCACATCTGATTCCCCCTGTTGCCTGGGTCCCCCTGCTGGCCCAGGCCCCATACAGGAGAACCAGTGGTACCACTTTATCGGTGGCCCTGCGTGCCCCACTTTATTTGGTGCGCATTTGCGATTGGTTAGAGTAGAGAGAGAGAGAGAGAGACCCTATCTGAAAGGGACAGAGAATCGATCTCAAGTACTACTACCACCACTTGCTTCAGGGCTACTTGAGCTGCCACCTGTGTCAGCTACCTATCAGTCCACGACCCCCAGCAGATGCCGTACCAGAAAGATTAACTCAGTCTGTGCTGTGACCCACTGTGCCTGAGGAAGTACCACTGTACAACTGCACTAGACTTCCACATCCCAGTATCAGCCGACCTAGTTATACTACTCCTGTGTCTTAAGGAGGACTGTGTTCAGCTGGGACTCTAGTAGTGCCTGTATGGAGTGGTTGCTTTGCTGGTCCCTCAGAGTTACTGAACCTGTTGCTAAATATTACTGAGCTTGTTACTGAGTGCTACTGAGCCTGTTACTGCAAGAGACACTACACCTGGGTAAGACTTTGCTGCTAGTGCTCACTTCTGTGCTTTGCAAGTGAAAGTGTTATTTATGAAGCTGTCTTGGACTCCGAGTGTGCTGCTTCCCAGTGCTGGCTAATATACAGTGGCGTCACTAGGGTTGGTGTCACCTGGTGCGGTAAAATAGTGTGTCACCCCCCCCCCCCCATCACTGAGCAATCCGGGGCACTGAGCAGGCTAGCGCATCAGCACAGCTCTCCCCCCTAGCCTGCCATAGTGTTCTGTCCTGCCACTGCGGAGTGACAGCAGGAGCAGGACAGAGCAGTGGACACTGGGCAGGCTAGTGCATCGGGCTCTCTTCTGCCTAGCCTGCCACAGTGCTCTCTGCTTTGGGACGGCAGCATCATGGTGCGCACTCTAAACCAGCCCCTGTAAATGTCGTGGTTTATGCCAGTGCGCCAATTCATGCACTGTCACGGATGGGGGTGACATCATCACGGTCGGATATCACTTCCTTCTTAATGGTGTCACCCAGGCCTGGACTGGGACAAAAAATAGACTCAAGCATATTAGACTGAGCCCCAAGTCTAAATACCCCCCAATGTAATAGTGTAATACCCTTCCAGTTTAATCCCCCTGATGTAACCCCCCCGTGTAGTACCCCCGTGTAATCCCCCTAATGTACCCCCATGTAATCCCTCTAAGGTACCCCCGTGTAATCCCCCTAATGTAACCCCTGTGTAATCCCGATAATGTACCCCCCTGTCACTGTGTAATCCCCCTAATGTACCCCCTGTGTAATCCCGATAATGTACCCCCCTGTCACTGTGTAATCCCCCTAATGTACCCCTGTGTAATCCCCATAGTGTACCCCCGTGTAATCTCCATACCCCCCTAATGTACCCCCTGTGTAATCCCCCTAATGTAACCCCCTGTGTAATCCCCCAAAAGTACCCCCCTGTGTAATCCCCATAATGTACCCCCCTGTCACTGTGTAATCCCCCTAATGTACCCCCTGTGTAATCCCCATAATGTACCCCCCTGTCACTGTGTAATCCCCCTAATGTACCCCCTGTGTAATCCCCATAATGTACCCCATGTAATGTCCATAACCCCCTAATGTACCCCCTGTGTAATCCCCCTAATGTGAACCCCCCCCCCCCTGTATATCTGCCCATAGTGACATTGCGTATATCTCTCCCCCCCTACATTCACAGACCTCAGATCAGCGTGACTCTGTCCACATGGATGTCCATTGTCCCTCCTCCTAGGCTCTTCCTCCTGTTGTGTACTGTCAGTGTGGAGGAGGAGCCTTGGCTCTGAGGAGTGTAATTGTGATAGGCAGCCGGCATCTCTGCCCCCTGCCTGTCACAATAATAGGGGATTGCAGCTTCCCGGAGGACATGCGGGCGCCGTGCACTGGGCTATGGGAACCCGAGGCGAGCTGTCTGCCTCACAATTATTTCTCCTCCTCACCGAACATCGCTGAGCAGAGATAGTGCTCAGTGGACGGAGGAGGAGGAGAGAGCCGCTGTGCCTCTTTCACTCCAGTGCCGTGCCGGGTGTCACCCCTCTGTCGGGCGGATGTATATATTGAAGAGCACTGGCGACAAGGGTGATCCTTGAGGGACTCCACAAGAGATTGCCCGGGTTTCAGAGGTGAAAGCTCCTAGTTTTACCGTCTGAGACCGATTTCCTAGGAAGGATGCGAACCATTGTAGATCTGAGTCTGTGACTCCTGCTACTTCTGTGAGGCGGATGAGTAGAGTATTGTGGTCCACGGTATCAAACGCAGCGCTGAGGTCCAGCAGTACCAGGAGACATGATTCTCCGTCATCTACTGCTTCAAGGGCGTCGTCCCATATCTCCAGGAGTGCAGTTTCTGTCCCATGGCCTGGGCGGAAGCCTGATTGTAGCTGCAGGGCTAATGAGAGCTGCAGGGCTGCAGCGCTTGAGGTGTGCCTCTGTGTGTCTGTGTAAATCCAGGAAGTGAACAGGCAGCATCTTCAGCTGCCCACAGTTAAAATGGCTGCAGCCAGACTTAGCGGAGGGAGATTTCTGCAGCATATTTGGCAAGTACAGAATCACAGTATATATAAAATAATATGCAAAGTGGTTGGAGGGAAGCTTCAGAATGGCAAAGATGTTTTTATTACAATTATAAGTAATTGTCAGAGTGGCGATCATGTCCGCACCGTGTTGCTAGGACATGGTGCGACCCCGATCTGTGTAAAGAGCCACATCCGCGGCTCTTTAACCATGTGATCGGCTGTGTCCAATCACTGACAGAGTGTGAGGAGAGGAGAGCCGATCAGCGGCATCTCCTCACAGGGGACAGCTAGGGAAGTAATCAGGGCACTGATCATCAATCATCAATGTTTGGGGACCTGGGTCCTGCCCCAGGGGACATGCATCAATGCAATTTTTTTTTTTAAAACGGACGTTTTTTCAGGAGCAGTGATTTTAATAATGCTTCGAGTGAAACAATAAAAGTGTAATATTTCTTTAAGTTTCGTACCTGGGGGGTGTGTAAAGCATGCCTGTAAAGGGACGCATGTTTCCCGTGCTTAGAACTGTCCCTGCACAAAGTGTCATTTTTTGCAGGAAAAAAAGTCATTTAAAATCACTCGCGGCTATAATGAATTGTCGGCTCTCGTAATACAGAGAACAGTCATTGAAAGTCATTGATAAAAAATAAAAAAAATATGCGTGGGGTTCCCCCCAAATTCAATTACCAGGCCCTTCAGGTCTGGTATGGATATTAAGGGGAACCCCGGGTCAAATTTTAAAAAAAATTGACGTGGGGTTCCCCCCAAATATCCATACCAGACCCTTCAGGTCTGGTATGGATTTTAAGGGGAACTCCACGCCAGATTTAAAAAAACAAATGTTGTGGAGTTCCACCCAAAAATCCATACAGACCCTTTATCCGAGCACGCAACCTGGCAGGCCACAGGAAAAGAGGGGGGACGAGAGAGCGCCCCCCCTCCTGAGCCGTACCAGGCCACATGCCCTCAACATTGGGAGGATGCTTTGGGGGTCTGTGACCCCTCAAAGCACCATGTCCCCATGTTGATAGGGACAAGGGCCTAATCCCTACAACCCTGGCCGGTGGTTGTGGGGGTCTATGAGCGGGGGGCTTAACAAAATTTGGAAGCCCCCTTTAACAAGGGGACCCCCAGATCCCGCCCCCCCTGTTTGAAATGGTAAGGGGGTACAAAAGTACCCCTACCATTCACAAAGAAAGTGTAAAAAATTGTTAAAAAACACACTGACACCTTTGGGAAAAGTCCTTTATTAAAAATAAAAAAAAGATTCCAGCGGTGGTAATCCACTCTTGCTATCCAGCGATGGGTGATCTCTTCTCCGGGGTCCAGCGATGGGTCATCTCTTCCGATGACATCCTGCGGGGACCCCGACAGCCTGATAAGGTCTTAGCTGAGGAGGACAGGCCACCTGTCACCTGACCCCGCCCCCGTCTGACGCAAGGGGAAACCCAGGCTTCCCCAGTGATGTTCGGGTGACCCCCCCCCCCGTCTGATGTAATGCAGGTTTCCGTTACATCCGAGGGGGCGGGGTCACCCGTACGTCACTGGGGAAGCCTGGTTTCCCACTTGCGTCAGAGGGGGGCGGGGTAAGGTGACGGGTGGCCCTGCCCCCCTCTGACACAAGGGAAAAGCCAGGCTTACCCAGTGATGTACGGGTGACGCCGCCCCCTCTGATGTAACGCAGGTTTCCGTTACATCAAAATGGGGCAGGGTCACCCGTGCGTCACTGGGGAAGCCCTTGCATCAGAGGGGGGCGGGGTCAGGTGACGGGTGGCCCGGTCCTCCTCAGCTAAGACTTGGGATTCCTGCAGTGTCTTCGTGGAGACAGGATGCGCTGCGCTGGACGTCATCGGAAGAGATCCGCCATCGCTGGACCCCGGAGAAGAGATCACTCATCGCTGGATACCAAGAGTGGATTACCACCGCTGGAATTTTTTTTTTATTTTTTTTTAAATAAAAGACTTGTTTTTTAACAAACAGTGTGTTTTTTAACAATTTTTTACACTTTCTTTGTGAAATGGTAGGGGTACTTTTGTACCCCCTTACCATTTCAAACAGGGGGGGGCGGGATCTGGGGGTCCCATTGTTAAAGGGGGCTTCCAGATTCTGATAAGCCCCCCGCCCGCAGACCCCCACAACCACCGGCCAGGGTTGTGGGGATGAGGCCCTTGTCCATATCAACATGGGGACATGGTGCTTTGAGGGGGTCACAGACCCCCAAAGCATCCTCCCAATGTTGAGGGCATGTGGCCTGGTATGGTTCAGGAGGGGGGGCGCTCTCTCATCCCCCCTCTTTTCCTGCGGCCTGCCAGGTTGCGTGCTCGGATAAAGGGTCTGGTATAGATTTTTGGGTGGAACTCCACGCCAATTTTTTTTAAAATTTGGCGTGGAGTTCCCCTTAAAATCCATACCAGACCTGAAGGGTCTGGGATGAATATTTGGGGGGAGCCCCACGTCATTTTTTTTTTTATTTGACCCGGGATTCCCCTTAATATCCATACCAGACCTGAAGGGCCTGGTAATTGAATTTAGAGGGAATCCCACGCATATTTTTTATTTTTTTTATCAATGACTGTTCTCTGTATTATGGGAGCTGACAATTCATTATAGCCACGAGTGCTTTTAAAATACTTTTTTTCCTGCAGAAATTACACTTTGTGCAGGGACTGTTCTAAACACAGAACACATGCACCCCCTTTCCAGGCATACTATACACACCCCACAGGTACGAAATTTAAAGGAATATTACACTTTTATTGTTTCACTTTAAGCATTATTAAAAACGGCCGTTTTTAAAAGGTATTTTTGCATTGATACATGTCTCCTGGGGCAGGACCCAGGCCCCCAAACACTTTTTATGACAATAACTTGCATATAAGCCTTTAAAATTAGCACTTTTGATTTTGAACGTTCAAGTTCTATAGACTTTAATAGAGTTCTAAAGTTCACACGAACTTTAGGTCTGTTCACAGGTTCTGGTGCGAACCGAACAGGGGGGTCATCCCTAGTGCCCACCAATGCCAGCATACAGTGCCCACCAATGCCAGTGATCAGAGCCCACCAGTGGCAGCAATCAGTGCCCACAAGTGCCACAAATCAGTGCCCATTAGACATGCCAGTCAGTGCTGGCAATTGGTGCCGCCTATCAGTGCTGCCCATCAATGCCCATCACTGCGGTCCATCAGTGTTGCCCATCTGAGCCACCCATCAATGCCCATAAGTGCCCATCTGTACCGCCTATCCATGCTGCCTATCAGTGCCCGCCACTGCCGCCTATCAGTGCCCGCCACTGCCACCTATCAGTGCCTGCCAGTGCCGCCTATTAGTGCCCATCAGTGCCGCCTATCAGGGCTCATCAGGAGCGAAGTCTGCCCAGTACAACCAGGAGTTGTACGAGACAGCCAAGAGAGTACAGTGCAGCCTGAGGTTGTGCAATACAGCCTGCATTTTTGTACACAGCAACCAGGAGTCAAGTAGTACATGTGTACAGTTGCAGGGTATCCCATGCTTCCCATCCCTATCCAAGTTCCTTTTGCAATAAAAAAAACCCTAAAAACCTTGACTGATCCTTGAGCCAGAGGAAGAGTGCTGTAAATGGTGTATGCTTGGCTGTGTGTGGACTGAAGTGGGAGGGGGACCAAACTACCAGTGGATCCTATGGGGTAGCACTACACTTGTTTGACCCGGCTTGCCACCTGACCTGCCTCTAGGCATTAGCCTCTCTGTTGTGACTTTAGCCTGCCTCTTGCACTCTGCTTACCGCCGTCTTCATTGTACCCAGCTGCTACTGACTTTGGCTTGTTTCTGGTACCATGTTGTTCCTGTGCCTGGTTCCTGATTCGTGATCCTCAGCTTTTAGCTCTCCACATCTGGATGAAACAGATACTGTACAGTTTGGTCTGTGACTCTGGCACTTGTGCCAATCTGTGCCCTCACTCTTTTTTGCCACCTTCGGGAGTGCTGGGCAGGAGGTTGAGGCGGAGTCCCTCATCTACTCTACTCAGTCTCCACCAGGTATATGATATTCAGATCGAAAAACGGTAAGTCTTAGTTTTTTTTTTCAGTAGCAGCACCAGCCCAAACTCCCTTTCTACACCAGCAGCTGTGTGAAAGCAGTGGTCCATTGGTTCTCTTGATCAGCGCCACCGGCTATAGCGGGCAGTTCTGATGAGTGTATTCTGATGGCAGGGAAATCTCCTTGCAGTATAAATGCAAAGGCTCGGTGGGAAGGAATCCCCCCATTTAACACTGAGTGTGTGGATAGGAGAATCAAGTCATTTTCTTTCAAGTGGGTTGAATGAAAGAAAATGACTCATGTATGGCCAGCCTTACTCCCCAACATGGAGGAAAACTTGCTCAGTGACATTATGCAACCTGCATTTATGACAGAATAAAAATAACAAATATACTTAGATGGCATTTTAGCTGCATTCAAAATGTTAATTATTCAATTATGATATGATTCCTCATGTAATGAATGTATGTATGAATTCATGTTTATACTCGGTGAACTAATGATGTGCAGGATTATGGATGCAGCAACAGGCTCATCTGCAGCTCAGAGGGGGCCCATTTATAAGGCAATAGAAACCTTCAATAAAAAGAACAAATGTTGATTACTTAGGATGTCGCCTCGTTCCTCACATAAAGAACAGTGTATTTAAATACACAGAAAATGCTAAAGTGTTAAGAAATCACTTGGGATAACCTCTTTACAAATAGCGTGTCTCTCAGAAATATACTGCTTACTAGCATGTGTCAATAAGCTTACTGGGAGCCCTATACAAACTGGAACATAACAGGGAAAAAATGGGGGAAAATGGGGGTCAGCAAAGACTGAATCAGTTTTTGGAAATAAAAAAAATATATTGCCATATCCCGGGCCATTGATAAGCCCATAGTAAATACAGCATTGCCAAGTAGCTAGTGCCAGAAGTCAGTCAAGAGCAGAATCAGAACCAAGTAAACAGATTGAGATTAACCCCTTACAGCCCGAAAGATTTTCCCCCTTAATGACCAGGCCATTTTATGCGATACGGCACTACATCGCTTTAACTAACAATTGTACGGTCATGCAACGCTGTACCCAAACAAAATGGACATCCTTTTTTTCCCACAAATAGAGCTTTCTTTTGGTGGTATTTGATCACCTCTGCGGTTTTTATTTTTTTGCGCTATAAACAAAAACAGAGCAAACATTTTGAAAAAAAAACTATATTTTTTACCTTTTGCTATATTAAATATCCAAAAAAAGACAAAAACAAATGTCTTCATCAGTTTAGGCCAATATGCATTCTTCTACATATTTTTGGTAAAAAAAAAATCGAAATGAGCGTATATAGATTGGTTTGCGCAAAAGTTATAGCGTCTACAAAATAGGGAATAGATTTATGGCTTTTTTTTTTACTATTAATGGCGGCGATCTGCGATTGTTAGTGGGACTGCGACATTGCGACGGACAGATCGGACACTTTTGACACTCTTTTGGGACCATTGACATTTATACAGTGCTATAAAAAATGCACTGATTACTGTGTAAATGTCACTGGCAGGGCAGGGGCTAACACTAGGTGGTGATCAAGGGGTTAAATGTGTTCCCTGGGAGGTGTTTCTAATGCCTCGTACACACGTAGGGACTTTTGCCGGCGGACCTAGTCCAGCGGACAATCCCGCGGGACTTTCCAGCTAGGTCCGCTGGACTTTCCGAGGGTGTGGACTTGCCCACACACGCACGGACTTCTCCAGCGGATAATCCGCCGGCCAAAAGTCCGCGGGACTTTTGAAAATGAACGGACTTGCCCACACACGGAGCAGTCCGTTCATTTCGAACGTAACTTCAGGTTACGTAGCTAGCGTAGGCAGTAAATGCCGCCGCGCTAGCTCCGCAAGCTGGCATGGATTTAAAGGGAATCCCCACGCCGAAAAAACGGCGTGGGGGTTCCCCCCAAATCCATGTCAGACCCTCATCCGAGCACGCAGCCTGGCAGGCCAGGAAAGGGGTGGGGACGAACGAGCGCCCCCCCCCCTCCTGAGCCGTACCAGGCCGCGTGCCCGCAACATGGGGGGTGCCCTGGGGAAAGGGGGGCCGTGCGGCCCCCCACCCCAAAGCACCTTGTCCCCATGTTGATGAGGACAAGGGCCTCTTCCCGACAACCCTGGCCGTTGGTTGTCGGGGTCTGCGGGCGGGGGCTTATCGGAATCTGGGAGCCCCCTTTAATAAGGGGGCCGCCAGATACCGGCCCCCCACCCTATGTGAATGAGTATGGGGTACGATGTACCCCTACCCATTCACCTAAGGTGTAAAATGTAAAGTACAAAAACACACACACTTTTGAAAAAATATTTTATTGCACTGCTCCGGGGGTCTTCTTCCGTCTTGGGGGTCTTCTCGCCGGACTCCTCCGCTCTCTTCTGCTCTTTTACCTAGCTCTTTCACGAGGGGAGGAGTCCGGCTACCTTCTTCGTCGTCGCGGCCGTCGTCTGGGGGTCTCGATCCGCCTTCGGGGGTCTTCCGGGGGTCTCTTCTGTTCTTGCGGCGGTCGTCGTCTTCCGCGCCGCCGGCGCCTTCTTCTTGTCCTTCTTGTTCTTCTTCTTCTTCCGATGTTGACCCGACGCTCTCTCTGCCCGGAATGCCTGTGCCGCTCTGCGCTCGGACTTATATAGGGACATGGGGGACAGGGTCACATGCACATGTCACATGGTGACCCCGCCCCTTGTGTTGTCACAGTCCCGGAGGATGCTGGGACTGTGACATCGCAAGGGGGCGGGGTCACCATGTGACATGAACATGTGACCCTGTCCCCCATGTCCCTATATAAGTCCGAGCGCAGAGCGGCACAGGCATTCCGGGCAGAGAGAGCGTCGGGTCAACATCGGAAGAAGAAGAAGAACAAGAAGGACAAGAAGAAGGAGAAGGCGCCGGCGGCGCGGAAGACGACGACCGCCGCAAGAACAGAAGAGACCCCCGGAAGACCCCCGAAGGCGGATCGAGACCCCCAGACGACGGCGGCGACGACGAAGAAGGTAGCCGGACTCCCCTCGCTCGTGAAAGAGCTAGGTAAAAGAGCAGAAGAGAGCGGAGGAGTCCGGCGAGAAGACCCCCAAGACGGAAGAAGACCCCCGAAGGCGGATCGAGACCCCCAGACGGCGGCGACGACGAAGAAGGTAGCCGGACTTCCCCCGCTCGGTAAAAGAGCTTGGTAAATGGCGGGGGAGTCCGGCGAGAAGACCCCCAAGACGGAAGAAGACCCCCGGAGCAGTGCAATAAACTATTTTTTCAAAAGTGTGGGTGTTTTTTTTTACTTTACATTTTACACCTTAGGTGAATGGGTAGGGGTACATCGTACCCCATACTCATTCACATAGGGTGGGGGGCCGGTATCTGGGGGGCCCCTTATTAAAGGGGGCTCCCAGATTCCGATAAGCCCCCGCCCGCAGACCCCGACAACCAACGGCCAGGGTTGTCGGGAAGAGGCCCTTGTCCTCATCAACATGGGGACAAGGTGCTTTGGGGTGGGGGGGCCGCACGGCCCCCCTTTCCCCAGGGCACCCCCCATGTTGAGGGCACGCGGCCTGGTACGGCTCAGGAGGGGGGGGGGCGCTCGTTCGTCCCCACCCCTTTCCTGGCCTGCCAGGCTGCGTGCTCGGATGAGGGTCTGACATGGATTTGGGGGGAACCCCCACGCCGTTTTTTTCGGCGTGGGGAGTCCCTTTAAATCCATGCCAGGTCACGGAGCTAGCGCGGCGGCATTTACTGCCTACGCTAGCTACGTAACCTGAAGTCACGTGCTAAATGAACGGACTTGCCGATGAGCGGCAAGTCCGTTCATTTCAAAAGTCCCGCGGACTTGCCCACTAACGGCGGGATTATCCGCTGGACTGCCAAGTCCAGCGGATAATTTGAAAACAAAACTTCAAACTTTAGTCCGCCGTACTTTTGGCGCCAAAAAGTCCGCCGGCGCCCACACACGAGGGGATTATCCGCTGGACTTCAGTCCAGAGGATAATCCCGCGGGATTGTCCCTTCGTGTGTACGCGGCATTACGGTGGGGGGGGGATGGGACTGACTGGAGGAGGAGAGAGATTGCTGTTCCTAATCACTAGGAACAGCAGATCTCTCTCTCCTCCCCTGTCAGAAAGGGGATCTGTCCAGCCACGCGCATCGGGTCCCCCGCGCACCGCGCCTGCTATGGCTCTTAAAGGAGCCGATGTACCGCTACAGTGATTCGCGGGAAGGAGCTGACCTGTCACAGTATGGTTAAACAACTGTGAAATACAGAGACAAAAAAATTGCACAAAACATTACATTAACAACCTAAAGGGTAACCACTTTTGTGAGAAAAAAGAAAAATGTGAGAAATAAAAAATAATATAGCATATACAATTGTGACAATCAATTGAATGTTATTAAAAATTACCTTTCCTTTTCAATCTGCAGTTCTGTAATTTTCTGTAAATTGTAATGCAATATGGCTACCTGGAGTTGTTCTGTACACAGAAAGTATAGAGAATGCCCCCCCCCCCCCCCCCAGAAACATAATTTCCTGCTTGTGTGATTGGCTCACTGATTTTCCCAGAAGTCTGCACTAAGATACAAGTCAGATTCTAGGCATCCCTGCAAAAACTTTCCGTTTCAGTGAGATGTTCCAAAAGGGTTGATCACTTCTAAAGGGATGCCAATCTCCTCAGACACGGCAAGTGCATCAGCTGAAAAAAATGAAAAAGTCATTACCAATCAGAACTAGTATGCAAAAGACATAGAACAAAAAACGCTTTTTATTCAGGGCAGAAGCAGGTAGGAATCTGCAACAAAGTTTGTTAAAATCACTGAAATGTACGTTGATCACCCTGGGGATTGTTTTTTTTTCCCAACAAAAGTGGCATTCCTTTGAACCACATCAATACTGGGCAATTTCACCCCCTTCCTTCCCAGGAAAGTTTTCAGCTTTCAGCGCTGTTGCACTTTGAATGACAATTGTGTGGTTTATATTTTTCTTCACACAAATAGAGCTTTCTTTTGGTGGTATTTAATCACTACTGGGATTTTTTTTTTTTTTTATAAGAAAATACCAAAAATTTCGAAAAAATTAATAATTTTTAGTTTTGTTAGTAAATTTTGTAAATAAGTAATTTTTCTCCTTCACGTATGTGCGTGATGAGGCTGCACTGTTGGGCACTGATGAGACGGCATTTTTTTGGGCATTGATGAGGAGGCACTAATATGCCACACTGATGGGTACTGATATGCAGCACTGATGAGTACTGATAGGCAGGACAGATAGGTGGCACTGGAGGGCACTGATAGGCAGCACTGATGGGCAGCGCTGATTGACACTGATGGGTGGCACTGATGGGCAGCACTGATAAGCAGGTACCGATAGGCTGCACTGACTGGCATCACTTATAGGCACTGATTGGTGGCACTTATGGGCACTGATTGGTGGCACTTATGGGGCTTTCCTGTAATCAGGGCACTGACGATCAGTGCCCCGATTACCTGCCCAGGTCTACCCTGCGAGGAGATGCCGCTGATCGGCACTCCTCACCACACACTCTGTCAGTGTGAGGCGAGGAGAGCAGATTCATAGCACTTCCGTATTTACATGTGACTGGCTGTGATTGGACACAGCCAGTTGCGTAGACCCACATGCAGTTGGAATGCACGCTGGAGTCTAGTGGCCATCAACCTAGGGTCTCTTTCCTAATACACCTTGCAGATTAGAGAGTTCAGAGGTTATTTAAATTATTGTAATTATTGTAGTCATTGCCTTCATATGTTAATAACCAACATATATGTGTATATAGATTACATTTCTGGGTTATATTACCACTATCGATTATTGTTTTTTATCTTGCTAATCATGGTCCTATTGTTCCAAAATAAACAATAATATATTTATATTATTGATAGTTGGTTGTCCCTCAGACTGCATGCTTCATACAAAGTCCCACTTGCCCTCATTGCCCCCCTTTTCCTGTATTTCTCGATAGATAGGGATGGAGGTACGTGACCTAATTGGTCTTGACCTCATATAAAGTCCCAAACAATTGTTTTCTTTTCGGAAGTCTAGTGGCCTGCGGCTTCCGCTGTACTAATAGGATGTCCATGATTTACATTTTTGCATTCAACATTTGCATTCAATTGCTGTAAGCACAACCGCTAGAGAAACATGTTTAATAAAGTGGAAACTTTTTTGTACTATGAGAGGCCTATCCTTCTCTTTCTTACTCCACAAATAAACAATTTTGCCACAAGAGACATCAGTGACGCTGCTGCGGGAAGATTACCCCTGGTCTGTGAGAGACCACCAAAGCGATTTTTGACTCCTCTATGTCATATGACAAGAGGGTCTCACTACATCTAGTGAGTGGGGACCTATATTAAATATGTGGTGAATTGGTGGCACAGCATTTTTTTACTACATTTGAAGATAGCACAAGACACTTTGGGCGTTATTTACGAAAGGCAAATCCACTTTGCACTTCAAGTGCACTACAAGTAGATCTGAGGGGGACATACAAGGAAAATAAAAAACAGCATTTTAGCTTGCACATGATTGGATGATAAAATCCAATCATGTCCAGTGCCAAGCTGATGCCCTGCATTGTGAACACAGGAGGTCACTTATTCAGCATAGACGCCACTCAGGGAACACTTTGCATTTTTTCAATGAATGCAAAGTGTTCTACAATCGGATGAGGTGGCTGGCAGGGTCATCGCGATCTTAAACTCGTCCAACCAGAGAGCAATGTGCATTATTTGAGAAAATAGAAAGCATTCTCTGAATAGAGCCCGTGCCAAGCAAGCAAGCCCATCTGCTCAGTATGCTGTAGTAGCTGTGCCTACTGCAGTGATTTCATGCCTCCATGGGGATCCTACAGGTGTGACACATATATACTTATGTAGCGCCGACACTTTTCTAAAGTGTGCGCTATTCTCTAAATTTAGTTTTTTCCAGAACTGTAACTGAGTTCTGGGGGTTAATTGTTCTAGGGTTTTTACTTTGGCATCAGTTTGCTTGGGCTGCACTGGAGTTCTGCCAGGTCATAGGTGAAGTGAGCACCTGTGACAGGCTGAGAACGCAGCCTGGTTGGACGTGTTAGGTACCAATCTTTCTCGGAGCCAATCAGTGGGCGCGTCTGGCCCCGCTGTGTATTCCGGGACGGGGTATTTAAGATGCTGAGGTCACATGTTCAGGTTTCGGCTTGCTCTTTGATTCCTGGTTCCGGTCCGGACCAACCCCGTGAGGTGCCCCGGACCCAGGAGTGTTTGCTGCCCCCCGTAAGCCTGGTCACCCTGACCAGCCCCAGAGGCCCTCATGGTCTGGGGTGGGGATCCGTCCGTTCCCGAGCCTCGGAACTGGCTAGTTCGAGGCCCAGTAACTGAAGGAGGATTCTAAGGATTCTCAGGATTGGAGAGGCACAGCAACTCATACAAACTCATACAAGCGACCAGGGGAGGACTCTTCAGAGGAGGGCCAAGAAGCTGGCTGCTTGGTAAGAGCCTGGGAGCTGAGATTGTATGGACACTAGTGAATCCGCATTTCCTACGGTATCGCCGAAGCGGCTGGAAGATTCAGGTACCATAGGAAAAGTTCCTAAACCCATCCTTCGGTTACAACATAGTCTGTGGCAGAGACTTTTATATTGTTCACTTGAAGTTTCACAACCTAGTCTGTGGTAGAGACTGTGCTAATCTTTGAATCACTTGTTGGCTGCTAGATCTACAGACAAGGGTTTATCCAACAGTGAAGAGTCCAGTTGCGAGTGGCTACTCTCTGAAGCAAAAGAGACATTTGTTTGATGTCAGCAGTTCTGAAGTGCCTGAGCTTTATCACCCATGCCCTCTATTCCCAACTAAGAGACTGTGTTATATTTGAATGTTTGTTTTTTGCAAATAAAAATCCTCAAAAGGACTTTTGAGTGTTGGCCTCTGCAATTACTGGGTACTAACCATGGGAACCCCTAGACAACGAACGACGACCACCAAGGAGGAGGTAATTGGTAAGCCCAGAAAATACATAGCTGCCCCGCTGGGGTTATGGTGCTACACTTACAATGGTCCAAGCTGGACATATGTAACTATGTAAAAATTGCCAAACCTAAACTTCAGCTTTAAGCACTGTTGAATGACATAAAGATAAATAATTGCACACACAAATGTTCCATAATAGTAAAGCTTATCACAGCCACCAGAGGGTCCAACAGTATGAGTCTCCAGGCATACAGAACTTCCAAACTGTATAAAACATAAGCATGCTATTGCACACAACCTAATGCATAAAATGGCCAAACATTTTTTTAATAATATAAAAACAAGTATGCACACAAAAATAGGCTTATATAGATAGCAAATCAACCCTTCTATAAGCCTTCTGACTGATGCATGGCTTATTCATATTTATAGTGTACTGGGAACCATTGTCACTTATATGTTAGCAGCACTATACACGTGATCCCAGATGTGAGAACATTTTAATATTACAATAGCAAGAAGCCTATGTTCACAGTAATACTGCTGCATAATCATGCATTTTTCAGTGCATGTGTACACATTTTTACACCCATTTTTTGTGTATTTTCATGCTTCATGTGTTTTTTTGTTTTTGTTTTTTGTCGGAGAAGACTGGATTTTAAACACAAAACTCTGCCAAAAATGCACTAAAAGTACATATATGTGCATTTTATATGCACTTTCCATGTGCTCTCATTGGGTCTATTGGGCCGAAAACACACTGTGCTGCACCAAAGAAGAGCCTGCACCTTTTCAAAAATATTATTGCACCTTGTTGCATTGATGTGAATAGGCAATATAGGGAATAATGTGATTTCCATTTTCAAGCGTGGCAGCGTGACCACAGACACAAAAGTAATCAAACTAGTGTAAACAGGGCCTAACAATGCAACACTATGCATAAACGAATAAAACAATTAAGAAACTAATGGGATGGTGAGAATATCATGTGACCACTAGATGGAGTAAGAACACCTAAGAAACATGAAAAAAAAAAAAAAAACATATAGTACAGGCATGCCTCACTTTTAAGTACACAATTTACCGTATATCAACTATTGCACAACACAAGAGTGTAAGGATAGTGCTAAAGATGGAACAATATAGTTGTAGCAATAAATAGATACTAAAAGGCTATAAAAAAAAATCTGATAAAGGAGGATGTATTAAAGGTAAATATCTAAAAAAATACACAATGTATATAAGAGAGAGTAGATGTAGAGCACCTATGCTAGTGACAGACTTAAAGCGGTTCTGCACTCTTTTTTTTTTTGGGCTATATGCCAAGGGCATATAGCTCAATTGGGGGACTTACCTGTTCCATGTTCCATCTCGATCGCCGCCGGTTTTCATCTTCATCTTCTTCTTGTCTTCTTCTTGTCTGCTGGGGTCCATCTTGCCTGTGGGCATGTGAAACCCCACAGGCACTGTTGATGGCCCAGCATGCACCGCCGTTACTCGCGCGTGCGCAGTAACGGCACATCTGCCGACATCTCGGGAGATTTCGGCAGATGTGGCCGAAATCTCGGGAGATTTCGGAAGATGTGGCCGAAATCTCGTGAGATGTCGGCAGATGTGCCGTTACTGCGCACGCGCGAGTAACGGCGGTGCATGCTGGGCCATCAACAGTGCCTCTCGCGAGATTTCGGAAGATGCCCGCACTGACTCCTGGGATCAATGACACCAGATCCCAGGAGACAGTGCGGCGTGACGACGATCGACGCAGAGACCCCGCCCGCCGCCGCAGAGAGAGAAGACCGGAAGTCTTCAATTACAAGGTAAGTAAAAAAATTAAAAAATAAAAACATTTCATTTAGTACTCTTTGCCTGATTTGGAAGGCAAAGAGATTTACTAAATGAAATGGGTGCAGAACCGCTTTAACAACAAATTACAAAACTCTTCTATCAGAGTAAGTAATAACACAATAACGAGGAAGCCAACTACTTTTTATTATACACGATATATATAGCACCAACAGTTTACGCAGCGCTTTACAATGTATAGGGGGGACAACACAATTACAGTACAGTTCAATCCAAAAGGTACAGGAGGCCCTGCTCATAGAGCTTACATTCTAATGGGAGGAGGTGGTACAAAAGGTAATAGCTGCAGAGAATGATTTGATAGGGGTGGCTTGGTGACAGTTTTTAGGTGGGTGTGGGATAGGCTTCCTTGAATAAATGAGTTTTCAGGGATCTCCTAAAGGTGGACAGGGTAGGGGCTGATCAGACATACTGGGGCAGGGAGTTCCAGAGAATGGGAGAGGCTCTGAAAAAGTTCTGAAGGCGAGCATGGGAGGAGGTAACAATGGAGCTAGAGAGCAGGAGGTCCTGGGAGGAGCAGAGGGGGCGATTTGGGGCGATATCTGCAGATGAGGTTGTGATGGGGGTGATGTTGTGAATGGCCTTGTATGTTATGGTTAGCATTTTGAATTTTACACAGTGGGGTAGGGGAAGCTAGTGAAGGGATTGGCAGAGAGGAGTAGCAGTCACAGATCAATTAGTGAGGTGTATTAGTCTAGCAGCAGAATTCATAATAGACTGAAGGGGGATAGCCTGCTTAAGGGTAGGCCATTAAGTAGAGAATTGCAGTAGTCAAGGCGGGAAATAATCAAGGAGTGAATAAGTTGCTTTGTGGTGTCATTAGTCAGGAAGGGTCGAATTCTGGAGATGTTACGTAGGTTAAGGCGGCAGGATTTAGCCAGTGATTGGATATAGGGCTGAAGGAGAGGTCAGAGTCAAGGATTACACCCAGGACCCTGGCATGTGTGGAGGGACCAATGGTTGTGTTGTTGATATTAATGGTGAAATCACAGGGGGGGGGACCGTGAAGGAGGAAATATAACAAGCTCAGTTTTAGAAAGATTGAGTTTGAGGAAGTGGTGTGACATCCAGGATAAAGCAGAATCACAGAGGCCAAGGGAGTGTAATTTGCTGAGGAGGAGCAGGGGGTCAACTGTGTCAAAGGCAGCAGAGAGGTCTAAAAGTATGAGCATGGAGTAGTGTCCATTGGTTTTAGCAGTTAGTAGGTCATTGATTAGTTTTAGTAGGGCAGTTTCAGTAGAATGTTGTGGGTGGAAGCCAGACTGTAGGGGGTCGAGAAGGTTGTTGTCCATGAGGTAGCGACTCATTCGGTCATGGACAAGGCGTTCGATGAGCTTGGAGGCCAACAGAAGTAGGGAGATGGGCCTTAAGTTATTCAAACTGTTGGGGTCTAGTGAGGTTTTTTTTAAGTATGGGGATAACCAGTGCATGTTTGAGCAGGGAAGGAAAGGTGCCAGAGGAGAGTGAGAGGTGGAAGATGTGGGTTAGGGAGTTTAGGATAGAGTGGGAAGGTGGTCACAGTAATTGAGAGGGGAAAGGTAGTGAGGTGGGCCATGGAGAGGAGTTTATCAACTTTATCTGTGGTAACTGGGCAAAAGGAGGAGAGTATTGAGTGTGGTGTTGGACACCATGTGTTGGGTAGGGGAGGGATTTGAATGCTGGATATCTCCCTGCGAATTGTGTCGATTTTGCTATTGAAATGTTTGGCAGTCTGTTGAGCGGTAAGCAAGTTTTGGGTGGGGGCAGTGGGGGGTGAAGTAAGGAATTAAGGGTAGAAAAGAGATGATGAGGTTTGGATGAGAGGGTTTTGATGAGAATGTTGTAATATGTTTGTTTAGCAGTGTGGAGGGAGGAGTTGTATTTGAGAAGGGCAGATTTGTAGAGGGTAAAGTCTTGCAGGGATTTAGATTTATTCCATGCTCGCTCAAGAGCACGGCTGTGTCTCTTGAGACTTATGGTGTCGTCTGTTTGCCAGGGTTGTGGCAGATGGGGCCTGGTTCTGCGTGTAGAAAGAGGAGCAAGTATGTCTAGGGAGGATGACAACGTGGTGTTGTAGATGGAAGTGGTTAGGTCTGGGCAGGACAGGGGTGCGATATTGTCATAAAGGCCATTTTTCATAAACGCAGCTGCTGTTAAACCCTGCCCTGTCCTGGTTCTGCCTATAGTTCCACATTAAAGATTTTTAAAAATCAATATGTCGTCACTTAGATGGAGTATTTTATATCTCCCTGTATTTTTGCTTGTGTCACCTGTGTTTTAATAGTTAGATTTTTTCTATGTTTGATCCATGGTTAGAGTTGTGAGTGAAGTACCACAAGAGGGATATTGTCTGCAAAATTCCATCAGCAGAATAGCTAGATGTGAGCAAACTGTAACAGTTTAGTGTTCTACAAATGAGGCATTTATCAACATGATGTTAATCTTGTGCTACTACACTATTAAAACTGCAAATATAGCTGAGCCCATAACACAAACCATAAAAATGTTTTTACAGTGTTTATTATACTTGTCTCCATAACAAGCTAAGAATCATTACATTACATTCTAGTTAATAAAAAGTGAATACTCTCTTAGAACTGCACTATCACACAGTAACCACCAGAGGACAAAAAAGCATAAGAAAAAAAAATAGAACAGGCTTGTTGGCTTATCGGATGTTAACTGAGGTTAATGACAATTTATTATCCCGTAAAACCTTACATATAATGGAACAAGACACTTGCCAATGGAAAAGCACAACTACTTGGAAAAAAAAAAGAGAAATGGTAGTTTAAAAAAAGAACTTTATATCTGACCTAATTTTAGGTACTTTTTTAATAGGTTGTTAGACTTTTAACCACTTCATTACTAGAGGTGAGTTTACACCCCACAGTAAACTGATATGCTCTACTGTGAACTAATTTTAGGGCCTATCTCTGTGCAAAATTAACCATTCTTATCCATACCATTGTTAGGTGTGGCTGCCAAGGGGCCACTGATACCAGTTTACATTGCCGCGTTCCAATTGTTAAGCTTACATTATGGAGTAAGACACAGACACACAGATCTCCGTGTCGGCTCCGAGCTTAAAGACCCAGGCTCTCAAAAGCTTTTATTAGCGGTATTTATACACTTTTTAAAGGGGGTGTTTTCCAAAGCAAACAGATGACAATATGATTTCATACAAGGCTATATCCAATTGTACAGGTCAGCATGCCCTGTGACTTAGCTGGTTAAACACTCTTGTGTAAGCCCTTGTACTAGGACAATAAAACAAATAACAGGAGAGTACAAAATACGAAACAACAATCAGATGAAAAGGGTAACTCTAACTTGTAATTACATATTCAGCTGACCGGACTTCTCACCATTAACCCTTAATTATTTAATTTTATTTTTTAAAAGGTATGCTTATTTTTTTATTTATTTTTGTTACAATTCTGACTGCAGTTTTTTGCCCATGTGCATCAGCCATTTGCCCTTGTGAGAATTCTTCAGTACCACCTACTCAGGACCCTTTGAAGAACCTAATACCAGATGAAATTTCTTATTTAGAGGGTAGCTCCACTTTTATGGGGGAAAAAAAAAGCAAATAGAAAAATAATATAGCGTATACAATTGCGACACAAGTCATATTGTATGTGAATGTTATAAAAAAATGACCTTTTCTTTTCAATCTGCAGCTCTGTAATTTTCTGTAAAAACGAAATGCAATATGGCTACCTGGAGGTGTTCTGCACACAGAATGTGTACAGATCGCCCCCCAGAAACATAATTTTCTGCTTGTGTAATTGGCTCACTGATTTTCCCAGAAGTCTGCACTAAGATACAAGTCAGATTTCTGGCATCCCCTGCAACAAAAATGACATTTTGTTAGTGAGATACTCCCAATAGGAAATCATGTCTAAAGGGATGCAGACCCTGCACTTTTCCTGATTAGAGCCCTGCAAGTAAAGCATCTGATTGATAATTATGAAACCACTCCCATTAGTTTAACTTTCAACATGGACACAGACAAACACACAGTTTTGTTTTGAATAACAAAAAGTAGGAATCTGTAGCAAAGATTGTTAAAATCCTTGTAATGTACTGTACATAGATCACCCAGAGGAGTTACTCTTTAACCACTTAAGCCCCCGACCATAAGACCAGAGCACTTTTTGCGATACGGCACTACATTGCTTTAACTGACATTAGCACGGTCGTGCGGCATGGCTCCCAAACAAAATTGACGTCCTTTTTTCCCCACAAATAGAGATTTCTTTTGGTGGTTTTTGATCACCTCTGCAGTTTTTATTTTTTGCTCTATAAACAAAAAAGAACGACAATTTTGAAAAAAAAAACATTATTTTTTACTTTTTGCTATAATAAATATCCCCAAAAAAAATATCTAAAAAAATGTTTTTTTCCTCAGTTTAGGCCGATACGTATTCTTCGACATATTTTTGGTTAAAAAAATCACAATAAGCGTTTATTAATTGGTTTGCGCAAAAGTTATAGATTCTACAAAATAGTTCATAGTTTTATGGCATTTTTATTAATAAATTGTTTCTAAACTTTTCCTATATTTTTCCATATTTTCTTTTCTTATTTTTGTATTTTTTTCCTTCCCCCTCTTTTCTCTCTCTCCCCCTACCCCCCACAACCCCCCCCCCCCCCCTTTTCTCTCTCCCCCACCCCACTTCTTTCTTTTCTTGTTGTCTTTATACATCCTACATCTCCCTATCATCTTTGGGTGCCAGGAGGACACACATATCTATACATATCCTGTAAGTTAGTCTGACATATAACAATTTAATGATTATAGTTGTGTATGGTTCCATATTTGGCATCCTTAAAAATAGGGATATGAGTTGTTTTGTAGTGCTGTATATGCATATATATGCTTCATATTTTCCAAAACTTTTTTAATATAAAGTTTTTTTGGGTTCTGTTTGACTCATTGTTTCCTTCACATTTTTATTCCTTCTTTTACTCCCCTTCCAATTTCTCTTTGCATTATTAATATCATTTTCATGTTAATGCAGTATTAGGATAGTTTTGGTAGAGGTACATCTTTCTGTTATTCCTCTAGGTCCGGTCGTGTATAAGGACTTTTGGGATTGATATAATGTGTGTGACAGTTTAATTAGCTGCCTATGATTCTATATTTACCACGTTTATATATTTTTCCCCATATGTTCTATATTACACAACTCTCGAGTGATTGCACTGGCGTTCAGTGTCTGCACTTTGTTATCAATGAGTTTTCTTTAGTTTATTGATACATTGTGGTTTATATTTATTAGTCTTAAGCCAGTGCAGCCAATAATTATACAGAAGGAGAATATTTAGGAGAATACATTTGAGCTGCATGCACCGACACTCACACATTTGGAAGGAGGGTATGTTTATCTCTCGTTTTCTTTAGTGTGTGTGTCCGTTCATGCATATATTTTTATTCTAGTACATACAAGTTTTATATTGCACATAAATGTGTTTTGTTTTATACTTTAGGGTTTTGGTTTGTATGTCTTTTTACTTCACATACATTTAATGTAGGATTCCCTGTTAGAACGATCTCATTGTCCTCGTTAACTGACTGCATCTGCAGTCTAATGTCCACAGGTGTTTTCTATTACCAATCAGTGTCTCGCATACTTCATTTGTCTTGATTACTCTGATGCATGTGTATATATACCAGTATATATGTGTAGTTCTTTAAGCTGTGATTAAGCACCATTTGGTGTGAAACACGTTTGCTGTACGTGTTGGTACATGCTCACTTGGATGCCTTGGAACTTTGTATTTTTTATGCAATAAAAGGTGATTTTTTTTTTTGGAGTGCGGCTGTCCAGCATATTTTTGTTTCTATGCACTATATTGAGTTGTTCAGACTTAGGTATAATTTATTGAGTTTTATCACCCTCACTTTTATACACATTCTTCTCTTTACTTCAGACCAGTCCTTGACACATTCCTGGGCTGACTTGTGTTTTTTCGTTGGAAGATCCCATTGTGAGACGTTCTGGGCCAGGCAGTGTGGTTTCATCGGTTGGTGCTGGCGGTGGTGGATGATGATCAATTGATTTTAATTAAATATTGGCTCTTTGTGTTATGTACCTGCTGGATGGTATGCAACCTATTAAAGCTCTAACTTCTGCATTCTTTGTTTATCATTGTGCTTTTTTTTTTTACAAATATCAATTATATTGTATGTAGAATAACTGTGCCATCCTTCCTCTACTTTAATGCTGATGAAAGAGAATAACTATTTCTGAAACACGTCGGGTTTAAGCGAACATTTACCAGGTTTCTGTTCATGGGCAGCCGTTTGGCATGGGACCAAGAAGCAAGTGGAGATCACTGAATTAGCGGTGTCTGCTAAGTGATTTCCAGCTTCCAGGGGCATTGGCCAGGTATGGTATATACATTGTTACTTTGGTCCAAGCTGGATCAACGTAACTACGTAAAAAAATCCATGCCTGAAATTCTTCTTTAAGGCTGGTTTCACACTCTTGTGAATTGGATGCGGCATGTCAGGAGATTGTGACCGGCTTTCTATGGAGATGGTTCACACATCTCTGGAGCGGCTCTGGAGAAAATTGCACAGGAGTCCTGTGCGTCTTCTGGTTCGTTTCAGGTTCGAATTCAGCCAAAAATTTTAACTGAAATCAGACATGAAATGTTGAACGAGGACGCACCAGACCCCTGCTGTGAGCTTCTCCGTACGGCAGTGTGAAGCCAGCCTCAGACAACAAATACATCTTAGTGAATCAACCTTATCAGATCAGTAAAGTGTTGGCAAGAGGTCCAAAGATCCAACCAAAGTCATTGTATCCCCTATAACCTTTCCACTTTTATGTTCCAGTGAGAACCAAGTGATCAGTACTTGAGATAAGGTATTTGAATTTTTTATTGTTCTAATATATACCTCACATTCTGTATTCAGGCTGTTCGAGCCGGCAGTAGCTAATTAACTGTGTTTGAAACAGCTCCTCATCTCACTGCACTACTGATTACCCTATATAAAGTTCACCAATAAAATTACTCAATATGCTAAATGTGCATTTTGTCGATGTAAAGTACAGATTGTCTCACCACATAAAAAAAAAATACTGATTCTTAATGTCTGAAGTTAAAGTTATTAAAGAAGTTTGCTTTATCCAATTAAGTCTGATTTATTGCATGCCCTTTCAACCTTATGCAATTTCCTGCCAGATTGTGTTTTCATGTTATCTCTCACCTTTAAATAAGCAACTCTCAGCTCAAAATATTGTTGATGGATGGGTAGCTTAAAGCATTATATACCTTCCTACATACGCCTTGCGTTTTTCACCTGCTTAAGATGTGCGGTGATCGTGCAGTTTCAGGGTGTCATTTGTTGGCCTGTACACAGCCTATAGTACAGTAAGTCTTCACATTCCAGTTTCTGACATTTCTGTTTGTGTAGAAACATGAGACATGCATCATGGCACTGCACAGGTTAATGTGTGACCTCTGTCTATAGTTTAAGAACTGACACTCCCTGTGAGAGCTAAATAGTAATTATATGTGACACAGACACAAACAGGCACATGGCAGGGTCATCTGTGCCCATATGTTTTGGGGTACCTCTCACGCGCAGCAAACTCACCAATGCCTGAGACCAGGCGGAGACTGCCCTCAGTTGAAGAATCTAACATTAATGCAGTTCAACGACTTAGAGATGAGCTTTCACTGTGTGCAGTAATAAAGTGCAGAGTTTCTCTGAAAAGCGACTTGTCCCATGTCACAGCACACTGTAACTTGTATGTTTGCATTAGGAGGGACGTGCTGAGCCTGCGCCCCCACTCCACCAGTCCAACGTACATCTGTTATCTCACTCCCAGTAACCGAATAGAAGCACTTAGCACGGACCTCATGCATGCTCTTGTGCCTCCTTACCTGGTACCGTGCTTAACGACTAGTTGCTTGTAGCTTGTTCCTTTACTTGCTTACCCTTAGCAACTACAGTTGTCTTCTTGTTTTTGCTGAGTTAACCCTTTTGTAGTAGTGTTACTTCGTACTACATAATGCTTTACAGACCCAAGTTCTTTGGCAGACGCCAGAACCAATATGCACCTCTTTGAGTAACTTCATACCTGGCTCATAACAGTCAATATAACTTTACTGAACATAATGCAGCATTCAGTTTAATATGAACAATGTCATGTCCCTAATCCTAACTAGAACAATGCAGTGGCCCAGGCACACCTCCAGGAGGAGAGACTCCATTATGGCATTGTCTATGGCTTGGATGTCCTCTAAAATTTTCATAAAAAGCCTGTAACACTTAGAAATTTGAGTAGGGATAGAGAAAGGGGATTATAACAGTGCTAAAAAATATAATCATTTCAAAAAGTACATAAAAAGTTTACTTTTATTTGATACAAAGATAAAAACAGAAAAATATTTTTTGTATACATATATTGGTGTATAGACAAGGACAAAACAGGGGAATATACATTAGAAACAAGCCAAGGAGTTACGGGTAATAAATTCCTACATGTTTCACCAAAACATTGGCTTCTTCAGGGAAAATGATGTTAACCTGTGCAAAATGTAGATTCTAGATAAGAAAACAGTATAAATGCAGGGGTGCCAAAGAGGTATCAATGTTGGCCAAAAAAGTATTTGATAAAGATGTCAGTGAGGCAGACACCATCCAAAATGAGAGACTGCTAAAGAAAGAGGGAAATTAAGAGAAAGAAGGTATTAGTGTATGACACCAATGCAAAGCAAGAACTAAAATAAAAACGTCATAGATGCACAGATGTAACACTTACCCACTGATACCGCACTCTCGTTCCCGCTCCATAAGCCTCTGACCTTAACTGCTACCCCTTGTTATAGCACAGGCGGGCTTGCTAGGACTAAGAGCCTGGGAATCAAGCTAAAACGCTAAACCCTTCCCCAGTCTGAGCTGGCTGCTGGCTAACTAAACTGTACATACATTTCAACTTGCCTACAGGCAGAGCAATTAGCAGGGAAATCACCATTCGGAAAGAGATATGTTTCATTACATTAGTACTCCCACATTTTTAATTCAACTAAAGCCCCATACACACGGTACGATTTTCTGATGGATTCTGTCCTATCGGACAATGTTGTCGGAAAATCAGACCGTGTGTAGGCACCATCGGACAGTTTCCATCAGATTGTCTGACGGACAAAGTCCTATCTCCTGCTGGATAGATTTTTTGACAACAAAGTCCGATCACACCAAATCCGATCGTGTGGAGCGAATTCCGACCGGACAAAGTGCTACGCATGCTCAGATCACATTACAAGACGAAAGCTATTGGCTACTAGCCTCTACGTAGTCCCGTCGTAGGCAACAAACGTCACCACGTTCAGAATGATCGGATTTTCCGACAACTTTGTCCGACCGTGTGTACGCAAAACCAACATCAGACAAAGTATGACAGACATGGTCTGACGGACCTGGTCCTCGGATAATCCGCGCGTGTGTATGGGGCTTAAGAGGATATGGCAAGGCCTGGAACAAGAAGTCCTGAAGCAAGAAGTTGCCGGTCCCTTTAGCGATTAGGGGCAAGCTAGGTGAATGAATAAATGGACATAGGGGGAACAATCAGGCATGACACTGCTAGGGATTGAGCTCAGGAGTGTTCAGATCCTAGTCTGAACCCACCTGAGCTATCCCACCACAAAGCTGTCACTGTGCACTGCCAATCATAAGCTGTTGACACATTCCTCACCCTATAGCCACATGTATATAGGGGGCATGCATACGTGCAGCTCCTGGCCTGGGACAGTGACAGCTTAGTGATGGGATAGCTCAAGCAGGTTTGAACTAGGATCTGAACACTTCTGAGTTCATCTCTGGACACTAAAAACTGCAGTCACAACATGACTCAGGGAATATAACTACACTATACTTAGTTAAAACAACAAAAACATTGACCTTTCTGCTTACACATCTTCTGTAATGTGATCTTGCCATTGAACATGTTTGGATGCGGTATGTTGGACACTATCCTGAATTAAAAAATGAAAAAAAAAAAAAAACAACAACAAAAACATTTGGAAGTGTACAATACCTTTAGAGCTGGCCATGCACTGAACAAATGTCAGCTGGTTCCTAATGGACCAGGTACACTTCATCGGTGTGTGGCTCTGTCAGGCACCATTCCGACTGACATCCTGCCACAAAAAAACTGAAGAAGCTGAGCAGGAAATTGTCAGCTGAACAGCGCCTGCATCCATTAACATCAGTCGACAGCGCTGTCTGTAAAAGTAGAATAGTGGTAGCAGGTGATTCAACCATATGTACAGTTTAGTGGTGATGAAGGAATCTGTTAGATTTCTTTCATTAAAGTGGATGTAAACCTCCATTTTTTTTTCTTTTTTTGATGTCATAATTTAGAGAATAAGATTTCCTTTCATTTGAGCCCAGTCTTGCCACACAGATTTACTCGAGGCCTGAATAATCCTCTTTTATTGTTCAGTTAGAGAAATCTTGACAAAGTCTTGAAAACTTTGTCAAAAACGCCCCCTTGCTGTAATTGACAGGTGATTTACATATCTCATGCACTAGCCTGAGGCAGGCACATCCTGTGTAAAAAGTTCACAATTCACATCCCCCTCCCCTCCCGCTCTCCCAGGATTGGCTGCCTTTACTGGATGTTTCTCATCATGAGATGCAGTGAACAGTCAGCAGACTATAGACAGACAAGTGATTTAGGGGACATGTATGTAGTCTGAGCTGGGCAGAGTAGAACATCCAGTGATGATGATGATGACCTGTCTCAGGATAGTCCATGAGATATGTAAATCACCTGTCACTCACAGCAAGGGGGCGTTTTTGACAAAGTTTTCAAGACTTTGTCAAGATTTCTCTAACTGAACAATAAAAGAGGATTGCTCAGGCCTCGAGTAAATCTGTGTGGCAAGACTGGACTCAAATGAAAGGAAATCTTATTCTCTACATTATGACATCAAAAAAATAAAAATAAATAAATGTTGGGTTTACATCTACTTTAAGCCCACAGGGTAGAAAAAAAAAAAAAAACTATCATTGTATTGCCAGCTTAAAGCATATCTAAACCCAAGAACAACAATTGATAGAGTTGCAGGATAGTGATCTTTAGATGTGGCAGCTGCATTTGTTTTCTTTTTTCACCCTTCTCGTTAACGCGTTATGTTAACCTGGTATTCCTGCCATTAACACACGTTTTTTAATGTGGTGACAACTGGACAAGACTGCATACCACTGTGTTAGGATTATGTAGCACATACCTCTCTTCTCCATAATGGGAGAGTTGTAGTCCACAGAGATAGCAGGGGACAATACTACCTGATAACAGTCTATAGGTAAAAAGTACAAGAAGTGATCAGCTCACTCAAGATTTTTGGCTGAATGAATAGACTTTTTATTTTTTTGCACTCGTAGAACAGGAATAATTAAATGTTTTCTTTAACAGACCAAAGGGGAGCCAATAGGGCAAATTTATTGTCAGCGTTTACATACACTTTAATTAAATGTACTGCATTTATTAAAAGCATTCAGAAATCTGCCCCATGTGTTTGAATCCTTCTGGTCAGATTTACAGCTTTGTGACACGCTGTGCCGTAAAACACGCGTGTAATCATGGTTTTGCAGCACAATTTGGTATAGTGCGTATAGTACTTTTAAGTATACTGCTACGAAAAACAGTACTCGATGTCTGTTTGGAAAGGCTTTAACTTTGTGCTGTGTCTGCTTAGCTGGATGTAGCCATTGTTTGCTACGCTTTTATTTTCTAAAACTGACAAGTGTGAGAGAAGCTTGTTCCACCTGCAGTGATGTGCAGTTCTGCAGCAGCAACCCACAGCCGTCGTGGCCACTCTTTCTATAAAGTTCCATGGGGTTAATTTCTCCAAACAAATCTTCTCATATCATCAACTACATGATACAAGAAGATCCAAGTTATTTTCTTTATGTATACTTGACCACTGGTGCAAGCTGACCCATTGTACCATACTGGTGCTCTCCTGCTCTCCATATTCCTGTCTGAGAGAGTGGTGCATTGGGCGACATTGTAAACCACAAGAGTAGTTGAGTACTATGCACTATGTTGGCAGTGCCAAGCTTCAAGAAGTTAGCATTCATTAAAAGGTTCAAGGACTGGATAAGCCAGGGGTAGGCAACCTGGGGCCCTCCAGATGTTCTGGAACTACATTTCCCATGAGGCATTGCAAGGCTAGCAGTTACAATTGCTCCCAGAGGCATGATGGGACTTTTTCATGGGCAATTTGTCAAGGTAATGGCTGGTTTTGGTGCTTCAATCATCACAGCACCATGGTTGATATGGTGTCAGGGTGATTGAAGCGCATTATTTCTATTGTTACATTGTTTATTGTTTATTGTTACTATTGTTAATATATAATGAAGTGGTTCAACTCACCATAATGCAGAATAAGTGGGAGCACTGGGGGCGTGTTACTTGCCACATCTCCTTCCACCAGATCAACTTGTCACTTGCCACCATCGCCTGGCACCAGATGTGGATTGTCACTTGCCACCTGCCACCAGATGTGGATTGTCACTTGCCACTTGATGTGGATTGTCACTTGCCAGAAATAGTCAGTGGATGCCTGTTGCAAAGGAGCTAGCTAGATATGCGTCTCCTTTGAACAGAGCTTGGGGGGGTGGAGTCTGTGATCTTTCCTCAGATTTTAGTCTCAAAAGTTTTGGGTTCAGTAAGGGAGAGATGCGGGCAGTTGCTGTGTTTGGTTTGCACTTCCTGCATGCTCTACATATTGAATCTGAAAAGAGGGAAAAGGCGGAATTGGAAAGAGATTTACTGAAGGAGCAGCTTGCAGTGGCATCCAAGTGTTTGGAAGAAACTGCAAGCAAGGAAAAAGATTTAGAAAGGAGGGTAATCAAAGTTAAACCTGCAGTGGCTTTGAAGTGTGTTCAAACCCCTGTAGGCCGAGCTGAAGATTTGAATGAGCGGTGTGCAGCCCTCAAGACCAAGTCTAATGATGCCCTAACAAAGGACAAAGGCCCAAAGCCTGTAAGCAGAAGTAGGACATGTGCCACTGTTACTTCTCATAACTGGGAAGCAGAGGATTTGATCAGCTCAAATGACCGAGTTGAGTCAGATACAAGGAAGGCAAGGCCTATGATCTCCAGGAGACACATGTGGATTGATTTACTTAAGGTGGGGGTCCCTAGAGAGGAAATAGATGGGATTCCTACACCAGCATTGTTTAAGAAGTGGAAGCAAATGGTTGGGAATGGTAGATTCAGTCACATTAAGTGTTTCTGTTGCCATAAAATGGGGCATTTTGCAAAAATGTGCCATGCTGTGAAGGCTGAACAACAGCAAGCTTGTGTGCTTCCCAGGACAGCACGGAGAGACATGCAAGTTTATTCGTTACGTTGGAAGTCAATGCCTTTCCGTGAAAGTATTTCAAGGCAACAGTGGGCACCCTACAATAGTTTTGCAGTTAGAAATGGGCAGATAGAGTAATGTGAGCAGTGAGCTATGTTTTTTGGCACAGTTGGAAGGAACATATAATCTGCTTTGTCTCTTACTCTTTTCAGGTATTGAGCATCGAGAGGTGGAGCAGGCAGAGCAGATGACCATGCTGGATGGGAGGAGACAGACCAGAAGAGAGCCTGAGAAAAGGTGGCTGAATTGGAGTGGACTTCCATCTGAGCATTTTCCTTATGACCAAGAAGAAAAGAGACTTTTCATCTGGGACTTTCTTTACAAACTGCCAAAAGACATTGTTAACCCTGCTCAAAAGTCAGCCTTCCAGGGACAAACCAATCGTCTGACCGCCCACAAGATGGGGGTCGAAAGGGAATTTGTTCCTCCCATTTATACGGGGGGTTTATTTTGCCCTTTCCTGGACAAAAGGCTTGAAGAAGTTTCCTATATTATCCTATAAAGTCAAGAGGTGGTATGTGTTGCTATGGGCATTTGTATAGTGACTTTATTGCAATAATATAGAGTTTTAGATTTAGTAACAGCATATGTCTACAAAGGCCTCTTCCACCTCCATTGATATGTAAATAAACCAGATAGAAGAT
Source organism: Lithobates sylvaticus (assembly GCA_028564925.1). Taxonomy (NCBI): domain Eukaryota; kingdom Metazoa; phylum Chordata; class Amphibia; order Anura; family Ranidae; genus Lithobates; species Lithobates sylvaticus. The sequence goes on from CM053026.1 coordinate 179,347,578, forward strand.
GAGCAGAGGAGGTTGGTGTTTACAGGCATAACATTTTGGGGGCTCGCCCGAGATATAACACACCATCGCCTGGCACCAGATGTGGATTGTCACTTGCCACCTGCCACCAGATGTGGATTGTCACTTGCCACCATCACCTACCACCAGATGTGGATTGTCACTTTCCACCATCCCCTACCACCAGATGTGGATTGTCACTTGTCATGTTGCCTGCCACCAGATGTGGATTGTCACTTGCCCCGTCGCCTGGCATCAGATGTGGATTATTACTTGCCATATCGCCTACCACCATTTGCGGATTTTCTCTTGCCACGTCACCTGCCACCAGATGTGGATTGTCACTTGCCAGGTCACCTGCCACGTCTCTTGCCATGTCACCTGCCACCAGATATGGATTGTCACTTGCCAGGTTGCCAGCCACCAGATGTGAATTGTTACTTGCCACATTGCTTACCACCATTTGCGGATTGTCACTTGCCACGTCACCTGCCACCAGATGCGAATTGTCAATTACCACATCGCCTGCCACCAGATGTGGGTTGTCACTTGCCACGTTGTTTGCCACCAGATGTGGATGATCACTTGCCACATCACCTGCCACTATTTGTGAATTGTCAATTGCCATGCCAGACAGTGCCACCAAATGTGCATTGTCCCTGCATTGGTGGCAGCACTGGTCCACTTAGCACAGAGGCATATGCAGTTGTCGGTTCTGAGTGAGGGCAGGAGCGCGGTGATGCAGGGCGGGGAATGTGAGAGATGATGTAATCTCGCTGCTCCCCGCCGCAACTCCGACATTGGAGAGACCCGGCTGTGAGGGCAGAAGAGCAGTGATGCGGGGCAAGCAGCGAGAGATGATGTAATCTCTGCTCACCCACTCGCTTCTCTCATCCGCCTGCCCGGCTCTCTCATGCAGCCCGCCCGCCGCACCCGCGGCCCGGCTGCAGAGAGCCACAGCCCGGTGGTTGGGCAGGGGCCCCTGCGGTAAGAGACTCAGGGCTATGGGCCCCAGATTCAGGACTCTAGCCCCAATAGCCACCCCCTAGCGACGCCACTGCCAGCAACCATTGCTAGCTGCCTCTGGTGCTTTTCAATTAGAGCACAAAGAGGAAAGCCATGCATGTGCAGTACTATGCAGCCCTGCTAACTTGGAAGAGGAGAGTAGTACTACTTGGCCTGATAAAAGTTGCAATGCTTGTTGAAGGTCACCCACTCATCCGAATTATGTACAATGGGGTATAAATAATGATGGACTGTTAGTGAATTTACACAGTTGGAAAAAAAATGTAATTCACACCATACTGCTTAAACAGTAGGGTAAAACTTGTTTTAATATTAGAATTAAAAATTACACATGTCTCCTCCCTTCCCCAGTAAACTGCTTGAAGAATGAAGGCACAGCAGATCACTGAGGAGGTCATCTTCCCTCCTGTAAGCTTCTTTTTTGTGTTAGACTGCCAGCACTATGCAATGTAATGAAGCCTAATAGGGTAATATTTCTGGTCTTCAAGGCCATAAACCTACATTCACATCCATACATGTGGCTGCGGGTGCGGAAATTGCAGCGATTCCCGCACCCTTAACCACCAGCAGTGAAAATGCACTGCCCTGCAGAAACGCGCGGGGCTGCCATTCATTCCGAATGGCACCCCCACACATGTAAAATCGTAGTGCGGGAACTGCAGGGAAATTGCATGGCCAAAAAGACCATGTGATTTCTTTACGGCTGCATTTTTGAAAATCTGCATGCACCTTTTTTTTCAGAACTGCAGGCATGGCAGCCCATTAATTTGAATGGGCTGCAGTGCCTGTGCAAATGCAGCGCACACAAATCGCAGATATGTGAACCTTGGGTAATCTGAAAATGTGGCTGTAAAGGTAATTACAACAACATTTAATACGCCTTTACTTTTACGCCTTTTGGTTGTATACCCATTTTTTTTTTTTTTTACCTACAGGTAAGCCTATAATAAGGCTTACATGTAGGTAAAATGAATATCTCCTAAACCTGTACAGTTTAGGAGATATTCACTTTGCATGCAGCAGCTGACGTCAGCGGCGCATGTGCTGTGAAGGCCCGGCTGAAGTGGTGGGAAGAAGACTCCAGCGCGCATGCACGGGAGTGATGACATCGCGGCTCCGGCCACTCACGGAGCCACGAACCCGGAAGGAATCGGGATCAGATGCCAGCACTTCGTTCTAAGGTGAGTATTTCATAATGAGCTAGTATGCGCTGCATACTAGCTCATTATGCCTTTGCCTTACAGGTTTTTTTTTCTATTTAATTTCTGTGCGGGTATACAACCGCTTTAAGTTAAGTGACAATAAATGTCTCCAAAATTACACAGTTTAAACCATTTGCATGTAGATGATAATTTTGTTGACTTCAGCTGACAGCCATTTGATGGGATAGACATGTATCTTTACAAATTAGTTTGACAGTTATTACATGCTTTCACATAACTGATCATAGCAACACACTACCAGTCTTATTTAGCAACACTGTACCCATAAGAAATGTTTTTCACACAAATAAAGCTTTCTTTTGGTGGTATTTAATCACCACTGGGTTTTTTATTTTTTGCTAAATAAAAAAAAAAAATGTCTTTGTTTCTGTTATAAAATGTTGCAAATAAAAATGTTTTCTTTAAACGTTTAGGTCAAAATGTATTCTGATACATTTCCTTGGTGAAAATAACCCAAATCAGTGTATATTATTTAGTCTGTAGGAAAGTTAAAGAGTCCATAGACTATGGTATACACAGCAGGTAAAATAAGTATTGAACACGTCACCATATTTCTAGGTACATATATTTCTAAAGGTTCTATTGACATTAAATTTTCACCACATGTCGGTAACAACCCATGTCATTCATACATATAAGGAAACCGAAACAAGTTCAGAAATTAAGTTATGTGTAATAAAATGGAATGATACATAAAAAGTATTGAACAAAGGAAAAAAGGGAGGTGTAAAAAGGCATGGAAAGCCAAGACACCAGCTGAAATATATCAGTAATTAGAAAGCAATTCTGCCCCTTATCAGTGTATATTAATATCAGCTAGTTCAGTCTCAACTGATGGCCTATAAAAAGGTGTCTCATTATCAAGGTGTTATACAAATAACATCTCGTGTTGCATAAAAGCAAAGAGCTCTCTCAAGACCTTTGCAACCTTCTGATGCATTGGTTACAGAAGGATTTTTAAACTTCTGAATGTTCCAGTGAGCACTGTTGGGGCCATAATCTGGAAATAAAAAGCACATGATTTCACCATAAACCAGCCACGACCAGGTGTTCCTCGCAAGATTTCTGACAGAGGAGTGAAAAAATGTACCAGAAGAGTTGTCCAAGAGCCAAGGCACACTTGTGGAGAGCTTCAGAAATACCTGGAATTAGCAGGTACAATTGTTTCAAAGAAAACAATAAGTAATGCACTCAACCGCCAAGGCCTGTGTGCACATTCATCACGCAAGACTGTATTGCTGAAGAAAAAGCATGTTGAAGCTTGTTTAATGTTTGCTGCACAACATTTAGACAAGCCTAAGAAATACTGGGAGAATATAGTCTGGTCATATGAGAACTCTTTGGATGCCATAATACACACCATGTTTTGAGGTCAAATGGCACTGCACATCACCCTAAAAACACCATACCAACAGTGAAGTTTGGAGGTGGGAACATCATGTTGCGGGCTGTTTTTAAGCATACAGTACTTTCAAACTTCATATCGTTAAAGGAAGGATGAATGTAAAAATGTTCCAAGACATTCTTGATAAAAATCTGCTGCCATCTACCAGGATGATGAAGATGATACGAGGGTGGACATCTCAGCAAGACAATAATCCCAAACCCAAAGCCAAGGAAACTCTCAATTGGTTTCAAAGAAAGAAAATAAAGCTGCTAGAATGGCCCAACCAATCGCCTGAATTGAATCCAATAAAAAGTCTATGGAAAGATCAGAGTTCATAGAAGAGGCCCACAGAACCTTCAATATTTGAAGACTGTTTGTGTGGAAGCATGGGCCAAAATCACATCTGAGCAATGCATGCGACTACTTTCTTGATACAGGAGGCGTCTTGAAACTGTCATTACCAAGAAAGGATTTTGTACAAAGTATTAAATACATTTCAGTTAGCATGTTCAATACTTTTTTCCTGTGTCATTCCATTTTATTACACATAACTTTGTTCCTTAACGTATTTGTTGTGTTTTCTTTATGTATGGGTTGCATGGTTGAAAATTTCATATCAATAGCACCTTTAGAAATATATTTACTTATAAAAATTGTGTTCAATACTTATTTTATCCACGCTATATCTGAAAATTAATTAATCCTGATGTACTGACACCCTATATAATTTCTTGAGGCTTAAAAATGCCAGGACAGTACAAATATTCTACAAATTACCCCTTGTGGGAAAGTAGACAGTCCAAGGTATTTAGTAAGAGGTATGGCAAGTTTGTTGAAGTAGTAATTTTTGGGGAAAATTAATAAATGAAAAAATATTTTTTCACAAATTTTACATACTGTCACCAGTGCAGTACAGCGTTATTATATAACTGGTGTAGCTGTGATCAGGGACACTAACTGGTTTTAATACTTTTTTTTTTTTCATTTACATTTTTAAATTGTAATTCTTTATTAAATTTTTTATGTCTTTTGTTGAGGATTGGTTGTAATTGGCCAAAGCTAATCACATTGTACAGTTGAGCTCTGATTGGCCCTGTCTGTGCCATTTGATCACTGTGACCAATCACAGCTAGCAACACAATTGTATGCAATGGATGGCATGAAAGGAAGCCATCCATTGTTTACAATTACCATGTGATTTGCTGTGATTGGTCACAGCAATAACATGATACTGGCAGCAGGCCGGTAAAGTGGTCAGTCATTGGCTGTGGCCGGTGGACACAGCTGGTGACAGATTGCACTGCTGTGTGGCCCCACGGCCATGCGAGCGCCGCCTTCAAGGTGGACATCATATGACGTCCACTCAGAAGGCCCGCCCAGCCGTCAATCTGCTATAGGCCAGGCGGGAAGGTGTTAAATACTGGCAGTGCTACAAAAGGTTTGTGCATTACTGATCCTTCTCATATTATGCAAGGCTATAGGGTTAATTTTCTAAAAGCAATCAGGCTGTTCATTTTGCAAATACATTTTTTCTTAGCTTAGCGAATGAAATAATGCTCTGTTGACTTCCATCATCCAATCATGTGCAAGCAAAAAGAAAAAAATGTTGTTGTCCTTGCACGTTTGGATACTATTTTACAAAGGGAACAGCCTATTTTGACTTAGTAAATCAACCCATATCAGTCAAGTGATTAATTGAACACAACGCGATCTATATGTGACTGATATCTTATCTCAACTGTAGCCAGGGGTTTGCTACTATAGTCATTATAGTTGAACAGTTCGTTGTTATTTGCAAATGAGTTTGGCTCCCCCTAGTGACTGCTGGACTCTGTTAGGATTGTTCCTTACTCTTTGAGAATAATGCAGCAAAGCATTGTGGGAAATGTAGTCTGGAGGAGGAAGTGACTCTGTTAGCTGGATCAGCCCTGGACTACAGGACAGACAATGCAAAGCCTGCAGAACTGCCTGCTGGGAGGAGTGATAAAAGGAGAGGTGGGGCCTGTTTTCAGCCTCTCTGGACGCCATTCAACACCTGTAAGCCGGAGGTCTGTGTGTGACCAGGAGTGAGAGACTGCGGCCTATACAGCGGAGAGCCGGATCGCCTGCCTCTGAGGGATCTTGGAGGACAGCCCTGCTATTCTAGCAAGCGGACCGGCCTGCACTTCAGAGCAACTGGAAGCCACCTGCACTTCAGTCCATTGGAAGTTGCAGCACGGCGTGACGGCGCCATCTTCACCAGACGGAGATACCAAGAGAGGATTCGGATGGAGCCTTACAGCCATTGGAGTCTATTGTGGTGAGAGGGCACCTACCCATTCCAGTAGAGATTACAGTATTGCTGAGTGAGTTCTTTCTACAGACTGCTGGTGAGACTTGTAGTTCCACAGAGGTGAATCTACTTCTTCACAGGCATCATACAGCTGGACTTTGGGGCCTTGTCTTTCTCCCCTGCGCTGTAAGGTCAGTACTGTATTGCACTCACATGTAAAGGGGAATCTACAAGTGGTGATATTTCTTCAGTTAGGCAATCCTTTTGTTCTACAGTTATTTCTTTCCTTTTGTCTCTGTGGATTACAAATTACAACAATATACTGCAGTTTAACCATCAGGCTAGCTGAAGACATCTGGAGTTTAAAGAACTTTCGCCAATTTCTTCTTTTACTAAGCATTACTGCTTTACTCACAAGTTGATCTCTTAATTAGAGCATAGGGGGAGCCATTTGTGTATATGCTTAATTTTACACTGTGTTACTTAATGTAAAGATTATATACTGCATTTTGGTCTGTGTGTTGAGGCCTCAGTGTGAAGGTATTTAATATATGTCTTGAAGATATTGAGTACCTATCTTTCTGTGCACCTGTTCACATATACCCCCTTCAGGTGATTATAAGGTTATACGTTCTGCATATGTGCGTTATGTGATAACTGTTGTCAATCATAACTTGTGTTCATTCATGCTTTTCGCTGTGTTCCATTACTTATCTCAGTAAACCTTTCTGAGTGGTTCAGTGATATTGTGTGAGTTTCTTATTGCTAACGCTACATTGCAGAATGGAACCCAAGGTGTCAGAGGTAAGAGAGGATCTGCAGAGTCGGGGTAGCCAGTGGGGTCTAGAGCCAATTAGCAGCCCCCATGGGGGTACCGCTACACAACATTTGTCAAAAGTGGGACACAGTACTTGCTTTGAAACACAGGGGTAAATAACAAACCAAACAAATTAATGAAATAATGGAAAAATCAAGCTTGTAAAACCATATCAAAATTAATTTAGGTATACTGTAGAAAGAAATAGCAATAAACTCAAAATATATATTTAGATTTGAGGAGGTTTAGATGTTCTGCCTGGTTTTTATTGTTGTGTGTTAGAGAGATTCCCCTTTACTTACTACCAGTGTAGACAGAGAAAACTACAATTTTTTTAAAAAATTATAAAAAAAATAAACATTTTACAAAAGGTTCCTGCTAACAAAAAATAACTTTGTACTGCTTATTACTGCATAGTAAGGAGAAGTGTCCCTAACTGGGACTCCAACAGTGAAGAAAAATATTATAACCCTTTTCCACTCTATTCAAAAAGGAAAAAAAGTTTACACTATAATGTTATCTACAACGTAAGATACAGTCAGCAGTCCATAGCTGTCCAACACATACCGTGTTGTGCTATGTGCCCTATAATTTTCCCTGATGTGCCCCATAATATGCCCAGATGTGCCCCGAGCTGACAATTACTGCATAGTAAGGAGAAGTGTCCCCAACTGGGACTCCAACAGTGAAGAAAAATATTATAACCCTTTTCCACTCTATTCAAAAAGGAAAAAAAGTTTACACTATAATGTTCTATAATATGCCCAGATGTGCCCCGAGCCGACAATTTTTTCCCAATATAAGACATACCCCGAAAGTAAGACATAGTGGGGCTTTTAGGGATAAAAAGAAAGTAAGACACTGTCTTACTTTCGGGGAAACACGGTATTACAGAGTGTATACAGATTAAGTGTAGTTTATTGGAATGCAGCCTGCAATGCACACAACATGCAGGTCTGTGCAACAGGTTGTACATTGTATACATAGTGCACAGTTTTGTTATGCACAATGAAATGTGCTGCTACTCTGACCCGTGTTTTGAGTTCTTCAAGGCTTGCATTTGCCAAATGATTTCTGGCTATAGGAATTCTGTAATATGCCTAATAATAACAGTAAATGGCAGTTTGAGGCTAGGGACTAGCTTAAAGCTGTAACATTAGCTCCTATCTGTAGGTATTCCAATGCCAATAAGATGTTCATTCAGGGTAAAGTCACAGAGTCTCTTTAAAGCCCATCCCAGACCCACTTATATTCATCTTCAACAAGCTCACCCACAGCTCCATTGTGTCAAAATGCTAGTGGAAATGCAAATGCACCAGCACGCAGAAAGGGAATTATTGCCAGTAAGCTGTGTGGGTATACACGTAGGCGCATTGTGCACACCTGCACATGCCCAATCTCAGGACTGGCACCAAGTGCCCTATTTAAAGGATGGAATAGTGACTATTAATCGTAGGATGAGCTTCAGCTCACTGTGATCTTTGTTCCTGTGCTTCCTAGTTACCCTGCTGCCTGAACACCCATTGCTGACTCGGCTTGTCCCTGGATATATGTTACTTTCTCCTAATCTTGACCCCAGTTTGCTGCTTGGCCTGGCTCCTGCTTGATCTCCCATGTTTCACCTGGCTTGCCTCCAGACACTGCTTCTGTAACCTGTTCCTCAGCTGTGCATGGTCCCTGCTTGTCATTAGACTCTGACTCTGTTACTAATGTCTATCCATATATGACCCTGGCCTGGCTCCTGATCACTTTTCCTCTCCCAGTTACCTGACTATGTATGACCTTGGCTCAAGCTTCCAGACTGTGTCTCCCTACCTGCTAGCACCAGAGCCTGGCTATTCTACCTACCAGATATGCCTTCCAGGTCCTACCCTGCACTTCCACACTATCAGTCCGTGGGCTGCCTACCACCCACTGCTGATCGTGTGGGTTTCTTCTGCCTGTATCTACCACCATCTTTGCGGACCATCCCTACTGATCATCATCTGCCATCCAGGTTCCTGGCATGTGCATTTTTTGAGTATGGGGAGCATTTGACCTTCTTCAGATGCTGCACTCAGATGTAGTGGCCAATCACTAGGCCTGGATACTGTCACTTGAGGTGAATGAGCCTGTTAAAGCTCCGGCACTATCCAGCATGGAGGTTATACAGGTTATTCATGTAGTCATTATTAGTGAATCTTTCTTATCAGGAAAGTTTGATTTGCGCCAAAGGCATGACTTCAGTTCTGCAACCCAACTTAGTATCAATGTCTGTAAGGAAAGGCTTGCCAAAAGATGAGATAAATCCTCTGTAAGGACTTCTGTGCACAGGCTAATACATGTTCCCCTTTATGCTCGCAAGAATTGGGCACTGGCACACATACATGCTGTGACAGATGTTGGCGCCAAACGGGCTATTTAAACTTGGCCAGTACTCAGGATCAGTGTTGCTTTGTCTTTAGCCTCTTGTGTATCCTGTGACCCTGTGATTCTGTATCCTGATTCCAGTTGTTAACCTGGCTTGTCTTGACCACTCTCTGAACTCTACCTGCACCAACTTCAACTTGTCCCCTGACCTCTGCTTCTGCCTGTGCCATTGGCTTCTGCTTTACTGATCAGTTCAAGACCTGCCTTACTTCTGACCATGCACCTGCCTGTGCCCTGAACCCAATCCATCCTGTCTGTGTATGACCCAGCCTGCCTGACTCTGCTACTCTGCCTGCTGTCGCCAGTACCAGCTACCCACCTGCTTGCCTGCTTACTGGAGCTGTCTGACATCTTCTCCTGCCCTACATGGACATCTGCCCTGCATGTACATCTGCCCTGCTGCTAGCAAGACCTACAGGTACTCCTGCGCCTCCCATCTACACTAGCAGGGGTCCCAAGTCAGAGGTGTAAGAGAGGCCTTCTTCATCATATCAGGCTCTGCTACCAGGTACGTGATCTATGCCTACTGCTGAAATGATCTCCACCTACAGCCATACTTATGCAAGCAACTACACACATACTTTCAAACTTCCTCTGTGCATGCCTGCTGTGGCAAGTCCAAAATATTATGATTCTGGATTGCATTTTTCTGATTCCCTTGTGGGTGGAAAAGAGTTCCGTGGTGTAGCTCAAACCAGTCTCTGACTATGTGCACAACAGTAGTTAAACTCAGGAGGTAGGTGCCACCACTTGTGTTGCCATTCTCCTCTTGCCTTATAGTAGAAATCATTCTTCTGGAGTTACAATAAATATTAAAGGATAGGAGTATTTATGTGTGTATATAGTTTAGTACAGCTCTAAATGAGATAAGAATGAATAGCCTGATGTTATTTCCAGAAGCTTATAAGGATGTAGAAAACAAGTATCTAAGAGAAGCACTCATCGTAGATTCCTGACATATGCCAAGTGCTCCTCAGTGCCTGGAGATTCCGTTTTGTATTGACCTGCGTGGTTCGATACAAACAGGTACTTAAAAAAAGCTGTGTTACTTCAAAATTAACACAGAGCATCATACCCTTATTTTCCCAATGTAACCTGGCACTTGTTTGTATATAGCTCCAAGTGCAGACAACCGAATGTGATTAGTACACAAATTTACCTCAATAAACTTCATTATAAACCTGTAATCACACTGGGAACTTAAACTTATACCACAAAATTAACTCTCTGGCCTCTGTGTATTATTGTTATATACAGAGGCTGATTTAGTAAATGAGTTGAGATTGTTCACTCAAAAAAAAAGTGAAGCTTCTCTTCAATTATCAAATCATGTACAGATGAAATAGATAAACAGAAATTAGCTTTTTCACATGATTGGATAATTTAAATACATTTTATGTGCAAACATTCTAAAGTCCTTAGTAGATCTTTCTAATCATATCACTACCTTGGAAAAATTAGTCGAAAATTATTCCTTATGTACTTCCTATGCACTATTCTACATTTTGGGTTTAAAAAACATCAACCCAAAATGTTAAAGATTAACTCCAGTGATTATTTCTTTTGCATACTTACAATGGGCCAGATGGCCAAATCAAAGTATGGATCTGTGATACCTGATCAGACTCCGTGTAGGCTGTAAATCACTATAGTAGACCAAGCTAATACAGTGAAGGCTGTCATCACCAAGCGGCTGCCCTTCTCCATAGTAACCAACAGCAGGGCCTGCATCAACAGAATGCCTTGCATTTTTTTCAATGAATGCAAAGTTTTCTCCGATTGGAGAAGTGGGAGAGGAGGGGTAGTGATATCATTATTTCCACCTTGTCCAATCAAAAAACACTTGGGGGAAATCCATGTGGAAATATAGGGCAATTTAGGAAACAGTGACCACAGGTCAATTAGCTTTAGTATAAACCACACAAATAGGAAACATAAGGGGAATACAAAGACACTGAATTTCAAAAGAGACAACTTCATTAAACTACAAACCTTGCTAGAAGATATAAATTGGGATAACATCTTAGGAACAAATAACACGGAGGAGAGATGGGTTTGCTTTAAGAGAATATTAAATAAGGGCATTAGCCAGTGCATCCCATTGGGAAATAAATTTAAAAGAGCGAACAAAAGTCCTGGATGGCTAAACTCCAATGTAAAAATGCATATAAAAGCAAAGGAGAAGGCCTTAAAAAAATACAAGGGTGAGGGATCATCATCGGCATTCAGACTTTACAAAGAAATGTAAGGGTGCAATTAGGGCGCCTAAGATAGAACACGAAAGACACATAGTGGAGGAGAGCAAAAAAAATCCAAACAGCAAAAGAGGGAGGACAGACCATATTGGCCCCATAAAGAATGAGAAAGGGAATCTGGTTACAAAGGATGGTGAGATGGCAAAGGTATGAATTTATTCTTCTCCTCAGTCTTCGCAAGGGAATTGGGGGGCAGTAACCAAAACTGCAGTGTTTAGCCTCATGACACATCACAGGAAGCACCCTCATGGCTAACAAAGGACAGAATTAGAAATAGACTTGGAAAAGTTAACATTAATAAGTCACCGGGACCAGATGGTTTGCACACGAGGGTCATTAGGGAACTCAGGGAAGTAACTGCCAGACCATTGTTCCTAATTTTTACTGACAGTCTACTGACTGGAATGGTACCAGCTGATTGGAGAAAAGCCAATGTAGCACCAATATTTTAAAAAGAGCCAAAATACATCCCTGGGAATTACAGACCAGTTAGCCTAACATCAATTGTATGCAAGCTCTTGGAGGGGATGATAAGGGACTATATACAAGATTTTAGTAACGACAACGGTATAATTAGCAGTAATCAGCATGGATTCATGAAGAATTGTTCTTGCCAAACCAATCTATTAACCTTCTATGAGGAGGTGAGCTGCCATCTAGATAAGGGGAGGCCCGTAGATGTGATGTATCTGGATTTTGCAAAAACATTTCACATAGTTACTCATAAACATTTACTGTACAAAGTAAGGTCCGTTGGCATGGACCATAGGGTGAGTACATGTATTGAAAACTGGCTACAGGGGCAGGTTCAGAGGGTAGTGATAAATGGGGAGTACTCAGAATGGTCAGGGTGGAAAGTGGGGTCCCCCAGGGTTCTGTCCAGGGACCAATCCTATTTAATTTCTTCATAAACGACCTGGAGGATGGGGTAAACAGTTCAATCTCTGTATTTGTATTTGGACCATACTAAGCTAAGCAGGGCAATAACTTCTCCGCAGGATGTGAAAACCTTGCAAGTAGATCTGAACAAATTAATGGGGTGGGCAACTACATGGCAAATGAGGTTTTAATGTGGAAAAATTTAAAATAATGCATTTGGGTGGCAAAAAAGTAATGGAATCTACTCACTGGGGGGGGGGGGGAACCTCTGGGGGAATCAAGGATGGAAAAGGACCTTGGGGTCCTAGTAGATGATAGGCTCAGCAATGGCATGCTGCTGCTAACAAAGCAAACAGAATATACTGGAATATGCTGTCCAGTTCTGGGCACTAGTCCTCAGGAAGGATGTGCTGGAAATGGAGCGAGTATAGAGAAAGTGTCTCGGGCACATCAAACATGGCAAAAACACCAACCAAATGCATATCAATGCAATTTTTTTACCCAAAGTCCAATTTTTACGCACCCGTTACTTCTATACAAAGTCAAAGTGACACCAGAATGTATCCAAAAAATCGTTAATCTTGTTCCCAGTGTTCTACATTGTGGCCTTTTTATACACACTGGCTCCCCAGCTGTTGCTGAGCAAAATAAAGGCCCCTTGCAGGGAAAATTTCATTTTTTTTGGCTTTATAAATGCAATTTGTTGCTGCAGCAGATTCTAGACATGGTACATATCTGTCACTTTACAGGTAGACTAAGTGGACCCCCCAGACACTATATTGGAAGTCATTTTTCATTTTTAGGCTTTCACTTTAAAAAAAAAAAAAAATCACTGCTCATTTAAAAATGAAGCTTTTCACAAACTTTTTTTTTTATTGATACATGTCCCCCAGGGCAGGACCCGGACCACTATAACCATTGTATGACCAATTACTTGCATATAAGCCTTCAAAATAGGCACAGGTTTTTATACAAACCATTTAGTAATTCTAGATTTTTTTAAGATAAACCTGGGGAAGAAATTACAATTTGTTGTAATCGTGGCAACTCTTTGTAGAGAACTCTCCCAAAGAAGTAATTTCCTGTTCCTGCAATTGGTTCACTGCATCTCCTAACAGTTTATCTCTTATTACAATGCTAAGACTGATCATGTGACAATATCAAGCAGACCCTCCACTTAGCACGCAGGAAATTAAATCCTTGCAGTGTATATATCTGACATTGAGAATTTATTTTTATTTTTTTTTTCATTTGGAAATGTGGAGAATTGCTTTACAAACAGATGATACAGATTGAACAATATATTTTTTTTGTAAATATCTGCTTCTATATACAAGGTTAAGTCTACAGCTCATATAGATGTGATATCATACCAAGTTTTATTGTATGTATATATGTATATATATATATATATATATATATATATATATATATATATATATATACACACACACACATTTATGGATGGAGCCCTACAACTGGGACAGATATGAACCACACAAACACGCCACAAGACTAACAACATGAAATAGACTTGAAGTGTGCCATGGTCGGCTGGACGGTATGCCAAAAAAGGGGGCATACCCAACATGAGTAATAAATAATTGTGGAAAGAAATGTGCTGAGAAGTGCCCTGAAAAAGGGGAATGGAAGGGAAGGAATCCCACACTGGAACCGACAAGGACCACAGGTGAGTGGTCTGCTTAAATACCCCCCTTACAGGGGTCCTGTAAGGACAAAATGCTGGATGCTGGCTAAGTACAGCCTGATGGGTGGCAATACGATATAAAGGCTAGGACGTGCCTGATGTCTCCTGTCACTGCTCCGGGACATGCGGCTAGAAACCTGTAGTAGGCGTCCCAAGCAGGGTGATAGGCCTTCAGTGTTTTGCGGAAGAACAACTGATTAATGAGATTGGTCACATTGTGAAGATGTGTCTTTAACCCACCGTCAGCTAAGACCAAGATGGGATAGGAGAAGTGGTTGCGTCGGGTCTGGGTTTCTGCTGAAAGAATGGAGTAAAGTTAAAGCGGGACAGTGTGTCTGCTGCAACATTGTACTTACCCGGGACATAAATGCCGTGGACATTAAATTAATGCTGTAGGGACAACTGCACCGGCCTGCGTAGGAAGGACATGATGGCAAGCGACTTGGATCTGCCTTTGTTCACAGTTTCGGCCGTTGCCTGGTTGTCTGTGGTAAAGCCACCGTTTGTCCTGTCCAGGTATGGTCCCAGACCTGAGTAGCTGTCACACTGGGATAGAGTCTGAAGAGTGAGGATTACTGACCAAAATCGGGGCTAAGAAGGATTTCTGGAGGCCCTGGTCCTGTGAAACAGTGATGGCCAAAAATTGCTGCAAAGCCTGTGTAGGCTGCGGCATCTGTGACTACCTGAGGTGACAAAGCTGATTCTAACGGAATAAACATGGATATGCCATTCCAGTTTGCGAGGAATTCGTGCTACATCATCAAATATGCTATAGCTGCTGTGTCCAGCCTGAGAACTTGATTGGGGTCTTGTACCTTCCATTTGATGACGTGGCATCGCCAGAGGGATGGCTCCAATGGGCAATAATTTATATGCATCTGACATGTCTGCTTTGGACAGCCATGCGCCCGTGCTTACGCTAATAACGGCTTGAATAGCTGGGTCAACCGATGCATATTCAAGTGAAAAACTCCTCGGAAGAAATTAGGGAGTTTAAACTTGGGATGTGGGAAGAGTGAGGTGCAGACAAGTCCTACACCTACCAAAGTTTATTTGAAAATTTGCCCTAGATAAGCACGATAGGGCTGCCTTTCCAAGAAGTGAAAGGTGATTGCACAAAGGGGGACAATGATGAACCCCCCAGTCCAGTTTAGACTGTAATAAGGTATTTGTGGCTAGCTCGTCATGGCCACTGAGAGGAGGTTCCTGCACTCGTGGGTCCAGTGGAGTAGCGTGACGAGGCCGGTGTGTAATGCTGACATAAATCCGTGTACCAAGAAGGCAGTCAGTGAGGGAGTCGGGTGTGAGGAAAGGTAAAACCCCAGCCACTGGACCTCCACTCGGCCTAGCAATGAAGTGTTGTGCTGCTTGAGGTAGCACGTAACCTTAGGATGCACTCTGTGGCCCGTGACACAAAGGTGTAGTAGCCGACATTGGCTAAAGTTGCAAGTTCCATAGTTGAAATTGAGTTGCATATTGTTTAAGATTGAGAGTATGTACGAACATACGAATGGATGGACGGCGTAATGACTGGTGGCTTGTGGCAGGTGCATCACGATGGAGACCGGGCTGCGGAAGCTGTATGACAAATGGAATTGTGTAGTGTTGTGCCGAGGATTTGGACCATTGCACCACCAACACAACTAGATTCGAATTGGGCAGTAGGATGTGTGAATGAGCTGACAGAGTATGTGAACCAGAGTATCAGCTGAGTTATGAGTTATGAGCTATGAACTATGAACTATGAGCTTGTATGGGTAGATAAGTCTGAGTAATGATTAATAACTTATAACAGATGCCTCACTATAGAAACCAAACTGTAGTAAGCTGCGTGATAGATAGAACCGAGACATGGTGCCGAGGAGACGAACCGCTATGCCACCGGTGCGACTGGATTTGACTGCAGGGGTACCTGCTGGGTTCCGTGCTCAGCTGCCGCTGGTGGTGGAAAAAGGCAATTGGGCGAGAGATCGGGTGGCTCCGCAGGCGGGCCGGGCTGTCGGCTGGCTCGGTTGGTAGGTGGGCAGGAGGCATGGCGGGTGGGTGAGAGTGCGGGCGAGCAGTTGGGCGGGTCAGTGGGTGAGCGGATGGCTGGCCAATCAGGGAGGGGCATCATCATCTCTCACCGCCCGGCTTCCACCCTGCATCCTTGCAGTGCATTTCCACCCTCACTGTGCAGAGAGATGATATCATCTCTCTGCTGCCTGACTGGTAATCTGCTGGCAAGTGACAATCCGTAACGTGTGGCAGGTGACGTGGCAAGTGACAATCCGCAACGTGTGGCAGGTGACATGGCAAGGGGCAATCTGCATCTGGTGACAGGCGACATGGCAAGTGACAATCTGCATCTGGTGACAGGTGACATGGCAAGTCGCATCTGTGGCACAACGATTCATATCGGTTTCATCTTCAAACGATTCGAATCCTCTGCTCTACATTACACAATTCATGCACACAGCACCCACATCTCACTTCATCTATTCATAAGTTAAATGCGGTTGGTCATTCCTACATACTCAATTCTCTGCTATCCTTATTGTCGCCTTCCTGATTACAAAAGCACGTCTCCAGTGGCTCACAATCCAGCCACTCCTCGTCTCCAGTGGCTCATCGGCCACTCACCGTTTTCTGCCTGTCATTTTTTATTTAGGTCAGTTGACTTCAGGTTGTTCCATCCTGCACCAGGTTGGATGTAATTTCCAAATTATATATATATATATATATATATATATATATAAACACAGGGGCATCTTCACCAGAAGGTCAAAGGGCAGGCCAGGACATTTTTTTTAAATGGACTCTTATGACACTCTTACTATAGGTTCCCGGTCGACTGAGTTTTCTACCTTTTACCAGGGCTTTGCATCTACGGCGTCAGTCAGGTGTGTAGTACACAGTCTCCCCTCTCACATAACCTTGCAGCACTCTTTCACTAAACGTTCACTTCACATACACAATTTGGGCGGCTCATCGGGTGTTAGTTACTGTCACATGTTTCATTGCATTACACTCTGTTTTCGAATAGGGACCCTTCACCTACACAGACAAGGCCACCAAACGTTGAGTTTGCTGACAGTGCAAACGTTGGCACGTCGAGCATACGTCACAAACTACAGAATGCAACATTCCTACTTAGGCCATACCAGACTTCAGCTTCACGCCCCAGTACACCCCTGGGCTCTGGTTTCACAGGTCTGTGCTCAGCTCTCCTCGGCTCTCCTCGGTTGCCACGCACTCTTTTGAGTTTTCTAAATTTCCACTCAACAGTGTTCGACCCCTGATATTTCACCAAAGCCCCTAGTGGGGCTCCTAAAAGAATTGTAAATAAAAAATACTGTATATAAATATATAATAATAAAGAAAAAAAAAACTACTGACACTGCTTACTGCCCAGCTGACACCATCTCTGCATTACTGACACCATCCACTGCCCTACTGACACTGTTCACGTTTTAATACATTTTAAAATGGTTGTTTACATTTATAAGTGTATGTCTGTCTGTATGTGTATATATATATATATATATATATATATATATATATATATATATATATATATATATACACTGTATATAAACATACATGTGTTTTTGAGCTTTGGGGTGCACACCCTAATGCAATAGTCTGCGGACATCTATGGGCAACTTAGATACTTACTGAATCTCTTAATTTATTTATCTTTCTCTGACACATATACTTGAAGCTTAAGAGTATGTAATTATAACTGGAACAACACCACTTGGGGAATTTTCTTCACTTTAATAATACAAAAAAGTCTTTGGGATATAGCGTAAACAACTCAAACCAGAAAATTTCAATTCAGCCACTATAGCAAACAGTTCACAGAGCAACAACATTCACTGTCTAGTTCTTAAATATGAATTCCAGTAGCTACCAAAAAAATGTCTAGTGAACCATCTTATTAACTTTCTTTTGCACAGACTTTTTCTATATTTGAGAGTATAATATGCGTGCGAACATCAGCCAGCTGAGTTGGTAAAAGCAAACAGTCCTTTTATTGGTATCTCCAAAACAAGTACAAAAGTGAGGGAAAAAAGTATTTAATCCCCTGCTGATTTTGTATGTTTGCCCACTGACAAATAAATGATCAGTCTATAATTTTAATGGTAGGTTTATTTTAACAGTGAGAGACAGAACAACAAAAATATCCAGAAAAAAACACATTTCAAAAAAGTTATAAATTGATTTGCATTTTAATGAGGGAAATAAATATTTGACCCCTTCACACTGCATCATTGAACCTAATTTTAAAATAAACTCTGGTTATATGACATAGTTCTTCAATTCCATTGTTTAAATGGCAAATATATCATCATCATGTATAAAGACATTTGTAAATTATGAAGTGTTAGAATTAGGAGTTGTTTGCTCTATTTCCTTAGAATAAATACTCTCCTGAAGAAGACCACAACTGCACAGGTCGAAACACTTTGGTGCATTCATATGGATGGCAATCTGTAATGTAATGTTAACTTACTGTTTATATATATATATATATATATATATATATATATATATATATATATATATATATATACATACAGCAATCAAAAATTGCATTCGCCTGCTCGCATTTTGCGAGTGCATTTTGAGGGCTGGCGAGGAAGGGCTGCCTGGAGAGGAGGGGAGCGAGCACCGCCTGCAGCCTGGGTGGAATGGGAGTACTTCTCCCTGTGTTCATGGAGGAGGAAGAGGGAGAGAGAGACGCTCGGATGTTCAGAGCGCAGGGGGGAAACACAGCGATAACAGATTTCTTTTAACATTGCCATGTTCCCCACTGCTAGCTGATACAGATAGAGCCCCGCCCCCTGGTCCGGGACTTTGATAGACAGATCACACGTCCAATCAGGACAGGCGATCTGTCATTCAAAGTTTCCGGCCAGGGGGCGGGCTGTATATGACGATGAGCGGCGGGAACTCAACAATTGAATTGAAAGCTGTTATTGCTGTGTTCCCATGCTCTCTGAACATCCGGGCGGCTCTCCTGTTCCACTCCTCCACTGCACAGGTAGGTTGCACGGTGGGCACAGGGTGCATGGAGGATGGACACAGGGTGCATGGAGGATGGACACAGGCAGGGTGCATGGAGGATAGACACAGGCAGGGTGCATGGAGGATGGACACAGGCAGGGTGCATGGAGGATGGACACAGGCAGGGTGCATGGAGGATGGACACAGGCAGGGTGCATGGAGGATGGACACAGGCAGGGTGCATGGAGGATGGACACAGGCAGGGTGCATGGAGGATGGACACAGGCAGGGTGCATGGAGGATGGACACAGGCAGGGTGCATTGGTGGGCACGGATAAAGTTGTTATATTATAATATTTATTTTTATAACTTAATTCTGCATAAAACATTTTAAGTGTCATTTAATGAGATAATTTATGAGGGAGTGTTTAGGGGTGGGGCCGAGCGTGTTTAGGGGCAGGGCGTGTTTATGGGTGGGGCGGGGTAAGTGGTGGCGAGTAACCCTTGAGACCTGGCTAGTAGCTCAGGACTTGAAATTTTGAGCCCTGTATATATATATATATATATATATATATATATATATATATATATATATACACACACACACACTGTATATATATATATCCACCACTTCAGCTATTAGCCAGGCCCTTTATGATGCCAGTTTAACCCTTTTAAGACCAGCCTCGTTTTGGATTTTAGGTGTTTACATGTTTAAAACAGTTTTTTTTTGCTAGAAAAAAACATAGAACCCCCAAACATCATATATTGTTTTTTTTTCTAACACGCTAGAGAATAAAATGGCGGTCGTTGCAATACTTTTTTTCACACCGTATTTGCGCAGCGGTCTTACAAGCGCACTTGTTTTGGAAAAAATTCACTTTTTTGAATAAAAAAATAAGACAACAGTAAAGTTAGTCCAATTTTTTTATATATTGTGAAAGATGATGTTACGCCGAGTAAATTGATACCTAACATGTCACGCTTCAAAATTGCGCCCGCTCGTGGAATGGCATCAAACGTTTACCCTCAAAAATCTCCATAGGCGACATTAAAAAAATTCTACAGGTTGCATGTTTTGCGTTACAGAGGAGGTCTATGGCTATAATTATTGCTCTCGCTCTACCGATCGTGGCGATACCTCACATGTGTGGTTTGACCACCGTTTTCATATGCGGGCACTACTCACGTATGCGTTCGCTTCTGCGCGCGAGCTCGTCGGGACAGGGCACTTTAAAAATGTTTTTTTTTTTTTTTATTTATTTTTTTTCTTGATTTTATTTATTTTTTTTGTTTAAAACGTTTTTATTGAAATTGGAAAGGTCATAACAAGAGAAAGAAGGTGCGGTCGCAGCCGTTCAGTACAATATGAATTAACACAGTAACCAATGTGAGACAAAACTCAACAAAGTAATAACAATAGGCACAATGAATCTATGCACAATAAAGAGCATGTTGGTAAAGCAAGACAAGAGGGGTGTCTGAAATTCGTAGCAGTGAAAGTGGTGGAGTATAATAAATCGGGATCACCATAACTTGGGGTAGCGGAAATGGTGTATGTGAATAGGTCGTTAAGCATTAAATGTGCGGTAGTAGGGATGGGAAAAAGGGCGAAGGGAAAGAGTAATACCTAGGTAATTATAGGGAGCATCACCAATATGTATTTGTAGGGTGTAGATACAAGGTCCACGATCCAGCCATAGGTAGGTGGAGTATCAAGAGCAGCATATAGGAAGGGTTGGGGTTACCTTGTGTCGTGGATAGGTCAGTCGAAGGTGAATCACCACAGCTCCAATTAGGAAGTCAGGAGAGAATATTCGAGTAATCGGGAGTCGTTCGGAAGTGTAGCCAACACGACCAAATTTGAGTGAATTTGTGGGGGGTGTCTCTGGCTTGGTGGATCAGTTCCTCCATTTCAACGATCCTATCAATACGTCGGAACCAGTCCTTCAAGGAGGGCGGATCTTTAGACTTCCATTTAGTGGGGATACACATGTTTGCCGCCATGAGCATGTGCATGGGTAGAGATCTGAGGTAAGACCCGGAAGATGGGGAGGAAAGGTGCAGTAAAAGTTGTGATGGGGAGAAATCCAAGGTGTATGTGGAAATTTGTTGTGTAAGTCTATGTACGGCTGTCCAGAAAGGTTGGAGTTTGGGGCAGGACCACCAAATGTGTAGCAAGGACCCAGTATCTGCTTCACACCTCCAACAGAGTGAGGATGTTGAAGGGTAGATGCGATGTAATGCTGTAGGTGTTTTGTACCATCTGGAAATCAGTTTAAAGGCATTTTCTTGGGCGCAAACGTTAAGGGAGCCTTTGTGGATGATTGTGTAAATTTTTCCCCAATCTTTATCAGAAATGGTGGTAGAGAGATCATTATGCCATTTATCCCTGGTCCAGGAATCCGTGAGTTGAAGGCTTGGAAACAGTAAGTTGTAGGTGAATGAGATAAGGTGTCTTTGTGGTTCCTGCATAGTACACATGTCTTCAAAAGGAGTTAGAGATCTGGACCAATCTGTGTGTTCAGCTTTGGTTGTGAGGAAATGTCTGATTTGGACATACGTCCAGAATGGGAATTTATCCGAAGGTAGCTTAGTCGGTATGTCGGAGTATAAAAGCAAGTGGTTATTGGCGAAGAAGTGTTTGGCTGTAACGTTGGAGTGGGGCCAAAGTTCCGAAAGGAATGAGGAGTGCAAACCCGGTGGAAAATCAGGGTTAAGTCTGAGTGGGGTCAAAGGTCCCCGGTGAGAGGAAAGCTTATATTTGTGACATGCCAAACGAAAGTAGTGCAGCGTCGCGGAAATTAGAGGATGTGACAAATATATGGGTGGGACGTGGTTTGGCAGCATCCACGGGGTTTGGGCTACAGGAGTAGGGGCTAAAGAATTTTCTAAACGGACCCAGTCTTTGGTGGCATCGTGTATGTTCCAGTCGATAGTTCTTGTTAGATGGCAAGCTAGGTAATATTTTTTGATGTCTGGTAAGCCCAGACCTCCTTTGAGTTTGGGTGTGGTGAGTTTCTCGTAACTTAATCTGGGTTTTAGTTTGTTCCAAATGAATTCCGTACATAATTTGCGGTATTGTGCGAAAAACGCGTTCGGGAGTTTGATTGGCACCGTTTGAAATAGATACAACAATCTAGGTAAAACATTCATTTTAATTATGGCAGCTCTGCCAAACCAGGAAAAGACTCCCACCGACCATTGTTTCAGGTCTTGGGTTATGTTGCGGAGAAGGGTAAGGTAATTCGTAGAGTACAACTGTGTAAGAGAGGTAGGCAATTGGACGCCAAGGTATGTGAGCGTATTGGGGTTCCACTTAAATGGGAAATTCTGTTGGCATTGTTTAAATTGAGCTTCGGGCAAAGTTATATTCAGGGCGTTAGATTTAGCAAAGTTTATTTGGAGGTTAGAGAGTACTTTGAAGTGATCAAGAGTTTTAAGTAAGTTTGGAATAGACGTCAAGGGTTCTGAAAGGAACAGTAATATGTCATCCGCAAATGCGGCTGTTTTGAATGTGCGTCCTTGGACGTCTATGCCTTTTATATCTGAATTTGCTCTGATACTTCGGAGAAGTGGTTCTAGTGTTAACACAAAAATTAAAGGGGACAAGGGGCAGCCTTGACGGGTGCCATTCGTTATGGAGAAGGCATTCGATAGGTGGCCGTTGACTCGAACCCTGGCCGTGGGGGCGGAGTAGAGCATTTGGATAAAGTTAAGCATTCGGGTGGGGAGGCCTATAGAGGATAACGTTGCCGACATGTAGTCCCAGGCCACCCTATCAAATGCCTTCTCCGCGTCTAGGGAAAGGAGAAAGCCATTACTTTTTGTAGAGGTAAGCCAGTGTTGAATGTTGAGTGTTTTAAGAGTGTTATCCCTTGCCTCTCTGCCCGGGATAAATCCCACTTGATCGGGGTGTATGAGTTCGGGAAGTAAAGGGAGGAGGCGGTTGGCTAATATTTTGGCATACCATTTCAGGTCAACGTTTAAGAGTGATATAGGTCTATAATTTGTTACTTGTGTGGAGTCTTTTCCTGGCTTGGGGATGACCGTGATGTGGGCAGTTAATAGGTCTCGAGGGGGAGTAGTAGGGGACGCGCAGGTATCAAAAGACGACAAAAAGAAAGGGGTGAGTATATGTGCGTAGGCCTTGTAATACCCAACAGTCAGTCCATCGGGTCCAGGGCTCTTCCCAGATTTCATTAGTTGGAGTGCCCTGTCAGCCTCTTCTCTAGTCAAGGGCGAGTCGAGCGTTTGAGACGTAGATTCTGAGATTGGGGTGGGACTGTATTTACGTAAGAAGTCTGTTATAATTTGGTTTCTTTGAGACAGATTTTGAGATGTAGATGGGTCCGATAAATTGTATAATTTAGAGTAGTAATTAACGAACAGTTTGGCTATATCAGGTGTGGAGGTTATCTTGCGTCCCTGTGAGTCAGTAAGGGAATGTATTGTGTTTCTAGCCTTCTTGGCTTGAAGGGCTCTCGCTAACAATTTACCCGCCTTGTTGCCAAATTCATAGAATGTCTTCTGGGTAAGAATGTATTTTCGTCTAAGTTGTTTACCCAGAAGTTCTAGCATATCTTTTCTGGCTTGGATCAGTGCGGTTAACGTGGTCTGTGCTCTTGTTTGTTTGTGTGTGTTCTCCAATAGTCTAATTTTGTTGGAGAGGGAATTGAAGTGTGAACGTGATTCTCTTTTACGTTTAGCGGCGGCTGTTAGGAATATTCCTCTTATCACACATTTGTGTGCTTCCCAGTTGATGAGTGGGGATGTATCGATCGCCTTGTTTTCCGCGAAAAAGTGTGTGATACCCCGTTCGACTTCAGCAGCTATCGCTGGGTCAGTGAGAAGGGATGGGTCTAGTTTCCAAGAGAAGGGGCGCGAGTGAGTCGAGGGGAATTTAATTGTTAGAGAGATTGGGTGATGGTCAGAAATCAACATCTGGTCAATGGAGGCATGTTGGACGATAGGAAGGTCATTTTGAGTGATGAACAGGTAATCTATTCTCGAGTATTTGTTGTGAGGGGGTGAATAAAAAGTATAATCTTTAGTGTCTGGGTACAAGGTGCGCCATGTGTCATGGAGAAGGAGAGATTGGAGTTGTGCCTTTATCGCTCTTAAGGCAGTGTACGGAAGTGAAGAGGTGCTGGAGGAAGAGTCAAGTAGAGGGTTCAGGGGGACATTAAAGTCTCCTCCTAAGATCAAGGTGCCTTCTTGGAAGTCCGTCAGTTTTTGGATGGTGTTGCGGAAGAAAGGAACTTGGTTATTATTTGGGGCATAAATATTAGCTAGGGTGAGTCTTTTGCCATTGTGGGAACCTTTTAAGAAGAGGAATCTGCCGGCATCGTCAAGCATAACGGATGTATCTAAGAGGGGGCAATTTTTGGAGAGTAGAATAGAGACTCCCTTGGATTTGGAGTCTGTGGTGGTTGAATGATAGGTCGTTTGGTAGTAGTGATTGTGTAATTTTGGGATGGCGTCAGTACGGAAATGAGTTTCTTGAAGGAAAATGATATCTGCTTTATTTTTCTGCATGGTGTATAGTAATCGTGTTCTCTTTTCTGGGATATTTAGTCCCTTGGCATTCAGTGAAACAATTTTAAGTTGGTCAAGGTTAGATGTGGGGGATTTTGTGGTCATTTTGGTAGTGTTGAGTGAGCAGTGAGCTGGAGGAAACTCACAAATAAAAAAGAGAAAGAACTGTATAGGCTGTAGGAGCTGTGGTGAATATTAGGGTCAGATACGGTAAGTATAGTGAAAAGCACAAATACAGTGGTGGACGTGGATAATGAACAATTGGGTTACGTATGTAGATGGGGAGGGGTAAGCCTCTGATAGGAATAGGGGAAAAACTCGGAAAGGTCAGGGGAGATCCGACCACAGTTGAGAACCTGCTCACCTGTCACAGGGAGGAGGGCGACAGTCGGAGAGGAGCAGTGGCGTACTGTAGAATGGGTTTGTCACAGGAGTAAAGGTCAAAGTCAGAGCCACTTCGTGGGAGGTGGTTTGGAATGAGAGAAGTGGTAAAATAGAACAATCGTCAAACCTGTAGCCTGCGTGAGTGGAGTGTATAGTGTCTGCGGAGAACAGTTGGATTAATTACGAATTCAGGGTCCGAAATATGGTAGGGAATGGGAGTAGTGGGTAGGAACAGCAAGATATGTTAAACAAGCGGAGAACAAATTCGGTAGTGTACCGCTAATAAGCCTATAAGGAGATAAACGGTTGTCTGGAAACAGTGAGGGGGGAGGGGAGAGGCATGCGTGTAACTTTTCACTGGTCTACCGGAACGCGGTGGGTGGAAAAGTCATGTAGGACCTGAGGCGATAAAAACAAGGAAAGACAAGGTACCTAGCAAGTAGTCGGGTACATGTGGGAGGTCACGGAACATGGGAGGACCCCCGATACGTGAACGCCATGGGAGTCTGATGTAGAGTGTCCAAAAGACAAATGTAACAATGCGAACATTTGGATCTATCTGTGGAACCTAAAGTAGTCTGAATATACCTATCCAAAAAAAAAATTCAAAAAAAAAATTATATAAAAATAAATAAATAAAGTTTGACACTATTTGAGTAGGTGAAGCAGACATCCTATATAGATAGATCAGAAAGAGGTCTGGAGGGGTGTTGGCTATGAAACACGTAGTTAGGTGACAATCTAGTATAGTGACATAGGACAACTAATGTGGGAACTGTGTAAGCATATACTGCAATGTCCCCCCTGGGTGGCAGCAATCGAGGCAGTTACAACCAGGGTCCAGCATGCTGTAGAACGTATCTGCTTCATTAATCAGCAACAACAATAGTATGCCCCAGAATCCAAAGGAAGGTAACTGAGAGTGTGAACAAGTGAGGCATGATGACAAGCATCGAGGCGCTAACAAGGGCAGTCACGTTGCAATACCGGCATGGCATATAAGACACTAGAGGCATACATAGAAAAAAGATGATAACAGGACATGCAAGGCAACACATCTTAAATCCCAAAAGGGGTGCACGTCAAAACCTGTATAGGGAAAAAAAACATTAGTAAACCTGTGAGGCATGAGTACAGGAGTTTCTTGGGATGTGCTTGTATCATCAGCGATGTCAGTCAGCATAGCAGAAGTAGAAGCGGGTAGAAGCAGGTAGTTCAAGTAGAGTCAGTCGTGCTCAACAAAGCAGGTGTCACCGACTGGATGTAGTGCGGTAGTGTGGGAGACTCATGCGTGGTGGCAGGAAGCCGAAGGAGTAACCCATATCTTCTAGTCAGGCGTAAAACGGCAGTAAAAGGCAGTAAACGGCAGTTCGGGAGACATCGTAGGCAGGTGCATTGGCAGATGGGGAGGTCCGTTCACTGCAGTTGTAGTGAGGCTGTGGATCGCGGTTGTCACAGGCGGGATATGCTTAACGGTGGGGTTACTTAGTATAGCTGAGTGTATATGTAGCTAGTGGTCCCGACGAGCTCTACGAGGTAGCGGAGCAGCCGTAGGGCTATAAAGTAAGGGCTGTGGTCCAGGAGTCGTCGTTCTTGTCAACGATGGGGAGCGGCGTCTTCTGAAGTGGGTGTTCTGCGCGTCCATCATTTCTGCTTGGCGGTGGTCAGAGACAGGGAGGGGGATGTTGAAATCCGCATACCAGTCTGGCAGTGCAACGAAGGGGATGTCTAGGGTACGGCAGAAGGCATCCAATTCTTCCGGCACTCTGAGTAGTGCTGAGCGGCCCTGGTAGGAGGCAGATAGCCCAAAGGGAAACTTCCAGCGATATGCTATTCCCTTGTTCTTCAGGACTTCCAGCAATGGGCGTAGATCCCTCCTGTTGCGGAGGGTGATGGCAGATAAATCTTGATAGATGTGGATGAGATGTCCATCATAGTTAGCATGGCGTTTGATCCTAGCTTGCCGTAGGATGTCTTCTTTCAGCCTGTAGTCAGTCAGGCAACAGATAATATCTCTCGGGGGGTCGGAGTCTTTCCCGCGCGGCCTGAGAGCTCTGTGGATACGTTCCATATGGATGGGTGACTGGTCAGGTTGTTCAAGGAGTTGGTTGAACAAGGCTGTCACTGTGGGGATGATGCGGTCAGTTGGTACACTTTCGGGGAGTCCTCTCACCCGGAGGTTGTGTCTCCTTCCCCTATTATCTAATTCTTCGACGTGCCTCTGGAAGTCCCTGAGTTGTCTGGTATGAGAGTCCACAGTACGGTGCAGTGAAGTAATGGATGTCTGTTGTATTGCGGCCGTCTTCTCCACCTCATGAACCCTTCCTGCTATTGCTTGGATTTCATGTCGGAGGTCAGTGATGGCTGCGGAGAGGGTATCCTTTATGTCAGCTGCTACTGTGCGGAGATCCGCAAGGCTGGGTTGTTGAAGCTGCATCGGCTGAGTGTTCTGCTGTGAGGGGGGAGAGGATGTCGGTAGTAAGACGATCCCGTCATGGGTCTGTGAGGGAGGTGAAGGGGACGTCGCCATGTTTGTCCTGTGGGAGCGGAAAAGCTCCGGTATATTCTGGGGTCTCCGGCTGTTGTGTCCCCTCGGGGATCGGGATCTAGAGTTGGATGTGCCCCTGGAGGCTGTGCCCATCATTCGGTGCGAAAAACGAGTGATATATCGCCGCAGAGGGTTGATGTTAGGCTAAGGTTCAACGGAGCTGAGGAGTTAAGCTGCCATCTTCCCTCAAGGCAAGCCACGCCCCCCCGATTTTATTTATTTTTACACTGTTTTTAAAAAAAAAAAACATGTCATTTAAAAAAATGACATTTGGAAAATGTTCCTTTAAGAGGTATGGGCGGAAGTGATGTTTTGACGTCGCTTCTGCCCTGCTATGGTATAGAGATGGGTGGCGGCCATCTTAGCCTCACTCGTCTCTATACCCAGCCACAGACAGGTCCCGATCGCTTCCACCACTGCCAACGCCTCTGGTAAGTGGCGGAAGGCGCGGGAGAGCGGCGGGAGGGGGGGCACCTCTCACGCCGCCGATAACGGTAATCTCGCGGAGAATCCGCCGCGATGACCACCATTATCAGAATTCTGACCAGCGCCTGAAGAGATGGATATCTCGGTTGTGGCAGCAGCTGCTGCCGTTACCGAGATACAGTGGTGTGAAAAAGTGTTTGCCCCCTTCCTCATTTCCTGTTCCTTTGCATGTTTGTCACACTTAAGTGTTTCGGAACATCAAACCAATTTAAACAATAGTCAAGGACAACACAAGTAAACACAAAATGCAATTTGTAAATGAAGGTGTTTATTATTAAAGGTGAAAAAAAATCCAAACCATCATGGCCCTGTGTGAAAAAGTGATTGCCCCCTAAACCTAATAACTGGTTGGGCCACCCTTAAGCCCCATACACACGGTCGGACAATCCGCGGACCAGGTCCGTCGGACCATGTCCGTCATACTTTGTCTGATGTTGGTTTTGCGTACACACGGTCAGACAAAGTTGTCGGAAAATCCGATCATTCTGAACGCGGTGACGTTTGTTGCCTACGACGGGACTACGTAGAGGCTAGTAGCCAATAGCTTTGGTCTTGTAATGTGATCTGAGCATGCGTAGCACTTTGTCCGGTCGGACAACCGTACACACGATCGGATTTGGTGTGATCGGACCGTGTTGTCGGCAAATCTTTCCAGCAGGAGATAAGACTTTGTCCGTCGGACAATCCGACGTACACTGTCCGATGGTGCATACACACGGTCTGATTTTTCAACAACATTGTCCGATCGGACAGAATCCATGAAAAAGTCCGACCGTGTGTATGGGGCTTTAGCAGCAACAACTGCAACCAAGCGTTTGCGATAACGTGCAATGAGGCTTTTACAGCGTCCTGGAGGAATTTTGGCCCACTCATCTTTGCAGAATTGTCCTAATTCAGTTACATTAGAGGGTTTTCGAGCATGAACAGCCTTTTTAAGGTCATACCACAACATCTCAATAGGATTCAGGTCAGGACTTTGGCTAGGCCACTCCAAAGTCTTCATTTTGTTTTTCTTCAGCCATTCGGTGGTGGACTTGCTGGTGTGTTTAGGATCATTGTCCTGCTGCAGAACCCAAGTTAGTTTCAGCTTGAGTGCACGAACAGATGGTCGGACATTCTCCTTCAGGATCTCTTGGTAGACAGCAGAATTCATAGTTCCTTTTATCACGGCAAGTCTTCCAGGTCCTGAAGCAGCAAAACAGCCCCAGACCATCACACTACCACCACCATATTTTACTGTTGGTATAATGTTCTTTTTCTGAAATGCAGTGTTCCTTCTACGCCAGATATACTTGGACACACACCTTCCAAAGAGTTCCACTTTTGTCTCATCGGTCCACAGAATGTTGTCCCAAAAGTCTTGGGGATCATCAAGATGTGTTGTGGAGAAATTGAGACGAGCTTTGATGTTCTTTTTGCTCAGCAGTGGTTTTCTCCTTGGAACTCTGCCATGCAGGCCATTTTTGCCCAGTCTTTTCCTGATGGTGGAGGCATGAACGCTGACCTTAACTGAGGCAAGTGAGGCCTGCAGTTCCTTGGACGTTGTTGTGGGGTCTTTTGTGACCTCTTGGATGAGTCGTCGCTGCGCTCTTGGGGTAATTTTGGGCGGCCGGCCACTCCTGGGAAGGTTCACCACTGTTCCATGTCTTCGCCATTTGTGGATAATGGCTCTCACTGTGGTTCGCTGGATTCCCAAAGCTTTGGAAATGGCTTTATAGCCCTGTCCAGACTGATAGATCTCAATTACTTTCTTTCTCAATTGTTCCTGAATTTCTTTGGGTCTCGGCATGATGTGTAGCTTTTAAGGATCTTCTGGTGGACCTTACTGTGTCAAGCAGCTCCTATTTAAGTGATGCCTTGATTGTGAACAGGTGTGGCAATAATCAGGCCTGGGTGTGGCTAGAGAAATTTAACTCAGGTGTGGACAACCACAGTTATAGTATGTTTTAACAAGGGGGGCAATCACTATTTCACACAGGGCCATGATGGTTTGGATTTTTTTCACCTTTAATAATAAACACCTTCATTTACAAATTGCATTTTGTGTTTACTTGTGTTGTCCTTTACTATTGTTTAAATTGGTTTGATGTTCCGAAACACTTAAGTGTGACAAACATGCAAAGGAACAGGAAATGAGGAAGGGGGCAAACACTTTTTCACACCACTGTATCCCTCTTCAAAATCAGGACGTATATAGTTGTGCGCCGGTCGGAAAGTGGTTAAAGTCTGCCACATCAACATCATTTTGTTGCCTTATCCAGATTGCTTGTCTCTGACAGAGACTCATTTTCACAGTTACCAAATTAAGTTTAACTGCTTTGCTGAAAAAAAAAGGCCCGATGATTTAAAATTGAAGCAGCTTAAATTACACTGAGCCTGAGGAAAGACTTAGCACGCTCTATTCAAAGCAAAAAAAAGAGTTTTGTTTGTATACAGTATATTCTTTATTGTTTTACACAGAGTTATTAAAGCGGAGTTCCACCCATTTAAAAGTCAGCAGCTACAAAAAGTGTAGCGGCTGACTTTTAATAATCAGACACTCACCTGTCCCACGGTCCAATGATGCGGGCGTACAAAGCCTCACTCCCCTCCCCCTCCTCTCCAAAGTGCCGGCATTCTAACTGCGGGTGCCCGGATGTGTCTTCACAGCCGAGCGCGCACTGCCCGCTCCTCCCCCAAAAAAATGACATGCCAGATGTGGCATGTCAGGGGGTCACCTGCACTTAAAGCGGAACTTCCATTTTTGGGTGGAACTCCGCTTTAACTGTTGATGCTGACTTCTAGCGACCACAAGGATGATGTTTCTCCAGAATAACCTGTCTTCTGTTTGGTTCTTATAGATAGATAGATAGATAGATAGATATAATTTATTGTCATTGTATAAATACAACAAAATATTTCCAAGTACTCGTTACAGCAGTAATAAAAACACTTCTCAACAAAACCACATACATACTCCTAGCACATTATTATTATTATTATTATTATTTATTATTATTATTATTATTATTATACAGGATTTATATAGCGCCAACAGTTTGCGCAGCGCTTAACAAAATAAAGGCAGACATTACAATTACATAACAATTTGGTACAAGAGGAATCAGAGGGCCCTGCTCGTTAGAGCTTACAATCTACATATCTACATGCCTACATATCTATTTAAATATATCAAAATATAAAATAAAAAATTATATTACACATAATAATGTATAATGCAAAATATATAAAACATTTTAAAATAAATTGTAAAAAACATTAGGGCCTGTTCACACTATTGTGTTACAGTTTTAAATGTGTTTTACCGGGTGTTCCCACAATGGTAGAGGACCAAGTAAGGGTGCAAGTTGGTGTAGTGCCATTCATTTTGAACAGCATCCCAACACATCTACAAAACACATGTGCGTTGGGACAAATCCACAATTAATGGGCTGTGATAAAAGCGCACAACAATGCATAATAAAGTGCTTTGCTGCACATGCATTACTGTAATGCAAAGGGGTGTTAATTTAGTTTACGTTAAGAAATGTTTGTTATTTTCCTCCCTAATTTAACTTTAATTTAGCTTGTGTCTGAAGGTCAGAGGTCATCTGAAATCTCACAGTTGTCTCCTGACAACTGATTGAGCTCATGGACTATTTTTTTGGCTTCCTAATGCACAGCGTGTAAGGTCAAGGTGGAGAAGCTACTGTCAGATTTCAAGTGACCTCTAGTTACTTATCCTCAAGCCAAGCATCAGATTCAGAAATTGTAAGTTAGACTAAAGCTTGCCACATATGTAAAGGTTTCTTTCCTTTAGCCCAGCAGGCTGTACGAGTGAAGTCCATGGATTCTCTCATCCATGCTAAGCAATCTCATACTGCCAGCTATTGTATTCTGATAGATAGCACCTGCAGCTGTCAGAATACCCAAACAGTAACTGCAGCTGATTGGATGAAATCACTGTTTAGCCAGCTTTTTTCCACCAGGCTCCTTCAACTTCTTAATCAAAATTTGTCAATCTCTGTGGTGCCACCCACTGCTCGATATTCTATGTATGGCCCCCTTAAATAAGAGAGCCAGTGAAAATATTTCATAATTAAAACAGTATACTGATAAAAATTTACACCAAATCTTCAGATACTTGTTAAAACCCCACTGTAATAGGTTGTCTTTCATGGAAGTGTTCACTGATGAGTGGTTAATGAGTGAAAAAAATCTTCAGCAACTGACAAAAAATTATTGGTAGCATTTTGTCTAGAAGAAACTCAACTCCTACCAGTAGCTGTCAAATTATACACAACATACCTTTTTTTTTTCTCATTGCACATGGAAGTGACACTAAGATAAAAACCTGTCAGCAACAGAAATAGCAACAGCAGACTGTAAGCTGGCTGCAGGATAACAATACATATACCATGGAGACCCAAATCACAGAGTGCCCCAAAAACCAGCATGTCTTTGCAATGTGAATAGCTGGCAGACCCTGGCTTGTTTCCAGTACTTTTTAATGGGTCCCTGGTAGAGATGAGCTGTGGCATCCTCTGTGATGTCAGTGCCTTTATGTGGATACATGCTTTTTTTTAGCCAATGATATTGACCCGTCATTATGATAAACTCCCTTTAAAGTCAATAGGAAGGTGCGGGAAATTGAAGTGTATGAACCTGTTACTGACACTGCTAGGACATTTTTTTATTTTAAAGCATTCCTGCAGGGACCAGCTCAATAAAAAAAAGGCAGTATGTAATATGAAACATTTCCTGGCAGTGTAAATAGCAGGTTTACTTTTAAAGTTATGCCGCATACACGCGTTCGGACTTTGTCCGCCGGACTGCCAAGTCCAGCGGATAATTTTAAAACAAAACTTAAAACCTAGTCCGCCAGACTTTTGGTGCCAAAAAGTCCGCTGGCGCCCACACACGGGGGGATTGTCCGGCGGACTCGAGTCCAGCGGACAATCCCGCGGGAAAGTCCCTTCGTGTGTATGAGGCATTAAAGGAAAAACATAATTTTGGGTAGAGTAAAAATTGAGGCTTAGTCCATCAGTTTTGTTAGTTTTTTTTTTTTTTGCTATTTTTTTGCCATTTGTGTTCCATTGGGAAAATTCCCTATATGTCCTGTCTTATAGCCAAAACAGGAAATGGGAGGAAATCCCTACAAAATAGGTAATCCCTGGTTGTCATCAGAATCATGATAACTATTGCCCCCTTTGGAAGTTTTCAGCTATCTTCCAGTTCTGATTAAAACTCTAAATTTGTGATTTTCTTTCAATTTCACTCTTGTGATAATGGACAAATGGATGGTGACAAATAGATAAACAGGACAAATAGAGATGGTGACAAATAGACAAACAGGACAAATAGAGATGGTGACAAATAGACAAATATAGATGGTGAATCCCCAAACGGGGGCACAGACAGTAATAACAACAAGAAAGTTGTTCTAACCCTTCTCCACTCTATCCAAAACTAAAAAACAAAATGTATTTTATCCTGAGAACAGCAGACAAATTATAGGAGTGGGAAGATCAGTCAATATGATCTTCCCTTACAAAAGAGGTCCCATTAACAAATGCTTAGGCTTATGGTCATATGACCAACACATGAGGGTGTCAGGAAGGAGACACATTTTCTACCTCATAGTATATAAATAGTATTTCAGATCATTAATTTATCCACCCTAGCAAGAATGTTCGCCAAAGCTTGAATTTCAGATTTAAAAATAGTTCCATTTTTTTTAGTTCTTTATTTGTATTTTATACTCTGTTGACAAACCATTGACAGATAAATACACCCAAAACTATGATAGTCAGAATTGTTGTGGGGAGAAAAAATGGTGGGAGTCATGCCCCCCTGATGAACTCCCTGAATGAAATGCATCGAAGTACATATGGCCTTGGCCAGGCATCTAGGATCAAACATTTTCTCTATATGCAAAAAACCTATACAGCATCAGTGCTAGACAAGATTGATGAAGATGGGTATGATTATTCCCAGCAGAACACAGAACTTTTTATTTTCAGCTGCAATTGCAAATAGAGAGGAATTTCCTTTCTACGCCAGCTGATCCACAAATGTCTCAGTGGGCCAATCCTTGTCTGTCTGCAAACACATTAAAAGATTGTCAGCTTTATAGCTAAATAGTGCATGGCCCCATTTTGAGGCACTTAAAGTTATTATGCACTATTTATCTATAAAGCTGTAAATCTTCACCTCTCGGAGTGTGAAAATTGCTTTTTACAGAATATGAATTTTTGGCCTGCTGGATTAAATTTTTTTAGGATTCACAAGTAGATTATCTGCCAAAAACATGTGGATACCACTGTAAATTATTGAGTTCAGGTATTTTCAATGAAGGATACTGTAACATGGATCAATAATATTAGATTTCAAAGTAAATCAAAAACCTCTCTAAAATGCAGTATTTGTTATATATTAAAAAAAAAAAAAAAACCTAGGCGGTGGATTAATTTAGTCAGCAGATCTGCATGGTTGGCCAATACATTTCTGTGGCCACCAGGGAGTACAATATTCAACAAACCCTGCGCCTAGCATGTAGGCAGACAACCTGGCAGCAGCTACTTGGCCCAGGCATGATGCATGAGCTCTTTATATAGTTTAACAGACCTGTGCTATAGAAAGGAGTCAGAATACTTAGAGTTTGCTCCAGTAATAGACACAGAGGAACCCATGGCTACACGATCTAGAAAACTTTTCACTGTAAAGGATAGACAGGAGTATAAACTAAGGTATGGTCTTGCCTGCAGATTTACTGAAAAAGCTATGCTTGAGATAGCATCCTAAGTTCGTGCCACCACTGGAATGCCCTAACAACTCAAAGTCACCTATTGAATTCTGGGTCTTTGAGCTTTATATCTGCTGTAAGCTGCTATTAGATTGCTATTGCTCTTGTAACAGGTCGTTCTATTCCTGCTGTGTGCTGTTAATGTTGTGATGTGTGGTCCTTTACCGTCTGTATGCTGGTATTGAGGCACTAGGACTATATCCATATCTATGGGGAGTTATGAGTGGATCCCTGGATTGTACGCGGGGCATTCAAGTCAAACCAGGATTTTTGAGTTTATATAATAAAAGAACAAATTTCAAGGAGTGGAAACTACATTCATTTTTTTCAACATACTCCCCTACTAGATTGATAAACTTATCCCAGCGCTTAAAGTGGTGGGACACCCTGAAAAAAAAAAAAAAAAAAAAAAACTTTAAACAAATGTTAATAACAATTTAAAATGAAAAAAAAAAAAAAAAATTTTTTTTTTTACTTACCAGAAATGGCTGTTGCTAGGCAGATCGTCCCAATCTGCCTCTTCCAGCGCCGCGGTGATCTTCTCTCCTTCCGTCTTCTAGTGAATGGGGCGCGGTGTGTTATGGGAACTGTGTCCCACAACACATCGCGTTCCCCATTCACAAATTGGACTCGCGCATGCGCAGTAGGCCGTGCGCCGACTCGCGCATGCGCAGTAGGCCGTGCGCCGACTCGCGCATGCGCAGTAGGAAACGGGAAGCCGTTTCCCTTACTGAGGCTGGCGGCGCTGGATCCGGATCGCCGAAGGACATCTCGGCCTCCACGACCGACATCGCG
The DNA here is from genome assembly GCA_028564925.1 of Lithobates sylvaticus. NCBI lineage: Eukaryota > Metazoa > Chordata > Amphibia > Anura > Ranidae > Lithobates > Lithobates sylvaticus. The sequence goes on from CM053026.1 coordinate 179,383,078, forward strand.
GGTGCCCTGGGAGGGTAAGTGTACTTATTAAAAGTCAGCAGTGACTTTTTTTTTAGCTGCTGACTTTTAAAAAATTTTTTTTTAAGGTGAAACACCGCTTTAACCAATGCCTGGAAAGCTTTAACATACAAAGATTTGTCAGTACACCTAAACTATACTAGGACAGCCTGCTTCACTTTGCCATAGAAACATTAGTCTCTTGTGCAATTTCATGGCAGGTTATGCGTCGATTATCCAGAATCAGGCATTCCACATGCTGAATGTTAACAGGAATGACTGCTTTGGGCTGGGAACCGGGATGGGATCGTCAATGATGGATGTATGCCCATCTTTGAGGCTGCATTCACACCTGAATGTTTTCAGCTCGTAAAGCGCTCGTAAAATGCTCATCTCAAAAGTTCAAAAATGCCCAACAAGCAAAATCCCATTGATTTAAATGGCCCCTGTTCACATCTGAGCACTCTGTCGCCTGAAGAAAAACGCCTGTAACTCAAAAAAGTACATGAGCTTCTTTTTGGGCAGATTACAGGTGTTTTTTTGTGCTTTTTACATTGGTGCCCTTTTGACCTGTACAAAATTGCGGCAAAATCGCAGCACAAAATGTGGCAGAACGCAGTAAAATCAATGTAAAATGTGTGACTTTCCGCCTAAAAACAATACGCTCAGGTGTGAATGCAGCCTTACACAATTCCAATGTCTTACTGATGCTGAGCATCTCATCACCGTACTGTGAAAAAACGTCATCACCACACGCTGTTCCATGCACTCACTAACACTGTTTGTTGCCTGCCATCTTGATTAACGGTCTCTGGACTGGCCTGTGACATGTGTGCCACCTATCAGTAATAGGACACACTTGCCACTTACTACTATGTGTAGTACCACTTTGTTAGCATCCCTTTTTATACCTGTAGCACCCTCTAGTTAGATAGGTGCTAGAGTGAGGATTTCTGTTGGCAGAGTAGGTAAATTTAGGCAGGCCTAGCTGGTTGCTAGGACCGTTTATTTTCATTCTGGACTGGGAGTGTTTCAGGGTAGAGGCTTGTGACTCACAGGCCGCATCACCTTACTGTCACTGTCACCTCCCTCTTCCTTCTAGAAAGTGCTAGAAGGAGAGGAGGGGAAGAGAGGTAGGGCTGCTTGGGGTATCTTAAGGAGCCTTGACCGATCCCCAACTTGGATTGGCAGGGGACAGGCCTCCTTAAATACCTGGGGTCAGCCCAGCTGAGGAGGAGTTGTCGGGTGGAGGAGCTGGAGTGAGAGAGTGTGGAGGCTGTCGGGGCCCACTGGGGAGGGGGGGTGGCCCTGGGCTGGGGCTCGGGGTGCATCCAGGAAGAGTGACAAGATCCTGGTAGGAGAGGTACATGATAGAGCAAGTAAAGGACAGCGGGAGAGAACACTTCTGAGAGTCTCCAGGGAGGATTACCAGCCAGGAGGGTTGGTGACTGAGCACAGTTGGGAGGACTGGGGAGGCACGCCTGAGAGAACTGGGATATTGCAGTTTAAAATGGGTGCAGAACCAAGAGTGAGGAATGTGGGAAGGGCAGTGGAAAGAGGTCATTGCAGCCAGGCTGGAGGAGGAACCGTGTGAAGCAAGTTTTTGTGCTGGAGAGAAGGTTGAAGTGTATATACTGAATCCAAGGCCCCCATTCATATACTAGGGCCAATTTATTTTTGGATGGAAGCCAATTAACCTACCTGCATGTCTTTGGATTGTGAGAGGAAACCGGAGTACCCGGAGGAAACCCACGCAGGCACAGGGAGAACATGCAAACTCCAGGCAGGTAGTGTCGTGGTTGGGATTCGAACCAGCGACTCTTCTTACTGCTAGGTGAGAGTGCTAACCACTACACCACTGTGCCGCCCTCCTCTATCTGTCCTTCCTGTCCTATTGTGTAAATACCTCCAATACACTCTCTGCACATCAGATCCCATTTGTTTAGCCTCAGTGTGTTCTCTCTGCACTTCTAGGTACTGTTAAGGATGTAGCATACAAAACCATTTTAGACAATTGTGCACTTCCAATCTTGTTGTAACCATTTTGGAATGGCCCTTTTCTCTTCCAGCATGACTGTGCCCCTGTGCACAAAGCCAGCTCAATATAGACATGACCTTCTCATCCAACATCAGTAACCTAAGCTTATAAATGCTTTGTTGGCCTAATGCACACAAATTCCAACAGAAACACTCCAAAATCTTGTTGATAGCTATCCTGTAATGGTTGAGGCTATTACAGCTGTAAGCCACCCATATATTAACCGGAATTCAGCCGGTTCAGCGGGGACTGGCCGAATTTTGTTCTACTGTATTTATAGGCAGGGCGGTTCTACAGAAGTCGATCTACCAATCAAATTCTGCACACACTCTGTTGTAAAATTTCCTCTCAGTTTATTATGATGGTGGGGAAGACTGGCAGAATAAAAAGGGAGGATTACTCCATGCACTTTAAATGTGTGGATGGGGGAATTAGGTCTTTTTGTTTCTTTTTTTTTTCGTTTAACCCGCTGGTCAATAATAATAATAATAATAATAATAATGTCCATCGTTTTGTAATGAGATGTCCAACAGGATGTGATGGTCAGGTTTCCTCAAACCTTGAGCCATATAGGGCCATCTTTATAACAGAGAGTGGATAATGCTATCCCCTTTCCGTTATACTTCACTCAGCTACAGCCAGAATTTTACAATCAACTCATAAAACGTAGGCCAGGTGAGCCCTTTACCACAGCTAACTCTGCCTACTGCAGCAGAGAATGCTCCATGATTGGAGGCTTTGATTCTGTCTTGCAACACTGGGGTCCTTGATTTAAATTCCAGCACTATATACATGGATTTGTATGTTCATATTCCTCCTGTGCTTGCTTGGGCTTCCTCAGGGTAATCTTGTTTTCTTCCACACTCAGTTAATTGGCCCTAGTATGAATGTTTATGTATGTGAGATAGGGACTTTAGATTGTAAGTTCCTTAAGGGCAGTTGCAAATCCACCAGAAAAGACCACTAAATTGTTGCCAACATCCCCAAATAGGTGTAAGAAACAAAAAGACGACCCCCAATAATGGGACTTTAACCACTTCCAGACCAGCCTCGTTTTGGATTTTAGGTGTTTACATGTTTAAAACTGTTTTTTTTGCTAGAAAATGACTTAGAACCCCCAAACATTATATATTGTTTTTTTTCTAACATCCTAGAGAATAAAATGGCGGTCGTTGCAATACTTTTTTTCACACCGTATTTGCGCAGCGGTCTTACAAGCGCACTTTTTTTGGAAAAAAGTCACTTTTTTGAATAAAAAAATAAGACAACCGTAAAATTAGCCCAATTTTTTTTTGGATTGTGAAAGATAATGTTACGCCGAGTAAATTGATACCCAACATGTCACGCTTCAAAATTGCGGCCGCTCGTGGAATGGCGTCAAACTTTTACCCTCAAAAATCTCCATAAGCGACATTTAAAAAAATTCTACAGGTTGCATTTTTTGAGTTACAGAGGAGGTCTATGGCTAGAATTATTGCTCTCGCTCTACCGATCGCGGCGATACATCACATGTGTGGTTTGACTACCGTTTTCATATGCGGGCGCTGCTCACGTATGCGTTCGCTTCTGCGCGCGAGCTCGTCGGGACGGGGTGTTTTAAAAAATTTTTTTTTGTTTTTTATTATTTATTTTACTTAATTGTATTATTTTTTACACAGTTTTAAAAAAAAAAAAAAATTGATCACTTTTATTCCTATTACAAGGAATGTAAACATCCCTTGTAATAGAAAAAAGCATGACAGGTCCTCTTAAATATGAGATCTGGGGTCAAAAAGTCCTCAGATCTCATATTTGGACTTCAATGGGAAAAAAAAAAAAAAAAATTTAAAAAATGTCATTTAAAAAAATGACATTTGTAAATTTCTCTTTAAGACGTATGGGCGGAAGTGACGTTTTTGACGTCGCTTCCGCCCTCCTATGGTATAGAGATGAGTGGCGGCCATCTTAGCCTCACTCATCTCTATACACAGGCAGGGAATGGACCCGATCGCCTCCGCCGCTGCCGACGGTTCCGGTAAGCGGCGGAAGGCACGGGAGAGCGGCGGGAGGGGGGGGGCACCTCTCCCGCCGCCGATAACGGTGATCTCGCGGCGAATCCGCCGCGATGACCACCATTATCGGAAAGGGGACCGCTCACTGTAAAGAGGGATACCTCGGTTGTGGCAGCAGCTGCTGCCGTTACCGTTACCGAGATATCCCTCTTCAAAAAAATGACGTATATATACAGTGAGCGGTCGTGAAGTGGTTAAAGCCGCTGATGGTTTTTTTTTTTTTTTTCAGACCTGCAAGGGAAAAGTCATAATGAGCTAGTATGCACGCTAGTATACTTACCTTAGAACGAGGCCCCGACATCTCACCCGGTCCACGCTGAGGGAGCTGACATGTTCCCTCAGCGTGTCTTCCGGGGATCGCGGCTCCGGCGCTGTGAGTGGCCGGAGCCACGATATCGTCACTCCCGCGGATGCGTGCGGGAGATTTCCTCCCGGCAGCCGAGAATCCCCTGTGCGCATGCGCCGCTGCAGTCAGCGGCTCATTGCGAGGGGAATATCTCCTAAACCATACAGGTTTAGGAGAGATTTTTTTACCTAAAGGTAAGCCTTGTTATAGGCTTACCTGTAGGTAAAAGTAAAAAAAAACACTATACAACCACTTTAAGGGCAACCAAAAATCATGATAATGCAGTAAGTAAAATCACATAATTTTATTTAAACATGTAAAAGCATACATAAATAACAAAAAATCATAAAATGTATCAAAAACGGCTGAGTACTAAATATATGGACAGAAACTTGGTGTGAATATATATCCTTTTCGGACTGATGCGTTTCAGACACAATAAATGTCTTTCATCAGGGATAAGTAGAGGCAAGGTGGCAAGGTGGCAAGGTTTGTTCTACAATGTAATTGACAATGGTAACTATTTTATACATTTTCAAAACATTGTATACATTAATGGATGTTAGATACAGTGCATACCATTGCGAAATATATGACACCAAATACAGCCGTTATTAGTATAAAAACAATATTCACCATTACAACAAAAGAATAAAAGTCTCACAAAATGAAACAAAATGGATTTTCCTGTTAAACTCCCTCCAGCCAGAAGGCCTAAATATAGACATTGACTTCAATTTTGACAGTTTTACGAACAGTCTACTGACTGGAATGGTACCAGCTGATTGGAGAAAAGCCAATGTAGCACCAATATTTAATAAAGGGCCAAGATATATCCCTGGGAATTACAGATCAGTTTGCATAACATCAATTGTATGCAAGCTCTTGGAGGGGATGATAAGGGACTATATACACCATTTTAGTAATGACAACGGTATCATTAGTAGTAATCAGCATGGATTCATGAAGAATCGTTTTTGCCAAACTAATTTATTAACCTTCTATGAGGAGGTGAGCTGCCATCTAGATAAGAAAGGCCCGTAGACGTGGTGTATCTGGATTTTGCAAAAGCATTTGATACAGTTTCCCATAAACTTTTACTGTACAAAGTAAGGTCCATTGGCATGGATCATAGGGTGAGTACGTGGATTGAAAACCTTCTACAGGGGCGAGTTCAGAGGGTAGTGATAAATGGGGAGTAGTCGGAATTTATTCATAAACAACCTGGAGGATTGGACAAACAGCTCAATCTCTGTATTTGCGGACAATACTAAGCTAAGCAGGGCAATAACTTCTCCGCAGGATGTGGAAACCTTGCAAGAAGATCTGAACAAATTAATGGGGTGGGCAAATACTTTCAAATGTAGAAAAATGTAAAATAATGCATTTGGGTGGCAAAAATATGAATGCAATCTACTCACTGGGGGGAGAACCTCTGGGGGAATCTAGAATGGAAAGGGACCTGGGGGTCCTAGTAGATGACAGGCTCAGTAATGGCATGCATTAACTCCAGAGATAAAACAATAATTCTCCCACTCTACCACTCTGGTCCGGCCGCACCGGCCGGACTAGTCCTGGGCACCAGTCCTCAGGAAGCATGTGCTGGAACTGGAGAGAATCCAGAGAAGGGCAACAAAACTAATAAAGGGACTGGAGGACATTAGTTATGAGGAAAGGTTACGAGCACTGAACTTGTTCTCTCTGGAGAAGAGACGCTTGAGAGGGGATATGAAAAACGCTGCGTAAACTGTTGGCGCTATATAAATCCAGTATAATAATAATAATAATAATGGCCTAGGCAATAAGAAGATTGCCAAGACCCTGAAACTAAGCTGTAGAATGGGGTCCAAGACCATACAGTGGTTTAACAGGACAGGTTCCACTCAGAACAGGCCTCGCCATGGTCGACCATAGCAGTTGAGTGCACATGCACATGCTCAGCGTCATATCCAGAGGTTGTCTTTGGGAAATAGATGTATGAGTGCTGCCAGCATTGCTGCAGAGTTTGAGGGGGTGGAGGGTCAGCCTGTCAGTACTCAGACCAAACGCCGCACACTGCATCAAATTGGTTTGCATGGCTGTCGTTCCAGAAGGAAGTCTCTTCTAAAGATGATGCGCAAGAAAGCCTGTAAACAGTTTGAAAAATACAAGCAGACTAAGGACATGGATTACTGGAACCATGTCCTGTGGTCTGATGAGACCAAGATAAACTTAATTGGTTCAGTGCTGCCGGCACTGGGGAGCTGCAGTTCATTGAGGGAAACATGAATGCCAACATGTACTGTGACATACTGAAGCAGCGCATGATCCCCTCCCTTAGGAGACTGGGCCGCAGGGCAGTATTTCAAAATGATAATGACCCCAAACACATCTCCAAGACGAACACAACGCCTTTGTAAAGAAGCTGAGGGTAAAGGTGATGGACTGGCCAAGCATGTCTCTAGACCCAAACCCTATTGAGCATCTGTAGGGCACCCTCAAACGGAATGTGGAGCAGCGCAAGGTCTCTGACATTCACCAGCTCTGTGATGTCGTCATGGAGGAGTGAATGAGGACTCCAGTTGCAACCTGTGAAGCTCTGGTGAACTCCATGCCCAAGAGGGTTAGGGCAGTGCTGGAAAATAATGGCAGCTACACAAAATATTGACACCGAATTTGTACATTTTCAATTAGGGGTGTACTCACATTTGTTGCCAGCAGTTTAGACATTAATGGCTGTGTGTTGAGTTATTTTGAGGGGACAGAAAATGTACACTGTTATACAAGCTGTACACTCACTACATTGTAGCAAGGTGTAATTTCTTCAATTTCTTCAGTGTTGTCACATGAAAAAATATTATAAAATATTTACAAAAATGTGAGAGGTGTACTCACTTTTGTGCGATACTGTATAGGTGGTAACGTAATTACCCTGGTATCAAGTACAACTAAATATAGGACATTACATACAGTACAACAATTCAATTGCATGGCTATATATCACGTGCTCCAGGTTGATATGGTCCTGCTATGCTAACCATTAAAACACTCCGGCTGGAGTGTTTTAATGGACATTAATGCATGCATGATTATACTATAAAATTGCATGATTATACTATAAAAACTTTTTAAACACCCCATTAATTTTTGACCCTACTTCGGTAGCCAGTCAGAGTGGAGGCAGCAGCTACACACGCATCACTTAAAATCTGTCCACAGTGCAGAATCACATCACAGACAATCAATGTCCACCATCGCCAGTTGATGAAAATGCACTGTGAACCCCCGAATAGGCCCAGACATCCTACACTGGGATCATCCAGCGTTCGACCACAGTGCATCCCAGTGAGATGGATCAAGAAATCTGGGGTAGGAGAAAATAATATGTGTGTATATATATATATATATATATATATATATATATATATATATATATATATAGTATCTCACTAAAGTGAGTAAACCCCTTACATTTTTGTAAATATTTTATTATATCTTTTCATGTGACAACACTGAAGAAATTACACTTTGCTACAATGTAAAGTAGTGAGTGTACAGCTTGTATAACAGTGTAAATGTGCTGTCCCCTCAAAATAACTCAACACAGCAGTCGCCAGAGCATATCCATTGTGCATTGGAGTCCAGGTATGCTCAGTGATCGCTGTCTTAGGAGTGGTCCCCTAAACCTCCCCCGCGCAATAACGTCCCATTGAAGTGGCAGGCTGACGTCACACACAGGAGGCCTGCTGGCCGAAAACAGCCGATTGACATGATCACAGGGACACCGCAGAGGCCAGGGTCCCACGACATCATCACAATCTCCCAGTCAGCTGCCAGACTCAGACCAACCACAAACTGCTTAGCAGGCGGCCTGGGTGCTCCTTGAGGGCAGAAACTGATGTGAAGGTACAGTATGTAAAGTGCTGCACAAATTGATGTCACTTTATAAATCTCTGTAATAAATAAAATGGGATTACCATTATGGTCTGGGATAAACAGCAGCTAGGAATGGCAACAAAGGTGGTGAGCATGAAATGAACCCTATCAGCAAATGGGTAGTTTTCTCAACAAAGAGGAAATTAGTCTGTGTGTTGTGTGCCATCATTTCCTTTGTGGGAATCAGCTAACTATCCATGTAATCATTCAGTCAGATCCAAATTTACTTCTGCGTTTGATATTTGCCTCTGTTCAGCCAGCAGACAATAAACAGACGTCTAACTCTAGTATGAAATCATTGAAAAGTAAAATAAAACAACAAGTTAGAAATACCATTTGATCTCTCGAAAGATCAGAACGTTGCCTACTCTTGCTATGATTGCAAATACTGACTCATATTATGATTCTCTGTCCATGAGCTGTTTTGCTGAACGGATTATAAAGAGATTTTCAAGCATGGAAAATCTCTGAGACTGACTGAGACTGAGGCTACCAATTTTCTGTTCTTCCAAATGCTCATACTCGCTCTAAAACCTAATCACAGCAAGAGGCTCTGAAAACAGTTGCATCATTTACAAAAATGTAATATTTGTGGTCAGCATAAGGTCAGGGCTTAGAAAGACACTTTTGTACACCACAAAATTTGAAACAGAACACTGTTGATGCTACCTTAAAAGGTTCATCTGTTTAGTACTTGGGTCTATAAGGAAATAATTTACCCTGCCACTATTATTTTCTGAAAAACTTAGAATCTACATTTTTTTGGCAGGACAGGTGTGTACAGGGATTCCCCATAGACCCCCATTTTATCTGATATATTTTCAGAATTGCAAAAGGGAAGAACACATCTTTTAGCTAAAAACTGCAACTGTCTGTGCCATAAAGAAAACAAAATATTGCCAAAATAATAAAACAAGTGTAAAGGTCCGTACACACAAACAAAAAATCATACAAAAAATACCGCTTTCAAATCGATCGTACGATAATCTGATCATTAGTTCACAGCTTTTGTCCAAAATTTTCTGAAGGTACAAACACAAAAATTTTTCTCGTACTATACCAGATTGTATGATTTTCGTTTAATCACCACAGTTTGCGTCCCAAAATACAATACAAATACATGACATCACTTCCGAATTTTTATTGTCATACGAGAATTTTCGTACTTTAGTAACCTATTCGTTTTCAATATTGAGACTAGCATGCAAAAAAAGAAAGTCTGATAATCTCATTGTGTGTACTAGGCTTTAAAGGGGAGTTCCAGGCCTTTTAAAAGTCAGCAGCTACAAAAAGTGTAGTTGCTGACTTTTAATAAACAGACACTTACCTGTTCCACGGTCCAGCGATGCGGCTGAACGGGGTGTCGCTCCTCTCCCCTCCTCTTCGCCGGCGCCTCCATTGCCACTCAGGGCACCCGGCCGTGACAGCTTTCAGCTTCACGGCCAGGCACGCACGGCGCATGCGCTCCCGGAGTGGGAAGGCGATCAACTGGGACCTGTCACGTGTCCCAGGAGATCGCCTAGAGGGAGGGGCCGCCTAAGACGAAAGGAGGAGTCGCCTAGGCGGTTCCTGGGCGGAAGGAGGAAGTGGGACAGGAAGTCCCCCTCCTATTGAAGCCCCCGCCCCCCCCCCCCAAAAAAAAATGACATGCCAAATGTGGCATGTAAGGGGGCGAGGAGTGCTTAAAGCAGAAGTTCCATTTTTGGGTGGAACTCTGCTTTAAGCTGACAAATATCTTTAATTATACCCTGATCCCACCACCTATTCACATATGGGGGGTAAATGCTGGAGGGAGGGTTTAGCCTGGAGATTCAAGTCCCTAATGTGTTATTAAATCTGGTAGAATGTAAATGGGATGAGCCTTCCTCTGCGTGTGTGCCTCTACTGGGAGCCAACCTAGGCTGAGGGAACACAGCAGCACCCAATGTTGTGAAAGTAAGGGTGGGCAACTCTATTTGTTCTGCTATGATTACTCGTATGGCAAGCTCTAAGCTAAGGCTACTGCTCTAAGGCAGTTCCTGGTTGATTTCCAACTTTGTAAGCTGTGCAGCCAATAACTGCCTCCAATCAATCACTAAAAACTGTGTATTTTAAACAAGTATTGCCAGAATAACCTGCCCCCCTCACTCAGCATAATGTGCTTAAAAAAAAAAAAAAAAAAAAAAAAAAAACCTCATTGAAATCCATGCGTCCAGGGGCATGGCTAGCGCACACAGCGGATGGCTGCCTGAGATCCGAGCTCCGGAGCCCTGACAGAGACACCAGCGTCTGACAGAGACACAGAGCACCACTCGCTCATACCCGAGCTCCACAAAGCTTCCCGACAACACCTGCTACCGCCAGGAAATGTCTAGGAAGCGACAGGGGGACTGCAGGCCCAAGTAATTAACAGCCTACTTCCACTGGCCTGTAAGTGGAGGAGGTCAAGATGGCATGGGCTGCTCGGCCCCCTCCTCCACACCACGCAGTAATCATTATCCACTCCCAGAAGCTCTACTCCTCATCACTGCCCTGCCTGCTCAAGCCCAGCCAAAGCCAGGATGAACTGGACACAGCAGCTGCAGACATAGGGGTGAGCCATGAGATATCCCCAGTCATAGAGCACACAGAGCTCCAATTCCCCATCGCCAGCATTCCCACCTCCAATCATCCTATAATGGACACACAGTTACACCGCTCCTTGCATGCTGAGTTTACCAATATCACCTATAAATTCTCAAAAGAGCTGTCCTTGATGGGCGACAGAGTTAACCAGGTAGAACATGCAATTACAGACTATACCAAAACAGTTAATTATATAATTGACACAAATGAGGAAGGCGAATAAGAAAGGCACTGGATGCGCGCAAAAATCGCTGACCTAGAAAATCGCTCAAGGATAAACAACCTAAGACCTCACGCAATACGCCAAGGAGCTCTTTCACTCACTGGTGCCAGAATTAACTCATTTGGGATCTCACAATAGATCGTATAAACCATATACCTAAACCCTCTTTCCTGCCCAACTAAGTTCCCAGAGATATGCTCATGAGGGTACACTTCTTCTCTATCAAAGAGCAAATACTGTGAAAGTCACGCTCATTAGGGAAACTCCCTGATCCCTAAGCAAACATTCAAATTTATGCTCTCCAAATACATCCTGGATCTACGCAGGCAGCTAAATACGGTTACCAAAACACTCCGTAACAACAACATAACATATAAATGGAAACACCCTACCAAACTAATTGTGGAATGCAATAGAGTGTCATTCACCATTACATCTTTAGAGAAGGGTCTCTCACTGCTTGGGGAATTGGGCATCATACCCACTCAAGCCCCCCAATCTGGAGCTCACAACTTGCCTGACAAAATTTCACCACCCTGGTTCAAATCGCAGTCTGGTCCCCGCACCAGAAACCGCACTAGTTTCATTTGTACTGTTTCCCCCCACTCTGGATATAGCAGCCCATTGGTTCTATACAAGGCTGTACAACTATGAAAGTTTTGTTTCTTGTACCCTGTTGACACCTTTTTTGTTTCACCCTCGGAAACCTACCTAAGAGACTACCTTGAAAAATCAACTACCACTACATCCAGCAACCATCCTGAGCTCCACCACTACCTACTAGGGATGAGCCGAACACCCCCCTGTTCGGTTCGCACCAGAACCTGCGAACAGACCTAAAGCTCGTGTGAACTTTAGAACCCTATTAAAGTCTATGGGACTCGAACGTTCAAAATCAAAAGTGCTAATTTAAAAGGCTAATATGCAAGTTATTGTCATAAAAAGTGTTTGGGGACCTGGGTCCTGCCCCAGGGGACATGTATCAATGCAAAAAAAAGTTTTAAAAACAGACGTTTTTTCAGGAGCAGTGATTTTAATAATGCTTAAAGTGAAACAATAAAAGTGTAATATTCCTTTAAATTTCGTACCTGGGGGTGTGTATAGTATGCCTGTAAAAGGGCGCATGTTTCCCGTGCTTAGAACTGTCCCTGCACAAAGTGTCATTTTTGCAGGAAAAAAAGCTATTTAAAGCCACTCACTGCTATAATGAATTGCCGGCTCCCGTAATACAGAGAACAGTCATTCATTGAAAGTCATGATAAAAAAAAAAAATTACGTGGGGGTTCCCCCAAATTCAATTACCAGGCCCTTCAGGTCTGCTATGGATATTAAGGGGAACCCTGCGTCAAATTTAAAAAAAAAATGACGTGGGGTTCCCCTCAAAATCCATACCAGATCCTTATCCGAGCATGCAACCTGGCAGGCCACAGGAAAAGAGGGGGGGACGAGAGCGTCCCTCCCTCCCTCCTGAACCATACCAGGCCACCTGCCCTCAACATTGGGTCTGTGACCCCCTCAAAGCACCATGTCCCCATGTTGATGGGGACAAGGGCCTCGTTCCCCACAACCCTGGCAGGTGGTTGTAGGGGGTCTGCGTGCAGGGGGCTTATCGGAATCTGGAAGCCCCCTTTAACAAGGAGACCCCCAGATCCCGGCCTCCCCCCCTGTGTGAAATGGTAAGGGGGTACAGAAGTACCCCTACCATTTCACCAAAAAAGTGACAAAAATGTTAAAAATGACAGGAGACGGTCTTTGACAATTCCTTTATTAGTCTTCTTTCATCTTCTTTCTTCTGGTCTTCTTCCTTCTTCCTTTCTTCATCCATTGGTTTCTTCATCTTCTTCTTCTTCCATCTTCTTCTTCCATCTTCTTCTTCTTCTTCCTCCGATCCGCTTCTTGCTCTGGTCTCCTCGTCCGCATCTTCTTCCACGGCGTTGGCGTCTCTTGTTCTGTGTCGGGCCGATCCGCGCAATGGGAGGCTCCCGCTGTGTGAGGCTTCGCTCCATCTGACAGGTCTTTTATAATGGAGGGCGGGGCCACCTGGTGACCCCGCCCCCCTCTGACTCACAGGGACTTGATGGGGACTTCCCTATGGCTTTCCCCGTGACGTCAGAGGGGGGCGGGGGACAGCCCCCCCCCCCTCTGACATCATGGGGAAAGCCATAGGGAAGTCCCCATGATGTCCCCGTGCGTCAGAGGGGGCGGGGTCACCCGGTGGCCCCGCCCTCCGTTATAAGAAGATGCAGGACGAGAAGACCAGAGCAAGAAGTGGATCAGAGGAAGAAGAAGATGGAAGAAGAAGATGGAAGAAGATGGAAGAAGATGGAAGAAGAAGATGAAGAAACCGAAGGATGAAGAAAGGAAGAAGGAAGAAGACCAGAAGAAAGAAGATGAAAGAAGACTAATAAAAGAATTGTCAAAGACCGTCTCCTGTCATTTTTACCATTTTTGTCACTTTTTTGGTGAAATGGTAGGGGTAAGTACCCCCTTACCATTTCACACAGGGGGGGAGGCTGGGATCTGGGGGTCCCCTTGTTAAAGGGGGCTTCCAGATTCCGATAAGCCCCCCGCCCGCAGACCCCCACAACCAACAGGCCAGGGTTGTGGGGACGAGGCCCTTGTCCCCATCAACATGGGGACATGGTGTTTTGAGGGGTCACAGACCCCCAAAGCATCCTCCCAATGTTTTTTTTTTTTGGTGTGGGGTTCCCCTTAAAATCCATCCCAGACCTGAAGGGTCTGGTATGGATATTTAGGGGGAACCCCACGTCGTTTTTTTTTTTAAATTTGACGCAGGGTTCCCCTTAATATCCATAGCAGACCTGAAGGGCCTGGTAATTGAATTTGGGGGAACCCCCCACGCTTTTTTTTTTTTTTTTATCAATGACTTTCAATGAATGACTGTTCTCTGTATTACGGGAGCCGGCAATTCATTATAGCCGCGAGTGATTTTAAATAGCTTTTTTTTCCTGCAAAAATTACACTTTGTGCAGGGACAGTTCTAAGCACGGGAAACATGTGCCCCCTTCACAGGCATACTATACACACACCCCAGGTACGAAAATTTAAAGGAATATTACACTTTTTATTGTTTCACTTTAAGCATTATTAAAATCACTGCTCCTGAAAAAACGTCTGTTTTTAAAACTTTTTTTGCATTGATACATGTTCCCTGGGGCAGGACCCAGGTCCCCAAACACTTTTTATGACAATAACTTGCATATAGGCTTTTAAAATTAGCACTTGAGATTTCTCCCATAGACTTTTACAGGGTGCTCGCGGCCTTTTGAATTTGCAGCGAACACCCCAAATGGTTCGCTGTTTGCTGAACAGGCAATGTTCGAGTCGAACATAAGTTCGACTCGAACTCGAAGCTCATCCCTACTACCTACTGACCTCCACTGAAGGAACAAGTGCCTTCTACCTCAGCCGAACTGTGAGTACAATGTATATCTCAATACACCACACCTCAAATGGCAATTAAAATCCTATTGCTAAATCTGAAAGGACTAAACCATCCCTCAAAGAGGGCATCGCTATGGCAGACAGCGCTACAGACACACTGCGATGTAATCTGCACTCAAGAAACCCACTTTGTAGAATCTGCCACCCCCACATTTCACCACAAAAACTACCCACCTGTATTCTTAGCATCCAACCTAAATAAAAAGAAAAGAGGAGTACTAGTGGCCATTAACAAAGCTACTGACTTTCTTCTCCACGAAAAACTCCCAGACCCTAATGGACAGTACTTTATCCTGATCTGCACCATCGCAGGATCCAAATACACCTTCGCATGTGTTTACGCCCCAAACTCGCACCAAATTAATTTCGTAAACAAAGTGAGGAAAAAAATCAACAAATACAGACAAGGCTCCTTGATTGTGTGTGAAGACTTCAACATAGCACCAGATCACTCAATGGATACTTCCAATCCATCCCTCAGACACCCTTCACCCATGCTGAACTTCCTTTGATCCCAAGATCTCCACGATGTCTGGAGATAACACCACACAACAGAGAAACACTACACCTACTTTTCGGCCCCACACAACTCGTACTCCAGAATAGACAATTTTTTAGTGGACAAATGGCTACTACAAAGAATCTCCCACTCAGCTATAGATACCATTACGTGGTCGGACTATGCAGCCGTGAGCATCACAATTGCATCTTCCACAACTTCGAATCCAACCAGACTCTGGTAAGCCAATACTTACGTCATGCAAAAGTCCCCATATGCTGAAGAAATCCAATGCCACCTAACTGACTTTTTTCTGAATAACCTAGGGTCTGTCTCCCACTCCTCCAGTGGCGGCTGGTGAAGTTTTAGGATGGGGGCATCAGACCCCGCCCTTCCTTTTTGACCCCTCCCACTTCTCATAAGCCCACCCCTTATATAATCTACTCACTCGGTCCCCTGTATTCCACTTGCTTCCACCCATAGTATCAGGAGTATACAGCTCAGCATCAAAGCACAGAGTATACAGCCGCAGCATCACAGCACAGAGTATACAGACCCAGCATCACAGATCAGGGTATATAGTGCAGCCTCAGTCACAGATATATTACACCCCCTGTACATATTACCCCCCCCCTGTACATATTGCTCCCCCTGTACACATTACCCCCTCCTGTACATATTACCCCCCTCCTGTACATATTACCCCCCTGTACATATTACCCCCCTCCTGTACATATTACCCCCTCCCTATACATATTACCCCCCTCCCTATACATATTACCCCCTGTACATATTACCCCGTCCTGTACATATTACCCTTCCCCTGTACATATTACCCCCCTCCCTGTACATATTACCCCCTCCCTGTACATATTACACCCACCTGAGCATATTAACCCCCCTCTATGTACATATTACACCCCTGTACATATTACGCCCTCCTGTACATATTACCCCCGCCTGTACATATTACCCCCTCCTGTACATATTACCCCCTGTACATTTTACCCCTGTAAATATTACCCCCATGTACATATTACACCCTCCTGTGCATATTACCCCCTGTACATATTACCCCCTGTACATATTAACCCCCTCCCTGTACATATTACCCCCTGTACATATTACCCTCTCCTGTACATATTACCCCTGTACATATTAACCCGCCTGTACATATTACCCCCCCTGTACATATTACCCCACCTGTACATATTACCCCGCTCCCCTGTATATATTAACCCCCCTCTCTGTATGTAGTATACCCTCCCTGTACACAATATCCTCTCTTGCCCACATACCCCCCTTCCTTTTACACACCCCCCCCCATGTATTGCATCCTCCATGTACACATTGGCCCCCACCCCCCTAATCATTGCCTTCTTGCACTTGTCCACATATGGCTGAGATGTTGCAGTAATTACTGCTCAGCCTGGCAGGGGTTAAAGCTGATGCTGTCGCTGACTCACATTCTCTCCTCACATTCTCTCCTCTGCCGACCTATCAGTTCCTCGGAGTACACAGCAAGGGCGGCAGAGCTAAGAAAAATCACTGAAGCCAGAGTACTACAGGCTTCCCAGAGAGAGGTCTGATGCTTACCTGGGGGCAGTCACAGCATGAGAGACTTCCACCTGGAGCACGCCTATGTGTAGGAGCTGGAGAACAGGCAGGAGGTAAGCCAGGAGGAGGAAGAGCTGCTCCGTACCGCCATAGCAAATAACGCCACTGCTCTCCATACATCAGTGAGCCAGGAAACCGGAAGTGACGCAGCAGTGGCTGCAAAAAGCACCACACAGTCTTCCTCTGTCCCTGCCAATTAAAAATCAGAAAGGAGGCCATGTACGAATCAGTGAGGAGTGGGAGTGTTTGCGAGCACAGTGCTTGTGCCCCAAAACCTCCCTTAACACAGGCAAATCAGCTTCCCATAGACTGCCATGTGTCCAGCGCCTGGACACTCTTAAAGGTCCTTTTATTAAATTTTTTTAATCTTGGGGGTGGCGCCCATGCGCCACCTATGGACAGGCCGCCACTGCACTCATCTTCTCTCTGGATGGCACACAAAGCCTTCATTAGAGGGAAATTAATACAACTAAGCTCAATGGAAAAAAAAAGGTGGATGTGACGTCTTGACGAGCTCACCACTGAAAACGAATTACCCACATACTATTTGCAGCCAGGCGA
Source organism: Lithobates sylvaticus (assembly GCA_028564925.1). Classification (NCBI taxonomy): domain Eukaryota; kingdom Metazoa; phylum Chordata; class Amphibia; order Anura; family Ranidae; genus Lithobates; species Lithobates sylvaticus. Next base: position 179,400,394 of record CM053026.1, read on the forward strand.
AACATAACTAAGCTCTTGAAAAGTATTAAATCCCTAGTTGTTCTAGGTATCATTATGATGGTCCAAACCCATCGCGATTATGAAATTCTCCTGATGAAAAATAACCAATCTTACACCAAGCTGAGACGAATGTGAAAGTCCTGGTCTAAGACATATACTAGCTTGTAAATACTTGGTAGTCTCCTCATGCAGGTCTCCCATCCTGTCCCATCCCTCCCTACCCATCTCCCCCCACTTTTTTTCTTCATTTTTTAAATTTTATCCACCCACCTACCCTCCCCCCTACCCGAAATAATATTGTCGCATTACAGCGTTTACTTATATAAATGAAGAAAACTGTTACAGCACTTTTTAGGATATACCACCACTTATATATCTGAGCTTATCTAATAAGATTTGTACATCCAGACAATGTTTGTAACCTGAAAATGCACAATAAAAAATAAAAAAATGAGTTGTAGAGTGTTTGCCCCCTTCCTCATTTCCTGTTCCTTTGCATGTTTGTCACACTTAAGTGTTTCGGAACATCAAACCAATTTAAACAATAGTCAAGGACAACACAAGTAAACACAAAATGCAATTTGTAAATGAAGGTGTTTATTATTAAAGGTGAAAAAAAAATCCAAACCATGCATGTAGATTAGGGGCTGGGGGGTTTTTCGAGCATGAACGGCCTTTTTAAGGTCATACCACAACATCTCAATAGGATTCAGGTCTGGACTTTGTGACAGCAGAATTCATAGTTCCTTTTATCACGGCAAGTCTTCCAGGTCCTGAAGCAGCAAAACAGCCCCAGACCATCACACTACCACCACCATATTTTACTGTTGGTATAATGTTCTTTTTCTGAGAGGATAAAGCACCAACGATGCCTCCTTTTACAACCACAGTTAAGCCTCGTACACGTGATCGGATTTTCCGACGGGAAATGTGTGCTAACAGGCTGTTGGTGGAAAATCCAACTGTGTGTATGCTTCATCAGACAATTGTTGGCCAACTTTCCGGGGACAAATGTTGGATGGCAGGTTTATAAATTTTTCACGGACAAATGTCTGTTGTTGGATTTTCCAAGCGTGTGTACACAAGTCCGTCGGACAAAAGTACAAACACGCATGCTCGGAAGCAAGGACGAGCCAGAAGCGGTCGGTCTTGTAAACTAGCATTCCTAATGGAGAATTAACATTTGTGACATGGCAAGTTATGAAATCTTGAAATGCAGCGCATATTCTCTTCTTCTTTAATGGGATAATAATGAAGTTGCTTTGCTGGTGATACTGATGGAGTTATTGCAAACAAATGTTCAAAGGCTTTTTTTTTCTAGTGATATTAAGAATAATATTATTATGCTTTTTTTATTTTTATTTGGGCAAGTTAACACAACACCATTGTCCCTTAGTTTTTAAGATCAAGGATACAACTATGTTGGTGTCCCTTGTTAATTTTACATTGTATTTTTTAAAATGTAACTACCTACTCCCAAAATGTAATTTGAAGTAAAACACATAGCCAAGTATTATTCTAAACAATTTTTTTATTGTGCATTAAAAAAAGAAAACAAATAATATTAGACATGCTATCTGCCAATAGAACTTAACCAAAAAGTGCATTCTATGCATCCAAAAATATAGAAAATATACCAAACCAAATCATTATTCAACCAAAAAAATTATGTCGAAGCAATAACTCCAAGGCCAATAATAAATAACACGTTATCTCTAAAAAACGCAAACTGAAAAGCGCTAAATGAAAAGAAAAGCGAGAATCAACCAAATTTCTACTAACATGAAATTAGCAGAAGGAGTCCAAAGTGTGGCGCTAAAGAGCTGAAAAACAACTTAGTACGTCGTTACCTTCGTATTTGTTGGCCAACAATTGTGTGCCGTGTGTATGCAAGACAAGTTTGGGCCAACACCCTTTGGACAAAATTCCACGGTTTTGTTGGCCAACAATCCGATCGTGTGTACGAGGCTTAAGTGTCGGATCACACTGAGGCAGCGCGACTTGCAGCGCGACTGCCTCAGGCAACCTGGACTTGCAAAACGACTTCTCTATAGAAGTCAATGCAAGTCGCCTCAAGTCGCCCCCAAAGTCGTACAGGAACCTTTTTCTAAGTCGGAGAGACTTGTGTCGCTCCAATTAGAATGGTTCCATTGTACAGAACGGGACGCGACTTGTCAGGCTTGACAAGTCGTCCCAGTGTGAACCGGCACTAACTGTCAGAGTTCCAGGTTGCCTGGCAGACCATACTTTATTGTTCAACTCATCATCACTATTGGTTGTACCCACTACCTTGAGTGGCACAGTGCACAGTTGTAGAATCCAATGGGACACCCGTGATTTATTTTAAGAGAAAAATGGACCTCAATGATAGTGGGACACTGCAACTTTATTGGTAGGCATAAACAATATGTTTAGTTTTTTGGTGAAAATCAGGTGGTTTTAGTCCAATTTCGCCACTTGGTCAAAATGTATCAGTGACGGGGAAGGGGCAGCTACAGTAAATTTGATAGTTTTGAAGAGTGCAATAGGATTTGAACAGCTTATATGGGTTACATTGTGCCAAAAACACGAACACTCTCTAAATAACAAAAAAAATCTGCTTTGGCGAATTCATGAAATCAATTTTGCAAAAATCTCTTCACTCATCGCATAATGATCGCTAGAAAAGTAAATGGATGAACTCATCTAGTCAGATGATCTTCAATGAGTTGCACACAATTTTTCATCAAGAGGTTCTTGTGACTACATTTTGCCCAGGCATAGCCTTTGTTATTTGAAATATAGTGAATACTCTTATGATTATTATTATTAACGTATAAGCCTCTATATATACAGTATGATGGGCACCCGTAGACCGAATAATAAATGGCTTTCATGTTTGCATTATTCTATATCCTCTTGCTATTCTTCTATTTTCTGCTTCAATACAAAGAATAAACTTTTATCAAGACTCTCTTATCCAGCACTTCCACTTAATGGACGAGAATGTTGCTTATGCATGCACTGCTTGAAATGGTGGTGTTGTAACCCTTCTATGTGCGATCCCACTGAGAAATACACTTCACTGTCAAGTCACTGCCCTGTCATATCCATAATCAGCTCCACTAGAGACTGACATTGGGCAGGCTCTGCACCACCGCCTTGGGTGACATTGGACCCCAGAGGGTAATTCATCAGCTGGCAGTGTTTTCTATCTAAGGACATCACTTGCTGTGAAGGGCACTTGCAAGCACCAGGATCTCCTGTACTGTGTATGGCACTGAAGATGAGAATTCGCTTTTCAAAGGCAAGGTGGCATTTACATGATATCATACATTTCAATTTTCTGAGATGAAAAAGAGGGACACCCTTTAACACAACATATGTAGGTAAAAGACACACCATGTCACCATTTACATGAACAATTAGGAATTGATATGCAAAAGTCATAGATTAAACCCACTAGTGTCTTTTTTTTCCCAAGAAAACTTTTACTTTATATTGGCTTTTTAAAATAACAGATACAACAATATAGAGCTTGTATAGAAGGTTGAATGTAGTTTAGCACTTGTGGTAGGTATTACATTTTTTTGGAGGTCTATATATTATACTGATATAACACCCTGATGTTTAGGCAGGGTTGCTCCTTAATTTACCTGCCAGGTGTATTTGTCTTGGCCAATTGTGAGGGATCAATTGACTTCACCCTAATGCCCTGTACACACGATTGGACTTTCTGATGGAAAATGTGCGATCGGAGCTTGTTGTCGGAAATCCTGACCGTGTGTAGGCTCTATCAGACTTTTTCCAATGCAATTTCCGATTTGGATCTAAAATTTTGCAACAACAAAATCCGTTGCAGGAAATTCCGATTGTGTGTACACAATTCCGACGCACAAAGTTTCACACATGCTCGGAATCAAGCAGAAGAGCCGCACTGGCTATTGAACTTCCTTTTTCTCGGCTCGTCGTATGTTTTGTACGTCCCTGCGTACACTGCAATTTCCGACCAACTTTGTGTGACCGTGTGTATGCAAGACAAGTTTGAGCCAACATCCATCGGAAAAAATCCCATGGATTTTGTTGTCGGAAAATCCTATCCTGTGTACAGGGTTTAAGTCTGGAATTGCTGCACTTCTCTCTTCTGTCACTAGATGGCTGGGTATTTGGTGACATTAGATAAGACAAGCGCCTTGCAAGGACAGATTAAGAATAGATAGGATATTGCAGCCAATGGGCAGGGATTTTCTTGGGTCCCTTGGAAGCTGTCACCACTAAGGGACCAACCACCTTGTTACCAGGGACCACAGTGAGTAGCTGAAGCAAATACCAGAGCAGTATTCTCACCAACCGGGAATGGTGAGGAATCGGGAAACTTCAGCAGGTGTCAAGCCAGGGACTCAGCCAGTGGGGTGATGTTTGAAGAGTATCTGCAGTGCCAAGCCAGGGACCCAGCAGAGGCGCGGGGGATGAGGATGATTTAGCAGAGCCATGTAGTGCAAGGGCCTGCCTGATTGCAGTGATGCCGAAGACATGGAATCATCTGGGGGCCTTTCTCTCCAGTTTTTCTAATACCTAAGGCAGGAGCCTTCTGGCCTGTTTTAGTTTGAAGGAATCAAATGTGTTCATATACGCCAATTGGTTCAAGATGTTTCATGCAGACAGCCAAAGGAACAGTTCAGCTGGAGGACCAGTTGGTATCAATCGACCGGCCGACTCATATTTCCATGTGCTGATCAATGCCGAGCGCCAGAGGCATGTGAGATTTTCAGTGGCCAGATGTCACTTCCAGTTCAGGTGCTTTTACAGAATTGTCACAGTTCCAGGAATCTTTTTGAAAGATCTTGTTGGCAGTGGTGGTACCTTGAGCCAGGTGGCACATGAGGGCGTTTCAATTTTGCCTTCTTTAGCCTATGAGCTGGGCTATCTATGGATCAGAAAATCCTTGTGCCTATACAAATTCAACAAGAACTGAAATTTTGGACATTGCCACTGTGCTTTTTTTTTTGGAGGCATGCCTCTCAGCCCAGGAGATTGGCTTCAGAATCATCCTGTCTCAGTCTCTGGGGCTAGGGATTCCAAGATCTGAAGAAACAAGTGCAAGACCATTGAATAGCGGTGAAGCAGAGACTCCCCAAGTATCTTGAATCGAAGGAAGCTTTTTCTAGCATTGCAAGACTTTCAGGATCTTTGAGGGGGCCCTAGTAAGGTTGACAACAAGACAGTAGTAACCTACATTGCCTGACAAGGGGACACCAAGTCTTTTCTTGTTACATCTTGCAATGAAACCTTTTGTGGGCAGAAAATCACTTAGTCAGTTAAAATTGGTCTTCTTGCCAGGGAACAAAATCAATTATTGGTTTGGTTGTGTCAATTTTGGCCCTATGGGGCATTCCAGCAGTAGTTCTCAGGGAGACTTCACTGAACATGCAGCTTCTGATAGTTGCAACAGGATGCCAATGCAAAGACTCCGTCATACAATGTGCAGGGTGCCATGGAATTTTTTGTTTAATTTTTGTCTCTGATCAAGTGAATTCTTCTATGGCAAGGTCAGTGACGGCACTCCAATCCAATTGGACTACTTTTAATAGCCTGGCTATGGAATAGGCTACACTAGAGGTGCAGGGATTCTCATCTGATGCTGTTCAGATCCTGGTAACCAGAAGATCATCCATGAACGTTACATAGGAGGGGATATGAAAGAAGTTAGCGCTAGAGGTTGGTCTGGCCATTTAAGGGATCTCTACTTAATTTTTTCACAGACTGCAGATGGGTGCAAAGCCAGTGACCAGATGCTTCTTCCAGATAACAATCTATATATGACCTTGAGGGAAATCCTCGTTCCCTCTGTGGGACTTAGGCTTGGATCTGAGAGCACCCTTTGCTCCAACAGGTTTTATTTCCATTGGAGTACTACATGGTAAAACTAGTTCTCCTGACAACTACTTAAGACAGAAGGATGTTGAAGATTGCAACACTTTCCAGCAAGAGCGCTTTGGTATCTTTTTTCTTTTTTTCCAGAGATAGGGATACCACGTCTATCCCCAAAGTTCAATTTTAAAGTGGTATCCAGTTTCCAGGAAAACTGGGAAGTAGGGAAACTTGGTCAAAGGAGGAAAGTGTAAAAAAATTTAAAATCCTTTCATTTAGCCATCAGGCCCTTAAAAATCATCCACTCTTGGGTTGCCAGGATGATTAAACTGGCATGCAGGAAGTACGCTTTTCTGCTCTGAAATAATTGCAAGCCTATTTGACTAGAGGGGTGGCAGCCTTTGACGCAATTATGCCAGGATTGCTTGGAGGATATAGGTAAGGGCTAGCTTAAAGGTCGGTTGGGGCTTTCATTCAACCGTACAAACTAAATATGTGACCAGCATGTTCGGGACCATAGAGATCAATTCCTTCTGGTTTAAGCATCTTTTTCTTTAGATGTTAGTGTCTCTCTTAATTGTTCTCTCCCACCCTAATATTAAGCTTTGGTATATCCCATTGTGTGCTGATGGGAGGATGGGCCAGGAAAACGGAAAATTGTTATCAAATACTTACCGTAATTTTCCTTTCCTGGCCCATCCTCACGTCAGCACAGGACTCCCTCCCTAGTGGCTAGGGATGAGCCGAACACCCCCCCCCCCGTTCGGCTCGCACCAGAACCCGCGAACGGACCTAAAGTCCGTGCGAGCTTTCGAACCCTATTAGTTATAATGGATGCGAACGTTCGAAATCAAAAGTGCTAATTTTAAAGGCTAATATGCATGTTATTGTCATAAAAAGTATTTGGGGTCCTGGGTCCTGCCCCAGGGGACATGTATCAATGCAAAAAAATGTTTTAATAATGCTTAAATTGAAACAATAAAAGTGTAATATTCCTTTAAATTTTGTACCTGGGGGTGTCTATAGTATGCATGTAAAGGGGCGCATGTTTCCTGTGCTTAGAACTGTCTCTGCAAAAAGTGTAATTTTTGCAGAAAAGAAAGCTATTTAAAATCACTTGCGGCTAATGTGTATTGTCGGCTCCCGTAATACAGAGAACAGTCATTCATTGAAAGTCATTGATAAAAAAAAAGTCATTGATAAAAAAAATAAAAAATAAAAAAAAAAGCGTGGGGGTCCCCCCAAATTCAATAACCAGGCCCTTCAGGTCTGGGATGGATATTAAGGGGGACCCAGCCAAAAAAAAATGGCGTAGGGTCCGCCTCAAAATCCATACCAGACCCTTGAGGTCTGGGATGGATTTTAAGGGGAATCCCAGCCAAAAAAAATGGCGTGGGGTCCCCCTCAAAATCCATACCAGACCCTTATCCGAGCACGCAACCTGGCAGGCCGCAGGAAAAGAGGGGGGACGAGAGCGGTCCCCCCTCCCGCCTGAACCATACCAGGCCACATGCCCTCAACATTGGGAGGATGCTTTGGGGGTCTAAGACCCCCAAAGCACCTTGGCCCCATGTTGATGAGGACAAGGGCCTCTTCCCCACAACCCTGGCCATTGGTTGTGGGGGTCTGCGGACAGGGGGCTTATCGGAATCTGGAAGCCCCCTTTAACAAGGGGACCCCCAGATCCCCCCCCCCCTGTGTGAAATGGTAAGGGGGTACTTTTCCTACCATTTCACTAAAAAAGTGTCAAAAATTGTAAAAATGACAGGAGACGGTCTTTGACAATTCCTTTATTAAAATCTTCTTTCTTCATCCTTTGGTTTCTTCATCTTCTCCTTCCATCATCTTCTTCCATCTTCTTCCATTTTCTTCTTCCTCCGATCCGCTTCTTCTTGCACTGGTCTTCTCGTCCTTCTCGTCCAGCATCTTCTTCCATGGCGTCGGCATCTGTTCTTCTGTCGGGCCGCTCCTCACAATGGGAGGCTCCCGCTGTGTGAGGCTTCGCTCCGTCTGACAGGTCTTTTATAACAGAGGGCACCTGGTGACCCCGCCCCCCTCTGACGTCATGGGGAAAGCCTGTGATTGGCAAAGCATGCAGGGTCACAGTGCATGCTTGGCCAATCATCAGCCAGCATTGCACTACGACTGGCGCAATGCATTGCGGGCCGCTCGCATCACACGAATTTGATGCGAGCGGCCCAAATAGTTCTGGGCTCGCCGAACGGGCAAACGCCCGATGTTCGATTCGAACATGGGTTCGAATCGAACACCGGGCCCATCCCTACTAGTGGCCTGTCGCAGGCTAAGTTATCGAAATGTCTTAGTTGGGGAGGAGCTGCCTGTTATTCAGCTATACAGGTGGTAATGTGGGGCTCCAGAGGAGATTTTAACCCATTGTGTGCTGAGGATGGGCCAGGAAAGGAAAATTACGGTAAGTATTTGATAACAATTTTCTGTTTTATATATATATATATATATATATATATATATATATATCAATCAGTGGCAGTGTGTTCATAAGGGCACAAGGGCGCCGCCCCCTCTCTCCAGCAACCCCCTCTATCACCAATAGATATTCATGCATTGCATGAATCTATCCATGGCTGCCGCTGCCACCCCCTATTCAGGCACCCGGCCCCTTTTCGGGGGCCGGGCGCCTGAATTACAGTGGCGGGGTGTTTTTGAAGCACCCGATTAGAGCCACAGGCTCTAATAGGTGCCAAAAAAGGTAAACAGTGAGCGCCATACTTGGCGCTCACTGTTCACCCAGCTGTGTTAGAAAAGTAAATGAATATTTGCTTTCCTAACACTGAACTGCCTCTCCGCCAATCAGGTGCTTGCGGCTGTTAACCGTCGCCTGATTGGCTGAAACGGCAGGCCCTGTGATTGGATGCCTATCAGGCGTCCAATCATAGGAGAGGACGAGAGAAGACATTGAGAACATGGAGGAGCATGGAGGACAGGACACCACCCGCTGCCATCACCCGGTGCCCCACTGAGACAGGGTAAGTGCCTGGCAGACGGTGGGGGGGGGCACAGTGGCAGCATTCCATGGGCACAGTGGGAGCATTTGATGGCACAGTCAGAGCATTTGATGGGCACAGTGGCAGCATTTGATGGCACAGTGACAGCATTTGATGGGCATAGTGGCAGCGTTTGATGGGCACAGTTGCGGTGTTTAAAGGCACAGCGGCTGCGTTTGATGGTACAGTGGCTGCGTTTGATGGTACAGTGGCTGCATTTGATGAGCACAGTGGCACCGTTTGATGGCACAGTGGCTGCGTTTGATGGCACAGTGGCTGCGTTTGATGGGCACAGTGGCTGTGCTTGATGGCACAGTAAGGCTGCAATTGATGTTTTTTTCTTCAGAACTTTTCACTTTGTTTGCGCCCCCCCCAAAAATGTTGAGCACCAACCGCTATATATATATATATATATATATATATATATATATATATATATATATATATATATATATACACACATACACACACACACGTTTTGGGGGTACACACCTTAATGAAATAGGGTGCACACACATATGAATGGGAGAAATAGTACCCCAAATAAGTGGGAGAAACAATGGTGAAATACAGGCAAGCCAAGGGTCGCAGGTTGGAGACCCCTGCCTTAGACAGAATCTGGCAGTTAACCCTTGCAGTGCTTGGTCTGGGCACCACAAGGGAGGATATTTCCTGGAGAAGACTTGCAGATGCCAGCCGGTAAGATTTGGGAGAGAGAATAGGGGGTGTCAGTACTTTTGTGAACAGATGGATGGTGCTGTATGAGCTCTCCTCCTTCCATGCAGGTTTGTGAAGGAGTGAAGCTTCTGGAGCACATGGACAGCTCCCCTCCCATCCCAGTGCCACCTGGCAGTGCCCTGACTGGTGACGGGTCAGGGGTGGCAGTGCAGGGTATGGAGGGGCAGTGCGGGGTATGGAGGGCCAGTGTGGGGTATGAAGGGCCAGTGCGGGGTATGGAGGGGCTGCGATGCTGAGAAGGTGGAGCACTCGCAGGGGGAGGAGGAGAAGCAGCTGCAGCACAGCTATGGATAGGAGGAGGAGGAGGTGCGAGCGGCAGTGACAAGCTGGCAGCCCAGACATCGCCGCACGGGCTGCTCCAGGCGATCTGTGAGCCCGGTAAGTTTTGGAGTGGTGTACCGGGCGGCTGAGGAGAGGAGATCCGGGAAGGATGGCGGTGAGGTCCCGTAGACCGTGGATGAGTGTAGGAGTGGGACTGATCCTGGGATTCACAGCCGCCTCCTGGCTCATCGCCCCCAAAGTAGCAGAGATGAGCGAGAAGAAGAGAAGGTCCAACGTGTGCTCGTACTACAGCCCGGCCAGGGATGGGGACCCCCGCCATGGCAAAGGATGGCTCCCCGACACCCCTCCGCCCGCCCCGCTACAAGAGGAGCGCAAGAACAGCAGCAGCAACGGGCACGGGGGCAACCACAACGGCAGCGGGGACTGGGGACCCCCCGAGGACTCCCCCAGAAATTTCCTCTATGTCGGGGTCATGACAGCCAAGAAGTACCTGGACACCCGGGCAGTGGCCGCCTACCGGACCTGGGCTCCCTACATCCCCGGGAAAGTGGAGTTCTTCTCCAGCCAGGGCTCCGAGGACATCCCTCTGCCAGAAGCTGTGCCCGTCATCTCTCTGCCCGGGGTGGACGACTCCTACCCTCCCCAGAAGAAGTCCTTCATGATGATCAAACACATGCATGACCATTACCTGGACAAGTATGAGTGGTTCATGAGGGCAGATGATGATGTCTACATCAAAGGCAAGTACTTCTCCTCCTACTACTGCTACTGTGCCACCTGTGTGCCCACCACCACCATCCTCCTCTGCCATGGCACCAGTGCCCATCGCCACTATCCTCTACTTCTGGTACCCGGGGAGGATGGAGCAAGGCAGCCAATAGGAGGGCAGCAAAATTAACAGAGTTGGATGCTTCAAGTAGTTTGATAGATGTTAGGAAATGTACATACCTACAACACCTCTACATATAAGTCTATGTGCATATCTACAACCCTTCTAGACCAAATCAGTGGTCATACCTACAACATCTCTACATCTAAGCCAATGTACATACCCACAACCCTTCTAGACAAAGTCAATGTACATACCTACAAATCTTCTACACAAAGTCAATGTACATACCTACAAGTCAATGTACATACCTACAACCCTTTTAGACCAAGCAAATCTACATAACTACCACCCCTCTAGGCCAAGTCAATGTACATACCTACAACCCCTCTAGACCAAATCAATGTACATACCTAGAACCTTTCTAGACCACTTCAATGTACATAGCTACAAATCTTCTACACAAAGTCAATGTACATACCTACAAGTCGATGTACATGCCTACAACCCCTCTAGACCAAGTCAATGTACATACCTACAACCCCTCTAGACCAAGTCAATGTACATACCTACAACCCCTCTAGACCAAGTCAATGTACATACCTACAACCCCTCTAGACCAAGTCAATGTACATACCTACAACCCCTCTAGACCAAGAAAATGTACATACCTACAACCCTTCCAGACTTGACCAACTAAATGTACATACCAACAACCCTTCTAGACCAACTAAATGTACATACCTACAACCCTTCTAGACCAAGTAAATGTACATACCCACAAGCCTTCTAGACCAAGTAAATGTACATACCCACAAGCCTTCTAGACCAAGTAAATGTACATACCTGCAACCCTTTTATACCATGTAAATGTACATACCCACAAGCCTTCTAGACCAAGTAAATGTACATACCTACAACCCTTCTAGACCAAGTAAATGTACATACCTGCAACCCTTTTATACCATGTAAATGTACATACTTCTAGACAAAGAAAATGTACATACCTACAACCCTTCTACATCTAAGCAATGCACATACGTACAACCCCTCTTGACAAAGTAAATGTACAAACCTACACACTATTGGAACCACGACCCTCCTATGCTAAGTAAATGTACATACCTATACACTATGGAAACTACAACCCATCTATACCAATTAATGAACATACCTACACTCTATGGGAACCACAGACTTTCCCCTATACCAAGTAAATGTACATACCTACACAGTTTAGGAATCACAGCTTACCTCTATAGCCAAGTAAATATATATCTGCATACTATGGAAACTTCAGCCCTTTTTTAATACCAAGTTAATGTACAGTATATACACCTACACACCATCAGAGCCGTTACCTTTGTATACTAAATAAATGTACATACTTACATGCTATGGGAACTGCAGTCATCTTTCTATACCAGCTATCAAATAATAATAAAAGCAATTCCCCCTTAACCCCTTCCTTGCCAGGTATATGATAAAATATGCTCATGGGTTTGTACCAATCAGACTAGTTCTCCTATTTCTCTTGGTATTACTTTGTGGAATATGAATACATTCTTGATCCCCATGGAAAAAACGATGAAATGTCTGTATGTCGAAAGGAAATTCCAGACATTAACCTGCAAATATGCAGCATAACTATTAATGTCGTGGGCCAAGTTATATATTTTTTAATGTCAGAGAGGAGAAATTCCTGCTGCAAGCACTTAGTATGTTGGCGATTCTGAAGTCACATGGCTACAGCTGCAGGAACTACATACTTGGCTCACAGCATCACTCCCTATGACCATTAGGCATTGTTATCTGCACTGGTGGGTAGTGTTTTTTTTTTTCTAATATGTGGCACAGTTCTAAGTGTGCCTATGGCATCATTATAAGCTCTTGAAGTTTTCACAAAATAGATGAATGTTATGTGTATTTGTGTGTGAATTGATGTGTTTTGGGGCATGTGAGTAGCACAGTCCTGTGTGGGCACAACTGATGGCTCAGATCACAAATAATAATATCAAATAAAAATATAAATATATAACAAAAATGTATACATTAAATATAAATATATAATACAAATATAAATAAATATTAAAACAAATATAATTAGAAAAGCTGAACATATAAAAAACAATTGAATGCAGCTCTGTAGTCAATATTATATCATCAAATTCATTTTTAAATGCAAGCAGTGTAAGTATTTGAATATGACCTGATGTCAGCCTCTTGTAGTCCCTTTACAGCAGGGTTGGAGTGTGAAAGGAAAGAGCAGCACAAGAGACGACCAGTTCATGTACAGAAAGCAAAGTGGCATAGAGATGAGCTCATCAATGTGCAGCTTCTCCTTTCACTATTAGCACTGGGGCAAGTCCAGGACAACCTGTTCTCAGAGGTAGTGGGAAGAATGATGCTGGGCATCATACTAAGGACATCTAGTGGCAGACAAAAAGTACTGCAGGGGAAATCTCTTGATTGAAGATGATTATTGCATCATCATGGTTTTGGTATTTTATCTTTAAATGGGCTATATTTTTTTATTTTTTTCTGTGGCTGGAGATCTGTTTTAATACAAGGATAAGGATCTTTATTTGAACTATTTGGCTGCTATTTTTAAATTCCATTGCACTAAACTAAACCCGGGTACACAGGTACTGATTTTCAGTCCATGTGTACTCTTCTCTGTTCAACAGAAATGGGTCTAAAGCCCCATACACACGGTCGGAAAATCCGACCACCAAATCCATCGGATTTGGTCCGACGGATTTAGTCCGACACTGGTGTTGCATACACAGGGTCGGACAAAGTTGTCGGAAAATCCGATCATTCTGAACGTGGTGACGTTTGTTGCATACGACGGGACTACGTAGAGGCTAGTAGCCAATAGCTTTGGTCTTGTAATGTGATCTGAGCATGCGTGGCACTTTGTCCATCGGAATTCGATACACACGATCGGAATTGGTGTGATCGGACTTTGTTGTCGGAAAATCTATCCAGCAGGAGATAGAACTTTGTCCGTCGGACAATCCGATGGAAACTGTCCGATGGTGCATACACACGGTCGGAATTTCCAACAACATTGTCTGATAGGACAGAATCCATCGGAAAATCCGACCGTGTGTATGGGGCATAAGGATGTTCTGTTGAACAGTCATGATGGAAAACCAGCATTCGGTCAGTGCATGCAGCCAATGGCTGCAAGCGTTGATCGGTGTTTTCTGATGGAGGGTGGGGGAGGGACTCCCCTATCAAAATACAAAGACACAGCGGGAGGGATCCCCACATCAACATCTCTCTACTGGTTGAATGAAAAAAAATTGTGTGTGTACCCAGCTTAAAGTGGTTCTAAAATCTTAAGGTTTTTCACCTTACTGGTGAAAAACCTTCTGTGCTGCAGCTCCCCCCCCCCCCCCCCCCTTTTTCTTACCTGATTCGATCCAGCAATGTGCAAAACAATGTGCAAAATCGCTGTCTCATTGGGCAGCTTCATATTTATATGCCATTGGCTCCCGCTGCTGTCAATCAAATGCTGTGACACAGGGGCGAGGGGCGAGTCCCAGCAGGACTTGGGAGAGAACAAGCAAAGCTTTCCATGGTAGCACCCTTTGAAGAGGAGGGGCCTGGAGTGCTGGTGATGACCCAAGAAGAGGTTGCTACAAAACCACTGCACAGAGCAGGTAAGTATAGACATGGTTGTTATTTTAATAAAATAAAAAAAAGTTTACACCCACTTTAAGGAGCTCAAAGTGGTTGTAAAGTCAGAAGGTTTTATATCGTAATGCATTTTATGCTTTTAGTTAAAAAGAATTCTGTGTGCAGCAGCCCTCCTCAGCCCCCCTAACACTTACCTGAGGTCTCTCTCTGTCCAGCGATGTCCACAAGTCCCTCTGCCATCTGAGATTCTCCCTCCTGATTGGATGAGACACAGCAGCGGCACCATTGGCTGTCGCTGCTGTCATTCAAAGTCAGCTAGCCAATCATGAGAGAGAGAGAGGGGGGGGGCTCCATGTCTGAATGGACACAGGGAGCTGTGACTCGGCTCGGGGTGCCCCCATAGCAAGCTGCTTGCTGTGAGGGCACTGAACAGGAGGGAGGGGCCAAGAGCACAGAAGAGGGACCTGAGAAGAGGGGGCAAAGCCACTGCAACAGAAGAGGTAAGTATAACATGTTTGTTATTTTTATGGGGGAAAAAAAAAGAGACTTTACAATAACTTTAAGGATCCTTATTCTGATGTCAAATGGGAAAGTCCGCTGCTAGCAATTTGTTGAAATAGTCACTAAGGCCTCATCGACACAGCAGTTGTTAAATGCCCATTTTACAGGCGTTTGACTTTTTTCGCCCCTAAAATCCCCTCTATGGTATCCTATGTGTCCATGCACACATGGGCTTTTAGTGGAGTTTAGAGGCAGGGGTGTTTAAGGGGCTGAGATCAGAACACCTCAAAATCACGTTCAGGAGAGAAACGTTTGGGCAGAAAAAACGCCCGGTGCGCCTAAGGGCCCTTTCACACTGAACACAGTTGAATGCAGTTGGCTGCATTTTTAACTGCATAGACAGCCCAAAATCAAAGCAATCCTATGGGCATAGTTCACATCATTGCAGTGCAGTTCAGCGCAGTTAAAAAAAAGTAGAGCATGCTGCATTCTTTGGCACCGCAAATGCAAGGAAGGTGTTTCAAACATGCTGCACTGCACCCCTTTAAGCCAAGAAAGCCAAGCTCAAAAACATATAGAAAAACGCACTGCAAAATGCATTCAAGTGTGCGCCAAGTGCACGGCAAGCGCAATTCAAACACGTGTCAAAAACGTGCAGTTATGTCCAGTTTCTTGTGTGAATCGGCCCTAAATGTGCCTAAATGCTAGGCGCATTTAGCACTTGAGCATTTATTCATTTAGCTAGAAATCAAGATTCAGCAGCGTTTGGCCAGCAGCAGCAGCAGAGCGACATCTCGCTGCATGTGGCTACAGAGGTAGTGATTCCATTGGGACAGACAGGCAGTCTTAGTGATCCAGCCCCTGGTGTTTTGTCTGTTGTGGTAGAATGGCCCATCTGACATCAGACTTTGTGAAAGAGCTTACAGAATCCACAACATATGCAACTGTGCAATGTGAATGTCTGCAGCGTCTTCACACTGACAGAGGCCGAGTCATAAGAAAAGAAAAGTCCTGATTCATTGTTTCCCCAGACCTCCTCGCACCTCTGTGCTAAGCTCAGCACACTGACTTGTCTTTATCGCAGCAAAGTTGCATGTTGCCCATGTCTGCGCTGCTTTTTTCTTTTTCTTTTCTTTTTTTTTTCTTTTATTGTTCTGTCTAATCAAACTGAAGTGGCACTTTAGTGCTTACTGTTATCACTAATCTCATTGCCAACACTGAATAACTAGTGAAGTGGCTAGAGAGGAGCCTGTGCCAGGGTCGCAGACTAGATCTTATTAGCAGCCTTCTGGCTCTAAACTGACAGCTCAAGTAAACAGCTTTGTGTACATAGAGAATGGAATGTCACATTGTGTTTGCTTTCAATTACAGTACAGTATGCTGTTAGAAAAGAAGTACCTGTAGACACATCACCATCATGGGATAAAACTGGGGGGTGATTGTCATTATCCATTATCTATGAATAGTAACAAACCTCCCAAGCCATCTATTCTAGGGAGCGAGCAATTGGCAAGGTTGAATTTTTTTCAGCCAACCATTTGTGTTTTTTTCACAATAAGACCAGGGCATTGGGTGCCATGTATCAATGTATAATATAACATACGCTCAGGGGTCAGAACATGTATGATAGAGCAAATGGAGCGTGTGTCTGCACATCTGATTACCACCTAATCTCTATGGCCAGATGTACTTCTCGGCTTTGCATGCCAAGTTCACCCACCCTGGTCTGAACTGAGCTATCTATTCCTAGATTGTAAGCTCTAACGAAGAGGGCTCCCTGATTTCCCCTGTATTGATTTGTATTGTAAAGCCCCATACACACGGTCGGATTTTCCGATGGATTCTGTCCTATCAGACAATGTTGTCGGAAATTCCGACCATGTGTAGGCACCATCGGACATTTTCCATCGGATTGTCCGACGGACAAAGTTTTATCTCCTGCTCTCAAATTTTCCGACAACAAAGTCCGATCACACCAATTCCGATCGTGTGTAGCGTAGTCCGACGGACAAAGTGCTACGCATGCTCAGATCACATTACAAGACCCAAGCTATTGGCTACTAGCCTCTACGTAGTCCCGTCGTAGGCAACAAACGTCACCACGTTCAGAATGATCGGATTTTCCGACAACTTTGTCCGACCGTGTGTATGCAACACCATGTCGGACAAAATCCGTCGGAAAAAATCCGATGGATTTTGTGGTCGGATTTTCCGACCGTGTGTACGGGACATAAGTGTACTGTCTGCCCTAATGTTGTAAAGCGCTGCGTAAACTGTCGGATCTATATAAATCCTGTTTTATAATAATAATAATAATAATGTATATCCAATTTAATGGTGGCCATACACATACCGATTCATATTAGATTTAGATCTGAAAATTGCAAACAAGTGATTCATCATCAATTATAATAGCGAACATACGTCGCATTGCTGCGCACAACTGAAAATATAAATTGAAAATACGGCCTGCCGGTCATATGTCCAAATGGTCTACTATAAATGATCATTTAATCGTTCCATTTTATGATCTCAGACTCATGGACGGATATTTATTTGATCATTCAGAAGGGATCATTTATAATCCACCTTAGCCGATCGACCTGACAGTCACATTTGATCATGTGGAGAGTCTTTGGTTTGCAATTTTTATTTAGCCGGGCCGTTTTGACATGCGATTTGACACGTCAAATTCGCCGGCTATTGCTGGCAATGGCACCGTCCAAATCGGTGCAGCGCTGACTTTGCAGCACCGCACCATTTCCCAAAAGTAATTCCTGCACTACTTTTGGCGACTTCGGGGGCGATTTCAATAGACATCTGTGCATGAACCAGCTCAGATATCTCTGAAATTGTTCCCAAAGTCGGACTGACATGTGCGTTTAAAATTGTGCTAGTTCAGCTGAACTCGCATGATTTTCCCATCAGTGTGAACCTGGGCTAAGTTTGATCTGTTTAGTCACAATGAATGATCAATTAATGGAATGGATTGATACATGTTTGGCTAATATAAAGCTAAGTGCACGCCTATGCAGGTCACGGTTGATGCATTTTTCTGGTGTGTTTTTTTTTTTCGCACGCATTTTTGACGGGTGTTTAAAGTGGTTGTAAAGGTAGAAGGATTTTACCTTAATGCAGTCTATGCATTAAGATAAAAAGCCTTATGTGTGAAGCTCCCCCTCAGCCCCCCTAATACTTACCTGAGCCCCATCTTGATCCAGTGATGTTGAAGGAGAGACTCGCCTGCCCGGGGCTCACCTTCTCATTAGCTATGACAGCAGCGGAGCACCATTGGCCCCTGCTGTTGTCAATCAAAGATAGTGAGCCAATGAGGAGAGAAAGGGGCGGGGCCAGGCCACAGCTCCATGTCTGAATGGACACAGGGAGCTGCGGGTCGGCTCGGGTGCCCCCATAGCAAGCTGCTTGCTGTGGGGGAACTCAACAGGAGGGAGGGGCCAGGAGCTCCAAAGAGGGACCAGAAAAGAGGAGGATCTGGGCTGCTCTGTGCCAATCCACTTCTAAGAGCAGGTAAGTATAACATGTTTGTTATTTTTTTTTAAAAAAAATAGACTTTAGTATCACTTTAATGCGTTTTTGATGCAGCTTGCACTTTTGGGAGGTGTCTGTTGTCATGTGGGAGAAACCAGCAAAAAGGCAGCAGAAATGCATCAGAAACACATTTTTAATGTGTTTCCACCTCGTTTCTATTGAAGTCTATGGAACTAGAAACGCAACCTGCTGCCGGCAAAAAAGTCCCTGATCCTTTCCAATAAATGCATCGGTTAAAATCGCACAGCTATGAATGTGATCCATAGGGAACCATGTCAAATGGAGTGTAGTGCGTTTTTGCAAAACTGGAAACGCACTACAAAACGCACCATTGTGAACCACATGGGTGCTTAACCTGTGGCCCTCCAGCTGTTGTGGAACTACAAGTCCCATCATGCCTCTACCTTTTGGAGCCATGCTTGTAACTGTCAACTGCTTGCAATGCTTCATGGGACTTGTATGAGGATTGTGTAATGTTTATTCTGTTCTATAAAGGCACATGTCACCAGGAATCTAAATTTTCTGTCCGCTAGTGAGTCTGCTTCATTCCTTCTGTCTATCAGTTATCGGTTACTCTGACTGGTAATGATCTGTGTATGGGCACATTTAAGTCACTGGTGGAAGATTTAAGTGAACACAAGTTGTGTTAAAGATCCTGCAGCTCTGTGGAGTTTGTGGAACCACAAATACCAGTTGTAATAGTTGTATGTAGAGGTTTTCCTGTAAATATACATTATTGATGCGATTAGCATTACATTACAGTCTTTGGAGACTAATGCTATACTCCAGACAGATAAAGTACATAACCATTAAGGCTGGGTTCACATGGCAACAGAGGGATGGTAAAACCAGGTGGTTGATCCAAGTTTTTTTACCACTCCAAGACCACCCATCTCCATACCTACATAGTGGTGGCTCAGATGTGTACACATTGCCATGGCTGCAATGTTAGGATTTTCAATGCTGCAGTTTGATCTTAATATGCTGTGTTTGGCAGGTGGCACAATCTGCCAAAAACGCCCAATCAAGCCCATAGGACACTACCACAACCACAACCACAAGACAGAAGCTTGGCTCATGGTTGTGGTGCAATATTTCAATCCAAAATTCATCTTCACCTGAAGAAAAAAAAAAAAAGCAAATACCGTATATACTCGAGTATAAGCCGACCCGAATATAAGCCGAGGCACCTAATTTGACCACAAAAAACTGGGAAAACGTATTGACTCGAGTATAAGCCTAGGCTGAGAAATGCACAGCTACTGTAAGTGGAAAAGAGGGTCAACAATGCCCATTTGCCGAAAAGAAAAAATCCCCCCAGAAATGGTAGGTGGGGTTTTTAGGCAGCGGGTTTGAGAGAATTAATTGAATGATTGATACAAAGATTGTCTAAATATAAATGTTTATTTAAAAATGTCACAAGAGTGCCCATTTGCAGCCTCACTGTGCCCATTTGCAGCCATAGGTCCCCCAAACTTCAAACTTGGTAGATAAGGGTTCCTAGATGCCCCCTAGCTGCAGCCAACATTTGGGGTCTCTGGTAGGGATGGGCCCGGTGTTCGAATCGAACATCAGCCGTTCGTCCGCTCGTCGAGGGCAGAACTCTGAGTGCCGTTCGCATCAAATTTGTGTGATGCGAACGGTCCACAATGCACTGTGCCAGTCACAGTGCATTGCTGGCTGATGATTGGCCAAGCATGCACTGTGAACCGCATGCTTGGCCAATCATAGAGCCAGCGGCGAGGAGAGCAATAATTGGCCACAGGCAGGATGCCTGTAATTAATAATAATAATTATTATTATTATTATACAGGATTTACATGATATCCAAAGTTAGCAGGGTGCTTTACAAAACAGAGAGGCAATACAGTTACAATATCATTTACTACAGGAGGAATCAGAGTTATGTATTTATTCAACATAATTAGAATGTAGGTATTTTAAATGCAGCTAATGTAAGTACCTGCACTTCTCCTAATCTCAGCCATTGGTAATCCCCTGCAAAGGGCAGCCCTCTGAGCCAATGCGGCTCTGCTGTGTACACATGTATTGACAATGGACATACTGATAGGAGAAGAGAGCAGAGTGATGATCTCGCAGTATGCCACTCCTTCACTATCCAATCAGCAAGTTGGGGATGTATTTGACTATTGCAACTGACAACACTGGGCTGCTGTTGTGGGAAGACAAAGATCTCTCTGTGCTGTCTGGCATAGGGGACTACATTGAACGTAATTACAGATCTTTTTGCTGGTATTTTTTTTGTGTATTTATATGTTTAATTGGACATAAACAGATATTTTAGCTGCCCAAATCAAAGCAGTTTTAGTCCAGATTTGAATATTTACTAAAACCGTGCTTATTAGATAACTGCAGGCTTTTCATGGCCGTACGCTCTTGTAATTTCACAATCACCAAAACGAGTTGCTTCAAGGTGAATTCCAGGGAGATATAAAATGAGACAAATAACTGCAACTTTGTATTTTGTTATCCATCATTAAATGTATCCTTTTCAATGTAACTAGTGTAAGTAGCTGGATTTGAATTGGTAAAAATCTGTTTCAGTCTATTATACAGCAACAGGAAAGTGGGAGATTGGGGAACAGGACCGAGAGCCAATCAGGTTTCTGCATGCAATGCTGATGGGGCAAAGAGCAGAGGGAGCAGATTGATGACCTCATCAGTCTGCTGCTGCTCCTTCACTGCCCAGTCAGGCTGTGGGTGAAGAGAGGAAATCACTGTATTCCTGAGGCTCCACGCACACTATCGTTTTCTTAACCACTTCAGTCCCGGAAGAATTTACCCCCTTCCTGACCGCTTTATATGACAATTGCGCGGTCGTGCAACGTTGTCCCCAAACAACATTTATGTCCTCTTTCTCCTACAAATAGAGCTTTCTTCTGGTGGTATTTGGTCACCTCTGCATTTTTTATTTTTTGTGCTATAAACAAAAAAAAAAGAGCGACAATTTAAAAAAAAAAAACACAATATTTTGTACTTTTTGCTATAATAAATATCCCAAATAAAAAAAATAAAAAAAAAAACAGATTTCTTCATCAGTTTAGGCCAATATGTATTCTACATATTTTTGGTAAAGAAAAATGCAATAAGTGTATATTGATTGGTTTGCACAAAAGTTATACAGTCTACAAAATAGAGGGTAATTTGTGGCATTTTTATTATTATATATTTTTTTTACTAGTAATGGCGGTGATCTGCGACTTTTATCGGGACTGCAACATTGCAGCGGATAGATCGGACACTTTTGACACTATTTTGGGACCAGTGACATTTATACAGCGATCAGAGCTAAAAATAGTCACTGATTACTGTATAAATGTCATTGGCAGGGAAGGGGTTAACACTAGGGGGCGATCAAGGGGTTACATGTGTTCCCTCTAACTGTGGGGGGAATGGCTATTTCGCAAGGTGGTGGTGGCACAAAGGGTGAATTTTGCTGTGGATGCAGGAATCACATAGGAGCAAATAGGAGCTGTTGATTGTTCACAACAAAATCTTTATTTATTTTGGACTGTAATGAAGGAACTGTATCTAATTTTACACAATATTGTTTTATTATATATATATTTTTGAATGTATTCACTTTTTCATTCACAAATTGTCACTAATATTGGGTTTATTAGTTAGAATTTTTTATTTAGAGTATAAGGACACTGAAAGTAATGAATTGTTTTATTTTTTTTGGCAAATAATGATTTAGTACTGGTGGTATTATTATATTTTATATTTGTGTATATATATATATTGTGTTGGAGCACAGTGGTAAGGAAATATACCCACATAATTATTTTTGGTAGATAGCGCAGTCCATATTCTATTGTATTTCTAGAGTTTGCATACACTTTAACTGTACATTGTATCACCCACCTGGCTGTGCTGTCTGGCTGGGTAGCGTAAATCTTAGAAGGATGAGCAGAAATACAAATCTTTTGAAACGCAAATTATATGCATGCCTTCCGAGTATTTAGCTGTGTGCCTGGAATCCACCCATAACCAATTTAGAGCCGGTGCACACTGGGATCGCATAGGAATGTGTGCCACGCTCCCATGCAATTCCTATGCAATGCAATTTTTCAGCCCATTCGTTCAAATGAGCTGCAAATTACACCGGAATACGGAAAAAGAAATGCATGCACTACTTTGGAAAAACCTGCCTCACCAAATCTCATGGTACTGCACTGTGTTTGTTATCTGCATTTGGGGAGTCATTAACATTACATTGGCACCTGCTCGCAAGGGCAGTACGTTTGAACCTGGTGCAGGAAATGCTCACGGAAATGCTCTTTTCCTGCACTGTGCTCTGGTTTGAACTGGCCCTCAATCTTTGAACTGAGTGCATTTTCCCATATGTATAAGACTGGTTTCACACTAGAACACGCAGCGGCTCTCAGCAGGAGTCTGGTCGGTCTCCATTCACAGTTTCAGGTCCGATTTCAGCCCAAATTATTTGCTAAATTCGGACCTGAAACTGACCAATAGACGCACAGGGCTCCTGTACAAATCGCACTGGAGCCACTGCGGAGATGTGTGAACCAGCTCCATAGAGCGCCAGTCACAATCTCCTGCTATGCACCCAAATCACATAGGTGTGAACCCAGCCTTAAGGGCACACCCTAATCGCCTTGTGTGGTGCAGATTTCCCCTGATATTTCACCAAAGCCCCCTAACAGGACTCCTAAAAAATGTAAAAAAAATTTTTTAAAAATAAAATTGTAAGAAATACCGTATATACTCGAGTATAAGCTGAGTTTTTCAGCACATTTTTTGGTGCTGAAAATGCCCCCCTCGACTTATACTCGAGTCAAGCACTTTTCTGCAGCAGAGAATGAAATTTTCCGACCCAAATTTGGGGCCCCATATCTCGGGGCCACTTGGTGCTAGGAACCCCATCTTTGGATATGTTGTAGTGCTAGTTCCACTGGGTTTGCACGCCATTTGGGGTTCCTAGCACCAAGTGACTCCGAGATACGGGGCCCCAAAGTCGGTCAACTGTGTCCATCTGCAGCAATGTCATTTTGGGACCCATTGGGTCCAGAGACACCAAATTTTGGCTGCAGCTAGGGGGCATTTAGGAACCCTTAACTGCCAAGTTTGAAGTTTGGGGGACCTATGGCTGCAAATGGGCACAGTGAGGCATGCAAATGGGCACAGTGAGGCTGCAAATGGGCACAGTGAGGCTGCAAATGAGCATTGTTGACCCTCTTTTCCACTTACAGTAGCTGCGTATTTCTCAATACGTTTTCCCATTTTTTTCTGGTAAAATTAGGTGCTCCGCTAAATTCGGGTCAGCTTATACTCAAGTATATACGGGTAATTAAAAATAAAAAAATACAAATAAAAACTACTGACACCAATCTGCCCTACTGACACAGTCCACTGCTCTACTGACACCATCAGTATATATAAATAAAGAAAATGTTCCTGCTCTACCTGGATAATAATAAATAATGGAACACTAGTTGCAGCAGACACCAGATTGGAAAATCCGTACCAACAATAAATATATAAAAATCAATATGTGGTGTTGCGCTCTAGTGAATGATGGCTCATTACCATAAATAAAGTGCTAAGTAAAGTGTACATCCTATGTGCAAAATTTAATTTTTAAAAATTGCATACTAAACGCTACATAATTGCATAGAATTCAACGTGCACAGAAAATTAAAAAAATTACATACAAAAATAGGCTCAAAGTGCTAATGCTGACACAGTATAGAAATAGAGTCCAACAGTGCACTTTATTAGGTTTTTCGGGATACCTATGTGCACTGTTGGACTCTATATCTATATTGTGGCAGCATTAGCACTTTGATCTTATTATTTTTTATGCCATTCAATTTTCTGTGCTCGTTGAATTCTATGCGATCCTGTAGCATTTAGTATGCAATTTATTTAATGAAATTTTGCACATGCGATGTACACTTTATTTAGCACTTTATTTATGGTAATGAGCCATCATTCACTAGAGCGCAACACCACATATTGATTTTTATACATCAGTATATATACACACGCATATGTGTTTGAGCTTTGAGGGGCACACCCTAATGCAATAGGCTGTGCAAACCAATGGGGCACATAGGTAACTGCCACACAGAGGTGGCACTGAACTCTTATGGACTGCCATGGACAACAGGAACCAGATGTTCTAAATATCAATAAAACCTGATTTATACACACAAGGCTCACAGACTATAGCAAACTTGTGACCATGAAGGCTTCTTTAATAAACATGACGGTGATGCTTCCATTTTTTCAGTGAGGAGAAAAGCGTTGAATTAAAGTGAGAGCTCGGCTGCCCCAAGGCCATGGATTCGGTAGCCGTGTTTATCTTTGTTTCCGCTGTAGCTACATCGCTGATGCCACACACCAGAACCTGCCAGTGATTAACCAGATGGATGATGCCAACCCCACTTTGTATTCACTACGAAATCCTTCTACACATATTGCTCTGATGCAGAATAATGATCTCACAATGCGAGAAGTAGTGTTAGAGGAAACCTTTACTGTGAGAGATATGGATCCTGCCATGGCTGACCCCCTTCCGAAAATAAAAGCTACCTGGCTGACCTTGGCTTTAGTATCTCCTGCATCATTTAATCGGGGTAAGCATGCAACTGGTGAAGCACTAAAACTCCTTATATGCATACATGATCCAGGGTGCTGAATCAGAACCTAGCTTAGCCATTAAATCACCATGACAGCCAGGTAACTAGAAGCTTCAGAAGAAGTCATTAATGAGGAATGGATGTCAGCAGTTGCATCCTCTACATTACTAACCAATGGAAGTCAAATCAGCAGGTTCACTTTAACCACCTCAGCTTTGGAAAGTTTTACCCCCTTCATGACCATACCATTTTTAACATAAATAAAGCTTTCTTTTGGTGCTATTTGATCACCACTGTATTTTTAATTTTTTATTATATAGACCAAAAAATAGACCGAAAATTTAGAAGAAAAATAATATTTTTTACTTTCTGCTATAAAACATCCAATAAAAAAATAAAATTTCTTCGTAACGGCTCATAGACAGCTCTCCTCCTGACCATGCTTCCAAGGATACGAGCCACTGGAAGTGACGTCACCGGCTCCTCCCGACGCGTTGCGTCACAGGTCACTTGACTTTTGCTAGGGAATCTTCCCTTGCGAAAGTCACTTGACCTGTGACTCAACATGTCGGGAGCAGCCAGTGACGTCACTTCCAGTGGCTCGTATCCTCGGAAGCACGGTAAGGAGGAGAGCTGTCTATGAGCATTATATTATAGCAGGCAATGCACAAGATATGTAAAATGTAAGTGGACTATTTTATGTTTAAAAATAAACAAGCATTGTTTTTACAATCTTGCGCTATGATGTTTTTTCGTTTGCTTTGAGCATTGACCCTAAGGAGTGAGTTCCAAGGTGTACAAAGAGGACTATACAGGATCCATTAAGCACAGCGGATGGTTCGTTCCAATCTGATTGATCCCTTATTCACAGCAGTAAAGCGAGATTTGATCCAAGGGGGTCTTTCGATGAGGTGAGCAGGCATTGCACTCAGAGGTGATGGTGATAGTTTCTTCAAAATCACACACTTGCAATATAATGTGTGGCACGGATCTTGAAGTGAATTCAGTAAAGTTTATCACAGAAGAATCTACGTACTAAGTTTGGATTGCATGTGGAAATATATACTGTATATTCTGCACATTTCTTTTTCAAATATTTTTATATATTTTTTTGTATATTGGTGTCTGGTTTAATCTATGGTATTATTTATTTACATTATGTGGTATTGGATATTCTAATTGATTCATAATTTGTAAGGATTAGCGCACTACTATTTTTATCACAAACTATGGTATATGTACTGGAATTTTTTTTCTTTTTTTTTATACTACTAATGGTGGTGATCAGCGATTTATAATGGGATTGCGACAGGCAATCTGACATTAACTGACACAGGGGGGAACTAACTGCCACTGACATTACAAGTGACACTAATACTGTGATTAGTGCTAATAATATAAACTGTTGCTGTACTAATGACATTGGCTGGGAAGGGGTTAACATCTAGGGTAATCAAG
Source organism: Lithobates sylvaticus (assembly GCA_028564925.1). Taxonomy (NCBI): domain Eukaryota; kingdom Metazoa; phylum Chordata; class Amphibia; order Anura; family Ranidae; genus Lithobates; species Lithobates sylvaticus. The sequence goes on from CM053026.1 coordinate 179,426,901, forward strand.
GGGTTAAATGTGTGCCTAACAATGTGTAATGTGTGATTTTTACTAAAGATCGCAGGTTTGCAGGGATAAGAAACAGAGAAATCGTTCCCTCTGTACATAGCCCTGTGTTGATTGTCAACACAGGGCTCTCGGCTGTGATTGGACCTTGCTGACAGACTCCCGGTGTGTACAATTACAGTGGATGTTGGTGGAGGGGGCACGTATGCGCACACCCTAAACCCAGAATCAGGCAGCGATGTACCAGTATGTTGCTTTGATTGTACGGGCCGCCCTGTACATTGCAGCCAGGTGGTCTGCAAGTGGTTAAAGCCCAACTCAGTGTTTACTTGCACTTTAAATCTTTTGTTTCGGCCAAAGTGGTCCATACACACTCTTTCCTTTACTAATTGATATGGCAGCTGTCAGTGCTGTATAAACTGTGTGTAGCATAAGCTGCGCTGTGTTCTGCCAGCAGTTCGGGGACTTCCCTTCTAGGTACACAGATCTTTTTTTATGCAGGTTAGGCAAAATAGGGGGGGGGATTTTCAAGAATTGTTACACAGTGGAACCTCGGATTGCGAGTAACGCGGTCAACGAGCGTTTCGCAATACGAGCACTGTATTTTTAAAAATCGTAACTAGGTTTGCGAGTGTTTTCTCGCAAAACGAGCACAATTCAGGCCAAAGTGGTGTGTAGTACCGCGTTTGGCCTGAGGTGGGTGGGCGCCGTAGCCGAACATCGCCGATCAGAGCCGTTTGGAAATGCACGAAAAGCTCTACTGACCTCGGCAAATCTTGGGAACAAAGTCTTTCCGAGGTTTGCCAAGGTTTGCCGAGGTCAACCGAGGTGTCCTCAGGCCTTTTCGGCCGTTTCCGAGGCTCTTCGGCGCCCCGCGGCTCTGGCCGCATCCGGTATTGCATGCCATTGAAAACAATGTGGAACAAATTATTTTAATTTCCATTGACTTCAAGGGGAAACTCGCTTTGATATGCAAGTGCTTTGGATTACGAAGCATTCTCCTGGAACGGATTATGCTCGTAATCCAAGGTTTCACTGTAGTTAGGGTTTTCCTCCAATATTTAGTGTGTGATATGTGCCTGCTGTACCATGTACTTATATGAGAAAATATCCTGTTGTCTTTTGTTTTGCCTCCTTTATAAAAAAAAATTCCTGGTGTTCCTGCCAGTCCCCTTGCTTTCCTATTATAAAAAAACTGACCATACTAAGCAGGATAACACACCATGGCCAGCTATCCTGGGAACTCTATGTACTCTCCTCCAATGATCAGACTTGAAACGCCTCCCCTTCACAGCCATTCACTAGGAAGCTCAGTGTACTGCTCCTTCCCCCAGCTGTTATGCAGCTGAGAACACAGGGAAAGTTATCACTTATAAAAAAAAGGGGAAAAGGGTATTTATAATGTTTTTTAATATCTATACACAAATTGTTTTGCCCTTCATTTCTATTTTCTATGTTTGCCTATCACTTTAAGTATAGGCAAACATCTAAATGTACAGTTTGACTAAATAAACATGGAGATGAACAAGGTTATCTGCATCAAAATATGTAATTCTGTTCAGCCAGTGTTCTAATCCTGAGATTACTACCAGACACCGTAGCCAGGATCTGAACATCATCCCCAGCATGTAAGTTGGTAGTTGGAAATTGAGGCAGAGGGTTTGAGGCAACTATGGGCTCTTCATGGTACAGCAAAGACTCACATTTTGTAAAAAAAGTCTAAAATTATTTAAGCCAAAAAAAATCATCATTAAAATGGTCCTATAAAGGGAAATATATAATACACAGTATTAAATCTCTGAAGAGGAACTAGACACTTGGACGCATGTCCACCCAGGGAGGAGGACCATGGATCTTGTCCATTTTCAGTTCAACCTTGACATGTTTCGCGGTGTGACCGCTTCTTCAGGAGTATACTTCAGAGGATAATGTCAAAAGACAGATAATAGATGATCAGGTTAAAGAACAAACAACATGTACATATAGCATGGATTAGAACATATGCAAGGCCAATCCGTTCTACCATAGAAATTGGCCAGTTCAAAATCCAGACATCAAATCAGGTAATATATAACAAATGATCCCCAAAGCATAGGCGTTCCCATACATGGATGATAGGAGCTTACCAATACTGGACCAGATCAAACCTACAGAGCGTCTGCACGTTGGTAGTTGGTATGATCTTCTCTCTGATAGGGGCCCTGACACTTTGTCAGAAATGTACTCTCTAAAGTAGGCACCAAATAGACTGTCTCCTGGGTTCAAGGTTCTGATTTTAGCAGGTATGGTTACAGGAAGTCCCAGTCTTTGCCATCCTCATCCAGCACTTTTTTCAGGGTTCTCTTGGACCGTTCTATCAGACCTTCATATACATTTAGCTCATGGGCGGACTGACCATTCGGCCACTCGGGCACTGCCCGAGGGCCCTGAGCCACTAGGGGGCCCCATCAGGGTTGACAGCCTCAGTAAAATCAGGGACAGTATGTAAAAATCTGTGTTTTCTTTACATCTGTCTCTGAAATGTCCCTTACCGACATCCTTTTAGTCTAAAAATCCAGAGATTATAGCTGCCCCACCTCTCCAGTACCTTCTCAGCCAATAGAAACATGCCTGTGTATACTGTGTGATTGTATACTGTGCGTGTGTATACTGTGTGGCCCCATAATCTCTGATTGCCTGGGGGCCCCATAATCTCCTATTGCCCGGGAGCCCCATGAGTTGTCAGTCCGCCCCTGATTTAGCTGCCTATACCTCGGGATCTGATGATTGCTTTGACATGTGGTTTTTCCTGAAGGTAACGTCAACTTATACATTTTTCATGGTATCCCCAGTCTGAATTCCTCAGGTTTTTCATTTGTACTTTAACAACACAGAGCTGAGAATTGCCTCAATCCCCAGAAAACATTAGCAGATTTCTTTAGTTAGGCATCCCGAGAATGTGAAAAGAGTTGAATCATTACTATCCCAAACCTAAGCCTCATTAAAGTTTATAGCAGGCAGCATTTGGCATCATAACAATTGTAAATGAAATGTCATATGTTCAAAGCTGAACTCCAGCCTGGGTCTCTAGCTTTGCAGAGTTGTACAGACAACTGTCCTGTACTGAAATAGCTTACTCTGATTTCACCGCACACTCTGAGCCTTTGACAATGAGCAAGTAGTCAGAGCCCACCTCAGGTCTTTGCTGGAGAACGTCATCCAGCATCATTTAGCCCTTTTCTCCCTAGCCTGATGGAGGCTCAACATTACATGTGGGCATTACCTAGGGAGGTCTGCATGCAAAGCCAGCCTACCAAGAGGCACCCACTCGCCCCTGACCGACATAGACCCAAAAAAGCATTTTGATATTTACTTAGCTCCTCCCATGAGCCAGCCCACTGCTTGCATCAGCAAGGGCTCTTGAGACACAGAAGTGTTTATATAAAAATGTAATTAGCATGTTGGTGAGGGGTAAACAGGGAAGGCAAAATATAAACGCATCAAACTTCAGCTTTAACCACTTAAAGACCAGCCACCGCAGTTGTACTGCGGCAGGTTGGCTCTCCTGGGTGAATCGCTGTCATGGTACGCCGGCCGCTTTAAGACCACTAAGGGACGCGGCGCGACGCCGAGGCCGATGCGTGTGGCTGGCGGCTGCGATGTCTGCCAGCCACCTGCGATCGCTCCTAAGAGAGACAGAACGGGGATTTGTCAATGTAAACAGACAGATCCCCATTCTGTCAGGGGAGGATAGAGAGATGATTAAGAGCAGCGATCTCTCTCCTCCTCCAGCCACTACACTGCCCCCACAGTTAGAAACACCTCCCTAGGGAATACTTAACCCCCTGATCGCCCCCTAGTGTTAACCCCTTCCCTGCCAGTGACATTTATACAGTAATCAGTGGCTATTTTTAGCTCTGATCGCTGTATAAATGTCACTGGTCCCAAAAAAGGGTCGAAAGTGTCCGATCTGTCCACCGCAATGTTGCAGTCCCGCTAAAAATCGCTGATCACCGATAAAAATTAATAATAAAAATACCATTAATCTATCCCCTATTTTGTAGACACTATAACTTTTGTGCAAACCAATCAATATACATTTTTTAGCGATTTTTTTTTTTTTTTTTTTTTTTTTACAAAAAATATGTAGAAAATCCAGTCTGGTTTCCAGCAGCAGAAGCTCTGTGCAGGAAAAGACCAACAACGGATGTGAAATGCCTGGGAAGTGACATCACCAATAGACTTACTATGGGGCTTCCACTGTCGGTTACCTCTCCTGCACCTGCCTCCACACCAAGAGCGGCCGGTCCATTAGGCGCCCCTTATAGCAGGGGCACCGGACTCATAGCTTTCTATGAGTTTTTTTTTTCTTTCTCAAGCACATGATTAGAGCCTAAAGCCCCATACACACGATCGGACTTTCCGACAACAAAACCGTGGAATTTAGTCCGAAGGGTGTTGGCTCAAACTTGTCTTGCATACACGCGGTCACACAAATGTTGGCCAACAATTACTAACGTAGTGACTTAGTAGACGTACTACGTGGTTTTTCAGCTCTTTAGCGACACCGTTTGGGCTCCTTCTGCTAATTTTGTGTTGTAGAAGTTTGGTGAGTGTTGATTCGTGCTTTTCTTTTCGCGTTTTTCATTTAGCGCTTTTCATTTCGTGCTTTTCAGTTCATTTCTGAACGGCCGTTCGTCAACCAGACATGTTGCGGAATCAGAGGAGATAATGTGTTATTTATTATTGGCCTTGAAGTTATTGCTTTGACATTATTTTTTTGGTTGAATATTGATTTGATTTGGTATATTTTCTATATTTTTGGATGCATAGAATGCACTTTTTGGTTAAGTTCTATTGGCAGACAGCATGTCTAAATTATTATTTTTTTTGTTAATGCACAATAAAAAAATAGTGGAGAATAATAGTGAGAAAAATACAATGTAAAATTAACAAGGGACACCAACATAGTTGTATCTTTGATCTTAAAAACTACGGGATAATGGTGATGTGGTAACTTGCCCAAATAAAAAAAAAACAAAAAAAACATAATAATATTATTCTTGATATCACTAGAAAAAAAAGCCTTTGAAAATTTGTTTGCAATTACTCCATCAGTATCACCAGCAAAGCAGCTTCATTATTATCCCATTAAAGAAGAAGAGAATATGCGCTGCATTTCGAGATTTCATAATTTGCCACGTTACAAATGTTAATTCTCCATTACAAACGCTAGTTTACAAGACTGACCGCTTCTGGCTCGTCCTTGCTTCCGAGCATGCGTGTTTGTACTTTGGACTTTTGTCTGACGGACTTGTGTACACACAATCGGAAAATCCAACAACACACATTTGTTGGCGGAAAATTTGAAGACATGCTAGCCAACATTTGTAGGCGGAAAGTCCGACAACAATTGTCCGATGGAGCATACACACAGTCGGATTTTCCACCAATAGCCTGACATCGAACATTTCCCGTCACAAAAATCTGATCGTGTGTACGGGGCTTAAGGCTCTAACTTGCTTGATAATGGTTGGGCTTGGGGTGCAGAGCACTGTGCCCTGAACCCATCCACTTGTGACATTAGCAAATTAATATTCACTATTGTCTTCTCCTCCCAGCCAATCAGGACAGGAGGTGGATTGGGTTAGCCAGGAAGAGAAGCCAAGGGAAGACGTGGAGGGGTGAGTGTGGGGAACCATCACAGTGGAGAGGCTTAGTGGGGGCGGATCTGGGGGGAGTTTGCCACCCCCCCAAAAAGTTTAGCACCACCCGCCACACTGAAGCCACCGCTGGCAGCTGATGCTGGGACCAGACCGGGTTGGCTGCAGAATAGGTAAGGATATAGTTTTTTGCTTTACAGGGCTAGGTAGATTAGGTTTAGAATGTGACAGAGAGCAGAATTAGCCCGAACTTCCACTTTAAAGATATGCATGGATACCGGTACTGCTGAATATGTGTTTTGTCTCATAGGCATTGTATGTACACCAACAATACGTCTATATCAGTAAGTGTGTAGGATCCGTACATAATTAAAATAGAATCCCAGATTATACCGTGTTGAATGTCATTTTGGTAAACGTACCCCACAGTATCATTCAGCGCCGGAGGTATCATTTGCAGGAGGCCTCCAGTACACAATGAGTGGAACGGATGGAATAATTTACTGATGATCACTATCGCAAGACAGCGTGATCACAGCTAGATTTTACTTAACAGGCGCTTCATCTTTCACGAGGCAGAGCCAGATACACAGTTAAATAGGGATGGTGGCTTGCTCCAGTTTCCACATTTAGTTAATACAGTGTATCTTAAGATCCAAACAGACATCCACTGCTTCCATGGAAATTGTGAAAAGTATGCTTTCAATTACCATTATACCACAGTACTTCTAATGAGTGACAGAGCCGCTTTGAAAGGCATTTTGTTCTATTGTTATTGCTTTTCCAATGTGATTATTTTAGTTGACTAAATACACATCATTAGACGTTTTTAATTAAACCTTTTATTCATCATTTTTAAATATACACAGTAGTCTGATTTGAATTTGAATATAAAGCTTGCGATTCCTACAGGGAAAATAACCTACCTGCTCATTAATTTGGCTTTTCAACCAAACATTGCTGTACAGTATCAGCTCAGTCTGTTTTGCCTGTAATCTGGTCACCCTGTATCACACCAGCCAGTGATGCCGGAATGCACATTGCAGGCTACCTCTAGGTGCCGCTTTCCCAGATTGCTGCCCATTTTCCATTTTTTTGAGACATTCACTTTACCTAATCCATGTGATCAAGGGTATGAGTGGTATATATTTTTGCAGGTATCATAAATGTATTACATTATTACAGTATATGCAATGGTTGGACAAAATTCTGAAAACATGTATGGTAAAAGAACAAAATCGTTACCTAATATGGTGTTGGACCGCCATTGCATCCAAGGAGGGCTGAATTCTCCTGGGAATTGAGAAATATACAGTAAGTCTTGGATGGTGGATAATGGAATTTGATACAACTCCTCATGTAACAATTCGGGTCGCAATCCTGTGCGATGTACTTTTGTTTCTTTTAGCCAGTTGACCTTGTCAACCGTACTTATGCTTATCAAACAACGTTTTCCCGAAAACTGTATTTGCCGTTATAACCTTTGATACTGTACCTCGTGACAATGCAAATAAATTGGCAACTTCAGTCACAGAGGCACCAGCTAAGCAGGCACCAACAATTTTCCCTCTTTGAAACTCAGTAAACTCTGACATGACTCTGTATTACTAGCAGTGCACGTAGTGAATGACGAAAGTGAGGCTTCCCACCTGTTTGCTAGGTGTCTTATCACACAGCAGGAAGCAAAAGAATGTTATATCACTTCCGCTTTCAACATGAAACATGTCATCAATTTCACGCCTGCAAATCATGTAGTGCTTCCATATTTTTATCCAACCCCTATATATTACACACACACATACTATATATATATATATATATATATATATATATATATATACAGTGCTGTGAAAAGTATTTGCCCCTTCCTGATTTCTAAAAAAAAAAATGTTGCATATATGTTGCACTTAAATGATTCAGATCATCAAAAAAAATTAATATTACACAAAGGTAAATAAAAAATGCAGTTTTTAAATGGTGCTTTCATTTATTAAGGGTAAAAAAGCTGTTCAAACCTGCCTGGCCCTATGTGAAAAAGCAGTTGCCCCCTAAACCTAATAACTGGTTGTGCCACCCTTGATGGCAACAACTGCAATCAAGCGTTTGCAATAACTGGCAATGAGTCTTTCACATCACTTTGGAGAAATTTTGGCCATTCTTATTTGCAGAATTTTTTTAATTCAGCCACACTGAAGGGTTTTTAAGCATGAACGGCTTGTGTAACCACTTCAGACACAGCACAGCACAGATTGGAACATAGGTGCTGTGATTGGCCCTCCTGATCACCTGATGGATGTGTCCAATCACAGCCATCATACAGTGTAGACAGAGACATGTGTTGACTCTCCCCGCTAAGCTCAGTGAGAGCTCAGTGCCGGGGGGGGGGGGGCAGCGGGGGATGTTGCAGCCATGATAGTTCTCTGTGTAACTGATGATTTTAGTGTTAAGTTACATAGAGATCACACAGACTGCAGCCATCCCCACACAGTACATCAAGCTCCACTGTCCATGTCCAAGTGTCCCATCAACATCTGTTCCAGTGTACCAGCGCACAAAACACTTGTCACAGTGTACCAGTGTACCATCGACATCTGTAAAGGTGTCCTATCAATATCTGTAACAGTGTATCAGTATACAAAAGCATCTGCAGTAGTGTTTAATTGCAACATCAACATTTGTCAGTGTCTGCCAGTGGAAGATCAACATCTGTCACAGCGTACAAGTGTACAAAATCATCTGTCAGTGTACCAGTGTCCCACCAATAAATAAATAAAACATTTAAAGCGCGCTTTATCTTAAAGCGTATAATGCCTGAAGGTACTCCTTGGATGTTGCACCTCTCTATGCTGCTAGGCTAGAATGTGGTATCACCATACTCAGGAGGAGTAGCAGAATGTGTTTTGGGGTGTAGTTGCAAGTATGCCTATGCTGTGTGTGAGAAATAACTTGTTAATATCAAATTTTTGTGGTGAAAATGTTTTTAATCTAATTTCTTCGTTTTCCAAAGAATTGTGGGAATAAATCACAACATCAAAAAACTTGCCATGCCTCTTACTAAATACCTTGGACAATCTGCCTTCCAAAAGGGTTCATTTGGGGGATATGTTAGGGCCTCAAGTAATGATATAGGCTGTCAGTACATCAGCCGTGATCACATCAGACTCTATAACTTTCATATAGACAATAACATGCACTGATTTGGGTTATTTTTACCAAAGAAAAGTAGCAGTATACATTTTGATCAAAATTTATGAAGAAAAATTTGCAAATGTTTATAACAAAAACATGCCTTTTCCCCAAATTTTTGGTATTTTTTCGTTTATAGCACCAAGAAAATGAAAAAAACCCAGTGGTGGTTAAATACCACAAAAAGAAAGCTGTATTTGTCTCAAAAAAGAGATAAAATTGTCATATGGGTGCATATAGTGTTGCATGACTGAAGAATTATTATGCAAATGCGACGGCACTGAAAGCTCAAAATTGGCCTATGCAGGAAGGGGGTGAAAGTGCCCTGTATTGAGGTGGTTAGGGCCATGCCACAGCATCTCAATCGGATTTATTAAAAAAAAAAAAAATTAGGAAGGGGCAAATACTTTTTCACAGCACTGTATACACAGTAAATATATAGTGATGATGGTTAAAAGCATAACCTATACTGACAGTAAATTATGTACAGTAGTAGTAGTAATCAAACAGTTAACGGAGCTTGATATATGTTAGATAGATTCTTTGTAACTATTGTAAAACGTGTGTAATACCTGAGGAAGGACTGATGTAAGCCTGAACTGCTGATCTGGCCATACTACTGAATTGATTAACTTCTGCAATAAAGACATTGGAGTGTTGCAACCTTTTGTCTGTAGGACCGTTCTGGGCTCTGGGCTGGTTCTAGTTATGCACACCTTCTTAACACATTGTGGGGTACTGTCCACCCCTCATCTATATATATATATATATATATATATATATATATATATATATCGATATAAGACCAAGCGCGATTGCCGGTGATGGCTGCAATATAAGCCCTACCCCCCAAATAAGCCCTACCCTGTTTCCCCGAAAATAAGCCCTACCCTGAAAATAATGACTACTTTAACTAGGGTTTATGTCGGGAGTAGGGCTTATATTGCAGCCGACAATCACACTAGGTCTTATTTTCGGGGAAACAGGGTATATATGTATATATATATATATATATATATATATATATATATATATATATATATATATATGTGTATATATATATATATATATATATATATATATATATATATATATATGTATGTGTGTGTGTGTGTGTGTGTGTTTATATATATATATATATATATATTGTATGGGGGCATTATCAACTGGTATTAGCAGAGGTAAACCAGGAACTAGACAGGAACAACAAAGAACTGGCCAAATAGGTTTCAATGCAGGAGAGCTTCATCTCATCCATTCAGAAAAGTTTTGTATTCTTTTCACAGACTACAAGGTGTTCTGTGATTGGACCACATATCTGGTGCATGTATACATAGTGCTGGTATTGCACACTTTAAAAGTGAGGGCCATTAGTTGTTTTTCGGGGTAAGAAGGGAAAAAAAGAAGGTATAGCGCCCTAGTGTAAAACCTACTTTTATTTTGTTTTGAGTGATTCCCTTGTTTTTTTCCCTTCTTATCTTCCATCACAGATTGCAGCCCTCACCTTGTTGGTAGTGATGGGCTCGGGCGTGTTTGGATCGATCTCACCAGGAAGCCATCACTTCACTCTGCCAATCATAGGCAGTGAGGCATTTCCTGACAGGCAGCTGCACATACACACGCTGCTTATGATTGGCAGTGTGCCGTGCCTGATTCCTGGTGGGTATGATCCGAACACGCTGGAGCCCAGTCTTACTTGTTGGTAATCTTTTTGGGAGAGCAGCTGTACCTAGTAAAGCTCACCCATTTAATAGACGATAAGGTTGAAGAGGGCAGGATTAGAATCCTTTCCTTCTGAGGACATCCTTTGAAAGTACATTAATCTCCAGCCCAGGACCCGATTCCAGGCATACACATATCAAGTGCAGTTTCTGCTGAAACAATTGTTTCTGTTTTTTTGAATTAAGCAATTGTCTTTTTAGAACCTTGCAATAACGCTAGTTTTAACTGCCATTGTGATTGCTTTAATTTGTGTTGGAGTCAGATTGAATGTGTTTAATTTCTTTTTTTGTGTAACTAGAGCTAAACTCTACAAAAATGTACCCCCAATGTACACACGGGGACTTTTAAGGCAACTATATATACACAAATTAAAGATTTATAAAGTTTTATTAAACATTGTTAAAACAATTGGTGCATACATCACCATGTAACAACATAAAATGGTATGACAGAGCTGATTGGGATATAAGTGTTCTCCTGATACTGTGCCTGACACGTTTCAGGACCTGTGAAGAGTCCTTTCCTCAGGGGCATTCCATAAGGAGATTAATAGGTAGCAACACTCTAAAATAAAATTGCTACCTATTAACCTCCTTATAGAATGCCCTTGAGGAAAGGACTCTTCACAGGTCCTGAAACGTGTCAGGCACAGTATCAGGAGAACACTTATATCCCAATCAGCTCTGTCATACCATTTTATGTTGTTATATGGTGATGTATGCACCAATTGTTTTAACAGTGTTTAATAAACCTTTATAAATCTTTAATTTGTTTATTTAGTTGCATTAAAAGTCCCCGTGTGTACATTGGAGGGGACCTTTTTGTATGGTTCCAATATTTGGAATGTTTGCAACAACCCAGGTTTATCTGGGTGGGATCTCAATTTCTCCAGAGCTAAACTCAGGCACGAAAATCTCATAAAAGATTTAAGGTGGTAATGTGATTTCAAATGTTGCTTTACATTTTGACATTCCCCAGCTTTCAATAAAATTATTCTTGGGGATTCCTCCATGAAGATCCTTGTTCAGGCACTTCTTGTTACAGGTTGACAACAGTCTCCCAATTGTGTTACTAAGTTATTACCTTGTCACATGCGTCCCTGGTGGACACTATGGGGTTGATTTACTAAAGGCAAATAGACTGTGCACTTTTCAAAGTGCAGTTGCCCTCTGCAAGCAGAGCTTAGTAAATGAGGTAAGGCTTCGCTTTGCAAAGAGTACCCAATCACGTGCAAGGAAATAAAAAAATGCATTTTTGCTTGCACGTGAGTAGTAATGGAAGCCCGCAGAGCTTCTGCTCATTTACTAAGCTCTAGAGCAACTGCACTTAAAGAGTGCAACTGCACTTTGCAAAGTGCACAGTCTTTTTGCCTTTAGTAAATCAACCCCTATAAGCGGCTGTGCACATAATATGCAGGCATGGTCCTTTGAAGGTTCTGTTATAATGCTTGAACATATGGCCTGTCTGAGAGGCAAGTGTTCAGATGCCTTTTTTTCCGGATACCTTTTTATGGATTTTTTTGTAAGCGACAAAGTCTCTTTAATGTAAGATTAAAAGAGGACTACACATTACTTGTAGGGTTAATAAACCGATAAAATATTAAAAAAGACGTGAGTGAGGGAGAAAATAGAAGCTGCTGTTTAATCTTGCTAAGAGAAAAATAATGCACCTGGGAAAAAGATTCAGTACAGATTCATGCAATGATGAAAGGACCAGACAAAAGCACTCGGAGGAGGGAGCCTTTTCAGATAAAGCAATTAAGTAATTTGGTCAGCGCAGAATTTTCTTGGCTGCAGAGTCAATTGGGCTTTTCTGTAGAAGGAACATGTTTTTTGTTTGCAAGTTAAAATCTGTGGTTACATGTCACCTTGCATAATGTGAGAAGCAAAGTTGAAGATGGGAATATTATTCAGAATTACTGTGAACAGCTACAGTACTAGGGATTTGGTACATGAATTGTGAATATGTTATGTAGACATAATATAAGCAAACAAAACACATTTAAAAAAAGATGCGTTCCTAAATCTGCAACTTACTCACAGTAATTACCTATTTGTGGCTCCTCAATTTGGTTCTCATGTTTGCATTTGCATTTTTCAGGGACGTGCAGTCAAGGGAGGCATGTGAGGTAGAGCCTCACCAGCCATGAACATAAAAAAAAAAAAGAATCGAGCTTCGAGGGTCGTAGCTCGGCGACTGGAGGATAGGGCTCCTACAACCTATGGTTCTGGAGATACAGGGCTCCTTGCACAGCCTGTCGAAGCTACATACAGAGCGGCCAGTTTAATCACTTCAGCCCCGGAAGGATTTACCCCCTTCATGACCGGACCATTTTTTGCGATGTGGCACTGCGTTGCTTTAACCACTTGCTTACCGGGCCTATTTTGGCCTATTTTCCTTCATGTAAACATCATAATTTTTTAGCTAGAAAATTACTCAGAACCCCCAAACATTGAGTACGTTTTTTTTTAGCAGACACCCTAGGGAATAAAATGGCGGTCATTGCAACTTTTTATCTCACACGGTATTTGCCCAATAATTTTTCAAACGCCTTTTTTTGGGAAAAAAAACGGTTTCATGAATTAAAAAATAAGAAAACAGTAAAGTTAGCCCAATTTTTTTATATAATATGAAAGATGATGTTACGCCGAGTAAATAGATACCAAACATGTCACGCTTTAAAATTGCGCACAACCGTGGAATGGCGCCAAACTTCGGTACTTAATAATCTCCATAGGCGACGCTTTAATATTTTTTACTGGTTACCAGTTTAGAGTTACGGAGGAGGTCTAGTGCTAGAATTGTTGCACGCGCTCTAACGCACGCGGCGATACCTCACATGTGTGGTTTGAGCGGCGTTTACATATGCGGGCGGGACTTGCGTGTGCGTTAGCTTCTGATCGCGAGCTACAGGGGACAGGGGCGTTTTAATTTTTTTTTTTAATTTATTTATTTTTATTTTACTTAATTTTTTTTTATTTTTACACTTTAAAAAAAAATAAAAATTTGGATCACTTTTATTCCTATTACAAGGAATGTAAACATCCCTTGTAATAGGAATGTATGTGACAGGTCCTCTTTATGGAGAGATGTGGGGTCAATAAGACCCCACATCTCTCCTCCAGGCTGGAAAGCATGAGATCGGTAAAACATTTTTTACCGATCTCATGCTGACAGCCGCGATCGCGGCTTTGTTTACTTCCGGGTACCGGGCGTGACGTCATAACGTCGCGCCTGGGCCTCTGACGGTCATAGAGATGACTGGTGACCATCTGGTCACCGGAAATCTCTATGCTCGTCATCCGGCGGCGAGCGATTCTTTCTCCGGGCCCCCGATGGCACGGGAGAGCCCGGAGAAGCACCGGATGGTGGCGGGAGGGGGGGGGACGTCCCCTCCCGCTGCCTATAAGAACGATCAGGCGGCGGAACTGCCGCTATGATTGTTCTTATGGTGCACAGAATCGCCGGCCGGTAAAAATGATATCTGAATGATGCCAATAGCTGCACGCATCATTCAGATATCACCACTCAAAGTCAAAGACGTCATATGACGTCCTTGGTCGGCAAGTGGTTAAGTGACAATTGCGTGGTCGAGCGACGTTGTACACAAATAAAATTGACGTCCCTTTTTTCCCACAAATAGAGATTTATTTTGGTGGTATTTGATCACCTCTGCGGTTTTTTATTTTTTTGCGCTATAAACAAAAATAGAGTGACAATTTTGAAAAAAATTCAATATTTTTTGCTATAATAAATATCCCCAAAAAATATATAAAATTTTATTTTTTCCCTCAGTTTAGGCCGATACGTATCTTTCTACATATTTTTGGTAAAAAATTTGCGATTATTGATTGGTTTGCGCAAAAGTTATAGCGTTTACAAAATAGGGGATAGTTTTATAGCATTTTTATTATTAATTTTATTTTTACTAGTAATGGCGGCGATCTGCGATTTTTATCGGGACTGCGACATTATGGCGGACACATCGGATATTTTTGACACATTTTTGGGACCATTGTCATTTATACAGCAATCAGTGCTATTTAAATGCATGATTCCTGTGTAAATGACACTGGCAGTGAAGGAGTTTACCACTAGGGGGCGGGGAGGGGCTAAGTGTGTTTGTGTTTTTTATGACTGTAGGGGGGCGTGGCGTGGCGTCTGACGTCACTGATCGTCTTTTCCTATGACAGGGAACAGACGATCAGTGACAGGCTCAGTAGGAAGCATGGGGAGAGGTTTGTTTACACATACCTCTCCTCGTTCTTCAGCTCTGTGACCCGATCGCGGGACACCAGCGGCGATCGGGTCCGCTGGTCCCGCGGCCATGGAGCTCAGGACCGGGCGCGCGCGTGCCATTCTGCCGACGTATATCGGTGTGAGGCGGTGCTTAAGCGGTTAAAAACATTTCTGCATCGGTTTAGGCCGATATGTATTCTTCTACATATTTTTGGTATAAAAAAAAACTCAATAAGCGTATATTGATTGGTTTGCACAAAAGTTACAGCGTCTACAAAATAGGGAATAGATTTATGGCATTTTTATTATTATTTATTTTTTACTAGTTATGGTGGTGATTAGCGTTTTTCTATCGGGACTGCGACATTGCGGTGGACAGATTGGACAATTTTGACACTTTTTCAAGACCATTGACATTTATACAGCGATCAGTGCTAAAAAAATGCACTGATTACTGTGTAAATGTCACTGTCAGGGAAGGGGTTAACACTAGGGGCGATCGAGGGCTTAAATGTGTTCCTTAGGTGTGTTTCTAACTGTGAGGGGATGGGACCAGAGAAGGAGCCAGATCGTTGTTCCTACTAAGTAGGAACAGACATAGTTACATAGTTACATATAGTTACATAGTGGGTGAGGTTGAAAAAAAGACACAAGTCCAACCTATATGTGTGATTATGTGTCAGTATTATATTGTATATCCCTTTATGTTGCGGTCATTCAGGTGCTTATCTAATAGTTTTTTGAAAACAATTGATGCCCCCCTCTGAGACCACCTCCTGTGGAATGGAAACTCCACATCCTTGCAGCTCTTACAGTAAAGAACGCTCTACGTAGTTCAAGGTTAAACCTCTTTTCTTCTAATGGCCCCATCTAGTGGCCCGTGTCTTGTTAAACTCCCTTCCGCAAAAAGGTTTTATTCCTATTGTGGGGTCACCAGTACTGTATTTGTAAATTAAAATCAAATCCCCTCTCAAGCGTCTTTTCTCCAGAGAGAATAAGTTCAGTGCTCGCAACCTTTCTTCATAACTAATGTCCTCCAGACCCTTTATTAGCTTTGTTGCCCTTCTTTGTACTCGCTCCGTTTCCAGTACATCCTTCCTGAGGACTGGTGCCCAGAACTGGACAGCATACTCCAGGTGCAGCCAGACCAGAGTCTTGTAGAGTGGGAGAATTATCGCTTTATCCCTGGAGTTAAGCCCTTTTTTAATGCATGCCAATATTCTGTTTTCTTTGCTTGCAGCAGCTTGGCATTGCATGCCATTGCTGAGTCTATCATCTACTAGGACCCCCAGGTATTTTTCCATTCCAGATTCCCCCAGAGGTTCTCCCCCTAGTGAGTAGATTGCATTGAAATTTTTGTCACCCAAATGCATTATTGTACCTTTTTTTACATTAAACCTCATTTGCCATGTAGTTGCCCACCCCATTAATTTGTTCAGATCTTCTTGCAATGTTTCCACATCCTGCGGAGAAGTTAGTATAGCTTAGCATCGTCCGCAAATACAGAGATTGAACTGTTTACCCCATCCTCCAGGTCATTTATGAACAAATTAAATAAGATTGGTCCCAGCACAGAACCCTGTGGGACCCCACTTCCCACCCCTAACCATTCTGTGTATTCCCCATTTATCACCACCCTCTGAACTCGCCCTTGTATCCAGTTTTCAATCCATGTACTCACCCTATGGTCCATGCCAACAGACCTTACTTTGTACAGTAAAGGTTTATGGGGAACTGTGTCAAATGCTTTTGCAAAATCCAGATACACCACGTCTACGGGCCTTCCTTTATCTAGATGTCAACTCACCTCCTCATAGAAGGTTAATAGATTGGTTTGGCAAGAACAATTCTTCATGAATCCATGTTTATTACTGCTGATGATACCGTTTTCATTACTAAAATCTTGTATATACTGTAGACCCTTATCATCCCCTCCAAGATCTTAAATACTATTGATGTTAGGCTAACTGGTTTGTAATTCCCAGGGATGTATTTTGGGCCCTTTTTAAATATTGGTGCTACATTGGCTTTTCTCCAATCAGCTGGTACCATTCCAGTCAGTAGACTGTCAGTAAAAATTAGAACAACGGTCTAGCAATTACTTGACTGAGTTCCCTAAGTACCCTCGGGTGCAAGCCATGCGGTCCCAGTGATTTGATAATGTTAAGTTTCCCAAATCTAATTCTAATTCTGTCCACTGTTAGCCAAGAGGGTGCTTCCTGTGATGTGTCACGAGGATGAACACTGCAGTTTTGGTTACTGAAGCCCCCAGATTCCCTTGTGAAGACTGAGGAGAATAAATTCAAGACCTTCGCCATCTCCCCATCCTTTGTAACCAGATGTCCTTCCTTATTCTTTATGGGGCCAATATGGTCTGTCCTCCCTTTTTTACTGTTTACATACTTAAAGAATTTCTTGGGATTTCTTTTGCTCTTTATATCGTCTAGCAAGGTTCGTAGTTTAGGGAAGTTGTCTCTTTTGAAATTCATTGTCTTTGTATTTCCCTTTGTTGTACTTGCCTTGCGATCAACATCTGTGACAGCCATTTCACATCTTTTTTTTATGTGACAGATGTATATAAGTATATAACCATCTTCCAAAATGTATAATTCAAATAGAAAAGATTAGAACAGAATAGAAAAAATATATAATTTAATAGCAGATCTCCTGTAGACTATTAACAGCCATTTCACTTCTTTTTTTTTTTTTGCAGATCTTCTGCAGACTGTTAGAATCAATTTCATTTTTTTTTCAAAGTCGGGTCGCAAAATATTTTCGAATCCACTTGAAATAGTATCAACATGATTTGAAATTATTTCAACTGCATTTGAAACTTTTTCAACTGCATTTGAAATTTTTTCAACTGCATTTGAAATTTTTTCAACTGCATTTGAAATTTTTTCAACTGCATTTGAAATTTTTTCAACTGCATTTGAAATTTTTTCAACTGCATTTGAAATTTTTTCAACTGCATTTGAAATTTTTTCAACTGCATTTGAAATTTTTTCAACTGCATTTGAAACTATTTCAACCGGATTCGAAAATATTTTGCGACCCGACTTTGGGTCCACATATCTCGGGGTTCTTGGTGATAGAAACCCCAAATTTGGAGAGGTTGTAGTGCTAGTTCTACTGTGTTTGCATACCAAATTTGGGGTTTCTAGCTATAAATGGCCCTGAGATACGTGGCCCCAAATTCGGGTCACAAAATGTAATTCTCTGCTGTAGAAAAGTACTTGACATATCCCCCATATCTGGGGGTCACTTGGTGCTGGGAACCCCATAACTTGTGGCAAGTGACATGGCAAGTGGACAATCCACAACTTGGTCACGTGGCAGGTCACGTGGCACTTGTGGTCGGTCACGTGGCACTCGTGGCCGGTCACGTGGCACTCGTGGCCGGTCACGTGGCACTCGTGGCAGTTGTTGTGGCAAGTGGACAATGACATACAGCATATGTACTTGCCTTGCGATCGACATCCGTGACAGCCATTTCACATCTTTTTTTTTATGTGACAGATGTATATAAGTAAATAACCATCTTCCAAAATGTATAATTCAAATAGAAAAGATTAGAACAGAATAGAAAAAAATATATAATTTAATAGCAGATCTCCTGTAGACTTTTAACAGCCATTTCACTTCTTTTTTTTTGCAGATCTTCTGCAGACTGTTAGAATCAATTTCATTTTTTTTTTCAAATTCGGGTCTCAAAATATTTTCGAATCCGCTTGAAATAGTATCAACATGATTCGAAATTATTTCAACTGCATTTGAAATTATTTCAACCGCATTTGAAACTATTTCAACAGGATTCGAAAATATTTTGCGACCCGACTTTGGGTCCATGTATCTCGGGGTTACTTGGTGATAGAAACCCCAAATTTGGAGAGGTTGTAGTGCTAGTTCTACCGTGTTTGCATACCAAATTTGGGGTTTCTAGCTATAAGTGGCCCCGAGATACGTGGCCCCAAAATCGGGTCACAAAATGTCAAGCACTTTTCTGCAGCAGAGAATGACATTTTTCGACCCGACTTTGGGGCCACATATCTCGGGGCCACTTGTAGCTAGAAACCCCAAATTTGGTATGCAAACACAGTAGAACTAGCACTACAACATATCCAATTTGGGGTTTCTATCGCTAAGTGACCCTGAGATTTTCGAATTCGAAAATCGGTCAAAAACTAAACGAAATCCGAAAACGAATTTAACAAATTTAACGAATCTAACTAAACGAAATTAATGAATTAATGAATTAAAACGAAACGAAACAAAACAAATTTTTTCCTTTTGCACATGTCTAATTCTGAGCATGCAATGAATATTGTGCGTCGGAATTTTCTACACACACTACAACGGATTTTGTTGTCTGAAAATTTGAGATCCAGCTCTCAAATTTTTGTTGTCGGAAATTCCGACAACAAATGTCTGATGGAGCTTACACACAGTTGGAATTTCTGACAACAAGCTCCCATCGAACATTTGTTGTCAGCAATTCTGAGCGTGTGTACGTGGCGTTAGACAAATGCGTGGTTCCCTCCACCCAGGCTATGTCTGGATAATTAAAATCCCCCATTATAATAACACTTCCCAGCATTGTTGCTAATCCAAATTGTGATAGGAGGTCCACCCCCCTCCTCCCTCAGGTTAGGTGGCCTATAGCATACTCCCATTATTATTTTCCCCTTAGCTTCATCCCTTTGGAGCTCTACCCATAAGGATTCCACCTCCTCCCTAGCCCCCTTAGTGATGTCATCCCTCACATTCACTTGTAAATTATTCTTGATATAAAGGCATACCCCTCCCCTTTTTTACCCTTTTTATCCCTGCGATAAAGGGTATACCCTTGAATGGTTGCCAGACAATCATTAGAGCTATTTAACCAAGTCTCTGAAATTCCCACAAAATCCGAATCCTCCTCGAACAACAGTATCTCTAGTTCACCCATCTTGTCCGCCAGGCTCCTGGCATTGGTGAACATGCCATGTAGTTTAGACCGGTTGCATACTATCCTCTTATTGGGTGTTCCGAGATTGCAACTAGGACTTGCTACTATACTTACCTTGGGTTTATGTGCTTTAGTCAACCTACCACTAATGCCTCCAACACTACCCTCTGGACTATGTTCTGCACTGATTATCTCTACCTCTGGGCCCTCCCCCCAGCCACCTAGTTTAAAAACCCCTCTAACCTTCTGGCCATCTTTACTCCAAGCAGATCTGCACCCTCCTCATTTAGGACGATCTGTCTCTCCTCCCCTGTCAGAGCAGCGAGCGATTTGTATGCTTACACACACAAATCCCCATTCTGGCTCTCGTGCCTGCAATCGTGGGTGGCCAGCAGCGATGACGCCCAACTGCCACGCGCAGCGGGCACCTGCTACGGCTCTTAAAGGAGCCGCCGTATGGGTACGGCCATTCTGCCATAGTATATCGGCGTGAGCCGGTTGGCAAGTGGTGAAATCCAATCTGGCACACTCTGTTTGCAGGAGACTAAGAAGATGAGCTCACAGTGCCTCTCCTTACTTTTTGTCAGAGGCACTGAGCTCAATGGACAGCTTGAACTCTTGGACCAATGGTAAAGTACCATTTAGCACCAGCTGTTCAATAAAAATGCTGCAGTGGAGGCACGCCTCTCACTGCAGTGTCATAGAAGGGGCATGTGTCTAAAAGACAAATGTCCCCTCCAACCCAGCCCTCTTAACTACAAGAAAATACATGGGAAAAATGTGAATGAGGGGTTAAAAACCCCAGAACCAGCAGAAAGTGGAAAGATGATTAGTGCAACTAGAATAAAGCTTTCTATGCTCTGGTGAGTGCCCATTTTAGAAGGTGGTGGTGGCACATGAATTGGTGAAAAGATTCAGCACAAACCACGCATGAAAATTTGAGAACATATATGACAAATGGAAATGGACTTTGGAAATAGTATATACTTATGTTGATACTTGGCACTATATTGGCACGTTGCACATTAAAGTGGTTTTGAAAGATTATTGATGTTTAATGAGTGATAGTTTGCACAATTTAATTTGCCACTTTATTGACACATTGCACTCTATAGTAAGGCTGGTGTATAAGGCATATACACCGCAAGGTTGACGTATAGGGTTTACACACTGTAGTAGTGGTAACATGTCATTAGTAAATGTTTGAATCAGCACAGTCACTCCCTTCTTTCAAATAGCAGGAGGTTTGTTTTATTTTGATCAGAACATATCAATTCATTATACAGTCTGGTGCTCCCTAGCCTTCCCCCTAGATCTCACTATTTTGATTTTCTGTAATAAAAAAAAAAAAGAATATGCAGTCACTGGGGTAGATAAGAGAGGTTTTTGAAGTTCAAGCAACAGAATGCAACTATCGCAAATAAGCCAGTAATGCAGAAAAAAAACGGATAGCTTTCTCTTCATTAGTTTCACTCTGTGTGATGTCACTCGACCTCTAAATATAAATCTAATCAGTAGTGTAAGAACAGAGGTCACAAAGATCACAGTTCCTGGAGATCCCTTGGAGTAACCTTTTTTATCCTTTTACCCCTGAGGAATCCTGGTAAAAATGAATACATCTACAGCTCATAGTACATTAGCATCATCAGTTAGGTGTTGTAAATCGAATACTGTAAATGAAAGAATAAAGAATATGTCATTCCTAGATATGACACTCAAGATTGATTTTAAGGGGGCCCTTTGCATTGATGGCCAGTGCAAGGAAAAATGTTAGCCTACATTGGTGGCTACTGGGAAGAAACATCGTAATGCAACCCCTGGGAACAGCTAAAATTATAATTTTTTTCAGTTGATACTTATCTGAGGGAAAAGGGAATCCACTGGTCTTAGGCCACTGGCTCGGCCCAGTGATGTTAGGCATGTAACTATGCAGGAACCATTAGGTGGGAAGTCAGTCCAAAGCATATGCCACTCCTGGCAGCTTTCTCTGACACCAGGCAATCTATGTCCATGGTCTGCTCCCTCCTCTAGCACACAGGAGGTCAGGGCTGCTGTTAGAAATCACGGGGCCCCATACAGCCTACCTGACTGGGCCTGCCCCCCCCCCCAGCCAAAGGTGACATAGAACATAGATTTATCAATCCCTTTCTCTGCAACCTTAGCTGTTCAGAATAGGAACCACTCTAATGCGGCATACACACGGTCGGAATTTCCGATGGAAACAGTCCGATGGGAGCTTTTCATCGTATTTTCCGACCATGTGTATGCCCAACGGTCTTTTTCTATCGGAATTTCCGATCGTGTGTATGCAATTCCGTCACGCAAAATTCTGATGCATGCTCGGAAACAATTCGACGCATGCTCGGAAGCATTAAACGTCCCTTTTATAGTCCTGTCGAACGTGTTTTATGCCGCTGTGTTATTGACCGTCGGAATTTGGTGTGATCGTGTGTAGGCAACACAGCTTGAGCGAAATTCCGTCGGAATTCCGTCAGAAAAACCGTCAGAGTTTTTTCCGACGAGAATTCCGATCGTGTGTACACGGCATTAGGCTTCCTGCTCATTCACATACTAAAGCATAGTAAATACAGTTTATTATGCTTCAGTGAAGAATGGACACAGGAGTGATTGGTACCACTCTATCACTGTGTTCATTCTGGAAAGGAAGGGTCCAGAAAATGCCATATTTACAGGCCCTTTCCCCCGATCTCCATCCTGAAACATTCATCTGAGTGCCTGCAGCAGCTGCCGGCGTGAGAGTAGAGGAGGGAAGACGGAAACGCTGCCGGGGAAAGGGGGGCCTGGACAGATGGAAGCGGCCCATATGCTAAAACCAATCTCACTGCAGGGAGAAAGAGAAGGAGAAGCTGGCAGCGCTGCAGGGGAAGGCAGAAGAGGATCGGTGTCTACAAGAAGACAGTACAGCCAGCCCTCTTTCTCAGCAGGTGCCTGGGCCCCCCTTTTGAACTGATGGGGCCCGGGCCCAGTACAGGAGGGTTGGCTGTACTGCCTTATCAGCGGCCCTGCAGGAGGTGATTGACGACCTCACTGATATACTGATCTAAAAATGTGCATGTTTCCCAGTGAGGCTGTATGCGTGTATATGTGTGTGTGTGTGTGGTGTATATTTCCTCCACTCAGGTGTCAGATAAGCTCCTTGTTGTGGAGAGACTCACCCCACCCCCCCCCCCCCCCATTGACTCCTGAAAGCTTAGAAATTCATCTGCTCCATATACTTCAAAAGTTTTTGGGGGGTTGCAGCTAAAGAGGTATAGCTTATGTGAGATGATTTACTTTATCATCTGGAGCACTTCAGTGCGATCTTTATTACTTCTTTAATAGCCAGGTTAAAATATCTAATTTGTGCGCTAATTCTTTATTATACAGAAGTCTGGGAACGTTGCTACAGCAAAGCTAAAACAGAATTCCTCAACTGTTTCAGTCCCATCTGCTTCAGCCTCTGGTGCCTAATGTGAATCTGTACTACTTTTTAATGGTCTCTCCCTCACCCCTCAGTGTCTTTATATTTTCACTGAAGGTCATTGCAGCAGGCACACCTTCTGTCTGTAGACACCCAACCTCTCGCAAGACTCACTGACTCTCTTTAACATGTCCCCTGGGCTTCAGGGGGTGTTAATCACAGCTGCTCTGTCTAGTGTGGTGCATACAACTTCCGCAGAGCTAGTTTCATTTGGATGAGAAAGAGTTACAGCAGAGCATGCCCCCCCCCCCCCTGCACACTGAATGCTAGGACTTGTTAAAAGAGAAGTATGTTTTTTTTCCCCCTTTTATACTTACCTAGGTGGTCTGATGCTGTATCTGTCCCCTGCCGCCTCTACACTGAGAACCGAGCGTTCGAACACCGCTGATATCTCGGTTCTCACAGATCCCCGAGAGGAGAGCTGCTGACTGTCAATCAGCAGCTCTCCTCTTTGCTCCTCCATGCTCACTGGAGCTCTGAGCTGTGGAGGGGCGGGGAGCAGCCATCTAGGTCTCTCAGCAGCTCGCTGAGAGGCTGATCACTGGTGGATCCAAAATTTATTGTCATGATGACGTGCTGCCTGGACTGATTCCAGTGACGTCAGCAGAGAGCTGACTTCAGACTGCTCTCTGCTGAGAACGGGTCACAGGAGTGCAAAACGAATTGCACTCCTGTGACCCATAGGAGAAGTACAGCCAAACAAGCTCAGACTGGACTTCTCCTTTAAGGAACTGACAACATACTGTAAGTCGGGGGTCAACAACCTGTAAATTGTAAACATATCCCTGCTTTACCGATCCTTCCTCTCTGCCTCCACCTATCACATTTTCACTGTAGAATGGAGAGCGGGAGGCAGCACAGTACTAGACAGAGGGCAAGAGCGGGAGCTGCCTCAGTTAACCAGCTAGTGATTGGTTGCTATTATAGTAGGCGGTTCTAGCAAATAATCACCAGTTTGTTATTCTTGCTGCCACCCTTTGTCCAATACTATGCTGCCCCCTGCTCTCCATTCTGCTGTACACCGGCTGTCAGGTAGGAGAGTGCTACCTAGACACTGTGGTGTGTTTGTGGAGGGGGCACAAAACACTGCTGGGGGGCACTGTTGTGGGGGACAAAGGAAACTGCTATGGGTGGGAGGGGGCACAGGACACCCCTTTGGTTGGGTGGGGGCAGAGAACACTCCAGTGGGGGGGGGGGGGTGATGTGATGGGGGGCAGAGGACTCTATTGTGTAGTGGGGGCAGAGGATACTACTGTGGAGGGGATACTACTGTGGGGGGAGTGATGTGAAGGAGGCAGGGGACACAGCTATGGGGGGGGGGCAGAGGATACTACAGGGGGTGTGATGTGAAGGGGGGCAGAGGACACTATTGTGTGGGGGGCAGAATACATTACTGTGGGGGGGATGATGTGAAGGAGGCAGGGGACACAGCTATAGGGGGGGGCAGAGGATACTACAGGGGGTGTGATGTGAAGGGGGGCAGAGGACACTATTGTGTGGTTGGCAGAATACATTACTGTGGGGGGGGGGGATGATGTGAAGGGGAGCAGAGGACACTACTTACTATTGTGGGGGTGATGTGAAGGGACAAAGGATACTACTGTGGGAGGAGGGATGTGAAGGGGGCAGAGGGGGGTTTCATGCTGCCCCTTCCCTGGTCCTCAATAAAAATGCAAACAGTTTTATCCTCACTGAAAGCAACATATTCTATGAATGGATGAGGGGATCCTGCCATTCATCCACCTCTCCCCCATTTACAGAACATGCTTCATGCTGTGATAACAAAACAGGGACTTTGCTGAATGGAGGAGAGGATGGAAAGGGGTGGGTGGACCTCTTCAATGTACTGCAGGTTACACTTGCAGAGCCAGAAGTTCAATGCTGTGAAGAGAACCTGACATTGCTGCAGGGAACATTTCTACACTAAGGAGCAATTAGCAGGACATGGGATCCACTTCATTAGAGGCAATTAATGCTACTGAACCTATATCCATTTTTTTAAATGAACTAAAAGCTTTAAAGCGGACATAAACCCAAAACCAAAAATCGAATAAATTGCAGCTTACCACGCATAAGACATTTTTTTTCTCCCCTCAGTTTTCACCTGGTGATCTCTCCAGTAACACAGTGAGTTTCCCCATAGAAGTCAATGGAAACAAAGATAATTGGTTCTGCATTGACTTCTATCGCATGCAATACCGCATGTGGCCAGAGGTGGAGGGGGCGCGGGAGAGCCTCGGAAATAATCTCGGAAATAATCGGGGACACTCGGAAAGGCTCGGAAACACTCGGGAACAAAGAATTTCTGAGTGTTTCCGAGTATTTCCGAGTGGTTCCAAGTATTTCCGAACAGCTCCGAACCGTTCCGAGTGTCACCGGAGCCCCCGCACCTCTGGTCAAATACGGTACTGCACACCACATTAGCTTGAATTCTGCTCATTTTGCGAGACAACACTCGCAAACTGAGTCAGAATTTAAAAAAAAAAGTTGCTTGTCTTTCAAAAACGCTCGTTAACCGCGTTACTCGTTAACCAAGGTTCCACTGTAATTCACTGGGGCCCCGATCACTCCTATTCATCCCATGTGATCGGAGCAGTACACAACCCACCCACATAAGAAGCAGCGGCAGTAAGATGCTTTTCTTTGAGGGTTTTTCCTTAACTCCTGGAAACTGCAGGAGGAAAATAGTGAGGTGAGATGTCATTCCGATTGTAGATTTAGCCCAGTGATGGGCTGCTGTTGTCCCCAGCTCTTAGATTCTGGGAAGCTGCCCGGGATGAGGCCATCCCGGGACAGCTTAGTAAAAAGCATGGCTGTCCTGGCAGATCCGGGACAGTTGGCAGGTATGATGTAATGCAAGATCATCATGGGTCCCCCATACACCTGGGGTCCCTGGGCAGTGCCCATGCGTTAGGACAGCCCTATACTACAGTGATTTCCAGCTTCCATAGGGATCAACTAGGTATGGCACATACTGTATTTTCTGGCGTATAAGACTACCTTTTACACCGAAATTACACAGCCAAAAAGTGGGGGTCGTCTTATACGCCGGGTGAAGAAGCCGCCAGATGGATATCAGTCCGCCGGGCGCTCTGTAAAATTGTAATATGTATACAGTATGCGCCACTCAGCCAATCCTGGCGGGCGGTGCACTCTGATGAATACAGAGCCTGCTTGGATTGGGTAACAACCTCTGCCAATCCGAGCAGACTACATGAGTCAGAGCAGCGCGGGCTGATGTCACAGCCTCTGCCAATCCGAGCAGGCTTTGTATCCATCAACAGATTAGTAAAATACAATGCCTGCCGTGATTGGCTCAGCGGTGCACACTGTCTGCACGCTGTATTCTGAAGTGTACCTGGCGCTACTGTACTAACACAGCATCATATACTGTGTGTACTTGGTACTCTACATATTAACAAAGCATCCTGTACTGCACATCCAGCTACAGATCTCCCCTAAAATACAGGTATGATTTATGGTGCTTTGGAGGAGAGGATTCATTGTTGCTGCCTACCAATTGTGGAATCTCTGGGACTTGTAGTTCACCAGTTTTCTTTTTCTGATGTTAAGTCTGATGGTTTTTTTTTTTTTTAGTTTATGATGTTTTTTTTTGTAAATGGTGTTGCCTCGGAAGGGGGGTAGTCTTATATGGCAAGTATAGCCCCAAACCTAAGTTTTCACTGGAAAAATAGGGGGTCGTCTTATACACCCAGTCGTCTTATACGCCGGCAAATACGGTACATACTTACATTGGTCCAAGCTGGTCAAATGTAACTATGCAAAGAAAGCCATACCTAAACTTCAGATTTAAAATGAGGGAAGAAAGCTGCATGGCGTTGCAGGGGGCGACGTCTAAAAATATAGATTGTTGCAGCCTGGAGTTCTACTTTAACATTTATACATTTACAACTATCTGCTCAAAAGATACCTTTATTGCTGACCTAGACTTTACTACGCATACATCCACCCCAGTTTGATAGTCATCTCTGTTTTCTCACATACAATTATATAGGTACAGTATAGATACATTTTCAGGACTGCCAACTGACAGACTATTTCATAAATGGCACCATTGAAGGTTAAGTTGAATCATTTTTTTGTAGGATTCAGTCTCGCTGCGTAAATATATTGTGGTGATAAATTGCTAAGTGGTTGTAAGAAAGTGAATTGACCTGTATTGCTGAGCAGGGCATGGCATGTATTCATCCAACTTTGCCAAACTCCAGT
Source organism: Lithobates sylvaticus (assembly GCA_028564925.1). Classification (NCBI taxonomy): domain Eukaryota; kingdom Metazoa; phylum Chordata; class Amphibia; order Anura; family Ranidae; genus Lithobates; species Lithobates sylvaticus. The sequence goes on from CM053026.1 coordinate 179,454,346, forward strand.
GATAACATGATTGAAATTGATCATCTGTTCCAGTTACTAACAAAAGAATCATTGTATGAAGCCAAGAAAAAAAAAAAACGAAATGTGGCTAATGAAGGGGAAAAGAGCATTAGAGTATTACTATGGAACAACGATTGTAAAGACCGAGATTAATAGACCACTAAGTTTAGCACATATTAGTGATCGACTATAAATTATAGTTGTAATATAATACATGCACATGTAAAAGGTGTAGCATTTTGCTAGCTGTTAAGTGGCATTAAGTATTAGGCTACAGTGCTCAATTCATTTTTTATTTAATTTATTTCAAATTTATAATAAAAAAAATATTCAGACATATCAGTCTATTAAAAATCAGGTGCCTTACCGCACTCCATCTCAAACGCTATGCTGCTTTTTCATAACCTCACCATCGCTGCACACAGAACAGGAGATAGGAGGCTGATATGTTGGCTGATACAATGCAATAAATGAAATAGCACTTCAGTGGCTCCTTCCTATAAATAATGCTGACCTCAGCACTTAGTTTGCTTAAAGAGTAACTCCACTTTTGTTGAGAAAAAAACATTCCCCTCTGGGGGATCTATGCAGATTGTAAGGATTTTAACAAACTTTGTTGCACATTCCTACCTTTTTTTGATTCTGAAGAAATCCCTGTGTGTTTCTCTGTGAGTGAGTCTAATGGGAGTGGTTTCATAATTATCAATCAGCTGCTGCACTTATAGGACTCTAATAAGGAAAGCTGCAGTGTCTGCATCCCTTTAGATATGATTTCCTATTGGGAGTATCTCACCAAAAAATAAGTTTGTGTTGCAGGGAATGCCTAAAATCTGACTTGTATCCTGGCGGCCTGCCAGGTTGCGTGCTCGGATAAGGGTCTGGTATGGATTTTGGGGGGGGGGGGGGGGGCCCTACACAATTTTTTTTAAATGTTGGTGCAGGGCTCCCCTTAAAATCCATACCAGACCTATAGAGGTGGGGTGCCATTGAGCGTTCACATGCATGCTCCTCCTGCCATTATGGGAGGGTCCCCCATGCTGCCTGATGGCGGAGGACATTCCTAGGTCCTGGAGCTGCCGGAATATGACAGGTCTCCCCGTTGCCAGCCTTGAACTCATTCTCTCCTATGCAGCCTATATGTTGGATGTACCTTTCACCTGCCCTGCCAATGTGCTGTACACTATGAATTTCCAACTCTGCCACTGCCCTAGCCTAGATGATTCCATACACCTGTAACCAGCAACAACTACCTTTGACTGGAATCCCAAGCTCTACACTGGACAACAAATGTTTAAGTTTGTGCCCCCGGGTGATACTATTCCTCTGCATTCCGCCCCATTGGCGGCATCTCTGCAGTACCCCTATGCACTTTGTGACTCGCCTACTGAACTACTGTTCGTGACCCTAAGCGATTTGTAACCATGTTTGATTTGGGCATCCAAGTACATTCGAGTTGGGGTGAATGTACTGGGTGGGGGCGGGGGGGGGGGGGGTTGAGGATAATTTTACTGTTTTGTTTTCTTTATGTTCTAACTTGGTTTTTGAAGGAATGTAGGATCTATGTGGTATACGGGTTTTGCAGCCAGGACTGCGACCACCATTTAAATTCCCATGGTGGCTTCTACCTTTTGTGACCCTCCTTAGGGATTCAGATGTGGTGACTGGATCTTCCCTCATGCCTCTCTCCCTTTCTCCATGGCCCCATTGACACTGATCTCATGGAATGTCTGGGGGCTGAACTCCAAAATTAAACGGGCCCTAGTTTGCTCTCCCTATTTGCTCTCTCTATTGAGCCATTGGCAATAATGCTCCGATCTTCCCCTACAGTCACTGGTATATCGGTGCACCCCATTGTCGAAAAAGTGTCAATGTATGCAGACGATATCCTCTATCCTAACGACCCCCGCCAATCCTTGACAGCTTCCCTGGCACTTATTGACTCCTTTGGTAGATTTTCTGGTGTTAAAATCAACTGGGACAAATCAGTGCTATTTCCCTTAAATCAGACAGGGCCTCCCCCTGATCTGCCTGTCCCTCTCCAGTGCGTAGACAGCTTTAAATATTTAGGTATCCAGATCCATAGACATCTACTAAGTTATATGGAGGCAATGTTCGTCTGGTTCTACAGCGATTCCTTCAGAAATGTTCAATCTGCAAAAATTTGCCACTTACACCAGTGGGTAGAATGAATTTAATTCAAATGTCCTTCCTCCCTAAGTTCCTATATGTGTTTAGACATACCCCCATTAGTATACCTTATTCTTTTTTTACTAAACTTGACCAAGATTTTTATGGCAGGGGTTAGTCCCAAAGGTGGCTAGATCCATTCTCCAACTTTCATTGTCGGAGGGGGGCCTGGCACTGCCCCATTTTAAGAAATATTATTGGGCAGCTGTCCTGGTGTCAGTGAGCTGGTGGTTTGCCCAGGATCAATCTAATCCATCAGGTTAACCTAGAGGCGGCCATACTGGGGTCCTATTCTGAATTTAGCAACCTGGTATATCGGGGGCCTAGATCCAGTACAAAAATTACCACCACCATGAGAACCATGGTGCTAGCGGGGAGGCAGGTTTCAAGGCTTCTGGCTGAGCCACAAACATTCTCTTCTTATACCCCCTATGGGGTAATCCATTGCTGTGTCACCTGGGGACTGTGCCTGATCCGCAGCTGTGGGCCTGACATGGAGTGAGAACGCCGCGTGATATCATGCCTGAGGGGCATTTACTCTCCTTCGGCTAGCTGAAGAATAGATTCAGGCTTCCCCCCTGAATGTACTTTAGGTTCCTGCAGCTTCTAGCATGCGGTTCGGGCGCGGTTCCCGGGATCTATTACTGTGGCACCCCATTCGGTTGAGAGGCTTCTTACGGCCCGTATTATAGATCAAACTATATCCTCTATTTACCTCCGACTCACATGCGTGGGTGATGCTGGGGCTAGGAAGGCATTCCTGGCTTGGCAGCATGACTTAACGGAGGAGGACTGGTCCGAGAGCCTCCAACAGTATATCCCTCTTATGATTTCAGCTAGAGATCGCTTCATGCAGTTAAAATTCCTTCATAGGGTGTATTATACACCACAGAGGCTATCGGTTATGCATCATACCTCTGATGATGTGTGCCCAAAATGTAAAGGGGAGGTAGGAAACTACATACATATGGTATGGTCGTGCCCGCGCATACAGGAATTTTGGCAGGCGGTGGTTGCTGACATAAGCTCGATCAGTGGGGTGCCCCCTAAACTTGATCCCTTGGTCCTATTACTGGGCGTGATGGATAATCTACCCACTACCACTCATATTAAATTATTTATCTTCTACACTGCACATTATGGTAGGAAAACTATCTTGTTTCAATGGAAGGCACCGGATCCGCCTAGGACTTCTGCCTGGAAGGAACTAGTTAATGCGACTCTCCCAAGCTGACATACACGGGTCGCAACTGTCTATAAAATCTGGTTGGCATGGGTGGAGGCCAGACGCCTCAGAGTAGCCTCCTGCAGTGGTCCCCCTCTTCCCTCTTCCTTTCTGCCCCCCTCCCCTCCCTGCCTCACTCTATTTCATGTCTTCTATTCCCCCCCCCCCTCTTGTTTCTAATAAACCCATACACGCTTCCACTGTACCCCTTGTTGGTCCAAAACGCAGCAACTGCTATGCTATTGACTTGATGAGACAAGCCTGGAAGGCTCTTTTATCTTCTGTTCTGTCCAAGTGAAACCCCTGTTGGATGAACTTAACGTGTTCTGATGATACCTTATAGACTTAAACATTGTTTTCTAATGTGACACCTGCTGTTATTCACATGTAACCCTATGAGTTATCTTAATAAACATTCCTTCTGCTCCAATAAAAATGCTGCAGTGGAGGCACGCCTCTCATTGCAGTGTCATAGAAGGGGCATGTGTCTAAAAGACATGTTCCCTTCCAGCTCAGCCCTCTTAAAGCGGTCTGCTATCTTGCTGCTGGGTGCCATCTTGCCTGTGGGCATGTGAAACCACACAGGCACTTCAGATGGCCCAGCATGCACCGCCGTTACTGCGCCGATCTCGCGCGTACGCAGTAACGGCAAAGTGTAGCTCACGTTCGCCGAAATCTCGAGAGATTTCGGAAGATGTGCGCACTGACTCCTGGGATCAATGACACCAGATCCCAGGAGACAGTGTGGCGTGACGAGGATCGACGCAGAGACCCCGCCCACCGCCGAAGAGACAGAGGAAAGAACGTCAGCAATTACAAGGTAAGTGGAAAAAAAAAAAACACTTCATTTAGTACTCTTTGCCTGATTTGGAAGGCAAAGAGATTTACTAAATTAAATGTGTGCAGAACCGCTTTAACTAAAAGAAAATAACATGGGTTTATAGGTATAAGATTTACCCACAATCCCATGTTTTTCCTCACACAATTAAGAGGGAGAATGAGAATCTGCTGCTGTTGAAAAGGTACTGTTATAATTAAGCGAAATCATATATTATTATGCTATATGTTATAACATAATAATTTGTTATTTATCTATTTACTGTGAAATTACTGGTTGGAAGTTATAACTTCAAACTTCAGTAATTTGTCCGCTAAGCCACCTGCTTGAGTACCGTTTATTAAAAAAATATAGTAAATTACCTTAAAAAACAACATATCATAATTATTTGTATATTACTTATGGTAATTAACCCATTGCCACCAGGCCAATTCTGACACTTTTCTCCTACATGTAATAATCATAACTTTTTGCTAGAAAATTACTCAGAACCCTCAAACATTATATATATTGTTTTAGCAGATACCCTAGGGAATAAAATGGTGGTCGTTGAAACTTTTTATGTTACACTGTATTTGCTCAGCAATTTTTCAAACGCGTTTTTTTTGTGGAAAGGGTAAAGCTAGCAGAAACGTCTCAGATAGGTTATAATGCATGTAGTATGGCTGGTGGGTGATATAAAGGTCTATGTCTAACCTGTCCATTACATTAGAGTTTGATGTCTTTGTTAAAAATAACAGCAGATAGCTGGGTTTATAAGAGCTTACTCCTTTCGATTGTATGAAGCAGTTTGTTGTAGCTGGTTCCTGGAAATATACTTAATTTGATATGTTTGAGATTTGCCAAAGCATTTGCTTTTGTCCCTTGAAACACACTGTTATAGAAAATTCTTGGGATCGTAGAAAAAAAAAGTCAGTTAAAATATGACTCAGAGTCCAAACAGATGATAATAATTGTTGATATTTTTATTATTGTCGGTTTTCCTTATAATATATTTGGACTGTATATTTTTGTGAACAGAGAACTGGATTCCTAGATCAGTATCAACCTTTTCTACCTACTCTGCCACTTGTAGAAGTCCAATATAATGGTAATATATTAATGACTGTGATGCTGTAGCTGACAAAAAACAATCAGAAATCAACATTAAAGCTCATCCCTGGGTAAAGCTTTTTCACGGCATGCAACCATTTTATTTTCAAAAATTACCCTATAAGGCTATTTTTTGCTCACCTAAGCCCACAGTCCATGTCCCTTGCCAACAACGCTTCCGGGAAATGTGACTACCGGTGAGCCAGCACTGCAGTATTTGCCTGTGCCAAACAGTTGGCGTAATGAGAATCTGCAATGTTCTTGAGCCCGAGAAGACCCCACAACTGAAGAGCCAATAGGAAGTGTCCATGTCAATCTGGAAGCAAGGTAAACACCTGAAGAAGGGGGCTCCTCTTCTACATTGAAGTACATAAAAGACGCAAGGCCCCTGACTCCTCATTTAAAGAAGTAAAGGGGGCTTTTAACTTAACTATTTTTTTACAGTAACACATCAATTAGAAGTGGTTGGGAGAGTTAAAAGAGGAGTATGGCCAAAGTTTTTTTTGGCCATACTTTTCTTTTGGGTAACAGGAGTGCACTTACTTTTGCTCTCCTGTGACCCAAAATCAGCTGTCAGAGGGCTAAAGCCCCTATTAACTTATGTCACAGAGCCGTTCCAGTCTCTGGAAGGATACCAACCATATTGTTAGCAACCTTCCAGCTGTCTGGTCTATTCTGGCGCTCCAGTAAGGGGCAGAACTAAGAGCACTGACTAATGCCCCGTACAATTGGTCGGAATTTCCGACTGAAAATGTCCTATCGGACCATGTTGTCGGAAAATCCGACCATGTGTGGGCACCATCGGACTTTTTCCGTCGGAAATTCCGACGGAAAAAGTTTGAGATCCTGCTCTCAAATTTTCCGACAACAAAGTCCGATCTGACTTTTTCCGATCGTGTGTATCGAATTCCGACGGACAAAGTGCCACACATGCTTAGATTACATTACAAGACCAAAGCTATTGGCTACTAGCCTTTATGTAGTTCTGTCGTACGCAACGAACGTCACCACGTTCAGAATGATCAGATTTTCCGACAACTTTGTCCGAGCGTGTGTATGCAACACCAGTGTCGGACAAAATCCGTCAGGAAAAATCCAACGGATTTTGTGGTCGGAATTTCCGACCGTGTGTATGGGGCATAACAGTCACTCTTGGCTCTAAAAAGACTGAGAACTGAGCCATCAGCTATCATGTGATTACTTAGTTCCCCAGACTTAGAGCCAGTGGGGGACAGCTGCAGCATTAGACTGATGCTGCAGCATAGAAATTAGCATTTTTTTTTTTTTCTATTTTTTCTATTTCCATACTTCTCCTTTAATGCCAAGCATTTAGCTTTATTTATTTAGACCCCTTTAAACTGCTGAAAATTACCATGTTTGGCAGTAAACATCCTCTGATTCCTCCTGTATTGAATTGTATTGTAACTGTACTGTCTGCTCATGTTGTAAAGTGCTGTGCAAACTGTTGGCGCTATATAAATCGTGTATAAAAATAATAATATAAGATTTTAATAGAATTATATTTAAACCAGACATAAATATGCATGTAAAGAACAAAAGAGCTATGTGGTGTGGTGTTTTTTGCTGCAATACGATAAGAGTAAAAAAATTAAATATATAATAAAAGGCAGCTTTATATTTAAAGTTGGCCTTCCCCTCAGGAACTGTCATTTAAAAAAAAAAAAAAAAAAAAACTTTGTCAGGGGCCAACTTCTTTTTAGATAATCCTTGTGATGGCTCACCGATGACATCTGCACCAGATCTCATGCACTGTGCGTGATTTGGTACAGTTTTTGTTTATGTTTTTACGTTGCCATCGTGTTAGAAACATGAGCATCATTAAGCCAGCCAGCAAATTGCAGAAACCATGACAATGTATGAGTAATAACAGCTGTGCAAGGTCACCATAAAGCCTTTCCCCCAAAATCTTGTGAGAGCTTGTGGTTTTGTGACCAAGATCTCCCTGGGCACCACTGGTGATGTAGCCTTTTTAGGGAGTACCTGGGTCTAAGTGACCAGTGCCTTGGAGGACACAAGGAAGTACGATAAAATGAAAGGTATAAACCATTATACATCTCGTAACGTTTTTTTCTGACATCAGCAGGCAGATCTGCAAACACCAATGGATTTTATGTTTAGGGGGTAAAAGTCTACTTTAGCGTTGATGAAGAGCTCCAGGCTCCTCTTCCATGAGCCTTTGGTTGCCCCTTGCTGTGCACTGTAATTCCTCCTGCTGGCTATGAGACTACTGTGTCCCATAAGTAACACAGCAACCAGCAGAAGTAACCACAGTGCCATTCGAGGGACACACTATTTCTCACAGCTAGAATAGGGTGGCACAGTGGTGTAGTGGTTAGCACTCTCACCTAGCAGTAAGAAGGGTCACTGGTTTGAATCCCAACCACGACACTACCTGCCTGGAGTTTGCATGTTCACCCTGTGCCTGTGTGGGTTTCCTCCGGGTACCCCAGTTTCCTCCCACAATCAAAAGACATGCGGGTAGGTTAATTGGCTTCTGTCCAAAAAATTTTTTAAAAAATTGGCCCTAGTATATAAATGGGTACCTTGGATTGTGGGCTCCTTGAGGGTAGGGATCAATGTGAGTGTGCAATGTACAGGGATAGGGACAATTGTAGACACTCACTCAGGTTGAACTGGATGGACTGATATCTTTATTCAACCTTACTAACTATGAAACTGTGAGACGCTAGAGGCGTCCAGAGCTCCAGACTGAAGATTTAATACACTACCCGCCACAAAAGGTAAGTATAAGCCTTCTGACTTTGCCTGCCCTTGTTTGGTTTTATTTCCTGTGACAGGGTCACTTTAAGAATAGGTTATGGGGATAACATAAACTACTTGGATTGGTCAGTACATATACGAACTGGTGTTTCTAAGTTTTATTGGTATTACTTTTCATTTCTTTGCACCTCATATGTGGTGAGATAGCTTTTTGGAATCTTTGCAGCAATTTGTGGAACAGGAATAGATTTCCTAGGAAAGGACATGGTTTTCTGGCCACAGTGAGAGCATGAAATTGTGCTAACTTCAGCAGACATTACTTGCGGGATAGTGAGCTCACTCCATTCCAGCAGTCCCTGGCACCTTGTGGAGCCTCTAATAAGAAAATGATAGGCCAAATACAGAAACCAAATAACAAGCATGTGCTATTAATTCACCAGTACCAGATGCAGAAGGCTACAACATTACCTGGTCCACCAATATGTTCAGTTTTATAACTTTATTGGTTAGTCTACAAAATACTAATATTTAAATTAGAGATGTAGCACTCCTTTCCTATGCAATCCTGGAATTCATATATTGTGTTGTAGACGCTCATCAGAAATCGGTCTCCCATCCATGCAATAAATTACGCAACTTGTAAAACATTCACAATTTACTCCAACATGGAAAAGGTCTTAGTTACCTCCTCTTTTCCTGTCACCAATATGGCTGTATTTTCTAATGAATCTGTCCCATTCTTAGCACTAGAATGTCCTAAGAACTGCCTGAATTTTCTCACACACGTCAGAAATAGCAAGACAATTGTCAAACAGTATTTGTGAACTTTGCGCAGGACTTACTAATACAACCATAACATCATAAATATTGATGAGTAAACATTTCCAGAATAAACACTGTCTCAAATCCCTGATAATGCTAAAAGAGAGGGGGGAGAAAAGAGACAAGTCTCTTTAAAGAATAATGGGATTTTAATTGAGACAAGGTCTATTGATAAGGTAGGCACATAAGACACCAATTTTTTTAAAAAGATATAAATTTATTAATCGTTTCAAAATCATATAAAAATACATATTCATATCATATTTGATGGACCATGAGACAATACTTGATAATCGTAATCTGATGCGTTGATAAGCAGAACCAACATGTTTCGCATGATTGCTTCATCAAGGTTTTGCATATATCACAGATTTCATCTATATTACATAGAATAAACATATCATTAGTATAATAAAATACATTGAGTAACACATCATCAAGAAAATTATTAAAGTTCATTGTGGTCACATTGAGTATTAACATGATCAGTTGTTTTTATACATTTAGTTATTGTGCCTACCTGGTCCTTAAAATAATTAATAACCACATGCGCCTCTGATTGCTCCACCACATCACAGGTGACGCAGATAACCACACCCAGTTCCCATTAGGAGTCAGATCCCAGCTGGGCTGCCAGAGGGGAGATTGGATCGTGCCTGTCCATTAAAATGTAAACAGCAACAGTAATCTAAAAAATAATAAATTATACTATAGTAGTTTTTATAATTATATTTTTTTAGCTTTCTACATAAACTTATTTTTATATTTAGATTTTTTAGTGGTCCAAATTAATGGACTATTATATAAAGAAAACGTAGATAGTATTATTAATTAATAATTAAATATAATGTATAAAAAAAAATAATTAATGATATAATAATACAAAATATCAAGAAATATAGGTAATAAAAATATATCGTAAATATATATATATATATATATATATATATATATATATATATAGCACTAGTGCTTAATATACCTCAAAGTCTAAGTTTAACATGATATTGATATTAATAGTAATTGAAGCTTAAGCTTGAAAAATAGGCAATTCATTTACGCTGCTATTGCTGTATCTGATAGTATAAAGCGATAATGTCTTTGTATTAAATAGGCAGAGTTAGTCTACTTAGATAGAATGTGGGCCAATAAGATAAAATAAAACAAATAATAACATAGTACTATTTATAAAGCAGACCAATAATCTAATGATAGATAGCATTTATATAGCCAATGCAAAAGCATAAGGCATAGTGGCAATAACATGGCTGCTTATTAGTTACATTCCTAGATTAGATAACAGCTAACCCATAGAGGCTCTTACCTGAGAACAAAAGGAGCGGATTATTCAGAATAGCTAGATGATGGAATGGCAGTTGTGATGTGAGATGATGGTACACCGCATCTCTGGCAGTAAGACACATGTGACGGATTTCCGTCAATGTAAGCGTCTTAAATACCCACAATCCCACCGGAACCATAACATCATAAAAGTGTTGCAAAAGCTTTATTGAATTGCCCCTATATCTCTAGTGGATTTAAGGGCATTGTATACTTGCGAATGTTCTTGTGGTTTTAGTTAGGCTGCTTTCACACTGGGGCGGGTTTCAGGCGGTACAGCGCTAAAAATAGCGCCTGTACACCGCCTGAAAAAACCGGCCCCATTCACTCCAGTGTGAAAGCCGGCGTGCTTTCACACTGGAGCGGTGCGCTAGCAGGACGGTAAAAAAAGTCCTGCTAGCAGCATCTTTGGAGCGGTGAAGGAGCGGTGTATTTACCGCTCCTATACCGCTCATTCCCATTGAAATCAATGGGAAACCGCGGGGATACCGCCCGCAAACCGCCGCTGCAGCGGCGCTTTGCGGAGGTTTTTAACCCTTTTGCGGCCGCTAGCGGGGGTTAAAACCACCCCGCTAGCGGCCGCATACCGCGGGTAAAACGATGGTAAAGCAGCGCTAAATATAGCGCTGCTTTACTGTCGCCGCCCCGCACCGCCCCAGTGTGAAAGCAGCCTTAGTTATTTGTTTACTTATATTGCCTGGGTTGTTTGGTTAATCTTGCAATGATGGGCTCACATATTGTGACTGCAGTTTGTAGTGTCATGGCTGATCGATTCCCCAATGTCAATGTAATAATTCACCTAGCTTGTCCCTATTCCTTAAAGGGGCTGGCACTGGAGATAGCAGACAGGCACAGGCTGGTAGCAGACTGGCGGTGGGTGGCACCAGTGGAAAATAAGCAGAGACTCGCAGCAGGCAGTCCAGTAGTGGTGAAGACAGAAGCAGAGTCAGATGATCCGGGTCATACACAGGCAGATGGATCAGGTGCAGAAGCGTAAGCAGGAGCAATATCAGGATGCAGGCCAAGTCAGAAGCAGATTAGTGGAGCAACAGCAAAGGGGACAGGCAGAAGCATGGCCAAAGGCAAGCCGGGGTAGGCAGAGTTCAGGAGTAGTCAAGACAAGCTGGGTTCGGTAACAGTAGTCAGATGCAGAGTAACAGGTAGCAGGTATGCACGGGAACGCTGTAGGCAAGACAGCACTGAAGCATAGCACAGGCTCAATTTAAATATCGCAGTTGGCTTCAATGTCAGCAAGAAATGCACGTGCGTGAGCAACAGATGTTGCGTGCATGCACATATATGGGCACGTGCACAATATCTATTTGCATGTAAGGAAACATCAATTAGCCTGTGCCTATGCACAGGACGCTTTTTAGAAGAGCCATCCTGTCTGCTGGTATGTCCTTCCTGACACCTCCTGTCAGGTCTTTATTGTTATCTGTGTTCCTGCTGATGAGATTCACCTCATATGTTGTATTTGATATATATATTGTATATACTGTATATATGCACTATCTCACAAAAGTGAGTGCACCCCTCACATTTTTTGTAAATATTTTATTATATATTTTCATGTGACAACAAGAAATGACACTGTGCTGCAGCTCAGTTTCAGGGTCTTGGCAATCTTCTTATAGCCTAGGCCATCTTTATGTAGAGCAACAATTCCTTTTTTTCAGATCCTCAGAGAGTTCTTTGCCATGAAGTGCCATGTTGAACTTCCAGTGACTAGTATGAGAGAGTGAGAGCAATAACACCAAATTTAACACACCTGCTCCCCATTCACGAGTCACATGACAGCGGCGGGGGGGGGGAATGGCTAATTGGGACCAATTTGGACATTTTCACTTAGGGATGTACTCACCTTTGTTGCCAGCGGAACATTTAGACATTAACCGCTTCCCGACTGCCTCCTGCACATTTACGTTGGCAGAATGGCACGGCTAGACAAAAGCATGTACAGGTACGTCCCCTTTAATTGCCTAGCCGTGGGGTCACGTGGGCGCCGCCGTTGGCGCGCTCGTGACCCGGTCGGGAGCTCCATGACTGCGGACGCTGGACCAGCGGACCCGATCGCCGCTGGTGTCCCGCGATCGGGTCACAGAGCTGAAGAACGGGGAGAGGTCTGTGTAAACAAACCTCTCCCCGTGCTTCCTACACTGCCTGTCACTGATCGGCTGTTCCCTGTCATCGGAAAAGCCGATCAGTGACGTCAGACGTCAGCCACGCCCCCTACTGTGAAAAAACAAAACAAACACACGTCACACTAACTCCTCCCCGCCCCTAGTGGTTGACTCCTTCACTGCCACTGTCATTTACATAGGAATCAGTGCATTTAAATAGCACTGATTTCTGTATAAATGACAATGGTCCCAAAAATGTGTCAAAAATGTCCGATGTGTCTGTCATAATGTCGCAGTCACAATAAAAATCGCTGATCGCCGCCATTACTAGTAAAAAAAAAAAATATTAATAAAAATGCTATAAAACTATCCCCTATTTTGTAAACGCTATAACTTTTGCGCAAACCAGTCAATAATATCTAATTGCGATTTTTTTTACCAAAAATATGTAGAAGACTACGTATCGGCCTAAACTGAGGAAAAAAAATGTTTTTTATATATTTTTTGGGGATATTTATTATAGCAAAAAGATTGTATTTTTTTCAAAATTGTCGCTTTATTTTTGTTTATAGTGCAAAAAATAAAAACCACAGGGGCAAACAAATACCACCAAAAGAAAGCTCTATTTATGGGAAAAAAAGGACGCCAATTTTGTTTGGGAGCCACGTCGCATGACCGTGCAATTGTCAGTTAAATCGATGCAGTGCCGAATCGCAAAAAGGGGCCTTGTCCTTTGGCTGCAAATTGGTCCGGGGCTTAAGTGGTTAATGGCTGTGTGTTGAGTTATTTTGAGGGGACAGAAAATTTACACTCTTTGATATATATTTATTTAGTTTTTTTTTTAATTTTTTTTTTATATATATATATTTTTTTATATATATATATATATATATATATACTCACCTGCCACTTTAACCTTTTGACATTTATGACCTTTGGCAAGTATGATACAACAGTGCCATCTAGAGATTGAATTGGGAAATGTTCGCCCATACAAAATGAAGGCAGATAAGGAAGGCTATGCCCATGTGGGATTGTCTATCTATTACATCACCGGTTGACACTATTGCCCGATTTCCTGCAATCCCTTGTATACTAGAGTAGAGCACGGAGTCCTGGTTGCCTGTGGATAGTTTGTATGTACAGAATTTTTGTTTAGTAAAAGCACATTAATAAACTACAGAAATCTCTAAGCTTGTAGGCAGGTGCAGTCTATTTTCTCCACTGAAGGTGGCGCTTAACCACAGTGGCAGTGCAGAGGAAGAGGAAGTCAAGAGGAAAGTGGTGGCTCTATTGTTTTCTGGGTCACTGGGGCAGCGATCCGGTTGGATGCTGGCAGCTAATGTGACCTGGTGGCCATCTTGGATCAGGTAAAGTCTATTTAAGAGCCTGGCTCTTAAGTTTGGCACACATTTAGTGTGGGTAGTATAGGGAGAGGTCACCTAGCAGGGACAGTAATAGTGGCCGGCAATGGTTTCACATGGGTAGGGAAAACATAGGGATCCTTCACTCTTCCTGAAAGCCTCCATGTTTGGGCAAGGACCGGCCAGGCTGCATTCTGCCCCTCAAGACAGACAATGTCAGTTGGCTGAGATCTGTTCTGTACAATCAGCTATTCATCTGTGAGCATTTCTGGTTGGGCTGCCTTCCCGCAGGCTTGTTGTGACCTGTTATACTTTGACTACAATACAAGTACTTTCTATTGCATCTGGACTGTGTGTGAGGTACTGCCGCCACACCACGCTCCACCCTCTCACAAGCTTCCTTGCTTATACTGCAAAGAACCTTAACAGAAGTACAGCAAAACACCCCTCTACTATTTGTCCCGGTGACTACTGTCACTGAGAGTGAGGGGTAGGAAAACTAAAACATTAGAGTTGTCACCAGACCAGAACCTGAGAGTATATCATTCAATAGTGACGAATGTTCTCGTAACAATTCTAATATCCCTAAATTGCTGTCTCTGGGTTAGGAAGTGGAGGGAATTTTCCAAATAGAGTGCTTTGGAAAATTCCTCAAAAGTGTTTCAGCTCTTTCCTACTCCATCCAATACTAAAAATAAAAGTTTTGGATATACATACACTTTAAGAATTTGAGCGTGAACATATCACCACCAGCATTCACAGGGGATGTTGGTAGATGATCCACCCACCTGCATCCATCCAAAATTGAAATGCTACTTTTGAGTGGACTGATCCTCTAAATAGAACTGCTGCATAAGTACAAAAACCTATGCATTAGGATTGGGAACGTTGGTTGAATTACAATACACAAATGCATTTGAAAGAAAACCACATTGAAAATTAAACCATGTGTATCCTATCTAATAACAGAAAATCAATTTATACAAAAGTAAATCAATGTGTTCTTTCATCAAACTGGAACGCTGCAGCATTGGCAGAATGCACACAAAAATTGAACACATTTCTATCCATGTTACTCTGGCAGTGCTGTATAGACATGGCATGTTCTCAGAAAATAATCTGGTATATGAATGCAGTAAACAGAGAGCTACATGTTAGATGACATTCGATTTGTCAAGCCAAGCTTCACCTTATGATTTTTCAGTAATTGAGTACATGGGGTCAGCTGTATTTGCTCATTGCATTAACTTTTTTTATTAGAAAAGTACAATGATTTACTACTGTTATCCCAGTGCAAGTGTGTGGACAACTCGGACCCTTAGTGATGCAATGATGTTTTCATATTACACTTCTACAAAATTATGAAAAATGTATGAAAGCTGTCCACTATGCCTGGCCAATGTTTTGAATAAACAAGACGCACGCATGGCACACTTCCAACCTTGGCTGTGACAGATCACCTTATTTGAAATTCATGTGTGCAGCCTGGGTAAGGTGTTGGGTCTGTGGCCAGAGGAGAGAGATAAGCCATGTTGGGTTTTGTGCAGCAGATTCCTAAATTGTTCAATGATTGTGACCGACTATCACAATCTCAGCGCAGATAAAGGCCCCTTTCAGACGAGGCGGACTCCGCTTGCACGGAGCCCGCCTCTGTCCGCCGGCTCAGCGGGAGATCTGTCCGTTGATCTCCGCTGAGCCGGCGGATGACAAGCCTCTCTCCGCTCACTGAGCGGGGAGGGGCTTGCGAGCGCCGCTGATCTCTATGGAGAGATCGGATGAAAACAGACAGTGTGTCCGTTTTCACCCGATCTCACCCGATCTCACCCGATCCGACGGATCTGGACGTGTGGTCCATACGTCTGCTTTTGGCGGATCGGACCGGATCGGATGTCAGCGGACATGTCTCCGCTGACATCCGACGCTCCATAGAGTAACATGGAGCGCCCGTTCAGATCCGCCGTCAAAACTGACAGGCGGATCTGAACGGGCCTTCCGTGTGAAAGGGGCCTTATGGAAAACCTAAGCTGGCCATACACAGTTAGATCTTCAGATGACCATTCGTGTCCATTATTGATTCAAAGAATTTTCATTCCACTGTAACAATTTTTTGTTGGATTGCCATACCAATCTATAGAATTTTAATGTGAGCAAATTAGCACCTTTGAGTTCCATAATCTGCACTTGGCATTCAAGCACAGAGCAAGAGCACATATACAAGAGCTTCCCTCACTGCGCATGCTGCGGCATGACAGTACAAGTGGTCCTGATGCGCAAGAGTCCACTGGGAGATGCTGGAGGCCAAGTGGGCATCCTACAGGCTGAAACAGCACACTAAAACTTTTGGAGACTGGCAACGCTGGAGTGCACGAAACAGGGAACAGGAGGCAATGATGTACTAAGGTCTGTGGGTACATTTATTCTATAATTTTTAAGAGAAGGGTTTAATATCACATTTCGTGTTGAGCTGCAAAACCAGAGTATTTAACTACTTCCGACCACCCACCACACATATACTGCGGCAGGGTGGCCCGGCTGCACGAAACAACGTACCTGTGGGAGAAGACAGCTCGGGGAGAAGACAGAGCTATTTTTTTTATAAAGGGCTTGTCAAAAACCGGCTCTTGTTTTTTTTTTTTACATTTCACTGCTTTTTGGTGAATGAGTAACAGATACCCATTCACATAGGGGGAGGGGGCGGAATCTGGGGGCCCCCTTTTTAAAGGGGACTTCCAGATTCCGATAAGCCCCCCGCCCGCAGACCCGGACAACCACCGGCCAGGGTTGTCGGGAAGAGGCCCTTGTCCCCATCAACATGGGGGCAAGGTGCTTTGGGGTGGCGGGCGCAGAGCCCCCCTGCCCCAAAGCACCCACCATTTCATGTTGAGGGCATGCGGTCTGGTATGGTTCAGGAGGGGGGGGGGGCGCTCGCTCGTCCTCTCCCTTTCCTGACCTGCCGGGCTGCATGCTTGGGGCCTGGTATGGACTGAGGGGGGACCCCACGCCGTTTTTTTTTGAGAATTTTTTTAGCCGGCATTATTATTTATTTATTTTCCCCGCTGACAGCTGATGACTCATCCATTGCTAAGGATGCGGCAGCCAGCTTCCCGACACGCTCCTTAGCAACCAGCTATATACAGTGAATGTAAGAAAAAAAGACACAAAATGCAAATCGCAACAAAAGCGCAGTAAAGTTGCAATAAAAACGCAGTATTTGCATTTTGAATGCAGGTCCATTGAAGTCTATTACATGCAAAATGCTGCATTTTGCAGGAAAAAAGTCCCAGACCCTTACTAAGAATGCAGAGGCACAAAAATGCATTGATGTGAACGTGTTCCATAGGAACCCATGTTAAAAAAATTCCCTGCATTTTTGCAAAATGCTAAAAAAACATCAAAAAACGCATTAGTGTGAATCAAGCCTTATAGTATGTTCAAAAGGCACCTGTAAACAAAAAAGTTAGGATACCTTTCCCTCGTCTTTCATATTGCTGGGTGTGACATCACCTTCCTTTCAGGGGAATAATGAGTACCCTAAATCTCACAAGAAGAGACACTAGTCCATTGCAAGCATATTTTTGCATGATCTGGGCCTCTGTGTATACCCCAGGATCCTGCCAGAAGGAACATAATGCCACAATAAACACCACAGACAGAAGACCGGTTTAACTACTTCCCACCCGGCCACTGTACATATACGGCCGGGTGGGAGCCGTAATACTTCTGAATGGACATTCCGGAACGTCCTTCAGAAGTAGGCCGTGCCCGCGCAGCGGCGCGATTCCAATGCGGCCGTGTCACCCGGACACGGCGCATCTCGGATCGGCAGGAGGGCTCGGTGATTGGCCCTCCTGATCACATGACGGCCGTGTCGAATCACAGCCGTCATGTGATGTAAACAAACAGCCGGTTGCTAGGCAATCGGCTCTCCTCTCCTCACACGGAAGTCGTCGGTGAGGAGAGGAGAGCGGATCGCTGCAGCCGTTTTTTTTACAGCTTTTTACTCACTGATCACCAGTGTAGTGTCCCCACAGTAAAACACACATGTCCCCACAGTAAAACACACATGTCCCCACAGTAAAACACACATGTCCCCAAATAATAAAAACACATGTCCCTCACATATGTCCCAGTAAAATAACATGTGCCAATGATTATCTGCACACATATGTCCGTGATCACCTGCACACATCTGTACATGATCATTTGCGTACATATGTCCGTGATCACGCAAACCAATTATTATACACTTAACGGAATTTTTTTTACAAAAAACATGTAGCAGAATACATTTTGGCTTAAATTTATGACAAAATTTGATTTTATTGGATTTCTTTTAAAAAAGAAAGGAGAAAATATTGTTTTTTTTCAAAATTTCCGCTATGTTTTCGCTTATATCGCAAAAAATAAAAAAAGGAGTCGCGAATAAATACCACCAAACTAAAGCTCTATTTGTGCGAATAAAATGATAAAAAATTCATTTGGTTACAGCATTGCATGACCGCGCAATTGTCACTGAAAGTGCGAGAGCACTGAAAGCTGAAAATTGGTCTGGGCAGGAAGGGTCTTTAAGTGCACAGTAAGCAAGTGGTTAAGGTAAGTATGAACTCTTTTTCTTTGCCTTTGAACATACTATCAGCCTGCAATTTTTACAAGTGGAGTGTTCCAGGACATTATAAGAGAACCTTACATTTTTTTCAAAGTTGGGGCTTTCCCCTTATGTAAGGGGCTGGACCTGAACCTGGGACCTCATCTGTGTCTGGCAATGACTCTTCTTGCTGAGCTACCTGAGATTCTGGACATCACCCTGTCTGATCTATTGGACAACCCTGCCTTGTTCCTTGACTTCTGCTGAACCTTGAACTCTTTGCTCCTCCCATGAACTTCCTGATTTAAGTCATGTCTCAGCACTTCCTGTTTGCCAGATTAACATGCTTTCTCAGGCAGTATCTTGCTCTTGTCTTCACTGCTGCCGTCCATATTTTGCTACCACTCGTTATCGACCCTTGGCTTGTTTCTCAACTACGCTTCTGCCTGATCCCAACCTGCAACTACTCATTACTGACCTTTTGGCTTGTTTACTGACTTCGCTTCTGTTTGAACATTACCTGCTAAATGCGCTACTGGATCCCGACTTGCTCACCTCCTGGTGAGGCGATCCTGAGGACCGCAGCCTGTTACTAACACGCAGCAAAATCCATCTTCACTATCAGGAGCTCTGGTGAACACTGGTTAGTACTTATTCCCTGCACCTCAGGTGAGCCCACGTCCTCTGCCAGGGTGACCTACCTCTGTTCCTATCCTGCAGGTATCTGTGTGAGCTTCCCACTGCTATAGCAACTAGTCTTCGGGCCTGACCCCTTGATCATGACACCTTATAAACAGGTAAACATAAGATAGTTCTTAACAATATCAATTTATGAGACCTGAAAATCCTTGTAAACATTGGTCAGTTTCTCTTTGGTTCCAGGTGTTGTGGGAATACCAGAAACCCATTGTCCAGATTGACAAGAAAACTTTGGGTTTAATTAACTTTATCCCCTACTTGTTTGTAGACTAAATTGTTCCAACTGAGAAAAACATAATATTCCTGATGAGAAAGTCAAACTTAAATGAAGATATTGGTCTCTGCTTATCTGGAACCCGATTTAGACAGTCCACAATTTAAAAATGATAAAATGTATATATATTTTTTTTTCATAAAAGTTCTAAAACTTCAATATAAGATACTGTAGAATATTGCAATTTATGTCTACAATTCCTGTTTCAATAGTTTGTTCAAAGGAAAATGAAAGTTTTATAAAAAAAGAAAGTTGGAGAATTTTGCTATAACTGAAGATGTACACACTGTAAAAAAATAATAAAATCAATCCTGTAATTGATTCTCTCGGCGCAATCATTCAGCAAGATGCCGATTACACCATCTGATACAGATAGTTACTGGAAGGCCTTCAAACATATATGAAAGCAAATCTGTAAAAATGTAATAACAGCATTATTTTTAGTATATTTAGTATTTCAAATAAATATATCAAAAGAAACACTATTGAGCGTGTCTAGTAGGGTGCTGATGAAGTGCAAAGTGCACTAATCCATAGCAACCATTCCAAAATCATTTACCCTGGTCTCAGCACAGTAAACTAAAGTCTGATTTATTGCTATGGGCTACTGCACTTTAGACATCAGTTCTGCTCTTTGCTCTCCCATATTGAATGAGCTGAAAGATACATGTTAGCTTTCTATCAAAGATACTTTAACATCCATCCCGTTATATCTGCACCTACTGAGAATGCCATTTGATGTGTTTTTCTACTTTTAATGAAAAAGTTCTGTGATAGTTTTTATTTTGTAAGTCTTGAGGTGGCAATTACAGCCACATCTAATACAAAGTCCCAAAGAGTTAAAGCATTAATAGAGTGTAAAGCCCCATACACACGCGCGGATTATCCGAGGACCAGGTCCGTCGGATCATGTGCGTCATACTTTGTCCGATGTTGGTTTTGCGTACACACGGTCGGACAAAGTTGTCGGAAAATCCGATCATTCTGAACGTGGTGACGTTTGTTGCCTACGACGGGACTACGTAGAGGCTAGTAGCCAATAGCTTTGGTCTTGTAATGTGATCTGAGCATGCGTAGCACTTTGTCCGTCGGAATTCGCTACACACGATCGGATTTGGTGTGATCGGACTTTGTTGTCAAAAAATCTATCCAGCAGGAGATAGGACTTTGTCCGTCAGACAATCCGATGGAAACTGTCCGATGGTGCCTACACACGGTCGGAATTTCCGACAACATTGTCTGATAGGACAGAATCCATCGGAAAATCCGACCGTGTGTATGGGGCTTTAGTATAGTCCTTTTTTTACTTGTACCTACAGGTAAGCCTAAAATAAGGCTTACCTTGTAGGTACAGTGAATATCTCCTAAACGCGCAACATTTAGTAGATATTTACACTGTATGGAGCCTGTAACGTCACCAGTGCATGCGATCTGAAGAGACAGCATACCCGTGCCGTCCCTTCAGAACTCCATGCCGTGACTCCTGCGGGCATGCGTGGGAGTGACATCATCACGGCTCGCCCAATCAGAGGACCAGAGCACTTGAACCCAGAAAGAAGACCGGGTGAAGATAGAAACCCTGTCAGCAGTGACAGTGCGCCGCTGGAGGGCTTCATTCTAAGGTAAGTATTTCATAATGTGCTAGTGTGCAATGCATACTAGCACATTTGTCTTGTGTTTTTTTTTTTTTTAAGGTGAAGTTTACTACCACTTTAAGATCACTACTGTTATAAAAATGCTTGGCCTTCAATTTACACCTTCAGGAACTATATATGTACTGCCTGGAGGAAAGAAGGTAAAGGGGAAACCTAGGTAAACCTTTAGATCAGCCTTTCTCAACCTTTTCAATACAGAGGAACTCTTGGAATAACTTTTCGGTCTCAGAAAACCTCTGCTAAAAATGACTACCTTATTTATCGGCGTATAACACGCACCCCAAGTTTAGGAGGGAATTTTAAGGAAAAAAACTTACATTTAAATGCCCATCAATGCAGCCTTGTCAGTGTCCATCTGCAGCTTGTCAGTGTCCATCTGCAGCCTTGTCAGTGTCAATCTGCACCCTTGTCATTGCAGCCTTGCCCAGTGTTATTTGCAGAATTGCCGTTTAAAAATACAGAGCCGGATGTCCTAGATCGGCGTATAACACGCGCCCATGATTTTCCCCTGATTTTAATGGGAAAAACGTGCGTGTTATACGCCGATAAATACGGTCTATCTACAACTCACACTAATGATACATTAGTGTGATGGTGAGTGGGAAAAATGCTTCTTACACTTGGGATGAATTACCCCCTTACAGATAGCTAAAATGATCAGTGGCGTAAGTGGGAACTTATCTGAGAGGCAGAAATTGCTCAAGGAACCGCTAGCAAGCTCTGAAGGACCACTAAGGTTCCATGGAACTCTGGTTGAGAACCCTGCTTTAAATACATCAAGGAGGTGAATAAGGTTCAAGAGGGGAGTATTTTCAAAATGCAGCCAAGATCAAAAACATGGGGACGTGACCTCAAACTAGCAAGAGGAAAGTTCAAAAACGAAAAGGAGAAGTATAGCCAAAGCTTTTTTTTGGCTGTACTTCTCCTATGGATCACAGTAGTGCAATTTGTTCTGCTCTCCTGTGACCTGTTTTCAGCAACCAGCAGGCTAAAGCCCTCTTTCCACTGACGTCACAGAGCCGGTACAGGCTCTGAAAAAATCCCTACCATATGGTCAGGATCCACCCAGATACCAGGACTGGCAGCTGGCATAGCCTTTCAGAGATCTGCGCCAGCCGTGCCAACAGGGGACAGATGCAGCATCCGTCCACCTAGGTGAGTATAATATATAATATTTTTTACTTATACTTCTTTTTAATCATTGAAAATATTATTTAACTGAAAGTGTAGTTGATGCTTCCAGCATAGGTAGTGAGTTAGTCCAGTAAGTGGATTCAAACATGCTTGGGACAAACAGATAAAAAAAGTTAAACAAAAAATGTAGAACGGGGCAGACTCCATGGACCAATTAGTGGCCATCGGTAATGCCTGCCAGTGCCTCCTCATCAGTTCCCATCAGCACCCATCAGTGCCCATCAGTGCCACCTATGTGTGTGTGCCCATCAGTTTCGCCTATCAGTGCCCATCAGTACTGCATTTTAGTGCCTCATCATCAGTGCCCATCAGTGAAGGAGAAAACTTACTTATTTACACAATTTTATAACAGACAAAAAAACAATTTTTCTCTACATTTTTGGTCTTTTTTTATTTGTTTAGCAAAAAATAAAGCCCAAGTGGTGATCAAATACCACCAAAAGAAAGCTCTATTTGTAGGAACAAAATGCAAAAAATTTGGTTTGGGTAGTGTTGCACGACTGCGCAATTGTCATTTAAATTGCAATAGCGCTGAAAGCTGAAAATTGGCCTGGGCAGGAAGGGGAGAAAGTGCCCAGTATTGAAGTGGTTAATATTATTATTATTACTTGTAGTATTTATTAGAAAAGGTATTCTGAGAGAGAGGATATTGGGCACCAGTTCCTTTTGTCTTTTTAAAGTTTTATTGCAGAACGGCTAAGGAGGTGAGGTTTCGGGATCACAGATACAGTAGCAGATCACTTACAGACTCTCCAGATCCAGATCAATGTCCAGCTTCAGTGTCAGAACCTTTAAGCCACCTAGGGAACACTGCAAGCAAGCATGTTCCCAAATTTCAGTGCGTCCTCCAAGTGAGTCATCAGACCCTACTGAGAGACCAGCCTTCTTCCTTGCTCTCTCCAGCAAGGGGCCTTTTCTTGGTCTCCTCCTTGGCACAGCTTCCTCCAGACAAGGCAGGACAGATTTAGGACCACTTCTGCAGACATTAGGCCCCAAAACAGGCTATTGGGCCTAACAGCAGAGCTCCATCCAGCAGAACCTTTTCAGGCCTCAGGTTGAAGCAAGAGAGAGAGCGCATTACCTGTCCCAAATATTTATATCCTCCCCCAGAATGCACCAGTGGCATAAACCCCCTACTGGGTTGGCTGAAAAAAATATAAAGTGCCTTGAAAAAGTATTCATACCCCTTGAAATTTTCCACATTTTGTCATGTTACAACCAAAAATGTATTTATTTTAATAGGATATTATGTGATAGACCAACAAAAAGTGGCACATAATTGTGAAGTGGAAAGAAAATGATAAATGGTTTTCAATTTTTTTTTACAAATAAATGTGTGAAAAGTGTGTCGCGTATTTGTATTTAGTCCCCCTGAGTCAATACTTTGTAGAACCACCTTTCACTGCAATTACAGCTGCAAGTCTTTTTGGAGATGTCTCTACCAGCTTTGCACATCTAAAGAGTGAGAATTTTGCCCATTCTTCTTTGCAAAATAGCTCTGTCAGATTGGATGGAGAGCATCTGAACAGCAATTTTCAAGTCTTACCACTGATTATCAATTGGATTTAGGTCTGGACTTTGACTGGGCCATTCAGACACATGAATATTCTTTGATCTAAATCATTCCATTGTAGCTGTGGCTTTATGTTTAGGGTCGTTGTCCTGCTGGAAGGTGAACCTCTGCCCCAGTCTCAAGTGTTTTACAGACTCTAACAGGTTTACTTTTAAGATTGCCCTGTATTTGGCTCCATCTTTCCATCAGCTCTAACCAGCTTCCCTGTCCCTGCTGAAGAAAAGCATCCCCACAACATGATGCTGCCACCACCATGTTTCACGGTGGGAATGGTGTGTTCAGGGTGATGTGCAGTGTTAGATTTAACACATATAGCGCTCTGCTTTTAGGCCAAAATGTTACATTTTTGACTCATCTCACCAGAGCACCTTCATCCACATGTTTGCTGTGTCCCCCACATGGCTTCTCGCAAAAACGGCAAACAAGACTTCTATGGCTTTCTTTCAAAAATGGTTTTCTTCTTGCAACTCTTCCATAAAGGCCAGATTTGTGGAGTGCACAACTAATAGTTGTCCTGTGGACAGATTCTTCCACTTGAGCTGTGGATCTCTGCAGCTCTTCCAGAGTTACCATGGACCTCTTGGCTGCTTCTCTGATTAATGCTCTCCTTGCCCGGCTTATCAGTTTAGGTGAACGTCCATGTCTTGGTAGGTTTGCAGTTGTGCCATACTCTTTCCATTTTCGGGTGATGGATTGAATAGTGCTCCATGAGATGTTCAAAGCTTGGGATATTTTTTATAACCTAACCCTGCTTTAAACTTTGTCTGGTGTGTTCCTTGGTCTTCATGATGCTATTTGTTCACTAATGTTACCCTTCAGTTTAAATTCCCCCCAATAACCTACATCTGCATTACACAATTCCCCCCAATAACCTTAATCTGCTTTATACAAATCTCGGAATTATATGAAATACTTTCAGTCTTGTACTCGACTTCAGTGGTCGCCAATTGTTACCCCGTTTATTATATTTAAGATTTAATATCTCAAAGATATGATGTGGGTTAAATGAGAGTTCTTTTTACCAAGAGTGAAAGCTTTAACACAATAACAACATTTATTGGTAAGTAGTTGAAAGTCTATCTAATACACAGAAAATCTATCTATAGTCTACACCAAGGAAGAACATATTAGGTTAAAATAAGAGAATTACATGAAGGAATAAAGAGTATTTTCCTTAAAATGTTAATCTACAAACATATTTAGTTACAAGTAAAATGCAGGCCTTTCCCATAATTACCCGTTCTCACCAAGGTTCCATCTGATGGCTGCTCTACCAGAAAGAGGAAAGTTTCCTCCCATCTAGTCTGTGTATATCAATACAGGCTGATGCCTCATTGGTTGGCATAGCATGACTTCTGATTGGTTAGCTTCTCTATACTTTGCATAAGTCAGCCCCCTTTAATGCAAATATTTGTGAGCCAGAGATTAACTTGAATTTTCCCGGGAAGTTAAGTATTGGCCTCCCTTTATTGCATATCCCAGCATGGGATCCTTTGAAGTGAGTATGTGTAAAACAATGAGGTTTGAATCCTATTGTTTGTACACAAAAGCCTGGGCACCGTCTTGTTTGGTCTTCTCAGAGATATATGTGAAGATACTTTGCCTAGATGTCTAGCCCACATAGATACAAGCTAAATGATGTATATTTATTCATAATTACAATGTTTTGCAGCTATTAATGGAGAATTCACATAAACTCATAAGGCAACACGAAGGTTCTCTAACAAACCTCTGTGGGCTTCACAGAACAGCTGTATTTATACTGAGATTAAATTACACACAGGGGGACTCTATTTACTAATAAGCTGACTTCTGAAGGCAATTGGTTCCACTAGATTTTAGTTATGGGGTATCAGAGTAAAGGGGGCTGAATACAAATGCACACCACACTTTTCTGATTTTTTTTGTAAAAATTGTTAAAAAAACATTTATAATTTTCCTTCCATTTCACAATTATGTGCCACTTTGTGTTGGTCTATCACATAAAATCCCAATAAAATACATTTTACATTTTTGGTTGTAACATGACAATTCCTGGAATGCTAACTGGCACATTTGCTTGTGTACTCAACCAAGATGTCAAACCATCAAATGGCTGGTGACATGTGATCACATGTGCAGCACCATGGCAGTTGCAGACCAAACAGAAGCAGCTTCCTTTACTGTAAAGGATAGGAGGATTTAATTCCACTTTAAAGGAGTTGTAAAGGCAGAAGTTTTCTTATCTTAATGCATTCTATGCATTAGGATAAAAAAACCTTCTGTGTGTAGCAGCCTCCCCAGCACCCCCCAATTACCTACCTGAGCTTCTTCTCTCTCCAGCGAAGTCCACGATCCCCTTAGCCATCCAATACACTCCTCCTGATTGGCTGAGACAGAGCAGCAGTGCTATTGGCTCCCGCGGCTGTCAATCAAAGTCAGTCAGCCAATCAGGGGAGAGAGGGGGCGGGGCCAGGTCAGGGCTCCGTGTCTGAATGGATACACAGAGCTCTGACTCGGCTTGGGTGCACCCCTGTGGCAAGCTGCTGGCTGAGAGGCACTCAAAAGAGGGAGGGGCTAGGAATAGCATAGAGGGACCCGAGAAGAGGAGGATCCAGGCAAAATCAACTGCACAGGGAAGGTAAGTATAACATGTTTGTTATTTAAAAAAAAAAAAAAAAAAAAAAACAAGACTTTACAATCACTTTAAGTCAGCAGATCGACCTCTACAATTTCGTCAGTGACTAAAAATAGAGAGCAACTGAGCATGTGCAGAGCAGGGTAAGACAGTGTATTACTGGATTCTACGCAGTATAGACCAGTGATGGCGAACCTTGGCACCCCAGATGTTTTGGAACTACATTTCCCATGATGCTCATGCCCTCTGCAGTGTAGTTGATCATCATGGGAAATGTAGTTCCAAAACATCTGGGGTGGCAAGGTTTGCCATTACTGGTATAGACATTTAGTGATCTAGCAGGAATTAATTTTCTACTACTTTAAGCTCAGGGAAAAATCTTGTTAAAAACGATACAAACCGTCTGAGCTAACTACAGCCCATCAAAAATTAAATTGACATACAGGCAGTCCCCGAGTTACAAACATCCGACTTATACGACTCATACTTACAGAGGGAGACAACAGAAAGTGATAGGAAATGAACTTAAAAGTGTCTCCACTGAAGCTTTATCACCAATCCTTGTTTCCATGACAATCCAAATTCTTTAAAATCAAATTGTCACAGGGACCGAAAAAGTGAGGCAAAATCTGCGGGACAGGGGCACAGACAGCAAAAAAAATGTTACAGGGGTGTTAACCCTTCCCTATGCTATCTAAAAAAAAATTGGCTGGAGTAGCTCCACAGGACATGGTTCCAGTAATCCATGTCCTTAGTCTGCTTGTCTTCAGCAAACTGTTTGTGGGCTTTCTTGTACATCATCTTTCGAAGAGGCTTTCTTCTGGGATGACAGCCATGCAGACCAATTTGATGCAGTGAGCGGCATATGGTCTGAGCACTGACAGGGTGACCCCCCCCCCCCCCATCCCTTCAACCTCTACAGCAATGCTGGCAGCACTCATACGTCTATTTGCCAAGACAACCTCTGGATATGACGCTGAGCACGTGCGCTCAACTTTTTTGGTGGGCCATGGCGAGGCCTGTTCTGAGTGGAACCTGTCCTTTTAAACTGCTGTATGGTCTTGGCCACTGTGCTGCAGCTCAGGTTCAGAGTCTTGGCAATCTTCTTATAGCCTCTATCCTCAGAGAGTTCTTTGCCATGAGGTGCCATGTTGAACTTCCAGTAACTGGTATGAGAGATTGAGAGCAATAACACCAAATTTAACACACCTGATCCCCATTAACGCCTGAGACCTTGTAACACTAACGAGTCCTGTGACACCAGGGAGGGAACATGGCTAATTGGGCCCAATTTGGACATATTCACTTAGGGGTGTATTCACTTTTGTTGCCAGCGGTTTAGACATTAATGGCTGTGTGTTGACTTTTTTTGAGGGGACAGCAAATTTACACTGTTATACAAGCTGTACACTCACTACTTTACATTGTAGCAAAGTTTAATATCTTCAGTGTTGTCACATGAAAAAATATAATAAAATATTTACAAAAATGTACTCACTTTTGTGAGATATTGTATATCCAAAGAGTGTAATGCTCATATTCTGTTTCAGCAAAAAATTGATATTTATGTAATTCTCATCTGTATTTTGCACTAACATATTATATATATACCCACAGGTTGTCACACCAGACCATGTTCTCCAGGCTAGTTTTGGGGAAGGCTAACTACTTACTACTACTAGTATGTTTTTAGATTGTGGTACAAAAAACTCACCCAGCCGTGGGGAGATTATACTATACATGCATTCTCCATGGTAAGATTTCAATTCTGGACCCAGACCTTCAATACTAGAATATTAGCCACCGTACTGCCCTATACAAACACTGCTTAGTAGACACTTTGTGGACTTTTCTTGGTGTATAGAACACAAAGCTAGTCAAAGCTGTTATGTGATTTTATGCAGCCACACAAATAAGGACAATGTTTAACATGAAAAGTGCATCAATAATGACATTTTAGTGCTGTTAATGCTGTGGCAGGTTTATTGATGTTCCTTCATAGTCTTGATATTTGTTATCCGGCTGTCATTTTCTTTAATTACACTGTGTGCGTTTTTTTGTAAATCCATAGTGTTTGTTCACGTGGTGGTCTTGTTCCTTCAGCAGTGGAGGAATATAAATATCCAGAAAAAGCAGTACATTCCCTCCAGGTCTCCCATGCATAAATCACTCCCATGATCACTTAATTGCCTAAATAGGCCAGTTAATTCGGTGTATTGCTGAAGAAGGAACTCAAGTCAGATGAGAACATTTCATACCCAGTTTTAACATGCAAAAGATCAAAGCTTGCTTTTATCTTGGAGTTTAATCATGACGCTCTTTCATCCAGTAACATTCATTTGCTAGTCAATTCGCGCTTTCTGTTATTTGCCAACATGTATAGAAAACGCACATGATAATATCAGCTGATTTCTTAAACTTTCTAAGCTTGTCTTATACTGAAGTTTATATGAAACAGAGAGTTGCAATGATTTATGTTAAGGCTGAAGTTTATATATTAAAAAAAAAAAAAACTGCACTAATATATTAAATCATATACCAATTATCTGCGTAATAACTCTCCTGTTGCACTAATTAGGCGATTTAACTAAATACACCAAACCATAAGTGATATTAAAGCGGAGATCCAAGCAAAAATTTAACTCCTTAGAAACCAAAACCACACCCCACCCCCCTTGTTTTTGGATATTTTTTTTTTTTTTTCTCTATACTTTTTTCTTGTATTTTCTTTGGGACTTCCGTCTCACAGGGCAGCGGCGCAGAACGTCACTTCCACATTTTTTTTTTTGGCCCTCCACCTTTCCCCCGTTGCCTTCTGAGGCCTGTGTGTGTCCCAGAAGACGACGGGACCATACAGGCTGTGAAGACGCAAAGCCCAAGAATTCTGGATACTAGCATTTATAGGTAAAGTTGATCCAGGAAAAATCTGATTGCCTCTCGGCGGATCAGGAAAGAAATTTTTCCTCTGCTGTAGCAAATTGGATTATGCTTTGCTGAGGTTTTTCGCCTTCCTCTGGATCAACTGTGGTTATAGGATTGTGTATATGGGATTGTATTTTTTTTTTCGGTTGAACTAGATGGACTTGTGTCTTTTTTCAACCTGACTAACTATGTAACTTCCTGTTTCCCTTACTAAGGATGCCTGCACCCAGAGCCGATGGATGGGTTGGCTTCGGGTGCCGACATTGCGGGCTCCCTAGACAGGTTTCCTTATATTAAAAGTCAGCAGCTACAGTAGTTGTAGCTGCTGACTTTAAAAAAAAATTCACCCAGGCTGGAACTCTGCTTTAAAGCGGTTGTATACCCATTTAAAAAAAAAAAAATTTGTTAACTACCTGCAAGACAAAGTCAAAATGAGCTAGTATGACTAGCATACTAGCTCATTATGCATCACTTACCTTAGATCGGGGCCCCCGATGCCGTGTTCTTCTCCCCCTCTGGCCGCATTCATCTGTAAACAGATACCCTTCCGGGTATCGCCGATCCGGCCAATCACAGCGCCGATGCAGCGCTGTGATTGGCCAGAGCGGTGAGGACGTCGCTCCGCACATGCGCACGGGACACTTCAACTGCGGTGAGCCGCAGTTGTGAATGGGGATTAACCCTGTAAATGCACCGTTGTCTACGGCGCGCATGCACCGTAGGCAACGTTGTAAAACGTTCTTTTCAAATATCTCCTAAACCATGCAGGTTTAGGAGATATTTCTTGTACCTACAGGTAAGCCTTAATCTAGGCTTACTTGTAGGTGCAAGTTGAATTTTAGGGTATACAACCACTTTAAGTATAAAAAAAGTCCAAATATAATGAAATAATTTTCAAAATGTGTGTATTGTTTGTCAATACACCACCATCCGCCACCTGGAATGTGTGATCCCTTAAAGCACCACCACCAATACAGACAGAGTGCTCGCTTACCAGCTCCTACGGACCTCCACAGTATCTCCTAAGGTTAGTGACACTTGTGGCAATACACCCAGCTAGGGCCTTTAGGTGCCGTCTGAGGATCCTCTTGCATCATGTAAAAAACCTTCCAGAGAGTGTTGTCATAGGTCATTCCCAAAATATAAAAAGCCCCACTTAGTGTAAAATCTTTAAAACTTTATTAGAAAAGCTCAAAATTGCACTAACATCAAAAGAAGTAAAAATATTGCCTTTAATATCAATCAGCCCTTCTGAGACTCGAGGAACGTGATGACATCAGAACTTCTCCCTACGTGTTTCGTCATCTGATGACGTCGTCCGTGCAAGACTGAAGTTTAATCTACTGATATTTCTTCCCTGATTCCTCCTTCCCCACTCACAACACACTAATGACATTTTTAAACACAATCTTCCTGTTTGTATTGCACACCAACTTTTGATCTAGTGACATCATTACTTGGTCTTTGTGCTTCTTTATGCAATGTAGGCAGATCACAGCTGGTGGGAGAGGCCAACATGGTGCTGTACATAGATTTCTGAAAACAGAAAACTGTGGTTATGTCCACATGTGATGCTGAGCCTCCATGATTGTAAGAACTGAAATCCAATAATTAAAATGGGCATGCCAGAGACAGCCTAAATTGTGCTGAATGCTAAATGAAGCAGTCTCTGTTTGACTTGCTGCAGCTTATAGTGCACACAGTGTGAAGCTTACAGTATGCAGTGAAATCCGAGTAAGCAATTTCAGTACATGTGAGGAGTCTGAATCACAATATCAGGTCTCCCACAGTACACAGAACATGGAAATGCAATAGTTTTAGTAAATATAAACTACTAAATACCTTTTCCGATCAGCAGTATATAGCAGTCTTGTGACTTCTATCAGTGTCTGGTTAAAGCTTGTAGGAGGAGTTTCATTCTACTCTGACTATCCTATGAGGCTGCAGGACCCCTGACCCTCTGTTTGGACAGTGCTGATTGGCCCTGAGCTGATCACATGTAACCTCCCAAGAAAAAAAAAAAACTCTCTAGCAATGCACACCAAACTGAGCATGTGCAGAGTGACTCTAAAGGCTTTGTCTTATCCGGAGATGGATTAGGGACAGTGGAAGAAGGGGAGGATCATTCAGGTGTGCTGCAGTGCAAGGATTGTGCTGATAGGTGGAGAGAGCACATTAAGCGGAACTACACTGCATCTGAGCACCACAAACCAAACATGTTATTTAATTGATTTTTAATATTCAAAGCAAACTTACCCATCCATCAATGTCTCCATGATGTATTTTGCTGAGAAATCACTTTGAAAAACACCCCTAGCATTTCTGGCATAGGACATCTTGAGTAAGAGCAGATGGTTTATGCAGCATTTACATCCTGGAATCCATCTGCCCTTAGCTCAGGCGTGCAAGAGGGTGGACTTAGCTGAGAAAACCCATCCTTCCCTCCTGAAGAATCCTGGGATGGACGATATTATTTGCCTAGGCCTTAAAGTGGACCTTCAGTCATTTTTTCAACTTTCCATCTATTAAATCTTCTGCCCTTGTTGTTTTAACTTTGGATAGTAAAACATTTTTTTCTGCCAGTAAATACCTTATACAGCTCACTTCCTGTTTCTTGTTTGGTAAAAAAAAGCCTAGGCTTATGACATCATGCACAGCTCTCTCTCTCTCTCTCTGGTGAGAGTTTGCCAGAATGAGAGGGGTGATGAGTCATAAGAGGGCCAATGAGAACTGCAGAGCTGGAGGTGTGCCTCTGAGCAAATCTAGGAAGTGAACAGGCAGCAGCGTCAGCTGCACACAGTTAAAATGGTTGCAGCCAAACTCAGTGGAGCGAGATTTTCGGCAAGTACAGAATCACAGTATATATAAAATAATATGCAAAGTGTTTGGTGGGAATCTTCAGATTGGCAAAGATGTTTTTATTACAAACTATGTGAACAGACTGCAGTTCCTCTTTAAAAACAGTAAGTAACTGAAGAAATGTAAAAAAAAAAAACTACGTTTAAAAAAAGTAAATATAATATACTTTCTTATATATGTATTAATGCTAGTAGCATAAGGATTTCAAATAGTCAATGTTGATTGAGAAAGTGAAGTTCCACTTTGAGGTGGAGAGATGAGCTCATCAGTGTGCTGATTCTCTTTTCACTGTCTAGTCATGGGATGGGGTTATGGATGAGGGGGGAGACCTTAGAGTGAAAGTGAAACTTCAGCAGAGAAGGATCAGGTCCTCTACAGAGCCAGACAGGGCTGTTTTTTTATGGCATAGCTATGTAAATCTCAAAAAAAAAAATGTAAATCTCAAAACTGGTTAGACAGAAATACAAGTCCTTCAGCAGGCAACTGCCTTCATTCTTTTGCCGCGTACACACGAAGGCACTCATGCAGCCCCAGACCATGACACTCCCACCACCATACTTGACTGTAAGCAAGATACACTTGTCTTTGTACCCCTCACCTGGTTGCCATCACATGCTTGACACCATCTGAACCAAATAAGTTTATCTTGGTCTCATCAGACCACAGGACATGGTTCCAGTAATCCATGTCCTTAGTCTGCTTGTCTTCAGCAAACTGTTTGCGGGCTTTCTTGTGCATCATCTTTAGGAGAGGTTTCCTTCTGGGACGACAGCCAAGCAGACCAATTTGATGCAGTGTGTGGCGTATGGTCTGAGCACTGACAGGCTGACCCCCCCATCCCTTCAAGCTCGGTAGCAATGCTGACAGCACTCATACATCTATTTCCCAAAGAAAACCTCTGAATATGACGCTGAGCACTCAACTTCTTTTACTCAACCTGTATGGTCTCGGCCACCATGCTGCAGCTCAGTTTCAGGGTCTTGGCAATCTTCTTATAGCCTAGGCCAGGGATGCCCAACCTTTTGAAGAGTGAGGGCCACTTAAGTGACTTGGTAACCAGTCGTGGTCCACAATGAGTGGAGCGGGCGAATGACAGGTCTGTCTGTGCATATAGAGAGCAGACATGGATACAACCCACTCTACTCTATGGGCCCTTCGAGGTAGATGGTGCACCTGCGGATCAGTTTGAAAGCAGACCAGTACCCACTGCAGAACAGATATATCCATATTTGGTATCACTCCACCTGTGACAGGAGCCAGCGCTATACAGGAAGCATCGGCTTATGCAGCTCTGCTCCACAGCCGCTTGCTTTCTCCACCGCCGAATTCATTCACAACACTGAGGCTCTAGGATGATGGATCGTGATCCAGGCTTGCCAACCAGCCATCCCAGAGCAGGAGGTGGCGGGCCACATCAGAGGGCTACGTGGGACACATGTGGCCCCGAGCCACTGGTTGGGCACCCCTGGCCTAGGCCATCTTTATGTAGAGCAGCAATTATTTTTTTCAGATCCTCAGAGAGTTCTTTGCCATGAGGTGCTATATTGAACTTCCAGTGACCAGTATGAGAGAGTGAGAGCGATAACACCAAATTTAACACACCTGCTCCCCATTCACACCTGAGACCTTGTAACACTAATGAATCACATGACACAGAGGAGGGAACATGGTTAATTGGGCCCAATTTGGACATTTTCACTTAGCAGTTTACTCACTTTTGTTGCCAGCGGTTTAGACATTAGTGGCTGTGTGTTGAGTTATTTTGAGGAGACAGCAAATTTACACTGTTATACAAGCTGTACACTCACTACTTTACATTGTAGCAAAGTGTAATTTCTTCAGTGTTGTCACATGAAAAGATATAATAAAATATTTATAAACATGTGAGGGGTGTACTCACTTTTGTGAGATACTGTAAGTGTTTGTTGTCTTGTAAGACGAGCAGGATTCAAGTCTCTGGGGTGTGTAGTACCGCATTTGGCCAGAGGTGCGGGGGGGGGCGGTGACACTCGGAGCCGCTAGGAGACACTCTGAAACGATCGCAAACACTCTATTCACGAGTGTCTCCGGGTGCATCCGAATGGCTCCAAGTGGTCTCTGAGTGTTTCCGAGTGTCTCCAGCACCCCCCCCCCACCTCTGACCACATGAGGTACTGCATGCAATAGCAGTCACTGTGGGACGAATTATCTGAATTTCCATTGACTCCTATGGGGAAACTCGCTTTGATATACGAGTGCTTTGGATTACAAGCATTCTTCTGGAACAAATTATGCTCGTAATCCAAGGTTGTATTCCAGAAGAATGCTTGTAATCCAAAAAAAATTCTTCCTGATCCCCCAAGAGGCAATCAGATTTTCTATCTATCTATATACACAGTATCTCACAAAAGTGAGTACACCCCTCACATATTTGTAAATACAGTGTATTTACAAAAATGTGAGGGGTGTACTCACTTTTGTGAGATACTGTGTATATAGATAGATAGAAAATCTGATTGCCTCTTGGGGGATCAGGAAGGGATTTTTTTCCCCTGCTGGAGCAGATTGGAGCATGCTCTGCTGGGGTTTTTTTTTTTTTTGCCTTCCTCTGGATCAACTGTGGTATAGAATTGGGTATATTGGATTGTACGATATTTTTTTTTTTTTTTTTTTTTTATGGTTGAACTAGATGGACTTGTGTCTTTTTTCAGCCTAGCTAACTATGTAACTAATGATAGATAGATATCTATAGTATATATAGATATATATTTGAGATCCCTGTGTGGTACCTGTGTTTTTTTTTTTTTTTTCTTTTTGATAACTTTTGAAGGCCTGTGACATGTCAGAGCCAGCACTTTAGAGAACACTACTCATACCTGTAAACAGTTGTGTCTGAGGTTCCATTATGGAAAGTCTTTCAAAAGTTGGAAAATACTTCACGTAATGCACTCTATAACGTATGAGTCACTTTTACAGAAAGTGTTCTCCGCAGTGCTATACAGACTACACCGTTATTGTTCCTTTTTCTGTACTGCTTGAGAGACATAGTCATTTTAATTCTAGCGTTGTAGTTGAGTTTGAAGAGCTGCCTTGGAAGCCTGTGTTTGCCATACGCTATTCTCAGCCTATGCAGCAAACTTTGACTTCATCATTCTTTCTTTAGCAATATGCACTTTCATGTTCAAAGCAAAATGGGTATTTATTTTTCTCTGCTGTTCCATTTTCTCTGCACTGCTAGCAGTGATGGTTCCCCTTTGCATTTCAATGACTTATTTGCCCAAAAGCTTTAAAAGGGGTTAAGCCAAAAGATATACATTTATATATTTTTCATTATCCATGGGCAAGAGCCGAATGGCGCAACTTCCCAATCAAAAGTGTGAACTAGCCTTGGGCTGCTAAACCTGTAAAATATAATTCAAAGAGAAATATGCATTAAGCAATCAGACGTGATGTGCTGAACATCACAGAAGTTATGTTGAGATTTTTCTTGTAGAGCATTGTTCAAATCATGGAGGATGATAGGATTCTCATCTTTTAAGATTGCTTGTTGTCTCTCTGAGGTAGGCAGTATGTGCAGATCTTTCTATAAATCTGGAAATGTGTTGAAATTCTTTTCTGGTACCGTTTATTCTCAGTGTTTTGCAATTAAGCCCGCCATAGACAGGTCAAAATTCATCCAGGTCATGAGGAACCAGATGATTTTTGATCCATCTATGGGTAGGCTGCTTGTACTGAAGTCAATCTATCAATGACCACCAATGCAGGGGTGTCAGTAGTACTGAAAGTTAACCCCCCACCACTGGCAGTCATAGCAGTGAAAGTTAAGCCCCTCCATCCCCCACTTCTGCATTGGTGGTAATGGCATTGAAAATTAAGCCTTTCCTCAAATCAGCCCCCACTCCAGCCCCACTGGTGATTACCAAAAGCCATCCATATGTAGACTATAAATGTCATTCATAAGTAGTTGCCAAGGTCAACGCCTTCCTCAATCACAGCTCCCACTTCTACCCCATTGGTGATCACTGACTTAGGCCGGCCATACACAGTTTGAATCTCTTGCAATTATTGCTAGCAGTTGCTTTAGCCACTAGTGATAATCACTGTCTTCTCCCAGTGGGGACAACTTCCCCTGTGGTTGCAGGGAATACATTTGCTCCGTGCATGGCTTATCCTCATCCTTACCACTCTCTCTCTCCAGGCCAGGAGGCCTATGCCTCCTGTGCCTCCACCCACAGTACAGTCTTCCTTTCAGTGGCAGGTTACAATGAAGACAAGTTGAGCTTCCACCCTTGGCACCAAGGAAGATGATTGCCTGCCAGATTTACGTGCGAAAATGCTATTCATTTTCACTTTAAATATTTTCTTACTTAGTGCTTACCCTGTGTTAATGTTGTGTAGGGGTCTAGCCATGTGCCTGTTTACATAAGTTGAGGGTTTTCTGAATGACATAGTTCTGTTAGACTCTACCGGTACTAAAGGCCCAGTATCCTCTCCGGGGCATGAATGCAGGAGCACCCTTGGGAGGCCTATGGCCTGGGTTAACCAAAACCATCAGCAATCCGTTCCATACTTTCCTTAGGCTGCATTCACCACTGAGCAATGTATTCTGCGGTGCACTTCGTAGCTCGTCTTTGACGTGTTTATTGTGTGATAGCCCATTGACTTGAATGGGCTGCCTATTGCGTGACAAAAGAAGCTCATTAACCTTTTTTGTCACTGAGCCCGGTGTGTTTAGCGACATGCATTTTTGCACATTTTTCACACATTTTGTTGTTCAGAAAACCGCAACAAAATGCACATTTGCTACCTGCGTTTGGGGTGCCATTAACCTCCCTGGCGGTATGATTATTTCAGATTTTAGCTGCTGAAAGCGGCACAATTATTTTGCATGGAAATTTGGCGTTTTATAATTTAGGCCTGTAATTCTTATGAATAACTCACTTAAATCTGTTCAAACCAGAGTCTAGTAGACATCCCGGGTATGATGAAGTTTCAAACACAAAATCATACATTATAATATAATAAATAACTATAAATAATTATAACAAATAATAATAAAAATTATTCAATATGTAATCAAATCAAAAACACTGAAATTTGCTCAGTTGCAGAATTGTCGCTATCATTACTTTTAGTTTGATGACGAATTTTCCCACAAATCACTATCACTCAATTCTGCAAGTGATTCTAATTTATTATCGCTGTTTTCTAGCTGGTCTAAAACCACTTTTGACATAAAGGGGCACTTTTTGGTTGCTATGGACAATCTCCAAATTCCAGGCAGAAAAAACAGTATTTATAATATAAAAGTGCATTCAGGGCACTGTACAAACCACTAGGTACAAAGGGGATATGTATTTTTTTTATACAGTACTGTAATCTGTAAGATTACAGTATACTGTATGTGTTTTGTGTTTTTTTGAATTTGGCGCCGATCTCCGCTCCCGCGCGCCGCAACGTCGCAGGGAACGGAGCTCGGCGAACTCGGCACTGTGTCGAGGAGACAGCTCGCACACACAGCAGGGAGACATTGCAGGATCCAGGGGACAAGGTAAGTAACTCTCCCTGTATCCTGCAATGCGATCCTGAGTCTGGCTCGGAGTTACCGCTAATGGTACTGAAATTCCACCCCGAGCCAGACTCAGGAATACCGTCAGGGAGGTTAAAGAGGTAGTAAACTCTTGCCATTTTTACCTACAGGTAAGCTTATAATAAAGCTTACCTGTAGGTTAAATACATATCTCCTGAATGTGCACAGTTTACAAAGGACCATCTGGAGGTCAGCAGAAGACTGAGAGCATCCTGTGAGTACAGGGCACTATGGTCCTGTACCTGGAGGGGGAGGAACCACAGCCCTTGCACACATATAATGGCTCGGAAGTCTGATGCCCTAATGCAACCAGCTAAAGGTTTGACTGATGGATCTGGTGTTTCACTGTAGCAGGTATTACTGGCTTTTTTCTATTTTGGTCTGCTGATATTTTTCTCTGATTTTTTTTCACCAATGTACTGTATAAGTTGGTGTTGAAAAGAAGTAAAAACTGTTCGTAAACCAGTCAGTGTTGTCATCTTTAAAAAAGCTCCTTATTCAGCTTCCCTCTATATAAATAAATAATCACACCAGCTCAACGGTAGCAAGAAACAAAAGGCAAAATTCAACAAGAGGAATAATGTTTCCTGTTTATTCACTTTAGAAGAGGATTGTGTGAGGAAAATAACAAAGTATGGTAAAACATTGAAATACCAGTTAAAATGAATAGCTTTATGCCGCGTACACACGAAGGGACAATCCCGCGGGATTATCCTCTGGACTGAAGTCCAGCGGATAATCCCCTCGTGTGTGGGCGCCGGCGGACTTTTTGGCGCCAAAGTACGGCGGACCAAAGTTTTAAGTTTTGTTTTAAAATTATCCGCTGGACTTGGCAGTCCAGCGGACAATCCCGCCGTTAGTGGGCAAGTCCGCGGGACTTTTGAAATGAACGGACTTGCCGCTCATCGGCAAGTCCGTTCATTTAGCATGTGACTTCAGGATACGTAGCTAGCGTAGGCAGTTACTGCCGCCGCGCTAGCTCCGTGACCTGGCATGGATTTAAAGGGAATTTCGGCGTGGGGGTTCCCCCCAAATCCATGTCAGACCCTCATCCGAGCACGCAGCCTGGCAGGCCAGGAAAGGGGTGGGGACGAACGAGCGCCCCCCCCTCCTGAGCCGTACCAGGCCGCGTGCCCTCAACATGGGGGGTGCCCTGGGGAAAGGGGGGCCGTGCGGCCCCCCCACCCCAAAGCACCTTGTCCCCATGTTGATGAGGACAAGGGCCTCTTCCCGACAACCCTGGCCATTGGTTGTCGGGGTCTGCGGGCGGGGGCTTATCGGAATCTGGGAGCCCCCTTTAATAAGGGGGCCCCCAGATACCGGCCCCCCACCCTATGTGAATGAGTATGGGGTACGATGTACCCCTACCCATTCACCTAAGGTGTAAAATGTAAAGTACAAAAACACACACACACTTTTGAAAAAATATTTTATATCACTGCTCCGGGGGTCTTCTTCCGTCTTGGGGGTCTTCTCGCCGGACTCCTCCGCTCTCTTCTGCTCTTTTACCTAGCTCTTTCACGAGCGGGGGAGTCCGGCTACCTTCTTCGTCGTCGCCGCCGTCGTCTGGGGGTCTCGATCCGCCTTCGGGGGTCTTCCGGGGGTCTCTTCTGTTCTTGCGGCGGTCGTCGTCTTCCGCGCCGCCGGCACCTTCTTCTTCTTCTTCTTGTCCTTCTTCTTGTTCTTCTTCTTCCGATGTTGACCCGATGCTCTCTCTGCCCGGAATGCCTGTGCCGCTCTGCGCTCGGACTTATATAGGGACATGGGGGACAGGGTCACATGCACATGTCACATGGTGACCCCGCCCCCTTGTGTTGTCACAGTCCCGGAGGATGCTGGGACTGTGACATCGCAAGGGGGCGGGGTCACCATGTGACATGAACATCTGACCCTGTCCCCCATGTCCCTATATAAGTCCGAGCGCAGAGCGGCACAGGCATTCCGGCAGAGACAGCGACGGGTCAACATCGGAAGAAGAAGAACAAGAAGAAGGACAAGAAGAAGAAGAAGGCGCCGGCGGCGCGGAAGACGACGACCGCCGCAAGAACAGAAGAGACCCCCGGAAGACCCCCGAAGGTGGATCGAGACCCCCAGACGACGGCGGCGACGACGAAGAAGGTAGCCGGACTCCCCTGCTCGTGAAAGAGCTAGGTAAAAGAGCAGAAGAGAGCGGAGGAGTCCGGCGAGAAGACCCCCAAGACGGACCAAGACCCCCGGAGCAGTGCAATAAAATATTTTTTCAAAAGTGTGTGTGTTTTTGTACTTTACATTTTACACCTTAGGTGAATGGGTAGGGGTACATTGTACCCCATACTCATTCACATAGGGTGGGGGGCCGGTATCTGGGGGCCCCCTTATTAAAGGGGGCTCCCAGATTCCGATAAGCCCCCGCCCGCAGACCCCGACAACCAACGGCCAGGGTTGTCGGGAAGAGTCCCTTGTCCTCATCAACATGGGGACAAGGTGCTTTGGGGTGGGGGGGGCCGCACGGCCCCCCTTTCCCCAGGGCACCCCCCATGTTGAGGGCACGCGGCCTGGTACGGCTCAGGAGGGGGGGGCGCTCGTTCGTCCCCACCCCTTTCCTGGCCTTCCAGGCTGCGTGCTCGGATGAGGGTCTGACTTGGATTTGGGGGGAACCCCCACGCCGTTTTTTCGGCGTGGGGATTCCCTTTAAATCCATGCCAGCTTGCGGAGCTAGCGTGGCGGCATTTACTGCCTACGCTAGCTACGTAACCTGAAGTTACGTTCGAAATGAACGGACTGCTCCGTGTGTGGGCAAGTCCGTTCATTTTCAAAAGTCCCGCGGACTTTTGGCCGGCGGATTATCCGCTGGAGAAGTCCGTGCGTGTGTGGGCAAGTCCACACGCTCGGAAAGTCCAGCGGACCTAGCTGGAAAGTCCCGCGGGATTGTCCGCTGGACTAGGTCCGCCGGCAAAAGTCCGCACGTGTGTACGCGGCATTAGCTGAACCTGTAATCAGGTACTGCAAAGGAATCCACCCCATCAGCAGAGGTTAGCTCCGCACACACTCTCTCCTCTACACCACCCTCTTCCAGGGGGGCAGGATCTCCGAGGTCAGATGCATCCCCATCCTGCCAACTCAATAGTCATCAAGGAGGAGGCTCTGCACTAGAGCAGCCTTTTTCAACGAGGGTGCCTTCAAGTTTCTTCAGGGTTGCCTTGGCAAAATACCTGCAAATTGCCTAAAGAATTATATAAAAGACAGCAGGTGGATCAAGCCTGCTTTTTAGCTACACAAAGCCACAGGTTTTTATTGTGCACCATCACAACCTTGTAGCCGCCAGTGTCCTAACAACCAATGATGTCATCGGTTGAGGCTGAGCACCTGCACGGCATCCTTGTTTGCTCCTCCCCTGCCCCTCTCCGTCAGCACTGGGGTTACATTAGCTGAGTGAGGGAGAGAAACTGAAGAGAAACACTGGAATACTAGTCAGTACCAGTCTGCAAAGGTGTATTTGCTTTGGAAGAATAAATCACCTGTGACGTTGGGCATCCTACATGTGTGGATGTTACTGCGTTATGTAAAACGAATTGTTTTGTTTTTTTACATTGTAGAATGGGGTGCCTCAAGATTGTGCATCATTTTAAAGGGTGCCTTGACTGAAAAAAGGTTGTGGCCTTGAGGATGTTCCTGTCCTGCACAAGAGCACCTTAAACTGCAGGGTGAGATAGGGGGAGGAGCTTCCAGGCCCGATAATGTGCAGACATGGGCAGCAATAACAGAAACTCCCGATAATGTGCAGACATGGGCAGCAATAACAGAAACTCCCGATAATGTGCAGACATGGGCAGCAATAACAGAAACTCCCGATAATGTGCAGACATGGGCAGCAATAACAGAAACTCCCGATAATGTGCAGACATGGGCAGCAATAACAGAAACTCCCGATAATGTGCAGACATGGGCAGCAATAACAGAAACTCCCGATAATGTGCAGACATGGGCAGCAATAACAGAAACTCCCGATAATGTGCAGACATGAGCAGCAATAACAGAAACTCCCGATAATGTGCAGGCATGTACGCAGCAATGACAGAAACTCCCGATAATGTGCAGGCATGTACGCAGCAATGACAGAAACTCCCGATAATGTGCAGGCATGTACGCAGCAATGACAGAAACAGCAATAAGCTAGACATGTGCACAACAGAAAAATTTGTTTATTTTCGTTTTGTTTCTTTCGTTTCCGTTGATTCATAACGATTCGTAAATTCGTAAGTCGTCGGTGTTCGTATTGGTAACGATTCGTATTTTCGTAAGAGTTATTTTTTCATTGATTCGTTTTTCCGTTAGTTTAATTTTCGTTTATTCGTTTATTCGAAATTCGGACGCGTTCGTATTTATTCGTACTTTCGTAACATTCCTAGATTCGTAATCGGAGCATAATTCATAATTTTATGTAATGTGTATGCTATTATTACATTTTAAGAGACACGGAAAATTACGAATCGGAAAAAAAAGTTACGAATGTACGAATTTTTTCGTTCAATCCACTCGAAGCACGTTAAGCAGCGCCATTGAAGGAGACACGGAAAATTACGAATCGCAAAAAAAAAAAAAAAAGTTACGAATGTACGCATTTTTTCGTTCAATCCATTCGAAGCGCGTTAAGCAGCGCCATTGTAAGAGACACAGAAAATTACGAAAAAAAAAAAAAAGTTACAAATGTACGAATTTTTTCGTTCAATCCATTCGAGGCACGTTAAGCAGCGCCATTGTAAGGGACACGGAAAATTACTGATTCAACTAAAAAAAAAAAGTTACGAATGTACGAATTTTTTCGTTCATTTTGATTTTCGTTGTTCCTGTTTTCGTTTTTCGGATTTTCTTCTTTCGTAGATTCGTTGTTTCTAATTATTTATTTTTTTTGTTATTCGTTAAAATTTTTAGCGAATCGTTCGTTCATTCGTACGATAACGAATGAACGAATATAACGAAAAAAAACTAAACGAATTGCACATGTCTACAGTAAGCTGTCCCTGCGGCTCTGATCTGTGGGACACAGCCCAGGACAAGGATATGGCGGGACAGCTTTTAAAAAAATGCAATTCTAGGACAGTTGGTTAATATGCAAGGGTAGCAATATGTCCCTGTTCACAAAAAGGATGTTGCAAAGCCAACTTCACGCAATGAAAGGGTCTGAGAGGTGTGCTGTAGTGGTATGAAGAGTATATCCTTCTGTTCAGTGGCTGCGCACTATTACGGGCAACTATCCTGGGCACAATTATATTTCCAAGGTTTCAAAATCCTACAGCCAGCATATTATTTGTAAAAATGTGTTATTTGTTACACACCAACTATAATATAAGTCTTTTGCATTGTTCTCTTTGGAGGTCTAATCTTAACCTCCTAGACCTTGTAGCTAATGCGTGTTTGGTGTCTTCTTTACTTTAGTGTAATCACAATTTGTGACGGTAACTCCATTACTGTAGGTATTATGGAGATTGTATGAAATGTCACTCTGTGCAGTTCAGCTGTAGGTTAGTACAGTGGAACCTTGATTAACGAGTAACGCGGTAAACAAGCGTTTTGAAAGACAAACAACTTTTTTTTTTAATTCTGACTTGGTTTGCAAATGTTGTCTCGAAAATGAGCAGAATTAAAGCTAATGGGGTGTGCAGTACCACATTTGGCCAGAGGAGTGGGGGGCGCCGGTGACACTCGGAACGGTTCGGAGCCGCTCATAGCCGTTCAGAAATACTCGTAATCACTCAAATACTCGGAAACACTCTGTTCCCGAGTGTTTCTGAGTCTTTCCAAGGCTTTCCGTGTTCAGCTGAGCTGTCCCCGAGTATTTCCGAGGCTCCCACCCCACCTCTGGCCACATGCTGTATTGCATGCAGTAGAAGTCAATGCAGAACTAATTATCTTCGTTTCCATTGACTCCTATCGGGGAACTCGCTTTGATATGCGAGTGCTTTGGATTATAAGCTTTGGATTACAAACATTCTCCTGGAACTGATTATGCTCGTAATCCAAGGTTCCACTGTATAGAAAAACACCCCTAAGATCACAGATGTGTATTTCTCAATAGATGGTGTTTAGTGCAAGTTACCCATTCTCTTCTCAGAATTTGGGGTTCATCAGACCTCACTATTGTCACACTGCTGCCTTGGCAGTGCTGTGCTGTGTTGCAGATCTATGTCATTCTATAAACTGGATGGACGGTAATACAGCTCCCTCATAGGTAATTCATCTGTGCATTTAGCTGTTTGCCTGTATTCAGCTTTAAGTGC
Source organism: Lithobates sylvaticus (assembly GCA_028564925.1). Taxonomy (NCBI): domain Eukaryota; kingdom Metazoa; phylum Chordata; class Amphibia; order Anura; family Ranidae; genus Lithobates; species Lithobates sylvaticus. The sequence goes on from CM053026.1 coordinate 179,498,284, forward strand.
ATAAAGTAAGAATGTTGAGCATGCACAGCAGACATAAGTGAAAATGCTACTTGGCTGCCTGTTATGCTGTTGCCTTGGTTTTTAGACTTTGGGAGCCATTAACCCAAAAGATAGCACTAAAGAATTCAGAATTATCTCTGCTTGAATTAGCTACATGCTTTTTCTGATCTTCTCAGAAGCGTTAAAGCCAAACACAACCAGGCAACTAGCATTTTAGAAGCAGTCTAACACTGGCAGCTGCCATATTTCATTCCTGACATGTGTGATATATCTAATGTCAAATAAGCATTTCCTGATTTCTGTGTCTGGAAACATTTCCAATTTTGCTCAGTTCTGTTTTCTCCACTCGGGTTCTTCTACCATCTTTTTCCTTATCTTTGTGGAACTTATTTTTTTTGTCAATCAGCACAATGACAAGCAAGGTTGAAGACTCTCATGTATGGATTTGTCCATTTACCTTACAAGGGAAGTCGGTAGCAGCTATTGAACTGACTGGCTATTGCAGGCAAAGTGGTGGATATTTTATTCTCTGCTCCGTAAAACAAACCAGTCCTCTTGTGTGTTTGTAAAATCAAGGTGTTAAGATGGAACAGATGCATATATATAGATATATAACATTTACTGCCATCTGTGTCCCATTGGGGAGATTTTCCTTTTCTTCCTGTCCCATAGCCAAACAGGAAGTGGGAGGAAATCCCCACAAAATTAAGGAAATCCCTTGGGGTCACCAGAACTAGTGTCCCCATTGGAAGATATCTCCTCTCTGTTACTTTTCTGGAGACCCCGCGGGAGACGGACAGTGGTGATCACCCCCCCAGGAGACGGATGGAAACGATCACCCACCAACATGGGAGATGGACGGCCGTGATTCCCTGTGAATGTGCCATGTGAATGATGCCTTACATTATGGAGGCAGGGGGAAGGAAGAGCCAGGGCCGCTTTGGCCGATTCTCCCGGCGAGCACACAGAGAGACATTCTCCTGACCGCCGCACAGGAACAGGAAGTGACTCTTAAGGTTCACTGGCCAATAGGGGCTTCCTGATTGGCTGGGAGCAGAATTAATTTGCTATTGTCACACAACTGGGTTGGCTCGGAGCACAGTGCTCTGCACCCTGAGCCCATCCTTTTTTGAAGCCTATTAGAGCATCTGGCTCTAATCACGTGCTTCAAAAAAAAACATTGGAATATGTGTCCGGTGCCCCGCATGTAGATTAGGGGGTCGGACGCATGGATGGGGGAGCAGTACCCCTGTGCCCTGAATTACGTGCCGCCACTGGTAACTAGGACAAATAGTGAGGCTGAATCTTCCTAACGGAGACACAGACAGCAATAGAAACTGACAGGTGTTCTAATCCCTCTACGCTCAGTTCAAAACTAAAAAAAAAGTTTGGCCTTTAGCTGTACTTAACCAGTTCCTGCCCAGTCTATAGTCAAATGACTTTTGTCATTCCGGGTGGACAACATATGGCGTCCTCCCGAAATGCGCCTTTACCCGGGGCCGCGCTGCAGGGCTATCTGTCACCGGCTGTGTCTGCGGATGGATAGCTTCAGGCTCCACCCTCTCACAGAGACCACTGTGCTGCCAGGAAGCAGCTGATGCATGGACATATAAAGGACGTGTGTCTGTCTACACTGACCAGGCCGACACCTGGAGATAAAGTTGCTGCAGTAGCAGCGTGTGAACACTGTCATGTTCTGTACTGAGGAATGATGTTCTATTATACAGAGAGCTTGTATAGCCCAAGGTGGGCTGCTTTATATTCAGGGGGCGGTGTTTTGCCTCTGTTTGCTTTTTGAAACTGAACCCCTGTATGGGAATCCTGTTGTAAGGAATCCATTCTTTTTAATAAAAATGGGCAAAGAAAAGAAAGCCTTGAATTTACTTCAGTGACTGGACCAAAGTTCATATAAAGTGTTCATGTAAAGTGTTGAACTGAACCCCCACTAGACACTGTATAATATAGACATATACAGTAAAACTTTGGTTTGAGAGTAACTTGGTTTGAGAGCGTTTTGCAAGACAAGCACAATTTTTGAATACATTTTGATATACAAGCGATGTCTTAATATACAAGTAGCCTCACATCACAACTGATTATAAAAGAGAAGAGAGGCGCCTCTAAGTGTAGCAATATGGTTACATTTAATGAAGACAATATTTAGCAACTCACATGGTTGCTGATTAAAACCGACACATCTAAGTATGCAGGCATCTGGGGTAAAGCTGTCCACATAGACCATCCTCCGCACCGCCATTGACGTCGTCCTTTCCATGCTGTTCTCCACGAGTGCTTTAAGCCTCGCTTTCAGACACTGCAGGGTAGTCTTCCCGGACATGATTGCAGACTGACTGTGGTGAGAGCCGGTGGTGAGGAGGATGGTCTATTTGAACAGCTTTACCCCAGATGCCTACTTAGATGTGCCTTTTTTAATCATCAACCATGTGAGTTGCTAAATGTTGTACCTTCATTAAATGTAACCATATTGCTACACTAATGCCCCGTACACACGTTCGGACTTTGTCCGCCGGACCTAGTCCGGCGGATTGTCCGCCGGACCTAGTACGGCGGGACTTCCCCACACACGCCCGGACTTCTGAGCGTGTGACTTGCCCACACACGCCCGGACTTCTCCGGCGGACAATCCGCTGGAAAAAGTCAGCGGGAATGAACGGACTTTCCGATGAGTGGCAAGTCCGTTCATTTCAAAGTCCGGCGGACTAGCCTACTAACAGCAGGATTGTCCGCCGGGCTGCAAAGTCCAGCGGACAATTTTAAAACAAAGCTTAAAACCTAGTCCGCCGGACTTTTGGCGCCAAAAAGTCCGCCGGCGCCCACACACGAGGGGATTGTCCGGTGGACTTGAGTCCAGCGGACAATCCTGCGGGATAGTCCCTTCGTGTGTACGCGGCATTAGAGGCGCCTCTCTTCTCTTTTATACTCTGTAGTTCCTGATGGATTTTGCTTCTAATCCCCTTGTGGAGGCTTCCATTTGTGGATGGGCATTTTATGGTTACACAACCTATGACATTGCTATAATCTTTTTATATGGACTATAAACTGAAGGACTTATGAATAAATGGTTGTGGAAGGAATCATCTGAGTTTCCATTATTTCTTATGGGGAAATTTGCTTTGATATACAAGTGCTTTGGATTACAAGCATCTTTCTGGAACGAGTTATGCTCGCAATCCAAGATTTTACTGTACTGTATATACATATGTTGTTGGGTGACTTTGAGATGTCTTTCTTCTTCCATCTATCAAAGTGAGTAGATTTTGCCTCTTGCAGGAAACGTATGGTGTGTTTTATAAAATACTGTCTGGGTGGACTTATGACTTTGCACAGAAAGCTTTTAATTATGCTGATGAAATGATCCAAGACACATAAAGTATCAGTAAACTTTTTATTACAGTAATAATTCTTAATTAAAGAGACACCATCTCTTTTTATAGGAACTGAGTTCCTATAAAGACTAGACTCCATCCCATTGGCAATTGTCTAACTTTTCTCAGTTTCAAAAGGTTGTGGCCCATTGCCCCATTTAGAAAAACATTATGAAGTGCGATAGCAACCAGTTCTGTGATAGAGATTACACGTAAGTCCCTAGATGCTTTCATATGTTGTCTGGTGTTCTTTAACCTCTTCATGCAGATATTCTGCATGATATACTGCGCCAGTTGATGTACTAGGTATGTGATCTGGCACTTCCAGGTCTGGGGCGCGCCGCCAATCAGAGGGTTCAGTGGACACGATGTCCCCAAGGACCTGCCAATCGTTCAGGAGACAGACATAACAGCAGTCTGCCTATGTAAACAAGGCAGACCGCCATTCTGTGACAAAGGAAGGCCGCGATTTTGTGTTTCCGATAAGCAGAAACACGGATCTCTGCCTTCCCACAGTACAACCATCCCTCACACAGTTAGAAAGCACTCCCAGGGAACACAGTTAACCCTTTGATCGCCCCTGATGTTAACCCCTTCCCAGCCAGTGTCATATTTTTTAGTGCTGATCGCTATAATAGTGTCACTGATCCCTAAAAAGTGTTAAAGGTGTCAGTTAGGTGTCTGATTTGTGCGCCACATTAACGCAGTCCCGATATAAGTCGTTGTTCGCCGCCTTTACCAGTAAAAAAAATAAAAATGAAAATATAGTTTTTTTTTTTTTTTCAAAATGGTCGGTCTTTTTTTGCTTATAGCGCAAAAAATAAAAACCGCAGAGGTGATCAAATACCACCAAAAGAAAGCTCTATTTTTGGGGAAAAAAAGAACAAACATTTTTTTTGGGTACAGCGTCGCACATTCGCATAATTGTCAGTTAAAATAAAAGTGCCGTATTGCAAAAAATGGCCTGGCCATGAAGGGGGTAAACCTTCTGGAGCTGAAGTGGTTAAATAACTATTTAAAGGAGGGAAATAAAAAAATAAACATACATATTCACCTATATGGCTGCAGCATCAGTCCAATGCTGTCCTCCACCAGCTTTAAGCCCAAGAACTGAGCGATTACATGACCAGAGCGATTACATGACCACTGATTGCTCAGTTCTGGGAATTGCTTGAGCCGTCACCACTCTCTACTCTGCCCCCAAGGTCTCACTGGAGAGCCAGGCTGTGAAGGGGGAGGAAGCAGCTGGCTCAGGTTCTCATGGACATGCTGAGAGGCTGAGCCAGCTGCCAGTCAGGCATCTGGGTAGATCCTGAGATTATTGTCAGGATACAGGAGAGCAAAATTATGTGCACTCCTGTGAATCACAAGAGACATATGACAAATAAGCTTTGGCCATACTTCTCATTTAATAATGACCAAGTAAACAATTTCTTAAAGTGGTTGTAAACCCCATTCATGAAATCTGACCTGGGCACATATATCTGTAGTGTTTACCTATCTCTATCCTAAGTTCCATGTCTTTCTGCCGCTCCGTTCTTCTGTTATCAGCATCATAACTTCTCTGACACATGAGATAACAGCAGCTGGAAATTTGTGTTGGGGAGGGAACCTAGAGATAGATAAGCAGGGAGCTTGTCTATTCACAGTACAGTTCTGCAAGTTCCTTCGTTCCTCTGCCTATGTGGAGTGGGGGTGTGTGCCTTTCCTCCAATCAGCTCTCACACAGTGTATGCCCAGACTCCACACCCACTGCTGAAACAGAAAGAAACATTTGTAACACAATGTGCACTTTCTAATGAGTCTAAAAAACTGAAGACAGCAGATATACATGTAAAACGTATGTAGAAGAATTTGTGTATCATCTGAGGCTGTTCACTTCACTGGGTATATGTAAGGGTTTACGATCACTTTAATTTCCCTAATATTTTACTATTTAGAGAGTACTTTATTGTATGAACATTTACATGTTTTCTGCATATATGTCTTTTCTGATGATGTATAATGTAAAGAAAATTTTATTAATAAGTATAGAAACAAGCGTTAGGTTGTTTCATGTATAATGTAAAGAAAATTTTATTAATAAGTATAGAAACAAGCGTTAGGTTGTTTCATGTAGTCTCGTAGTCAGAGACTTTAAACTTCAGTTTAATGGAAATAAAGAAGAGAAACATTCAGGCTAAAGTTGGAAGACTCCTTAAATATTATATACATTTACCTGCTACTAGTGCAAGAATACACATTGGCTTGAAAACTAAAGTAGTCGAATTACTCATACTGACCAGTTAAGCTTCCATGTACTATAGTCTGAGAAAGTAAAGCTAAATCCAAGTCAGACAGCTAATGCCACAGTTTAAATACATATCCAAGATAACCCTGCAGGCTGCACTGCAGTTAAAGAGGAACTGCAGTCTGCTCACATAATTTTTAATAAAAACACTTTTGCCATTCTGAAGCTTCCCTCCAACCACTTTGCATATTATTTTATATATACTGTAATTCTGTACTTGCCAAATATGCTGCAGAAATCTCCCTCCACTAAGTCTGGCTGCAACCATTTTAACTGTGGGCAGCTGAAGCTGCTGCCTGTTCACTTACTGGATTTACACAGAGGCACAGAGGCACACCTCCAGATCTGCAGCCCTGCAGCTCTCATTGGACTTCTTATGACTCCCTTCCCTCCCTCCCTTCCTGGCAAACTCTTACGAGAGTGAAAGAGAGCTGTGCATGAAGTCATAAGCCTAGGCTTTTTACCAGACAAGAAAAAGGAAGTGGGCTGTATAAGGTATTTACTGGCAGAAAAAAAAAATGTTTTACTATCCAAAGTTAGAAGATTTAAAAGATGGAAAGTTGCAAAAATTACTGAAGTTCCGCTTTAAGCAAACAATTTTATTCCAGGACATACCTCAGCCAGTGATTGGGCAGTGAAGGAGCAGCAGCACACTTATGAGGTTGTCCTGCTGCTCTTCCTTTCTAAGTAAATTCTGTGTGTTGACCCTCTATATTCTAGTTCAAGTGCAGCTATGCAAGATATTACTAATATAGAAAGAAATGTAGATACGAATTCTAAATAAAAATCCAGTTTTATCAAAAACTTAACTGCATTTTAGATTGGTTGCTGTTGCCATTGTGTTAAATAGAATGAATGTCATTCTCTAAAAAGGAGACAAAGTATGTTTTTTTTATTTAACAGCCCTTTAACTAGGAAAACGTGGCTCACATTGAAGAAAGCAGTCATTTCACTCAATAAGAATAATTCAACAAATTAAATTCTAGCCAGCCAGATAAATATTAACTCAGACAAATGCAGACGTATCTTTCAGAACAAATATCTCTTTGTTTTCCTATTGCTCTTTTTTGGAGTTATAGTAAATGCTTTTTCCTGTATATTTTTGCTTTGATTGTTGACTTTCCATAGTCAAGTTCTCATATTTTTGCAAGTTAAATATTTTTTTTTTTATTATTTAAAGCTGATTTATTTCTTATTGGAACATAAATAGGGTAATGGTAATGTCACTTTGACATTCCTGTAAACCAAACCTTTATTATACTGTATTCCCTGAATAGGTTGATACTGTTATACAAAGCTAGACTTAATGGGCTAAGATTTGATGTAATTATAGATCATTATGGTTACAAGTGTATTTATGATCTACAGACGCCAATAGCTACATATGTAAGTTCCTTACAGGGTTATCTACTCTGTCACAGAATGGCCAGTAATTAAACACTACATGTAAAACAATACATCGTGTGGGCTAAGCAAAGTGATGAGCAGGGTGGTGACGTGTTTGTTTATTCATGACCCTTTGCCATTGTGTAGGTTGGCACATAATATTCAGTCATTTGAAAAAAACATAAGGTTGTTTAGTAATAAGTTAAAAAAAATGCAGTGATGTACGCTGAATTCAATTTTAATCATTAGACCAGAGCTATTACAATGAGAAATGATTGTTAATTGGTTGCAATGGCCAGTTCTCTTTTTCCTATTAGGTCTTTGATCTCCTTGTCCTAGTGGGTCTTTTTTCCTACATGCTATAAGGAACTCAGGACCACAAAACAGCTTCCTCAGCTGCCTGTACTATATCAATATGAAGATAAGCAAGATGCACTCCATCCACTTTGACATAATTTATCATGGCATATAAGGCCACCACCTCCAACAAGAATAATGATAAAGCAGACCTACTTTGCTTCTAACAAATCTTACCTCAGAGTTTTCCAAGCTATTGACAATAATGTCCTACACATCCCGCTATAGTCTTCATGCAGCCAGGGCTTTGTCCGGTCCAAATGATCTGCTGAAGCCTATGAAAGCATTTACAAAAAGTGGTTAAAATAAACCACCTTGAAATCCTTCGAAGAGAGTATATTCTCATAACATTGGACCGCCTACAATGGTGACCTACCATGGGATTCACAGTTTGGGAAACACTGTTTTTATATTAGTAGGTTGTATGTTTCACCCAGGATGTGACAAATGATAGCAGTCTTGATTTTACTGTCTCTTGAGGTAGACGGGCTAATTTTTTTTTTTTTTTTTACTGCTCGTGCATGTTTTCACACAATTTATGTTTTAGACCTGACACAAGCAGCTTTTGGCTTCAAGCACATGACCTTAGAGGGGCCATACATCTTGCTTAATGGCATGCATAGGACCCACTGGGAGAATGTATATGGGTGTGCATTGGGGGGTTGCCCAATGCCCCCTCATTTACACTGATGTACCATTCCTTGCAAAAGTATTCACCCCCTTTGGCTTTTTATGTATTTTGTTACATTACAGCCTTTAGTTCAATGTTTTTTTTTAATCTGAATTATATGTGATGGATCAGAACACAATAGTCTAAGTTGGTGAAGTCAAATTAGAAAAATATATACATAAAACTATTTTTCAGAAATAAAAAAATGATAATTGGCATGTTCGTATGTATTCACCCCCTTTGTTATGAAGCCCATAAAAAGCTCTGGTGCAACCAATTATCTTCAGAAGTCACATAATTAGTGAAATGATGTCCACCTGTGTGCAATCTAAGTGTCACATGATCTGTCATTACATATACACACATACTCACAGAGGCTGCTACACCTAAGCAAGAGGCACCACTAACCAAACACTGCCATTAAGACCAAGGAACTCTCCAAACAAGTAAGGGACAATGTTGTTTTGAATGCAAGTCAGGGTTAGCTTATAAAAAAATATCCAAATCTTTGATGATCCCTAGGAGCACCATCAAATGTATCATAACCAAATGGAAAGAACATGGCACAACAGCAAACCTGCCAAGAGACGGCCGCACACCAAAACTCACAGCCGGGCAAGGAGGGCATTAATCAGAGAGGCAGCACAGAGAACTAAGGTAACCCTGGAGGAGCTGCAGAGTTCCACAGCAGAGACTGGAGTATCTGTACATAGGATGACAATAAGCCATACGCTCCATAGAGTTGGGCTTTATGGCAGAGTGACCAGAAGAAAGACATTACTTTCAGCAAAAAACAAAATGGCACGTAATGAGTTTGTGAAAAGACATGTGGGAGACTCCCAAAATATATGGAGGAAGGTGCTCTGGTCTGAGGAGACTAAAATAGAACTTTTTGGCCATCAAAGAAAAAGCTATGTCTGGCGCAGACCCAACACATCACATCACCCAAAGAACACCATATTTTCCAGCAATCCGGGACTGGGAAACTGGTCAGAGTTGAGGGAAAGGTGGATGGTGCTAAATACAGGGATATTCTTGAGCAAAACCTGTACCATTCTGTGTGTGATTTGAGGCTAGGACGGAGGTTTACCTTCCAGCAGGACAATGACCCCAAACACACTGCTAAAGCAACACTTGAGTGGGTTAAGGGGAAACATGTAAATATGTTGTAATGGCCTAGTCAAAGCCCAGACCTCAATCCAATAGAAAATCTGTGGTCTTAAACTTAAAGATTGCTGTTCACAAGTGCAAACCATCCAACTTGAAGGAGCTGGAGCAGTTTTGCAAGGAGGAATGGGCAAAAATCCCAGTGGTAAGATGTGGCAAGCTCATAGAGACTTATCCAAAGTGACTTGGAGCTGTGATAGCCGCTAAAGGTGGCTCTACAAAGTATTGAGTTTAGGGGGTGAATAGTTATGCACATTGACTTTTTCTGTTATTTTGTCCTATTTGTTGTTAGCTTCACAATAATAATACAAAAAACATCTTCAAAGTTGTGGGCATGTTCTGTAAATTAAATGAAGCAAATTCTCAAATAATCCATGTTAATTCCAGGTTGCGAGGCAACAAAACACGAAAAATGCCAAAGGGGGTGAATACTTTTGCAAGGCACTGTACACTCTGACAGCAATGTGTTTCCATCATTAAATAAACATAGAAGCATTTCTATCATCAAAGAGAATTAGGCAACATTTCCACATGATAAAAAGAAAGCATAAATAAATCCTAATCTGTCAGACACTTACTACACAGTTCCAGTACCTCTGTAACAGTGAAAGAGGCTTTGTGTCCAACTCCACAAAATAATATCTGGTACTTAGAAGGCTGCCATCACATGGTCTATCTCTGCAGACCAGTATAGTCTTGTTTTCAACAAAGTTTATAAGAGAACGTGTGAACAGTAAGGCCGACAATAGTTGGTGCGATTTTCTTAATAAAGCAATGGGCCCTGATGGTGTCCATCCAAGAGTTCTAAGAGAACTTTGAGGTATAGTTGTTGGACCATTAACGGATCTTTTTAACCACTTTCAGACCGGAACAATTTGCAGCCAAAGGACCAGGCCCCTTTTTGCGATTTGGCACTGCGTCGCTTTAACTGACAATTGCGCGGCCGTGCGACGTGGCTCCCAAACAAAATTGACGTCCTTTTTTTCCCACAAATAGAGCTTTCTTTTGGTGGTATTTGATCGCCCCTGCGGTTTTTATTTTTTGCGCTATAAACAAAAAAGTGCGACAATTTTGAAAAAAAACTCATTATTTTTTATTTTTTGCTATAATAAATATCCCCCAAAAATATATAAAAAAACTTTTTTTTTCCTCAGTTTAGGCCGATACGTATTCTTCTACATATTTTTGGTAAAAAAAATCGCAATAAGCGATTATTGATTGGTTTGCACAGAAAGTTATAGCGTTTACAAGATAGGGGATAGTTTTATAGCATTTTTATTAATAATTTTTTTTTATTAGTAATGGCGGCGATCAGCGATTTTTATTGTGACTGCGACATTATGGCGGACACATCGGACATTTTTGACACATTTTTGGGACCATTGTCATTTATACAGCAATCAATGCTATTTAAATGCATTGATTCCTGTATAAATGACACTGGCAGTGAAGGGGTTAACCACAAGGGGGCAGTGTAGGGGTAAAGTATGCCCAGGGGTGTGTTTCTTACTGTGGGGGGGGGGGTGTGGCTGTCAGCTAGTGAATGCTGATCTCTGCTCCAATCACAGGGAGCAGAGATCGGCGTCACTAGTTGCTAGGCAGAACGGGGAGATGCTGTGTACTTCCGCATCTCCCCGTTCAGCCTTCCCGTGAGACGATCGCGGGTGTCCCCGCGGCGATCGAGTCCGCGGGACCCGCGACCGGCCTCACGGGGGTCCCGACCGGCGCGGGAGAGCGCCGCTCCCGGCGCGCTCCCGATGGCACGGCAGGCATTAAGGAGGGACTAATATATACGCCCTCCTGCCTGTACGTGCCATTCTGCCGACGTATATCGTTGTGCGCCGGTCGGGAACCGGTTAATCAATCTTTCCTAACAGGAGAAGATCCCCATTAATGGTGAACAGCTAATATCTATCCACAAGAAGGGCATCAGTTGTGGTAAATTTAATGGAATCAGTTCTGAAAAGAAGGATCATCAATGACTTAAAAATACACAACTTGCTGGACCCAAAGCAGCATGGCTTTACTGAGGGCAGATCATGTCAGACTAATCTGATTGATGTGCTGTGGACACAGCATATCCTGATTTCAGCAAGGCATTATTGAAAATCATTTATTTTTTATCAAGGTGTACCAGGTATAAAGATATAGTGTTTTTATCATTTATTTTCCTTGAAATTTCTGAACATTGCCAATTTAAATAATTGCGCACACCTCCTTCCAGATAAAAAGCTTATTTCAATATTTTAAAGCGGAAGTAAACCCATCGATTTAACAGTCTAAAAAAAAAAAGGCATGCCGTGAATGCTAACTGCACATTGGCTGTGCTCTCAGTCAAACCATCCAATGGCTGGTGTCATAACGGATCACATGTGCAGCACTGTGGCAGTTGAAGATTAAACAGAGGCAAAGATGGCAGCTTCCTTGGCTGAAAACGATAGGGGGGTTTACTTCGACTTTAAGCTAGTTGTTTTAGAATGTCAAACCTTTGTTCGTTAAATCTACTCATTTTTTATGTGGTGATAAACGAGTGAGTGCTTGCCTTAAAGTGTTTTTCCTGTTTTTTTTTTTTATTTGCCATCTGTATTGGTGCATGTACAGTACTTGGTATTTCAAACAGTGACGTAATGTACAGTAGGTGTCATGACTGGTAACATTTGTAACCATATTTTTATTGTTGCTAAACAGGTGAAAAACTGGAGGAATTTCTGCGCTCTCTAAACAGCAGCAAGCCCCTTTATTTGGGCCAGACAGGACTGGGGAACATTGAAGAACTTGGAAAACTTGGACTTGAACCTGGAGAAAACTTCTGCATGGGAGGTCCAGGGATGATCTTTAGCCGAGAGGTGTTGCGAAGAATGGTCCCACACATTGGTGAATGTCTTCGTGAGATGTATACTACACATGAAGATGTGGAAGTGGGAAGATGTGTGAGGCGCTTTGGTGGAACACAGTGCGTCTGGTCCTATGAGGTAAGATTGTGTATATTATTGCATATTTTATTTCCTTGTTACTTTGCTTTATCTAAATAAGACCTGCAATACTTGACATCTAATTTGGTCTTTTCTTTCAGTCTATATAGTAATGCTGTTATATAATATAAACTCACAATGACATGTCACTGTTCCCTTGGTACTTTTTTGAACCACATTGTGATATTTGATTATTGATATGATAATCTTCTTTGTTAAAGACTGGATACCCCAAATACCACTTCCTTTAACTGTCATCAGTTTTTTTCCCCCCGAATACAGTAGTTTATATTGGTTTAATTTTTGTGGCTTGTGCATAACATCGTAACTGGATTCAGTACGCGCTTAGACTGCCATAAAAGCCATATGAGAGTCTTTAACTGTATTTTAATACTGTATGTGTTGGCTGGTGGTAGAATTATTAAACAGTGCAGCAATCAGTGGAGTATTAACTAGTTTAACTTTGATTTGCATTATACTAAAGAGCTTAGTCTCACCCATAGATGAATGGGTGTGCACCTCATAAATTGCATTAGGGTGTGCACCTAAAAGCTAAAACACACATGTGGGCATGTGTGTATATATATGTGCGTTTGTGTATGTGTGTGCGTATATATATATTTATATATATATATATGTTTTTTTTTTTTTTTTTTTTTACAATGCTTTCTTTTTTTTGTGGGGGGGGGGGTGTTTTATTTTATTATATTAATATTTATTATTATTTTCTATTATTTTTACTTTAGCATATTGTAACATTGGGGTGTTTAACTCAAGTGAAAAGAGGCATTTTTTAATGCAGTGAGTCCTCATCAGACAGGCGTATAGAGTTAAAGGCCTGGTAGCCCACGTTTATTGAAAAAAAGAAAAACACAAAAGTCCATCCAGAAGTCCCACGCAGGGGTTTAACTTCATTAAGCATTCATAAATGAAAAACATACCAAGCCACCTGGCTCTCTTGTCAGCAGTTCCTCTGCTTGATCTCAACAGAGTTGATTCCTTCCAGTCCCCTGGACTCACTGGCTTCCTTAGTCTTCCCGACTCTCAAGGCTGTCCCTCCTTTCCCAGTCTCTGGGCAAAGAATACCCCTTACACAGGGATGACCCCTCCACAGGTCTGTCGTCATACAGCAGCAGCAAGCTGCTCACACTCCACCATCCTCCACTCATTAGCCCCTCATTATATGGTCTGTGTGCAGCTGGGCACACACCTTGCTTGCCATCGTCAAGACCTGGACACAGTTTGAGATCCCATCCAGGACTAGCAAAACCTGGAGAAAACTGACAGAGCAGTTTTCTCCATTTAAATTCTATAGTCTGCAGATATGCAAACTCTGGATCTCCTTTACCTCTAATTTCAAAGGGACAGAGCTTCGCTCTGCCACAATATTTATTTATAACAATGTTTAAATTTTATTTTTTTCAATCCTCTTGGGGGTAAACAGACCCCTGACATCTCCCCTTTGAGACATGGAAAAGGACTGAGGATACACAGAGGGGAGCCGGTGGAGGATACAGGGGACACTTAGGAACAATCAGTGTGGCGGCAGGGGAAGTTTTAATCACCGTGTGCTTCCCCTCCGCAGCTTTCAACTGCTTTATTGAAAGCCGCACAGGGAGATCGGTGATTATAACTTCCCTGGCGCCGCACTGATTGTTCCTGAGTGTCCAGGTATCGGACTAGGCATCGGGAGCATTTGCACGAGTACAAGTACTCCTGCAAATAATCCCATTTACAAAGCAATTTGAATCATCAGAACTGAAATGTGAAGGGAATCTCATTTCAGTAAAGGTTGTTTTAGTGAAGTGTTCACTGAAATACTAATTTCAACTACCGTATATACTCGAGTATAAGCTGACTCGAATATAAGCCGAGGCACCTAATTTTACCACAAAAAAATGGGAAAACTTATTGACTCGAGTATGAGCCTAGGGTGAGAAATTCGCAGCTACTGTAAGTGAAAAAGAGGGTCAACAATGCCCATTGCAGCCTCACTGTGCCCATTTGCATGCCTCACTTTGCCCATTTGCAGCCATAGGTCCCCCGAACTTCAAACTCTGTAGTTAAGGGTTCCTAGATGCCCCTAGCTGCAGCCAATTTGGGGTCTCTGGGCCCAAAGGGTCCCGAAATGACATTGCTGCAGATGGACACAATTGTCTGATTTTGGTGCCCCGTATCTTGGGGCCACTTGGTGCTAGGAACCCAACAATTTGGTGTGCAAACCGAGTGGAACCAGCACTACAATGTATCCAAGTCTGGGGATCCTAGTACTAAGTGGCCCAGAGATACGGGGCCCCAAAGTCAATTCTGAAAATATCAAGCACTTTTCTGCAGCAGAGAATGACATTTTCCGAACCGACTTTGGGGCCCCGTATCACCGGGCCACTTGTTACTCGGAAACCCCAGCTCGGTTCGGAAAATGTCATTTTCTGCTGCAGAAAAGTGCTTGACTCGAGTATAAGCTGAGGGGGGCATTTTCAGCACAAAAAAATGTGCTGAAAAACTTGGCTTATACTCGAGTATATACAGTACTTTTTATCCATATTTTAAGCCTTGCATACATTTTCTGCATGCTTCTAAGGGTTAATTACAGCTCCATAATATCATATTCATTATACTTTAAAATGTAATTAAACACTTCAATGTTTGGGAGCAACACCTTGTTAAAAAGCTGGGCTTAACATCTGAGCGTGTGTGTTTCCTCTTTGATGTGCAATTATGTAGTTACAATACACTCATCAATACTTTGCTCCGCATCATCTTCAAGTATACAAAAAGAAAATCCATAAAAGGCGAACAGCAGACAATCTAAGAAGTGCTAGTTTCTACTTGCTAAAGCACAGAACTTAAAGTGTATCTAAACGCAATAACAAAAATGGAATATATCAGTTTTACCAGTTCTTAGATGAGGTTTCTGCATTAGTTTTCCTTCATTCCAAGCATTTTTTCCTTTGTTTTCATCTGGCAATCCTGTGAATAACACTCTTCCTGTCCTTGCGGGCTATGCTTACTTACTGTAATGTATATATGGAAGGAGCCAACGTTACCACCACCCAGGCTGGACATCAAACATGTCTGCCTCTGTTCACTTCCTTTACAGGAGATGGGAAGATTTGTAGTTCACAGAACTTGAAGTGATTGTAGCCGTATTAGTGCAATTGTGACAGAGAAAATTGAGTACTGTCCGTGATACTTTTTTTATTTGCACTAACATATAATTTTTCATGGACGAAAGCTCGTCCATGAAAAATTATATGTTAGTGCAAATAAAAAAAGTATCACGGACAGTACTCAATTTTCTCTAGTTCACAGAAGAAAGACAAAATTGTTTTTACTATCAGTTCAGCTTACAGGAAGTGACATGAACACTGTATTTCTTGCAAGATTAAAGCGGACCTCCACCCAAAAGGGGAAGCTCCACTTATCTGCCTCCTCCCCCCCTCCGGTACCACACTTGGCACCTTTCTGGGGGGGGTACCTGCTTTTGACAGGTACCCGCTCCCACTTCCAGGTGATCTTACCGCGGTGTTCCCCCGCCGCCGGGCCATTCACAAAGCACAGCACGTTTCACTCATGTGCAGTAGGGAACCAGGTGCGAAGCCGCAAGGCTTCACTGACGGTTTCCCTTACAGGCAAGGGCAGCAGCAGCACCCGAGAGCCAATAGGAGAATTGGCTGGGGTGAAGACACCTGGACTAAGTGTCCTAATATTAAAAGTCAGCAGCTACAATTTGAATTTTTTTCTGAAGGAGCCTGGAGCTCCTCTATAAGAAGTATTTTCTGTATTTGATAAAAATGTTCTGAGCCCGTAAATCGTCACCTAATGCAGTCACCATAACTGGTTGGTTGCAATATATTACATTTTTGTTCTTGGTTTGAACTGTCCTTTAAATGCTATGGGATCTGTGTGTTTAAACTGCTTCTAACCATTTTTTCTATTGGTCATAATGTGCGCACATTAGTGTTGTAATTATACTAGTACAGCAAAGCTGCCACTAAATTTAGCATGAGTGGAAACGCTGGCCAGGGCTAAAGGATGTGGCTTTTGCTAGGAAGGGTGAGGAAGCTTAACTGGAAAACAGTTGTATGTTGAAGGGATGTCATAAAATGCTCACTATAGACCTGATTTTCAACCAAATGTAAGATTAGCTTTTTGTACAGAAAGAAAAAGCTCTAAAAAAAAATGAAATTTATACAAAATAAATGCTCCTTAAGGCTGGGTTCACACTATTGCGTATTGGATGTGGTAGTTGTTCGCTTAACAAATAGGGTAAAGTTGTGGTTACTTTAATTATCCTACCATGTACAAGCAAACATCCTTTTTTTTTTTTTTTTACTTTTAATATATTAATGTGGGTGTAAAGTCTATTTGTTGATTTTTACCTATAGGTAAGCCTATAATAATACAAGTTAGCATTACCCAATTGAAGACTGCAATACGCATATTTAGGAAGTGGCTTTCAAGTTTGTTTTCTTCTGACAAATTTTTTGTAAAAGCTATCTACTAGCGGCTCTATAACTTTAATGCTTTTACAGACGGTAACCCCCCCCCCCCCCCGCTACCCACTGGTGCCTCTCCGGGTCCTCCGTCCCACTGCAGAACCCAGAATGGAAGGTCCATAATCAGCTCTACGTTATAGGAAACCAGGAGCGACCTGTCTTGGTGTGATTAGATACTTTTAAGGGCAGAGGAGACATCTGGGGTCTAATAGTCTTCAGATCTCTCCATAAAGAGTACCTGTCACTGCCTATTGCTGTCACAAGGGATGTGACAGCAAGATAAGTGATAAAAAAAGAGAAACAGTGAGAAACATAAAAAATATAAAAAAATAATAGAGAATAGAATAATAGAGAATAAATAATAGAGAAAATTTTAAAGCACCACCACCCCCCCCAATGCTCGCACACACAAGCGAACGGTCCCTCACACATAAGCAAACAGCGATCACACCACATGTGAGGTATTGCCGCAAATATCAGAGCGATATATATAAAAAAATCTAGCACCAGACCTCCTTATAAATATTGTATTTGTGTGCATTAAAATTCATTAAAGAGTGTTTTTTTTTCACAAAATTTGCGTTTGAAATAACGCTGCGCAAATGCTGTTTTACAGAAAAAGTTACAAAACCCACCATTTTCTTATGTAGTGCCTCTGTGCACATACCGCATGACATAAAAAAATGCAAAACCCACCATTTTATTCTCTAGGGCCTCTACTAAAAATATATATACTGTATAATGTTTGGAGTTTTTTTCTAGCAAAAGAAGTTGATTTTTACATGCAAACAGAAAAGGAATGCACCATATAAATGGTATACAATTCTCCTTTCTAAAAAATGCTATGTTGTTCTAAGAAATTGTCTTAAGTCTCCCACTGGTGTTATACTGTCTTAGCTTTGCCGCATCGTAGAGCTCTGTAGCTGACAGAAAAGTGACTATGTACAGCTTTGACTTTGTGAGAAGATTGTTTACCGGTAGTCAGTTGCAGGTCATTGTACTTTGCATTTCATGCGGCAATATGCTGTGCTATTACAGTAACGCATCATGCAAAGTCAAGAATGTCAGGAAAGCATGGAAGAAATAGAATTCTGTCACTCCATCACAACACATTCATGGTTTATTTATTGATCCCCATACAGAAGCAATTTCAGTTAAGAAATTCAGAGGTTGCCAGCAATGTAAACTAGGATTCTAAAACTTACAATATGTTCTTTGCTAAAGCCAGCAAGTGGTTAAAGCATAACTTCACGGTTATTAGGCACCCCTTACAATGCCAATTATCCATCTATGCTACAGCACTGTCCCTGGCTTCCTCCACAGTCCAGTGCTGATATTTTGTCATTCTGTCTATTTTTTGTGAGCCCAGCCTGATGTTTACACCCCTGAGGGGCACATCATCATGCAGGCTGGGTTGACAGTACTTCAAGACGTGAAAATTAGCACTGGGCGCTACTCAGTCCTTAAAGAATGTCAACCCCTGCCAGATGAGTGACAGAAGGGGAAAGGAAATCCTGGAGTTCGGTTTTAAATTAAGAAATTGATGGTGTCTTTCTGTTGCAGTTATAGCTGTAGATAGAAGTCTTCATAATAATGATGCCCATTACATTACATATGTCAGTGGGCTTTGCAGTACTCTTGGAGGTCTCTGAACAGACCACATTGTACTTATTGAAGATGTCAAGCAGAAAGCTGAGCATAGCTAGTCCTGTTTTCTTCCATCATTGTCCATTAGAGCAGGAGTCCCCAACCACTAAGCCGTGGCCCACTACCGGGTCATGGCCACTCTACAGCCAGGCCATGGATGCGGCAGGGGGCGGGCAGCATGAGTGAGAAAGGCAGGCGGGCGGGCAGATGAGAGAGCCGGGTGGATCAGAGGGGCGGGCGGATGAGAGAAGCAGGCTGGCGAGCAGAGATGACATCATCTCACTCCACCCCCCCTGCATCACCACTCTTCTGCCCTCATTCAGAAATGACCACTAAATAAACCAGTGCTGCCATCAATGCAGTGACAATCCACATCCGGTGGCACTGGCAGGTAACTTGACAAATGACATTCCTCATCTGGTGGCACTGGCAGGCAGCTTGGCAAGTGACAATCTGCATCTGGTGGCAGGCAGCGGGGCAAGTGACATTCCTCATCTTGTGGCAGGCAGTGTGGCAAGTGACAATATGCAGCTGGTGGCAGGCAGCATGGCAAGTGACAGTCTGCATCTGGTGGCAGGCAGCATGGCAAGTGACATTCTGCATCTGGTGGCAGGTGACATTCCTCATCTGGTGGCAGGTGACATGGCAAGTGGCAATCCACATCTGGTGGTAGGTGACGGGGCAAGTGACAACCGGCATCTGGTGGCAGGCGTTGTGGCAAGTGACAATCTGCATCTGGTGGCAAGTAACAAGCTGCATCTGCAGGCAGGCGATGTGGCAGGTGACAATCCACATCTGGTGGCAGGCTACGTGGCAAGTGACATGCTCAGGGCTCCCACTGATTCTGCTTTATGGTGCGTTGAACTATTTCATTTTATATTACAATATAATAATAGAAATAAAGTGCTTCAATCATCCTGACACCATATCAACTATGGTGCTGTGATGATTGAAATGCCAACACCAGCCATTCTCCCGACAAATTGTCAGTGAAAAATAGATTACCCCCCTGCGTGCCCCCCACCCCCAGGCCTTAGCACAATTTTCTTCCATGCAGCTGGTTCCCGGTGCCAAAAAAGGTTGGGGACTGCTACATTAGAGGACATTAAATTCTCCCTATGTGCATAGGAGATCAGTGTCACATATTGACTAAAGGTTCCTTCCATTGTTTTGTGGACTGCATAGCAACCATCAAGTGCAGTGCATGCAAAAGTATCTGAGTGCATATAAAGCATCCCATCTGTTCAAAGACTAATAGTTAGCTGGTTCTGAAGAAAATTTAGGCCTCAACTAACTACAGTTAGTAAAAAGGTAAAAATATAAACCAGTTGACTTGTCTTGTTATCTATAACCAATCGGTTATAGAAATATCCATTGTGTGACCTGGGAAATATTCAAACCATCTTTATGTTTGTTAAATGCTGTCAAAACATGTACAATCCCAGCCACCCTGGTGCGCAAGATTTCTTAGAAACCCACCACCTTTAAGAAATTTGTTCCAATTTAAGAATAAACCCTTGGGAAGTTTATGCATGGAATGAGAGCACAACACACATCAGACCAAGGCTGGCCATGGATAAGAGATGAGTACGGGCCTGACAGCCCTGGTCAATCTCTATCCAAGGGTAGAGTTCACTTTGACAGCTTGGAAAAACATGATTTTGATCGCTATTATTTAACCTCTAAGGCTGATATCAGCTGTTTGCTTAAACCTTAAATCTTTCAATGCTTAAACCTTAGATCTTTCTACTCTATAATAATGTATGTTCAGTCAGATGGAATATACTGTACGTGTTTATGATGTGCTGTCCTAGAGTCTTGCCAGAGTTTAGATTGGATCTGCATTTTCTCCACCTCTAGGTGCACCATGGAAATAATAGGCACAATGTCTAAAGAAAAAGAAATGTCATAGATTTTCTATGCCAGCCTGCATGTAACCAGATTATTATCTAGATGATCACTTGCAGATGTATTTCCAGTCTTAGGTGATTACCATCTATGTATTCTTTTTGGCTGCTGTAGGATTAACTATTATTAGTTAGAGTTGCTATGGCATCTATTTCATTCCAATAATCTAAGAAACTGGCGCATTTCAAATAATTTACATGCCAAATATGTTGATTCAGTGGTACAATAAAAAAAAAAAACTTTTATTTACAAACTGAGCCACAGCTACCAATAAATAAGACAATGCCATAATAAACTCATTATATATGGGCCTACAAGGCTACATTAGTAAACTTTAATTTCCTGGCATGAAAAAAGATTATACAGAACGTGAAACTGTAATTGAAATACAAATGAAGTATGTGGTTTACTGGATGCAAATGCAAAAAATCTATCTATCTATCTATCTATCTATCTATCTATCTATCTATCTATCTATCTATCTATCTATCTATCTATCTACAGTATCTCACAAAAGTGAGTACACCCCTCACATTTTTGTAAATATTTTATTCTATCTTTTCATGTGACAACACTGAAGAAATGACACTTTGCTTCAATGTAAAGTAGTGAGTGTACAGCTTGTATAACAGTGTAAATTTGCTGTCCCCTCAAAATAACTCAACATACAGCCATTAATGTCTAAACCGCTGGCAACAAAAGGGAGTACACCCCTAAGACCCCTTTCACACTGAGGCAGTTTTCAGGCATTTCTGCCTCCCTTGCAGCCCGAGTGTAAAAGCCTGAGTGTTTTTTTAGGCCTTCTTTGGTGTTAAAAGCACCCCGCTAGTGGCCAAAAAGCGCTGCTTAAACAGCGGTAAAGTGCTGCTAAAATGAGCGGCGCTTTACCGCTAACGGATGTAAAAGGGATCTAAGCGAAAATGTCCAAATTGGGCTCAATTTGCCATTTTCCCTCCCTGTGTACCTCCCTGGTGTCATGTGACTTTGGTGTCATCGCTCTCTCTCTCATACTGGTCACTGGAAGATCAACATGGCACCTCATGGCAAAGAACTCTCTGAGGATCTGAAAAAAAGAATTGTTGCTCTACATAAAGAATGCCTAGGTTATAAGAAGATTGCCAAGACCCTGAAACTGAGCTGCAGCGCGGTGGCCAAGACCATACAGCGGGACAGGTTACAGTTTGCTGAAGACAAGCAGACTAAGGACATGGATTACTGGAACCATGTCCTGTGGTCTGATGAGACCAAGATAAACTTATTTGGTTCTGATGGTGTCAAGCGTGTGTGCTGGCAACCAGGTGAGGAGTACAAAGACAAGTGTGTCTTGCCTACAGTCAAGCATGGTGGTGGGAGTGTCATGGTCTGGGGCTGCATGAGTGCTTCCGGCACTGGGGAGCTACAGTTCATTGAGGGAACCATGAATGCCAATATGTACTGTGACATACTGAAGCAGAGCATGATCCCCTCCCTTCGGAGACTGGGCCGCAGGGCCGTATTCCAACATGATATCAACCCCAAATACACCTCCAAGATGACCACTGCCTTGCTAAAGAAGCTGAGGGTAAAGGTGGTGGACTGGCCAAGCATGTCTCCAGACCTAAAGCCTATTGAGCATCTGTGGGGCATCCTCAAACGGAAGCTGGAGGAGCGCAAGGTCTCTAACATCCACCATCCCTGTGATGTTGTCATGGAGGAGTGGAAGAGGACTCCAGTGGCAACCTGTGGAGCTCTGGTGAACTCCATGCCAAGAGGGCTAAGGCAGTGCTGGAAAATAATGGTAGCCACACAAAATATTGACACTTTGTGCCCAGTTTGGACATTTTCACTTAGGGGTGTACTCCCTTTTGTTGCCAGCAGTTTAGACATTAATAGCTGTGTGTTGAGTTATTTTGAGGGGACAGCACATTTACACTGTTATACAAGCTGTACACTCACTACTTTACATTGTAGCAAAGTGTCATATCTTCAGTGTTGTCACATGAAAAGATATATATAAAATATATACAAAAATGTGAGGGGTGTACTCACTTTTGTGAGATACTGTATCTACCTACCTATCTACATCTATCTATCTACTGCATTGGGCAGTATTTTTCTTTATTTCTCTTCTTTTGTTTTTTTAACTAATGTCATGTTTTGTAACAAATGTACTGGAGTTTTTGGACTACTGTTCCAATCTGTTTATTTCTATTCTAAACTTTAATTTCCTGCTTCATATTCACAACTTCCCGACCGGCGTACGACGATATACGTCGGCAGAATGGCACGTACAGGCAGGAGGGTGTATATATAAGTCCCTCCTTAATGCCTGTCCATGCCATTGGGAGCGCGCCGGGAGCAGCGCGCTCCCGCGCCGGTCGGGACCCCCGTGAGTCCGGTCGCGGTCCCCGCGGACTCGATCGCCACGGGGACACCCGCGATTGTCTCACGGGAAGGCTGAACGGGGAGATGGCGAGATAAACAGCATCTCCCCGTTCTGCCTAGCAACTAGTGACGCCGATCTCTGCTCCCTGTGATTGGAGCAGAGATCAGCATTCACTAGCTGACAGCCACGCCCCCCCACAGTAAGAAACACACCCCTAGGCATACTTAACCCCTACACTGCCCCCTTGTGGTTAACCCCTTCACTGCCAGTGTCATTTATACAGGAATCAATGCATTTAAATAGCATTGATTGCTGTATAAATGACAATGGTCCCAAAAATGTGTCAAAAATGTCCGATGTGTCCGCCATAATGTCGCAGTCACAAAAAAAATCGCTGATCGCCGCCATTACTAATAAAAAAAAAATTATTAATAAAAATGCTATAAAACTATCCCCTATCTTGTAAACGCTATAACTTCTGCGGAAACCAATCAATAATCGCTTATTGCGATTTTTTTTTACCAAAAATATGTAGAAGAATACGTTATGGCCTAAACTGAGGAAAAAAAGCAAGAAATAAAAAATAATGCATTTTTTTTCAAAATTGTCGCTCTTTTTTGTTTATAGCGCAAAAAATAAAAACCGCAGGGGCGATCAAATACCTCCAAAAGAAAGCTCTATTTGTGGGAAAAAAAGGACGTCAATTTTGTTTGGGAGCCACGTCGCACGACCGCGCAATTGTCAGTTAAAGCGACGCAGTGCCGAATCGCAAAAAAGGGGCCTGGTCCTTTGGCTGCAAATTGGTCTGGTCTGAAAGTGGTTAAACAAGCAATCCTATAATTTGACAGTGTTCTGATGCAGCTGGTTAACTGACTTTACAGTGTTTTTGCTGTTTTCTTTACTTCTATCCCCTTAAATACAGTGAATTATACACAACTGACTGTATGTCAATTCTAGCATTAACAAAAATAAATTACATCCTTTAACATCAATGTAATGAAGAGGTGTAAATTCTTATACTTTTTATGGTTATGTATGCATGTACATGAAATCTGCTCAGATTAACTGCATTATTGGCAGGGCACATACATTAATGAGCTGATTAATGTTATACCTATTCACCAGTGGCATACTTTGTAGAAATAGATTTACAAAAAAAAACATTGTTGTTCCTTTATATAACCAAATATCTGTCTCCATACATCATATTGGCATGTATGATATTCTTTGATGACTAGACCGTGTTGATTAATGAGAGCATCTCTGAGCTCCGAGTGTAGCTGAGGACAAATGCACCTCTGTAATAAAAATTAATAAACCATCAGAGATTGAGATAAACTGCTTATTGAGCTGCTTAGAGGATTTACATATAATGTCAGTGAGTAGCGATCAGGATATGATTCCTAATGTGCCATTTTGCGGTTGGATTTTTTGTGGGTTTGCTCAACAAAAGTTACAGAAGAGGTAATTCATCTCTGTAGAGCGTTTATGCTCTCTCCATACTAGTGCTAAACCCATGGTAGATAAAGGCACCAACTAGAAAAGGGAGTAGCTGCTTATATAACTATTATTGTTGATTATCAGTCATTTCACAGAGCTTTCAGTTAGGCATTAAAGCTGGATAGGTTTGGGTAAGAAGGAAAGGCATAGCTCCCAACTGTCCCTGATTTCGAGGGACTGTCCTTGATTTGGAGCAATGTCCCTCTTTCCTCCTCATTTCTCCCCCATTTTGGTCAGGTTTGTCCCCTTTAATTGCCTAGCCATGGGGTCGTGCGAGCGCCGCCGGCGGCACGCTCGCGACCCGGTGGCAGGACCAGCGGACCCGATCGCCCCGATCGCCGCTGGTGTCCCGCGATCGGGTCACAGAGCTAAAGAACGGGGAGAGGTCTGTGTAAACAAACCCCTCCCCGCACTTCCTACACTGCCTGTCACTAATCGGCTGTTCCCTGTCATCGGGAAAGCCGATCAGTGATGTCAGACGTCAGCCACGCCCCCTAATGTAAAAAAAAACACACACATCACAGACCATAACCCCTCCCCGCCCCCTAGTGGTTAACTCTTTCACTGCCAGTGTCATTTATACAGGAATCAATGCATTTAAATAGCATTGATTGCTGTATAAATGACAATGGTCCCAAAAATGTGTCAAAAATGTCCGATGTGTCCGCCATAATGTCGCAGTCACAATAAAAATCGCTGATCGCCGCCATTACTAGTAAAAAAAAAAAATATTAATAAAAATGCTATAAAACTATCCCCTATTTTGTAAACGCTATAACTTTTGCGCAAACCAATCAATAATCGCTAATTGCGATTTTTTTTTTACCAAAAAAATGTAGAAGAATACGTATCGGCCTAAACTGAGGGAAAAAAAAGTTTTTTTATATATTTTTTGGGGATATTTATTATAGCAAAAAGTAAAAAATATTGATTTTTTTTCAAAATTGTCGCTCTATTTTTGTTTATAGCGCAAAAAATAAAAACCGCAGGGGCGATGAAATACCACCAAAAGAAAGCTCTATTTGTGGGAAAAAAAGGATGCCAATTTTGTTTGGAAGCCACGTCGCACGACCGCGCAATTGTCAGTTAAAGCGACGCAGTGCCGAATCGCAAAAAGGGGCCTGGTCCTTTGGCTGCAAATTGGTCCGGGGCTGAAGTGGTTAAAAAGTGTTTCCCAGTGCTAAACCTTGCATCCAATTTCTAAATTGCTGCATTTGTACATTTTAAAAGCCAATATAAAGGAATAGTAGCGGTAAAAAAAAGTTCCTGTGGATTCAATTTTTTTTGTTAATTCTCCTTTAAGGGGGTGTGGCAGGGGGCATGTCCTATGCCTAATATGTTTGTTAGTAGGTGTCCCTCATTCCCATCTCAAAATGTTGGGAGGTATGGAAAGGGGAGGAGGGTGCAGAAGCACTATAAGTTAAAGTGTTTGTAAAGGGAATTCTTTTTTAAAATAACAAACTTGTCTTCCTCAACTGCTCTGTGTAATGGTTTTGCACAGAGCAGCCCCAATCCTCCTGTTCTGGGGCCTCTTCTGGGGTGCGTCTGGCTCCTCCCCCTTCTGAGTGCTTCTGGCTCCTCCCCGTTCTGAGCACCCCCATAGCAAGCCGCTGCGAGTAGGCTAAAAAAAAAATAATTAACAGATTCCTTCATCCATACAAGCAAGGCAGATGGAGGAATCCTCCCTGTTGTGCTAATGTATTCTGACATCAGGGACTTCTCTGCTGCCAGAATACACTGATCAGCACTACAGCTGATTGGCTGCAGTGGCTGAGTGAATAAAAGTTTTCCAACAGTCCCATTTGACAGAGCACGATCTACCGATCTGCTTCTGTTGAACAGGGAGGGCTACACACAGATTAAAATTTGCCCAGTCCCAATTTCGATCCATGAGTACCAAGCCTCAGAAATAAGAAGTAGCTCTGCCATATAAAGAGACAATCTAGTGCAGGGGTGCCCAACCTTTTGAAGAGCGAGGGCCCCTTAAGCCCCTTAAGCCACTTGGCAACCAGTCGCGGGCCACAATGAGCGGAGCGGGAGGATGACTGGCCCATGTCCACACTGCATATGCACAGCAAACATGGACACAGCCCATGGGCCCTCCGATCTGCTCAGACAGAAGAGGACGGATCCCCTTGTGTTTTTTTTAACGGATCGAATTGGAAGGGCTGCAGGTGGTTGTAAATGGTCCGTTTACATCTGCCGCTCCATAGAGGTGAATGGAGGGTCTGATTGGGTTCTGCTGATTGTGTGAAAGGGGCCTAAGGCCGCTTTCACACTGATGTGCTGTGGTTTACCCACAACGCAGGCGCAATGCAGCGGTGGCTTTCCTGCAGGTTAGATGCACTTTGCCATAGACTTCTATTTAATCCTGCAGGTGTGGTGCACTTTCTGAAAGAGAACCAAACCCCCAGGAAATAACAGAAGTCTATGGCTCAGTGCAGGTAACCTGCAGGTGCACTGCGGATCAGTTTGAAAGCAGCCCAGTATCCACTGCAAAACAGATATGCCCATATTTACATTGTGATTTTAGTAATACATTTGCCTTTAATACCAGTCTTCCATTCAGGTATCACCAGGTTATCACTCCGTCTGCGACAGGAGGTGGCGCTATACAGGAAGCAACAGCTTATGCGCCTCTGCTCCCTCTGCAGCTGCTTGCTTCCTCTATTGGCAGCTTCATTCACAACACTGATGCTCTGGGATGGAGGGTCGGCAACTCGCTATCTGGACTTGCGGTCCCGCCATCCTAAAACAAGAGGTCGCGGGCCACATCAGAGGGCTCAGTGGGCCACTTGTTGGGCATCCCTGATCTAGTGGGTCAATATTGTATATGTACTGGCATCATTGCTGCACTCACCATAGCATTGGGAACTGTGTGGGAGATTTACTTAAACTGGTGCACACAGAATCAGGTGCAGCTCTGCATGGTAGCCAATCAGCTTCCAGGTTTTATTGTCAAAGCTTAATTGAACAAGCTGATTGGTTACCATGCACAGCTGCACCACATTCTGTGTGCTCCAGTTTTAGTAACCCCCCCCCCCGTGTGTACATAATTTTTATAGCCAAAAAGGCAAAAAGGCATTTTATAATTTTAACAAATGAGGTTGAGCTATGAGGAATGATTTGCTAAAGGCAAATACTTTGCAAGAGAAGTTGAAATCTGCATGAGAATGTGCTTCAATTTCACTTGCACTCATGTCAAAGAATACCCATTGATAAGCAATAAAAAATAAAATAAAAAATAAATGCCCCTTTGCTTGCTTATAATTGAATGACAGAAATCAGCAGAGCTTCCCCCTTATTCCCTAATCTCTGTAGAAAAAACAGCTCATCTGCCTTTAGAAAATCAACCCAGTGGATGGGACCTTCAGATCACATTTGCCTAACAGCGTATTTAGCCCAGTAACTCAGTAACATACTGCTAGTGCTCTAGACTGGGAGCAATATACTATAACACATGGGAATGTATCCCGAAATAGTAAACCTTAAAGAGGAAGTAAACCCTAATGGGTTTACTTCCTCTTTGTTTGCCTGCAAAGGTAAAGCATAATGGACTACTATGCATCGCATAGTAGTCCATTATGTGTCACTTACCTGACACAGAAGCCAGCAAAGTCACCGCTGTCCCCTTGTGTACGGCGCCTCCATCTTCTTGGTGGGTCTCACGGCTCCGTTGCTGTCATTCGACAGCGACGCAATGACGTCACTCCCGCGCATGCGCACGGGAGCCGCCACTTGCGGCATATCGCCGTTGAGAGCGATCTTCTCAGTGCGCCTGCACACCGTTGTCTACAGCGCATGCGCCGTAGACAGCAGTGCCTGTATTTTGGCAAATATCTCCTAAACCGTGTAGGTTTAGGAGATATTTCTTTGACCTACAGGTAAGCCTTAATCTAGGCTTACCTGTAGGTCCAAGTGGTTTGTAAGGGTTTACAACCACTTTAAATAAACAACACCAACCAACTGAAGTGGAGTATAATTGGGCGCGGCCTTTATTATTGGTATAATTTAATTCATATAAACATGTAAACATTCATAGATATCCATGTATCCAGAAATAACTTTTTCACTATTAATCAATATTACCATAAGCAACCCAGTCACAATCATAAAAATGTATATTACCATACCCCTTTAACTCCAAGGGTTGGCACCAATAAACCAGATAATATCCTCAGACCGCGACGAGGGAGGGGGGGGGGGGCTCACAGGTGGGGTCTTGATGGACTGGCACCAGGTGCTTGTTGCACACCTTTATATAGTCTTTTTGACCCTTCCAGAACGTTCTGAGTGGTCATGTGATCTAGCCTTTCTAGAATATTCCTAAAGGTCAGCTGACCTAATCTCAGGGGTCAGCTGACTCCACCCTGCTACCTGACATCTTATTGGTTACCTGTCCTTTCACCTTTATTTTTGAAACCAGGCCGCCCACTTATTCCAGCTGCCTGCTAATTACCTAGGGAAACTTGAAATCTCAATTCTGTCCCATTCCCATGTGCAGGGGGGGGGGGGGCCATAAGACAGACCCCCCTGCTCTCATTCTGTCCAAAGCAGTGACATTTGCCGGGTATTGTGGAATGAATGTAGAAACCAAAATAACATAGAATTATACTTTAAATAAAAATATTCATACTTTGCAGGTATATAATTTAGCTGTATATTAAACATCATCTTTTACGGACAGGTCCAGTAGGAAGCGAGTTAGTGTTGCAGTCTTCATGTAATTAAATGTGTCCACAGGCTTTCTATACACTTCTACCCATTCTGTACTTTGCAGCATTGTGCGTATGTGTTTACCCTCCTCATATCGCTCAGCTTTACATGACAAGAACACGTTTCAGTGCCTGCAGGGATGTAATTACTTGCAGAACAAGGTTGTAATAGTTTCTTTGTATGCTTTTTTGTCATAAAGCTAGCAAAATACACTCCTAATGCCTTGTGTTTGAAATGATAAGCAAGATACATGCACAGTTTTATGGATCTTGTTCCAATACAGAACAGGCAGATAATGAAATGTTACAATATATAAAACCAGATAAATAGAACTTACATCCTAACATTTAATTGAATGTAAATGCTATTGACGCATGTTTACCTTTAAAATCCTGCAGTGCCATGCCAATGATTTCACTCACCATCTTGCATTTGTTTCAACAAATATTATTTTACTTTACATTTGTAAGATTAGCCTAGTATTGAGAAATGGACTTCCATTTTTCTGCATGTTATGAGTGTAATTTGTTATATACAGTATGGTTCCCAAGATACAGATACACCGGGAGGCTACATGGAACGCCACTGTCTAACATATTAGTCTCACTAATCACTGCTCGTGTTCACTTATATTCGGTGCTCAGTAGGAAAATACCTAAGGTACTGTACCAATGTCATTAGCAGAGAATGGTTGTGCGTGGATTAATCTGAGCCACGGCTTATTAAATAAGTAAATTTGTTTTTGTAGTTTATTCATTGGAACATCTTCTTTGATCTGAGAGCGCATTGGCTGTCATCAAGACTAGTTAAACTAAAAGTAAAGGTGTTGCACATAACAACCAGTTTAAGTGTGCTTTCATTTTTTTTTTTTTTTTCTTTTTTAATCTGTTGTAGAGCAGAGCTTTATATTATATATTTATTTTCAAGTTCCACACTGGACAAACAAAAAGATTTAATTTAATGTAGACTTCCATAGACCTTCCTTTCTCTCTCCCACAACTTTGTTTCACTGCCAGTAGCATAAGGTAGATCCGGTGTTAGCTATGAGTCACCAGACTTGTAGCTTTCACAGGACTTTGACTCCCTGTGCTATGTCACTGATTGGCCTAGCACTGTCACGTGGTATAAGGCATATAAACATCCCTATCTGGAAGTACTTCCTTCAGCTTCTGGTGCTGGATACAATGGCAAGGAATCAAATAGTCATCCATATCTGTAAGTACTTCCTTCAGCTTCCAGTGCTGGATACAATGGCAAGGAATCATATACTCATCCATATCTGGAAGTACTTCCTTCAGCTTCCGGTGCTGGATACAATGGCAAGGAATCATATACTCATCCATATCTGGAAGTACTTCTTTCAGCTTCCGGTGCTGGATACAATGGCATAGAACAGTGTTTCTCAACTCCAGTCCTCAAGGCGCCCCAACAGGTCATGTTTTCAGGATTTCCCTCAGATTAAACAGCTGTGGTAATTACTAAGGCAGTGAAAAAGCAAATCACCTGTGCAAAATAATGGAAAACCTGAAAACGTGACCTGTTGGGGCGCCTTGAGGACTGGAGTTGAGAAACACTGGCATAGAATCATATACTCATCCATATCTGGAAGTACTTCCTTCAGCTTCCGGTGCTGGATACAATGGCAAGGAATCATATACTCATCCATATCTGGAAGTACTTCCTTCAGCTTCCGGTGCGGGATACAATGGCAAGGAATCATATACTCAGCCATATCTGGAAGTACTTCCTTCAGCTTCCGGTGCTGGATACAATGGCAAGGAATCATATACTCACCCCTATCTGGAAGTATTTTTGGCTTTAGATGTTTTTTTTACAGTCAATAAACTCTCCAGCATGTTATCCTATGTGTCCATGCACACATAGGCTGTTATCAACTGTTTTTGGCTGGGGTGTTTTTTGGCTGGGAAAACAAACAAACAATAAAGTGGGTTCTGAGAGTAGTTTTTCAGCTATTTTCAGCTGTAAAAACATTGTGGTGTCAAAAAAGGCCTAAAAACGCCCACAAACGCAGATAAACTTCAAAAGCGTGGCTCACCATGTTTTGTAACGTTTTGATCCATTGAAAAAAAAAATGCTAATGCTGAAAAAGGCTATTGCAAAAACGTTGAAAAACTCACTGCAAAGCTACTGGCATTTTTATAACGTTATTATAACGTCCAGTGTGCATGAGGCCTTATACTCTTCCTTACAGGCTTGGTGAGCGAGCTAATGTCCTCCCACTAGAAATTGACGTTCAGCTGCATTTATGTTATCGAGGTAGCAACACCTCACTCATCCAGCCAGCAACATAGCGACCTGTAAAAAAAAAAGGTACCGTATTTACTTAAAATCAGGGGAAAATCATGGGTGCATGTTATACGCCGATCTCCACCGATCCCCCGCCGATCTCCATTGACTGTGAGCAGAGCGGAGCAATCGCCGCTGAGATACACATACCCGAGTGTACTCGGCTCTTCTTGGCTCCGCTCACAGTCACGCCCAGTCCCGCCATTGGACCTGTGTTATGTCCATCATAGGGTGGGAATGGGCGTGACTGTGAGAAGAGCCGAGTACACTTGGCTATGTGTATATTGGCTCCGCCCAGTCCCTGCTATCTCGACAGTGTCGCTCCGCTCGGGTGTCCTGTCGGATAGTGTCCCCCATTGGATACTGTCCTCGGCGGCGCCAATTTTAAATGACGATGGACACTGAGGGGAAAGACTGCACTGGGAAAAGGCTGCACTGGGACAAGGCTGCACTGGGACAAGGCTGTACTGACAAGGCTGCACTGGCAAGGCTGCAATGGACACTGATAAGGCTGCATTGATGGGAATTTAAATGTAAGTTTTTTTTTTTTTTCCTTAAACTTCCATCCTAAAAGTTTTTTTCCTTAAAATTCCCTCCTAAACTCGGGGTGCTTGTTATACGCCGATAAATACGGTAAGTATTTTCACAACACTTTTTAGCAATTTTATTTCTGTTTACCTCAACCCAAAGCTGGTCTAGAAAATAACAGTTGGAAGATAATTAATAGCTGAGGGCTGTAGCTTAGCTCCACTCTCTTTTCCTCAATCTTTTTTTTAAAGTCCAAAGTTTTATTAGAGATCTTAGTAATCTTTACAATGCGCTTGTACCCATAGGCTCCTGTATTAATGAGAAGCACCGTGTCAGGAAACAACTTTGTTCTCCCTGATACTGATGTGTTCTACTCTTCTAATTATTGGAAATATGGGCTCAAGGTGAACTATGTGTTGGGAAATAAATTATCTACGGGTGAAAATTCCAGCTTGCTGACAGAGATTGTAAGTCTAGGATCATAATGAGAAAATGGCAGAAGACTGGTAGAAGGTTGTGTATCTTCAGCCATGTAAAAAGTGCCATTATTTAAAGCCTCCTGTCCGGAGCCTGGAGATAAGATCATTACACCTGCTGTCTGAGCTGACTCCTTACTGATGTGTTTAGTGCAGTATGTCACAGTGTAAAGTGGATCTGCCATGACCTAGACTACCATGAGAATACATTTAAAGCTTCCTAGGAATTACTGGTTTTCATTTACTTGCTGCAGATTTGAAACATTAGCTAATTAAAATCTATGTATTCTTTAACTTATTACATCATTATTTTTCTCTTGCTGACTGTATTTATTGACGTTATTTTTCAGTGTTCCAAAGACAACAAGGGTTAATTTAAAAGAAAACATCACTTTTGCTGAAACTTGGAATAGCATGCATACTTGCTAAGAGCCATATCAGATTTAAAGCTGGACTCCTTTTAATCAGCTAAATGCACAGATGAAATACTGAACATATTTGAGAGCTCTTTTATTGCCAAAAGATTTGTATATCTGTGCATCTAATACTGAGATTTACACATCCACAAGGGACCTGATCTTTCTCTGCTACAGTTTCATAGGTCTTCTGCCCAACCTGAACCTGAGACTGGACAGTGAAAGGATAAGCAGCGTACTGCTGAGCGCCATTTATTTGTGCCTTTTCTATCTGTCAGATGTTTGGTGCTAAGCTTAAATAAAAATGACTTAGCCTTAGCATGCATTGATTAATGCGTGTCCCAGAAGATTGCAGGGAGGGAGGGGTGGGGGAGAGGTGATCTTCCTTCTGGCTCTGCGGAACCCCTGGGAGAAAGTGGGAGCTGGATACCTCTAAAAAGATGGTACCCCCCCCAAAAAAATGACATGCCAAATGTGGCATGTCAGAGGGTCACCGTCACTTAAAGCAGAGCTGCACCCGCACAAAAAATATTAAAAGTCAGCAGCTACAAATAGTGCAGCTGCTGACTTTTAATAAATGGGCACTTACCTGTTCCTGGTTCCAGCGGTGTAGGCAGAATGTGGTCTCTCGCTGCCCCGCCGTCAGGGAATCAGGAAGTGAAGACGCAACGTCTTCACTGCCCGGTCCCTACTGCGCATGCTTGAGTCGCCCCTATTGGTCCCCGCTGTGTCCTGGGAACTGTGTTTCCCAAGACACAACAGGGCATTCTCGGATAGAGAAGAGAAGAGCAGCTCGGATAATGCGTCCCGGAAGTGGGTGCAGATACCTGTATTATACAGGTATCTGCACCCCTCTCCCCCCTAAAAGGTGCCAATTGTGGCACCGGAGGGGGGGAGGAATCCGATAAGCGGAAGTTCCACTTTAGGGTGGAAAACCGCTTTAAAGCGGAAGTTCCATTTTTGGGTGGAACTCCGCTTTAAGGACCAGGCCTGTTTTTTACACTTCGTGTTTACAAGTTAAAATCATTTTTTTTTTTTGCTAGAAAACTACTTAGAACCCCCAAACATTATATATTTTTTTCAGACACCCTAGAGAATAAAATGGTGGTCGTTGCAATACTTTATGTCATACTGTATTTGCGTAGCGGTCTTACAAAGGCAATTTTTGGGAAAAAATACACTTTTTTTGAATTAAGAAATAAGAAAACAATAAAGTTAGCACATTTTTTTAATATTGTGAAAGATAATATTACACAGAGTAAATTGATACCCAACATGTCATGCTTCAAAATTGCACCTGCTTGTGCAATGGCGACAAACTTTGACACGTAAAAATCTCCATAGACGACGTTTAAAAATGTCTACAGGTTACCAGTTTTGAGTTACAGAAGGGGTCTTTTGCTAGAATTATTGCTCTCGCTTTAATGATTGTCGCAATACCTCACATGTGTGGTTTGAACACCATTTACATATGCGGGCGCGACATACATATGCGTTTGCTTCTGAGCGTGAGCACGGAGGGACGGAGCGCTTTAAATTCTTTTTTCTTTGTTTCTTATTTATTTTACTTTTTATTTTTACACTGTTCCTTTAAAAAAAAAAAATTGGATCACTTTCATTCCTATTACAAGGAATGCAAACATCCCTTGTAATAGAAAAAAAAGCATGACAGGACCTCTTTAATGTGAGATCTGGGGTCAAAAAGACCTCGGATCTCACATTTGCTCTTAAATGCAATAACAAAATAAATGTCCCTTTAAGGCCGTTGGGTGAAAGTGACGTTTGATGTTGTTTCCGTCATCCAACGGCATTGAGTCGAGTGGAGGCCATCATTCCCACACTCAACTTTTCTGCCTCTCAGGAGAAAGGAATGGATCGTCTCCACTGCTACCAGTGGCTCCAGTAAGCGGCGGAGATGACTGGATGATAAAAGTGATCTTCCGGCGAATTCGCTGAGGAGACCGCTTTTATCTTAAAGCGGACCGCCCGCCCGCTGTTTAAAATAATACTGGGGTTAAGGCAGCTATCTGCTGTCATAACCCCGGTATTCAACGTCAAAGTACCTACGTATAATGACGGTGGGTGGCCTGGAAGTGGTTAAGGTAAGTAATTCTCTCCTTTACATCCCCAATAGGCTAAACAAGCAGAACATCTTGAATAGATAGGGGTGGGAAAAATACTTGTCAGTTTTTTAAGCTGACTGAAATGTAGCGTTACCTGTTTCCTGATCCTTAGTGGGGATGGGAGCTATCAGCGAACTATCAGGCCTCATAGCTACCAGCTACACAAAGTGTCGCCTAATGGATGTCAAAGTGAGACTGTAGGTCAATGTTCCCTCACCACAGGGCATCAGGCAGAGGATGCCTAACTTGTTATTGCGAACGTCATTTTTAGGATCGGATCGCATTCCATTTGCATGAAAGTGTCCTTATTCATCGCAAGTGAGACATTCTACTTACTTTTTCTACATTATTGTTTATACATAATACATCTTTGTACGATTAAAGTTTGCCCTGACACATACCTCAAACCTGAAAAAGTAATATTCTAACTATTCCAAAATGAATGCAGAGGTTCTAAAAATATCTTCAGGTCACAAAGGTGAAAAAAAAATGCAGTTGCATTTTCACTGGATCAATTCTTTGCTGTGCTCTTTCCTATAAATTGTATTAGCTATTTATATTTTGTACATTTCAAAATACAAAGTACTATTGTTGGCAACTATCATCAGACTCCGGTGGAAGGTTACAAATGTTGGGAGATATATTATTTCTTTGTGACATACTGTTGCTTTGTAATAAAATATGTTGCCAGATAACATACGGTTGCTACACTGAAATCAGAACTTCTGATCTACGTACTCCAGGTCAGTGACTTATAAAATATTGAAGCTAATGGATCAGTATGACTGCAACAAGCACTTTCAGAAGAATATGTCAGCAATGGCAGCCCCTGTCATTTTTCAGCACTGGTTTCCATTAAATGGGCTTAGTATGATCTTAATAGCTATACAACAGAAACCGATTTGTCATTCAGGAAGGTGTGCTCACTCAAACATATATCATGTACCTAATGGCCACCCATACACTCCTAGCCTGTGGGATCTTTCCATGTGGAAGATTCTGATCTTAGTACCTTACATTTTCATTACAGTACATTTTTAGTATACTTAAGGTTGTCTTAGTTTGTGGTGCAATGTAATTGTTCATTTTAAAACCATATTTTTTTCAGCTAGTACTTGCACAAAAAAATATATATATGCCTCAGAAAAGGGGACCATAAGTAGATTTTGTTTTGATTCAGCATCACTGCTAAGTTACAAAATAAAGATAATTTAGGTGCAAATAACTACCTAATTGTTCTTGATTCCACATGACTCCAACAGCCCCTTGAATGCAGAATAGTTTGAATATGTAGAAAGCCTGTGTGGCTCCCCCTCCTCCTGAGCACATCACTGTACATGGATACATGGAACCTGGTATACCAGTGCCCCAGAGATGTGAATCTCGGCTTCAGCTACAATACTAGATAATGTACTTACAGC
The DNA here is from genome assembly GCA_028564925.1 of Lithobates sylvaticus. Taxonomy (NCBI): domain Eukaryota; kingdom Metazoa; phylum Chordata; class Amphibia; order Anura; family Ranidae; genus Lithobates; species Lithobates sylvaticus. Next base: position 179,534,418 of record CM053026.1, read on the forward strand.
AAGTATACGATCTGCCAAAATACATGGAACCTGGTATACCTAGCGTCCCAGAGATGTGAATCTTGGCTTCAGCTACAATACTAGATGATGTACCTACAGCAAGTAAAGGATCTGTCAAAATACATGGAACCTGGTATATCTAGCATCCCGGAGATGTGAATCTCTGCTTCAGCTACAATACTAGATGATGTACCTACAGCTGGTATAAGATCTGCCACACCAAAATAAAAATAAAAAGTTCTACAGTTAGTGGGTGCTGGAATTCACATCAAATCCTTTTTGCACCTCCCCAGAAGGAAGCCATAACTTACAGCTGACAACAAACTATTGTTGGGATTGTCTGGAGAGAATATTTGGACATTAATGCCGCGTACACACGACAGGACTTTCCGGCAGAAAAGGTCCGACAGTCTTCCCGACGGACTTTCGACGGAGTTACGACAGACTTCCGAACGAACAGACTTGCCCACACACGAATGAACTAAAGTCCACTTGAAAGTCCGTTCATTTTGAACGTGATGACGTATGACGGGACTAGAAAAGGAAGTTCAATACCCAGTAGCCAATATCTGCCCTTGCGTCGTATTTGGTCCGTCGGACCAGCATACAGATGAGCGGTTTTCCAGATAGGAATTGAGTCCATGGGAAAGATTTGAAAAATGTTCTATTTCTAGGTCCGTCTAAATTTTTTAAAGAAAAACGATCGGATTATCCCACACACGATCGGAATATCCGATGGAATGATTTCGTCGGACCTATTCTGTCGGAAAGTCCGGTCGTGTGTATGCGACATAAGATTTAGGTAAGGTTCAACATGTTGAAAATATTAATGAAAATATAATGTTTGCTGTATTTACGTATTTTGACGCATATGCATGTTGTTTTTTTCTTTGAATAGGAAGCTTGTATTATGAGGATTTATTATCACTATTATTGGGGAGTTTCTTAATAAAGGTTAGCGAATTTTAAAAAAGTAATTGGATTGCGTGTCTTCTGTTTGCTTTGGACCCAGGCACCTTTTCAGCTGCTGTCACACCTGTTGCTATGTCACTGTCCTCCTTGGCATTGCGAGTGGGTGTTACCATCCTCAAATAGAAAACAATATGTTTTCTATTCCAACCCCTCTGAACAAAGACATTGAACAGTACTAAACAGTGCAGACACCTTAAGTCATGCCAAAAATGGTGTTAAACGAGCCAAACAGTGGGGGTCTGGGAACACTGATTCCCAATTCTACAAGTGAAGGTGAGGGACTTCTCAGGGTCTTTATTAAAACAATACTGACTTTAGAATAAAGATATTTTAAAACTATTATCACATTTTTCTGCATCTATCTATCTATCTATCTATCTATCTATCTATCTATCTATCTATCTATCTATCTATCTATCTATCTATCACTGAGGTTTTAACAAATCTTCTACTAGAAGAAATGTAAAAATCTTTCTAGCTTCATACAAATCATACACATCAGAAATACTCAATAGTATAATGTGTAGTATGCGTACTTTTTTCTAATAAAGTATTAACATCTAATTCCCTGACTCCTTACAGAAATCCCCTTAATATGTATATAGTATCATCTTTAAACGATATGTTAACACTAATATTTAAGTTGTAGGTAGAGTTTTAGGTCTATGATGCCTTTTGGCTTATTACATATCGTTTGGACTCCATCACCTTTGCTCGAGGCTTTGTTCCTACTCACCTGTAACAGAGACGTTGCCACTCCTCTTAGTCCATAAATGAAAATAAAATGTGGATACCGCTCTAGTCTGCTGGCTCACAAACAGGATAATGTCCACCCTAATGAGGTGCAGCTGGTGCTGGCTCTTCTCACGATAGAGAGAAAAAGAAAATCTGGATGGCCGCACTTCAGCGAAGCTTCTTTATTTGACGATAAATAAAATCCAAAACAGTCTTAGACAAATCTTAGAAGATACAGTAAACAGCATGAGGGGCTTACGCGTTTCACGCCTCAAAGGCGCTTAGTCATAGCATATTATAAATGAAAATAAAATACAATTCCAACAGACAGCAGTATGCCCTCTATGTTGCCATGCTGGGTCTGCAAATAGTTAAACATCACTCTCCCAATCAACATTGGTTATTTTAGTAAATAGATAGGAAAGCATATCATATTTACTTGTTTTATACTTTTTCTTTTACATTTCTTCAATTACTTCCTGGTCTCTTGCCTAGGCAAATTATGTCATACAACCCAGGAGTCTTCAGGAGGGGAGGGGAGAAAGAGGGGTTCTCTTAGCTAAGCACACTCTTCTGCATGCATGTTTGAGCCAAGGACAAATGGAGTCCAGAAAGTAATTGCTACATTAATTATTTGCCCTTATTTAAGATGGCCATGGCCAGAAATGCTAGGGGGTATTTTTCAAAGTGATTTCTCAACAAAATAAAGCATAGAGACATGGATGGATTGGGGAGTTTGCTTTGAATATTAAAAATGAATTAACTAGTGTTTTTAGTTATGGTGACCAACGAGCTGGGATGCTGAGAGATGGAGGAGACCCAGTGGCAGGATCCATAGTGTTTAGACTGCCTGTCTGACACTTGCTTCTGGTAAGTGCACACCTTGGCTATGGGAAGGGCACATATTCACTATTTGAATACCAGCACATCACTTTTATTGGAACGTGGTGAATTAAGAGATTATTGGAAACGGCACTAAGTGGAATTGGCATACATGCACTGTTTTGGACTTGTCTGGTATCCAAAGAGACAATATTGAGAACCCATTGCATTTATGGTTTTTAATTACTTGTAATCTGTATCTGTAGCTGCCTTTCCAGTGACAAAACATATACTTGTACATATACTTGTACATATACATATACATATACTTCACTCATTTTTTAGCAGTGATAAGTTTAGAGGTCTCACCATCAAAGACCCTGGGAGAAAACATCAGTTTTGGTGGACGAATGCCTTTCTGCAATACACACTTGTAAGTGGCTGAATTGCTGCTTTTATTTACTGAAACACGCAGTTATCTGGCAGAGTCATCATCATTAAGTAAAATATGCTGAAATAAGGAACACAAAACAGATGAGTACAGGGGAAAACCGAGCTGCCGACCTGAGCTAAATAAGCATAATTTCAAAAGAATTTGCTATTTAGTACTACAGGACGGGCTATTGTACTTATAAGGCATACACATAAAGCTATAAAAAGACATTCGGCTACTATATAAAATAATTGCATGATATGGCAATCTTGATTTACCTAATGATCAGCAATGATTTTGTGTCAGAGAATTAGGATACCACCAAACAAATACTCCCAGGGATACCATCTGTTAAATTTGCTCAAAAGAAGACAAGGGACACTAAACTGCATTGCTGAGTAAGATGCCTTCTAAAAAATGGTGCTTATTGTTGTCTAGAGAGCATTATAAAACAGGAAGTTAATTTTTAGTGTCAGACTGACAGTAGGAAGAGTTTGGCCTTTGCCTGTCCCATCTGTGGGTTTAATTATAGCAAACTGAGACCTCAGCATGGAAATATTGGTGATCTTGTTTAAAATTAATTATCAGTTGGAATCAGTGGAAATAAACTTGGTTCACAAGTGAAATATTGTCTGTTTTTGCTTGGTCACTGCTGTTTCCTAAACTACTTGGAAATGGAATATCTGAAAGGCAGACATTGCAGCAAAAGAAATCTATAATGAACGATTGATGTGAACACTTGGTTATCAGTTAAATGATTCATGCATTAGCTCTCCTTACACAGGGCACATCTATATTAAAGAAGGCATAGTCACAACAGCTGGAGCAAGGAAAGTGAACAATTTGGCTCAGAATGGTTACTGCAAAGCAACACTAATACCCTGTACACGCGATCGGACCTTCCGACAACAAAACTGACAATTTTTTTCCGAAGGATGTTGGCTAAAACTTGTCTTGCATACACACGGTAACACAAATGTTGTTGGAAATTCCAAACGTCAAGAACGTTGTGACGTACAACACGTATGGCGAGCCAAGAAAAATTAAGTTCAATAGCCAGTGCGGCTCTTCTGCTTGATTCCGAGCATGCGTGGACATTTGCGCGTCGGAATTGTGTACACACACTCGGAATTTCCTACAACAAGTTTTCTTGTCGGAAAATTTGTGAACCTGCTCTCAAACATTTGTTGGTGGAAAGTCAGACAGCAAATGTTCTATGAAGCCTACACACGGTCGGACTTTCCTACAACAAGCTCACATCCAACATTTGTTGTCAGAAAGTCCGATCGTGTGTACGGGGCATAAGAGATAAAAAAGAAGCTGACTTATCTTGTGTGATAAGATGAAAGCTGTGGTCAGTTAGAAATTGAAGTAACTCCCCATCATGTAACGCAATGCTGTATCTTGCTCTTGTCTTGAACTTTGTCTGACACAGTTACTGTTTTCCTTTTTATGTTTTTTTCAATAAAAACTTTTGTAAACAAAAAAAGAAATTGAAGTACTGTCTATTTAAACCCAATTATTAAATCTCAAATACATTTTAAGATGTTAAAGCTGAACCCTGAGTTTGATATTAATTGCATTGCTACATTGGTTCAGCCTAGACCAATATAGGTATGCATATCTCATCTGAAATAACTCTGTGGTAGTTAACAATCATGGTGGTAGTCAACTGTACTAGAGTGATTGTCATGATCTTCTAGGCCCTGTGCTGAGCAACTGCAACTGCATAGTGACTATGCTCAGCGCCTCCATCATTCACAGATCACTTTGTACTTTTCCAATAGATAATAGGTCTTATCTGAATGGATTGCCCCTTATCATCACCTTGTTCAATAAGTGAATGCCTTGTATTCTTTGAAAAAAAACACAAGGCATTCTGTAAATGCTGAGCAAACAACCCCATATGGTCAGTATATAGAGAGAGATAACCACCACTCCAGGATAATCCTTCAGGGCGAATGCTCCTACTCCTGTTTGGGAGCCCCAGGTGCTGGCTAATAACACAGCAGACTTGAAGTATCAGAAAGGACTCTGGACGAAGATAAAAATTCAATGAATTTATTTAAAAAGCAGGAATCACATCAATCCACAACACGGCAAAGCAAAAAGGGGGGGCACAAAGCTGATGCGTTTCACACTATGTGTAGTGCTTACTCATAGCTTGAGTAAGCACTACACATGTCCAGAGTCCTTTCTGATACTTCAACCCATATGGTCAGTATTCAGTGAAACAGCTGCCCGGCACAGGACCATTGTCATTTATAGCAACCCTGCATCCCCTGTGGGCATCATCCATGGTGTACATGCTATTGCAGTTCACCTAGGAATGGCCAACCATCATAAATTACTCCTGCTCACTGTGATGTCATCACTGGGGCTGAAGCTTTGCTGTAAGGCCTCGTTCACATGGATATACCACTGCATACACTTTTGTGAAGGCCATGTTTGCCTTCAATGGAATGTTCCGTCATCCCCATGCAGTCTCATTCACTTCAATTGGGATGTGGCTACATGGATAAAGCTGTTGCTCCCAATTTGAATTTGTTGGTTTGGGGCATAACCCCAAAAACACACGGCTTGCATTAAGGGCTGTGCATCTGCACCCACATGGCTGTCAATTTTCCCAATAGGAACTTTAAGTGTCCCACACACATTGCACAGATATGTTCCATTGTTGTCACCATTGAGAAACCCTTCCTTAGAAATCACATGCAGTAGAACAATGCAAGCAAGCCGCAGAAGAGCAGCATTATTGAAAAATAACAAAGGATAAAAAAAGGCAAAACACAAAATATTATTTAAAAAATAATGATCCTAATCCTTCTTTTTTTTTTTTTTAACACTCTTTATTTACAATTTTTTTTTAAGGGTTGGACAGGAATAGATAGGGGTCTCCACAGCAGTACAAACAGCATTTAATATCAGATAACTGACATAGATCTCTAATAGGTCCTTTATTTCTTGGAGTCCTTGGTGTGGATGCCAATTAATTAGGTGCAAGAACATTAGCTTATTCAATCGAGATAAACACTAAATTTCCCTTGAGGTGCGAAAACCTCAAGTTTGAAATTGAATTTGTTTTGGAAACATTCACATAATGTGCATATGTAAAACTGAAATAAAATTAGTGTTGTTAATTGTGAGTTGTCAGTTGAAAAATGTTAACTTAATATCAATAATAAAAACTATCCATATTTTGTGATTTAATCCTTAAAAACAACTTAAAATGGTACCATTGAAATTCCTATTTGCTTCTTGACTAATTTGGTTTTGCAAGAAAATAAAACGAATTAGTCTTGCAACTGATTCAATTAGTTGGTCTCCTTCCCTGCAAATTTCAATTAAGTAAGTTTCATTTACCGTATTAGTAAACCTATGATCACCTAACTAGTGAAAATGTAATTATTGAAAAAACAAATTATTGCATTTTAAATAATTTAACAGGTTAGCAAATTAGTTATTAGATATGGCATATCTGTCGTTTGAATTTCAAAATGTAAAATCATATATTCATTTACACATTGTATTTCAATTATTTCTAGCCTATGTCTAATAATCTGAGCAATCTTAAAGCAGAGTTCCGCCATTTTTTTGATTTTTTTAAGTCAGCAGCTACAAATACTTCAGCTGCTGACTTTTAAAATATGGACACTTACCTGTCCAGGGCGCCCACAATGTCGGCACTCGATGCCAATCTATCACTCGGCTGTCGGGTGCTGGCGCCGCCATCCTCGGAAAGGGAATCAGGAAGTGAAGCCTTGTGACTTCACTTCCTGATTTCCTACTGTGCATGCACGACTTACACTACGCTTTCCCACTGGTCCCTGCTGTTTTCTGGGACCCGTTTGTCTCCCAGAATACAGCGGGGGGGAGAAGGCTCGGGTATTGGGTATCTATGCCCGGAAGTGGGAGCAAAATACCTGTATTAGATAGGTATTTGCTCCCTCCTCCCCCCTGAAAGGTGCCAAATGTGACACCGGAAGGGGGTAGGAACCAGAAAAGCGGAAGTTCCATTTTTGGGTGGAACTCTGCTTTAAAGTTTGTAAACTCACCTTATGACGTTCCCCGAACATTTACTTTCTTGAATTCTGTGACACGTATTCACTATGCATATAGACACTGCTGTGTCACACATTTCACAGAGCCAGCCTTCTGAACTACTTTGGTGCTGTTGGGAGGAGTTTCAGGAGGAGGAATCAGTACAGGAATCACAATGTACCATAGGATATGTAATCCTTAGCAAAGGAAAGTAAACAGCAGAGGAGAAGCTGCAGAGGATGCAGAGAATCCAGGAAGTTTTGGAAAGAGATGGACAGCAGACAGGCAGCACTCACAACATGAGGAGATTTTTGTATTGTATTTGTTTGTATCCTCACCTCCCACTTGTAAGTCTGTATAAGCCAGTAGAGTGGATCACATCAGTGTGATGTCATCCAGAAACTCCCACACAGCTGGCACCTAATGCAGAAGTTTCCCTCCCTCTTCCTCTAGGCAGGGGCATCTAATGGGATGATGCTAGGCAGAATACAGGCCCCAGGCCAGAAACACCATATTTAAAAAAAGAGTACAAAATTGGTGTACACTTTTTTTTCATGGGACAGCCTCCAAAAATTGGAGAAATCAGATGTCTGGTCATCCTACCTTAGACTTCTCTTTTACATAACTCCCATACTTATGAGTGATACTTATGTCTTATGGTTATGTAAGCCATGTTTCTAAGTTGGTTTGTGTTTTCAACATATGTATTTAAAATATTAAAAGGCAAGGAGTAATATTATATAACATTAAAGATGCCTAAATTATTCAATTTTTCATTATATTGCATTAAACTGCAAAGTTTTATTTGATTCAATGCATCATAATTTGAATGTAGTACTTTTAATTAAGATCATCATGCTGAAGAGAATATTGCTGATCACTGCTCTGCACACCTGGTATCTATAAGAGTCTAATAAAACTGAAGAGCTCTGCCATATTTTATTCACACTCTTTTTTTCTTCTGTCTTATAACTCAGTGGTTCAGGCAGTTGGTCGGCTTGCCACTTTGATTAACTTTGACAGATCTAACAGTAATAATTGTGAATCTGTCCTGGTGGGACCTCACAAAATTCCTGAAGATCTGTAAATTTGTGTGTATTTTAAGCAGGCATGCAATTGCTGTAGTAAAATAGCAGTACTATTTAATGCATTGTATTGGAGATGGAAGTGGTTGTTAACAGTAAACGGTGTTGACGGATAAGTGCACTAAACTAGCTCACTCTCTCCCCTTTCTCAAATTCATAATTAACCTTGCAATTGTGTCCAAGCCCTCTATTCTGCTGGAGATCTTTTCTGTAGCTTCATATGGGGTTCTATGGGCCCACTTTCCAAGTGTCTTCTGCCTTAGGTGACAGTCATTTCGAACCCCGTGTGTAGCGTGCTATCATGATCAATCCATGATACATATGTACATGCCAGCACTATGGAAGTCTATATTGGGGCAGATGATCAAAAATTGTGGAAAAATTAGTTTGTTGGGACTTTTGTGTTTCCTGGATTACTTGTTTATCTCGTTGTTATATAAAATGGGACTGTGACAGTTTTTATGAGTATAGGAAATGTTTCTCACAGTATCACATACATTTGTTTTCTTTTGCACTATAGATTTCATACTTTGGTAGATATATTAAGCCAAACCACATCAAAATTATACACACTCTGAGAAATTAGCTTCCATTAGAATGGTTCTGTCAGGAGTGGCATGTACCACGTTAACTAAGCAGGTAAACCTGCTTCAGGTCTACCTGTGCCACCCGTGCCTGTTTATTTGAGTGAAAAAACAAAACTAGTGTGAATCTGCCTCTAATTAAAAGAGTGATTATTACAGTCTTCCAAATAGACCTTTCAAATGGGATGTTAGTGGACAACTCACTTTTCTCTCTCTGCTTGTGTAGTGATTACACCACACAAGCAGAATTTTCACAGGGTTAACAACCCTCCTCCTCCCTACCGCTCTGAGCTGAGCAGGGAAAGTGAATGGACAGAGAGATGGGAGCATGCGGCTACAGCTACAGCTTTCCATTCTCTGTGCTGCCTGTCACAGACACAATAGAACAGAGAAATGATCACGCTTAATTAACAAATGGGCCTGGGTGCCTTTCATTAATTAGGAGCAGCATCTGCTCTATTTTTATGTTTAGAAGAGTTGTGCAAGCTTGAAAGTTTATGATAAAATAATACTTTTCACAACTTTTAAAGTCAAGTAATTATGAAATGTTGCCTTTTAGTATTTTGTATTCTTCTTTTTAGTTAGCAGCATGTGGCTGCTTTAGGGCCTTTTCACATGGGGTGGAGTCTGTTCCACTCAGCAAGGGATCTGTGAGCTGATCGCCTGCTGATTGGACCTGAGTGGACAGATGACACATCCATGTCTGCCCAGTTTCTGCAGAGCGGACACAGACAGAGCCTACTCTGCTCTATGGGCAACTACAGATGGAGTCCTCTCCTGATTTTTTTTTAGCTGGCCTGATCAAAGCTGGAGGTAGACAGGTGTAAATGGAAACAAGTCTGTTTACAACTGCCTATTCATATAAATGCATGGACCTTCCGATCAGGTCCGACTGAAAAACTGACAGGCGGACTTGATCACAACGCCTGTCTGAAAGGGGCCTTAGGCTGCTTTTCACTTATTCCAGGGCCTTTTTTGCCCCTGTGAATAACAGAGCCTGTTGTTTATGGAGATCATTAGCTCAAGCAGAAATCACTAGCCCTATCCACACTTATTATCAGATGCACTATCCCTGCTGGCAAACGCCATAGTTTCAGATGACCATATAGTAACATCATCGTGCTCCTGGTTCTCCAAACTCACAGGTTTTCAGGCAGTGATGCCCCTTCTCATTCTCAGGATCTCGCCTGAAGACCCATGACGTTACCCTCACCTAGGTACTGGGGTATAAGGGGGGTATTTTGTATATATTTTTTCTTTTTTTAATGTGTAATGCAGTTTTTACATGGGGATAGGGGTATAGCAAATGAGCGGACCTTGTATTTATATGCAAGGTCCACTTTAAAGGAAATATGCTGGGTCATTGAAGCAGTTTTATTAACCTCTCTAGTGGTAATCCCGAATGGGGCTCGGGGTGAATTTTCATTACCAAAAACGGTAACCCCGAGCCACACTTACCTTGTCCCCAGGATCCTGCAATGTCTACCCGCTGTATTCGCAGGCTGTGTCCCCTGCTCAATCTATCACTGTGCCGGGCTCCATTCCCTGCGAGCGACACAACGAACAGGGACGGAGCCCGGCGCCAAATTCAAAAAGTGCAAAAAGCATAATACATACAGTACACTGTAATCTTACAGATTACATTACTGTATCAAATAATTTCACCTCCCTTTTGTCCCTAGTGCTTTGTCCAATGCCCTGCATGCAGTTTTATGTTATATATACTGTTCTTTCTGCCTGGAAACTTGAGATTGTCCAAAGCAACCAAAAAGTGTCCCGTTAAGTCAAAAGCGGTTTTAGACAAGCTAGAAAACAGCGATAGTAAATTAGAATAACTCGAAAAATTGAGCGATAGTGATTTGTGGGGAAATTCGTCATCAAACACTGAACGTAATGACAGAGACAATTCTGCAACTGAGCAAATTTCTGTGTGTTTGATTTGATTACATTATTAAATAAATTTTTGTATTATAACAAATAATAATATAATTATTTATAGTTATTTATTATATTATAATTTATGATTTTGTGTTTCAAACTTTATCATACCAGGGATGTCTACTAGACTCTTGTTAGGACAGATTTAATGTAGTTATTTCTAAGAATTACAGGCCTACAATATAAAACGCCAAATTTCCATGCAAAACAATGTACCCTTTTCAGCATCAAAAATCAGACATAATCATACCGTCAGGGAGAAGAGAAAGAGTAAAGAAGTTGAGAATCTCCACTACCTGATCATGCATTTATACAATAAAAAAGCGAACAGGAATTTGCTTTTCACATGGTTGGATAATTGTAGTAAATATTTTCTCAGAATTTGTCAATTCCTAACTCCTTTAGTAAATTAGCCTGGACATGTGGGGTGCCAGTGTTCCATTTCAAAATGATTGCTGTCTTGCTTGATTCATTGCCTTCAACATTTTCTGGGCCATTGACCTTAAACAAGTATGTAAAATGACAGTCCAAGCATACCTTTTTTTTGGGTCAATATTGAAGTCAGAAATAACCAGGCAACTAGCATTTTTAGATGGAGATCAGAAAATGCAGTCATCATAGTTTCCTCAGCACACTGTTCTGACGTTAGTAATTGCCAAACAATGTGATAGAGGTGTCTGAACTGTATTATTATTTCCAAACTTATTTAAAGACTCCATGGGTAAATCATTTCATATCCTAGCGGTACCAAGTTTTTGTGTTGCTAGGCCCATAGTAGTCACCTGATTTGCTACAGTTAAAAGTGCAGCTGTGTACAATTAGACTTTTTACCTATGCTATTTTGGGAGATTCTGTAAGTACAGACAAAAAATAGCTGTTGCAGGTAAAAACTACAGGTACATACCTGCTTCAGCCTCCAAAAACCTGCAGGTATAGGCAAATTCCATATCACTCGAACAGGAAATATGTTGGGCGGTTTAAGAGACTATTTAATATCTGATTACACAATAATGATTACCAGCAGCATGGACCCAGCATGGACCCTTTACAAACAACATCTATCATGTGCAAGGGAAAATTATGATTGACGTCAGCACAGCTAACCCAAGTTCACTAAGCTAAGGGAAAATTCCCTTGCAAAGTAAAAATTCACTTTGCAAAGTTAAAGTGGAGTTCCAGGTTGACCCTAGCTACTCCTAAAATGACTTCCCGCTCCCCACTCACGCCTATGCTTACTAACCTGTGTAAGAAAATGTATATACTTACTGGTTTTCAGGCCACTCCAGTCTGGTCATGTGTTCCGGCTCTTCTGAGTCAGCCTGTGCCAGCTGCATGGGAGAGAAGGGAGCGCAGACAACGGATTGGGCCAATGAAGCCTATAGGTGATGTCATCACTCCAGGTATAACCAACCGTTGTCAGAGCGCTCTCTCCTGTCCCCTTCAACTGCCGTTGGCTGACACAGGGTAGATCATGTGGACCGAAGTGGGCTGCAAATAGGTAAGTAAATACATATTTTTTTACACAGATTAGTAAGCATAGGTATTAAGAGGGGGAAAGGGACAGTTTTAGGAGTAGTTTGGGCTAACCTGGAATACCACCTTAAAGGAAAAGTAGGGTCAAAGCTTTTTTAGCCCTACTTCTTATGGATCACAGAAGTGCAGTTCGTTCTGCACTCCAGTGAAACATTTTCAGCCGACAGTGGACTACAGTTCACTGTCGGCTGATGTCACTCAGCCGATCCAGGCTCTGAAATGATCCCAATTTTACAGTTGGGATCCACCCACATGCCTGGAACCGGCAGCTGGCTCAGCCTCTCTGCGAGCTGTTGGCAGACTGAGCGAACTGCTCCTGCCCCCTTCACAACTGGGCTCTCCAGTGAGAGCTGGAGGGGCGGAGCAGAGAACTGGTGACTGACAATCACCACTCTCTACTCAGAGCGGAGGGGAAAACTCAGCATTCAGCAGTGTTTGATTGCTCAGTTCTGAGTGCAGACGTGGCGGGGAACAGATGTTGCATCGGATTGATGCTGCATCCACCTAGGTGAGTATATTTTTTTATTTTTTTTGAAAACTCCATACTTCTCTTTTAAGATGCTCAATTGCATAATAAATCGGCCTCAATGACTTTTGACATACTTATCCTGTAGATGGACATTTTTACTACAAGCATTAGCCTTTATACTTTGTGTATGTATGATCATCCTCTGAGACATTTATAATTTAGCTAAGACTTAGTTCAATAAAGGCTCAGGATAAAATGTTAATATTGTACAAAGAGCAATCCTTTAGAGAAAGACCATTCTCCCCCAAATTGCTATCTGCTGTAAAGGTTATGCTGACACAGATATTTATCTTTTTAGTGGAAACTGTTTTGGGAAAAAAAGATAAAAAATTTAGATGTTGATGCTTTTTTGTAAAATGTCATACAGACAAAATCGCTAGACATTTTTCCCACTGTAATTTTCTGCTAAATTGTGAATCAAGAAAGGCACGCTAAGGGCAGCACGGCACAAATGTACATCTTACAAATATTTCACATAGTATATTCCTTAGCCGGAACTGAATAGATGCCTAAGCAAAACATGGACTACTTTCCAGAGCCACAGTTCAAGAATCTGAGCCGTGTTTAAACAGACCTTTTATTTCATAGTGAAATATCTGACCTTCCTCACTTATTCACCACTCGCCAGATCAGTACAATGAAGATGTTCATGAACACATGCCAACAGGTATTTGGCCTTCGCACAAAAATAACTAACAACATTATCTTCTACCGTTTATTGACCAATTAGAAGACTATTAAGTTATTTCTTTTCTATTGACTATTGTCCTATTAATGAAGTACACTATTGTCAAACTCAATGCTATTTTTATGTGCTTTGATAAGAATACATTTGAAAGCTGTTCTTCAATAGGCATTTTTTGAGGAAATTTCCAAAGGTGAAAAGTTTAAGCAGGATGGACCAAACAGCAGTTCTTACCTATGACATTTTCCTGTAGCATTGTTTCTCTTTGTTTACTTGGATTAGGACTAATACACAGAGCAAATTTCTTTCCTGCAACCATGGTTTTGTTGATTCCCCCATCAACACAGACAGTGTTGATGGGGGAATCCCTCCCGTCGGGCCATTGTCTTCTGCCAACAGAAGGACAGCGGATGCCTTCCTTGCCAGAAGCCACTATCGATAATTGCAGGTAAAACCTGGCATGCTGGTTGTACCCAAGTTGATCAATCAATCCACTTGGTACACTCAGCATGCCCATAAATGGTTTGACTCTCGGTCGGTTCCTGCTGAACCAGCCGATATTCAAACCGTGTATGGCCTAAACAATGTAATTTCACAAACATAACATTGAGACCAGGGACACAAATCTTGAAAGGTGAGCTTTGGCAAGCCCTCCTGGATCACACTGTTGATTATTGAGGCCACATATCATATTAAGTCACCATCATTGATGTGCAGGAACCACAGAGTGGGCTCTTATATAATTAGGGCCGCAGCTTTCTGAGATCAGAGCAAAGGACGACATTTAGTACAATGTACAAAGGCAAAGGACAGATCCCCTGTCATGCCCCCAGTCAAAAGGAACATGAAGAATTGTAACACAGAAATGTTTTATTTTACTACTCCTTTTTTCTTTATATTGACTTTTTAAGCAAAAATGCATATATATTTATACAGTATATATATATATGTCAAACAAATGGTTTAGAGTAGTATAACACCTCTAGAAGAGAAACTGTATATTTATATATAAGATGGGGCAACCGAGGAGAAAAAGGGGCAATTTTTTTTCCAAAAGAGAGACAGTTCATACAACTGAAGGATAGTTGGAAACGATGCTTGTTACTGCTTCAGAATAATGCATGATATGCACATGAAGATGAAAAACTGCTATAAAAGTAATAATGTGGAACCTATTATCTAAAACCAATTATTTTCCCACAGTTTTCTTCATTTTAATTTCCCTATTAGAAAAGATTCAAATAAAATCATATGCATAACTTGGCAAACAATGATAGCTCTCTTTTCACAGATAAATGCTTTTTTAACACCCTGACGTTTCTATACACTCTGTTGTGTTAAGTGAGCATGTCTGGGTTTTTGCTATATTAAATTTTTTAACCTTGCTTTTCACATCTGAATTGATGGTGTATTTATTTTCTTTATTCTTACTTTCCTGATTACTGCAATGCTTGGTAACATATTATATACAGTTAGGGCCATATATATTTGGGCACAGGCACAATTTTCATACTTTTGGCTCTGTATGCCACCAGAATAAAATTAAAACAAAACAATATAAATGAATTTGAAGTGCAGACTTTCATCTTTAATTCAAGTGATTGAACATAAATATAGTAAGTATAAGTACTAAATACAAGTAATAAAGTACAAATTTTAGAAACTGCAACCATTTTTATACATAGTCCCCCCATTTTTCAGGGGCTCAAATGTAATTGGACAAATGAATATCATCATAAATAAAATGTTCAATATTTTGTTTTGAATCCTTTACTGGCAATGCCTGCCTGAAGTCTGGGACCCATGGACATTACCAAAGCCTGTCTTTCCTCCTTTCTGATGCTTTGCTTGCCTCTAACTGCAGCTGTCTTCAGTTGTTCTTTGTTTGTGGGTCTTTCTGCCTTTAGTTTTGCCTTCAGCAAGTGAAATGCATGCTTAATTGGGTTGAGATCAGGGGATTGACTCGGCCATTGCATAATATTCCACTTATTTTCCTTCAAAAGCTCCTGGGTTGATTTTGCAGTGTGTTTTGGATCATTGTCCATCTGTACTGTGAAGCGCTGTCCAATCAACTTTGCTGCATTTGGCTGAATCTGGACTGACAATATATCTCTAAACACTACAGAATTTATCCAGCTGCTTCTGTCTTCTGCCACATCATCAATATAAACCAATGACACAATGCCACTGGAAGCCATGCATGCCCATGCCATCACACTGCCTCCACCATGTTTTACAGATGACGTTGTGTGCTTTGGATCATGAGCTGTTCCAAGCCTTCTCCACACTTTGTTCTTCCCATCATTTTGGTACAGATTAATCTTCGTTTCATCCATCCAAAGAATGCTTTTCCAGAACTGGTCTGGCTTTTTTTGTTTTTTGGCAAAGTCAAAGCTGGCTTTTCTATTCTTCAGTCTTATAAATGGTTTGCACCTTGTGGTGAACCCTCTGTATTTGCTCTTGTGAAGTCTTCTCTTGAATGTAGACTTTGACAATGATACACCCACCTTCTGGAGAGTGTCCTTCACTTGTCTGGATGTTGTGAATGGGTTTTTCTTTACCATACAGAGGATCCTGGGATCATCCACCACTGTTGTCTCCCGTAGATGTCCAGGCCTTTTTAGGTTGCTGAGCTCACCAGTGCGTTCTTCTTTCCTTAAAGTGTAGCAAACTGTTGATTTGGCTACTCCTAATGTTGCTATCTCTCTGAGGGATTTGTTTAGTTTCTGAAGCCTTACAATAGCCTGTTTCACTGGCATAGACAGCTCCTTTGAACGCATGATGTAGGTTCACAGCAATAGATTTCAAATGCAAATACCACACTTAGAATCAACTCCAGATATTTTACCTGCTTAATTGATGAAAAAATAATGAAGGAGTAGCCCACACCTGGCCATGAAATAGCTTTTGATTCAATTGTCCAACTACTTTTGGTCCATTGAAAAAGGGGGGATGGCTATTCTTAAGAGCTGTAATTCCTAAAACCCTCCCTCCGATTTGGATGTACATAACCTCAAAAGAAATCCTTCCGGGGTCTCTTCTGTTCTTGCCGCTGTCGTCGCTTTCTGCGCCGCCTTCTTCTTCCGCCTTCTTCTTCTTCTTCTTCCGATGTTGACACGGCCAGAGAGAGCGACGTGTCAACATCGGAAGAAGAAGAAGAAGGCGGAAGAAGAAGAAGAAGAAGGCGGCGCAGAAAGCGACGACAGCGGCAAGAACAGAAGAGACCCCGGAAGACCCCCGAAGGCGGATCGAGACCCCCAGACGACGGCGGCGACGACGAAGAAGGTAGCCGGACTTCTCCGCTCGGTAAAAGAGCTAGGTAAATGGCGGAGGAGTCCGGCGAGAAGACCCCCAAGACGGAAAAAGACCCCCGGAGCAGTGCAATAAATAATTTTTTCAAAAATGTGTTTTTTTACTTTACATTTTACACCTTAGGTGAATTGGTAGGGGTACATCGTACACCATACTCATTCACATAGGGTGGGGGCCGGGATCTGGGGGCCCCCTTATAAAAGGGGGCGAGAAGACCTTGCTCGCAGTCTCCGCTCTATTTCATCCCAAAGGTGTTTTTTCGGGTTGAGGCCAGTTAAGTTCCTCTACCCCAAACCCGCTCATCTATGTCTTTATGGACCTTGCTTTGTGCAGTGGTCCAAATCATTTGGTGGAGGGGGAATTATGGAGTGATTTGTTTTTCAGAGGTTGGGCTTTGCCCCTTAGTTCCAGTGAAGGAAACACTTAGGTGTGAGCATACCAACAAATTTTGGACAATATCATGCTCCCAACATTGTGGGAACAGTTTGAGGATGGCCCCTTCCTGTTCCAACGTGACTGCATACCAGTGCACAAAGAAAGGTCCATAAAGACATGGATGAGGGAGTTTGGGGTGGATAAACTTGACTGGCCTGCACAGAGTTTTGACCTCAACCCGGTAGAACACTTTGGAATGAATTAGGGCAGAGACTGCGAGCCAGGCCTTCTCGTCTACATCAGTGCCTGACCTCACAAATGCACTTCTGGAAGAATAGTCAAACATTCCCATAGACACACTCCTAAATCTTGTGGACAGCCTTCTTAAAAGAGTTGAGATAGTGACTTCCGGATCCGGCGCCGCATGGAGTAGCTGAGTCTCCTCACAGCTCCCGCAACACGATCCCTAAATCGGCTTAAAAATACCTGCCCGACCCCCTCCTGCTGCCTGCAGCACACTCGGGTGTCCCCCGACCCCCTTACGTTTTCAGATCGGCGCATAGGAATACCTGCAGGGTCGCTTATACGGCCGTGATACTTCACCCGGCCTGAACGCTAAATTGAGGCCCCGGTCGCGGCCTACACGGACCGCGCCGTCCGATCCAGGGCCAGCTAACGTTTGCTGAATCTCCCCCTGCCGCCTGCTGTCTCATCGGGGGTCCCCCTCACCCTCGGCCGGAACTATTTCTCCCACAAAACCGGCATTATCCCGCGAACGGCCGCAACGCCCGGACCGGCAATAGCCGCAAATCGAGTCCCCGGCTTCGGCCTTCACGGACTGCTACTTCCTCTCTAGGGCCTGGTAAATACCTCCCGGACCCCCTCAGGACGCCTGCCGCCTCACCGGGTGCCCCCCCAGTCTCACGAGGTCCCTCCTGGGCCGTATTATTAACACACACCCGCAATCGGCCACATACCCGCAAATCGAGGCCCCGGCTTCGGCCTTCACGGACGGTTGCTTCATCTTTAGGGCCTTAGAATTACCTCCCTGACCCCCTCCTGCTGCCTGCCACCCCACCAGGTGCCCCCCCCAGCCTCACAAGGAACCTCCAGGGCAAAAAAAAAAAAAAAAAATAGCGCATACCCGTAATCGGCCATTTCAAGTAAAAAGTAAAGTACCGGCCTGACCCCTCCCGGCACATTCTGGCCTCCTCCTTGGGGGACCCCCACCTGCCCATGGACCGCTTTGTGGAGAAAACAGGCACACGCTCTCAAGCGGCCGCACAGACTCACCCGACCCAATCTCAAGTCGAGGCCCAGGTTTTGGCCTCTACGGACACCACGACAGACGAACCAGACATGGAGGTGAGCTCCCACACTCAATCTCCCTCCTCACTTCAGTCCACCCTCTCCCCGCATGCCACTTCCTCATCATCTAACCTGGGGGACAGCAATACTGACCGTATTGCCCAGGCTGTAGCTGCTCTCCTGTCCCCCATGATAACCGCTTCAGTAGAAAAGGCGGTGGACGCGGGGATGAGGCAAATCAAAGCACAATTAGGAGAACATTCTACCAGAATCGATGAGGTTGAACACCGCCTTTCAAGTCTGGAGGAAGAAGTTTATCAGGCGCAAACCACCGAACAAGCACAGGACAAAACGAATCAATATATACTCCAAAAACTGGACGATTTGGAGAACAGATCCAGGAGGAGCAATTTGAGATTTGTGGGGATACCAGAATCATTACAATCATCAGACCTCATGGAATTCTGTGCCAGACGCATCCCAGAGGCGATGGGCCTTCCTGGCCCGTGCAAGGTTGAAAGGGCTCACCGCATGGGAACCTTTACCCCTGACCGCAAATCTCCCCGCCCGATCATCGCAAAGTACCTCAATTATAACGACAAGACCACTATCCTGCAAAAATTCAGGCACACCAGATCTCTCCAAATTGACGGTATCAAGATCTTGATATTTGCAGACTATTCTTTGGAGGTCTCAAAAAAGAGGAAGGCATTCCAACACGTCTGTACGGAATTGTACCAGCGTCAGATAAAATTCTCATTGGCATTTCCCGCCACTCTCCGTCTCAAAGCCCCCAATGGGGATCAACTGTCCTTCCAGGACTCATCAGAAGCCGAAGTTTTCCTGCGCTCACTGCGATCTGACGTATACTCTGACCCCCAGCACAAAGCCTCTCCAAATAATCGCCTTCTGGATCAACGAAGCCCGAGGAAAGACTCCCCGAAACGTTTCAGGTCATCTGGACCTGTACACCGCAACTCTCCACGCTAACATGACGTCTACTCGCCCGTCTTGCTTCTCTTATGTTCCCAAGCTAATGCTTGCTACATAATGCCTATTGCTTACTTTAACAGTCGACTCAGGTATTTGGCTCATTAACAAGTGACTGTTTTTTTTACTACTGTTTATGGTATTTAATATTCTCTCGCTTCTCCTCTGTCTCTTATTATTCCTGCTACACCTCCTATAGCCTCACTGTGTAGGCGCTCCTCCTGATCCCTTACATGCGTGCGGCCCGTCATAGCGGCTTCAGATAGTCACTGAGTTATCAAGGGCATGCACTCATCACAGCACGTGGATCGTTAGGGAGAGCTGGTTTACACAGGGACTCTATGCGGAAAAAAGAGAAGTTCTTTCATTGTTTTGTTATGGCTTGGTTAATTATTCCTGCCTTCCCCTCCTCCCCCCCTCTTCTAACCCTTCTTCTCAACAACACCCTTCGATCATCAGACACTCAGGTAACACCACTTTCTCATGACCAGTCCACCCTGATCCACACAGTCGTTTCCACACTTTTCCTCAAGTCTCCACATGCTATGTATAATATACCCTCCCATAACACACACTCGACCTCACCCACATGAGAGTCACCTCCTGGAACGTGAAAGGTCTTCGGTCTCCCTTCAAGAGACTTAAAATACTTCGTCACCTGAAGAGACTAAAAACTGATATAGCCCTGCTCCAGGAGACCCACCTAACTCCCCCTGACTTCCAACGCATGAGAAAACTCTGGGTGGGCACTGTCCTGGGCTCAGGTGCGCTTGATCACAAAGCAGGGGTTATCATTCTGATCCACAAAAATCTTCCCTGCGAAGTGTTATCCGTAGACACCGACAGCCAGGGTCGCTTTATCTCTATACACCTAAAGCTGGGAAACAGAGAACTGATGATATCCAACATTTATGCCCCAAACAACCCCGGTAAGCAATTTCTCTGCGAGCTGTCCACCTGGCTGCTACGTGCCCCGATCATACCACATATAGTTGGGGGAGATTTTAACACCACACTGCACCCAACAGAGGACAGATCTCACCCAAAACGATTGCGATCACCACCTGCGTCTTATGACCATACACACTTCGCACACACTATGGACTCCCTTTCCCTCCAAGATGTTTGGCGACTTCACCACCCAGCAGACAGAGAATATACCTTTTATTCCAACCCTCACAATATCTTTACTAGAATTGACTACCTCTTTTGTACTGACAACCTTATCCCAATGGTCTCAGGGTCTGACATCCATGACATCGCCATCTCCGATCATGCACCCATCTCAATAACACTAGACACTCCTGACTTACATCCCTCTCCTCAGCTTTGGCGTTTTCCCTCCTATCTCCAAAATAATGCAAATTTTCAACAGTATATGGAGAGAGCTTGGTCGGAATACTCTGCAGCCAACTCTCCTCATGCGGAAAATCCGAACCTTTTCTGGGAAGCAGGTAAAGCTTTCCTCAGAGGCCGTGTCATCTCTTACGCTGCTTCTTTTAAGAGAAACACCCTGACAAACTATAAGAAAGCCAGTGCAGATCTTCGCCTGGCACAGCGATCTCTCTACATTAGGGACTCCCCTGAAAACAGACAAAAATGGCACGCAGCAAAAGGGTCTTTCGACACCTGGGCAGATACCCTTGAGCGAACACATAGAGCCCACTTAGAGGCCTCCCTCCACAAATTTGGCAATAAAGCCGGCAAACTGCTAGCAAGACTCTGCAAAGGTCCTTTCCGACCAACACACATCACCTCCCTACGGGATTCTTCAGGCACCATAAAATCCTCACAACAGGATATTAACAAAGTTATGCTAAAATACTATTCCGCGCTCTATGCCACAGACCCCATAGACTTAAACGTAGCTAATTCCTTCCTAGACAGATTATCCATACCTACAGTCTCTTCCTCCCAACTTGACGCCCTCAATGCACCTATCTCCTTGCCCGAAATATCGACCGCCATTCGAAAACTACCTCCCTCTAAAGCCCCGGGCCCAGATGGATTTACGGGGGAATTTTACAAGACCTTACATTCTATTACTGAGCCTGTTCTCTTCACAGTCTATAATGGTATCTGGTCCGGCGGTCCATATTTGCCAACTGGGAATCAGGCCATCATTAAACTACTCTCTAAAAAAGGCAAAGACCCCCAAGAACCAGGCTCTTATCGTCCCATTTCTCTCCTCAACTTAGACGTAAAGCTACTTTCAAAAATAGTAGCTTCCAGATTAGCCACCATTATCCCCTCTCTGATTCACCCAGCTCAATCAGGCTTTGTGAAAGGAAGAACGGCCACTATAAACATCCGGAAAGTTATGACAGCACTGGAATATGCTAAAAACAACCCGGGGGGGGGACCATGCCATCATCACCCTGGATGCGGAAAAAGCTTTTGACAATGTCAGCTTTGAGTGGCTATCATTGGCCCTATCAAAAATGGGCTTCACAGGCCCTTTTCAACACCTCGTACAAGCCATGTATGCGTCTCCCGCGGCCAGGTTGGTGGTGGCTGGCCTCCTCTCGGAAGAATTCCGTCTCTATAAAGGTACCAGACAGGGCTGCCCCCTTTCCCCTCTTCTCTTCAACATTGCACTAGAACCCCTCTCTCGATACCTCATTCAACAGGCCCCACTACACGGTATCAAAATAGGCTCCCAAGAACTCCGCACATCACTTTTCGCAGATGACATCCTTATTTTTTCGACAAACCCCTCCTCTGACATGCTCACCATTAAAACAATATTTGATGAATTCCGTCTCTGTTCGGGCCTTCGCATAAACTACAGCAAGAGCGAAATCCTCCCCATAGGCACTTTGTCTGTCCCTCCCTGGGCTCGCCTCTCACCCTTCTCGGTGGCCAACTCCCACATTACATATCTAGGTATTAAGATAGGGAAATTACCCTCTTCTATCTACCACCTCAACTATCCCCCTTTGATAACAAAAATTACTCAGGAATTGGGTAACTGGATGGATCTACCTCTTTCGCTCCTGGGAAGATGCCACCTAGTAAAGATGGTCAGTTTTGCTCGATTATTATATCCTCTCCAAACAATCCCATTGCTTCTGAAACACAAAGATACCTCAATCCTAAACAAAGCCATCTCCAAATTTCTATGGCACAACAAACGACCACGTATAGCCTTTGCTAAGCTTTTTCTTCCCAGGCGCGAAGGAGGGATTAGTCTCCCGAATATTAGAGCCTATAACCTTTCTTGCCTTTTACGGATAGGTCTGGATTGGATATCGCAACGCTCACACTACTCAAATTACTCCCTGGAATCTTCAATGACCCACCCTTACTCTTTGGCTGCCCTACTCCACTGCAGGTGGAAATCTATACCCCCTCCCCTACAACACAATCTTCTTCTCAGAGACACGGCTATAGCTTGGAGGGAAATAAGAAAAACGCTAAAACTATCGCCTTTTCTGTCCAGACACCTCCCGATTCAAGGAAACCCTAGCTTCCCACCGGGACTGGATTACAAACAATTCTCTGTATGGCGACAAAAAGGACTGACAAACTTTTCCGCCCTATGTAACATGGACACAGGTCGCCCCCTTCTTTTCTCTGCCATCGCTGAAACCTTTTCCCTCCCTCATTCCCATGCGTTACATTACGCGCAATGCGTCAGTTTCCTGAGGGATTCCTGCAGAGAAGAACGCAAAAGATTTCGTACATCCTTCACGGATCTACTACTACAAAATGACTCTTATACAATCTCGGACATATACAAACCGTTCTTGTTGAAGTCTACTCCCTCAATTGCTTCATCGTCGGTAGCTAACTGGGGTAAAGACTTTCCAGACTCAGACATAGTGGGAAAGATTATGCAAGGTTACAAAAAAACGCTTCAACTGATCCCCAATGAGATTTGGAGAGAAACCCAACTGAAGATACTACACCGGGCTTACATACCCTTTCTCTCAGACAAGAAAGACTTAGATGCAGCCAGCTGCCCCATGTGCCGCCAACCTAAACCATCCCTCTCTCACCGATTTTGGTCATGTCCTTCTATCTCCTCCTTCTGGACTCAGGTCATATCCTTTATTTTCGACATAACGCTGTTGAAACTGCCCAAGGACCCCCTTCTCCTGATCTTCGGATACTGGGACGATCAACTGTTACCGTGGTCCCCTACCACCCACTCTCACCACAAAGACTGGGTATTGATTGGTCTCTTATTAGCCAGAAGATTGATTCTAAAAAACTGGACCTCTTCTCACTGCCCACAGATATCACAACTTATAAAGGAGCTTTTGAATCTACTTCACAAAGACAAACTTAACACCGACTTCAAACAAGTGAAATCCAACGTACGTTTCTACTCCAAATGGTGGGCTTTCATGCATTCAACCCTATCAAGTGAGGAATTACAAAATTTTGAAAATTTCTCTTTCTCCTACTATGGTCCCCACACTATCACTCCTGCAGGAGCTGACTCTTTTGCCGTCAACCCTTCACGTGTGACTACAGCCGATTCAGACGTCGTCCTCCCTACTCGCACTATCTTACCTCCGTCGAACTCATCCAACTCTACTATGCACGTGAGCACACATCCCGTGTCTGTCTCCTAGCCCAAGAGGCTTTCATTCTTAGATTTCATCTCTCTATATCCTATGAAATACGTAATGGTGTTGTTGCCCCCCCCCCCCAATCTACCCTCCTCCTCTCCTTTTGTTTGTTCCACCAGTAGCTCTCTAGGGTCTCTCGATAAGGATCCATTCAGTTACTGGAACATGGTTCTCTATTAGTGTTTTGAAACACCTGTTACTTTTACTCTTGTTACTTATCTACACCCATGTTTGTAAGTGCCTTAACTACTGGCTTATGGTTATTACTTTGAGAAAATGTTGTATATCATCTATTGTGACTCCATGTATTGCCTTTCCTTTCAATAAAATCTATTTGAAAAAAAAAAAAAAAAAAAGAGTTGAAGCTGTTATAGCTGCAAAGGATGGGCCATATTGAACCCCACGGACTAAATCTGGGATGCCATTAAAGTTCATGTGTGTGTAAAAGCAGGCAATACTTTTGGTAATATAGTGCATGTTAAGAGACTCTCTGTATATGGCTTCATGTTTCTCTTATTACTGTACTCCCATATTTTGCAATAAAAACATATTTGAATAAAAATTATACTAAGGGACCCCTTGTAATTCCTGTTACAGGATAATAAGTGTCTCTCAATAGTTCTTCTGCATTATAATACTGTCAAACATGTTGCTAATGGAGACTACCAGCAATTGTGAAAACACATATTGTGAAAGCTTGTTCCACCATTGTCACTGATATATACATTATCCTTGGCTAAGTGGGCACCCATTGCTGGGGTGGATGCACATAAGCAGGAAATGCCTGCAAAGTGGTTGGATATACTTTCTTTTGCAGTCACTACATACTGTATATACTGTATTGGTCCTCAAGCCTCATAGGTGAAGCTGATAGGTAAGAACCATGCTTTAGCAGCCGGGAAAATAGTGTTTTATCACTTAGGCCCCTTTCACACTTATACGACACGACAGTCGTACGACTGTGGATCCGACTTTGCCCTGTGACTTGAAATCCGCCTAGCGTCTGACTTCAATGTCCAGAGATCTGACTTTTATCCCTGACAATACCCCCTTTTTAGGGGGAACGCCACGCACAATGTAAAAAAAAAAATGGCGGGCCCCCAGATCCCGGCCCCCCACCCTATGTGGATGAGTATGGGGTACATTGTACATTGGCATCTTTTTTGTATCACTACATTGTACCCCTACCCATTCACCTAAAAAAAATTGGCAAAAATAAAACACAGTACACAGGTTTTTAAAGTAATTTATTAGGCAGCTCTGAGGTCTCTTCCGACTTCTTCCCCCCTCTCTGGCTCTTCTCCCTCTTCTGGCGATGTCTTCTGCCTCCTCCACTGATGTCTACTGCCTCTGCCGGCTCTTCTCCCCTCTCCGGGTCTTCTCTGTTCTCCGCTGATGTCTTCTAGCCCTCTCTGGTTCTTCTCCCTCTGTCCGCTGTCTTCTGCCTCTGCCGGGTCTTCTCCCCTGTCTTTTCGCTCTTTTTCCCGGTCTTCTCTGCTGTCCTCTCCCAGTTGGACCAAAGTAGTGCAGGGACTACTTTAAAGTCGGCATGACTTGAAGTCGTACTTATATGAATGGTAGTCATTGGAAGTCATGGGGAACGACTTGTCATGCGACTTTGCAGTCCCAAATCGTAGAACAAGTCGTACAAGTGTGAAAGGGGCCTTAATAAGTTGTATTGTCCAGCACACATTTGTTTACCTGTTCACCTACCCTTACAGCCAATCTGTCTTTTTTTAAATCCAATATGACATTCAGAGTGAGATACTTAACATCAATAGTGTGAGCCAGTACAGGTTTAAAATATTAAGAAGCCTGTATGTACTTTCTGCAAAGTAGTACTTGACTTTTACAGAATATTTCTTGAGAGTGGTGTATATGACCTCGAAGAGATGTTCTGTTGAACTTTTCTGACACCAGTAAAATTTGTATTTCTGCTACAACATGATAAGATAAGCTTAATTTTTTTTGGAAGCACAGCTGTAAATGTGTATAACAGAACCTCAAGGTCATTTACTTTTACCTCCTACAAAAAAGACAAATTTGATTTTCGTGTGACATTTAGTCATCATGACTATAAAAAATCAATTATGTAATTTGCATTGGCATTACTGTAAATGGCAGCATAAATGAACAATTTCCTAGCAATTGCTGCTGAACTTGAAGCCTGGAGACATAATGTAACATAGGCGCAAAGAAAAAAATATTGTGCAGGTAGAACAGCATCTTTCAACTTTAAATTATAACATTTAAAGTGCAAAGGCATGACTTTTCTAGTTTTTAGAAGTTAGGGTCAAAACTCTTAGCAGTTTATTTATTTATTTATTGCTATTTCTCTCCCACTGGTAGGATTTTCCTTCTCTCCTTAGCCAGAGAACTGAACTGAAAGGAATTGCCGTGTTGGAGAGTTTTGCCGAAAGAACAGGTGCCTCCACTGAAAAAATTAACCTCACCTCTTGATCTGATGACGAGGTCCAATTTTTTTCTTTTATTTCCCCTCACTTTCTGCCTGTTTGTAAACAGTCATCATGGCATATAGAGAGGGGATCTTTCCAGTGGGGAAACAGAAATAAAATCTTGACAAAAGGTCTAACTTTCTATTAAAAACTGAAAAATGTGACTTTACATACAGTTTTACCCTCCTAGGCAGGGCTTGAGCCGAGGCAGAGGCACAAGGGGCACCAACCTCAGGCACCATGCTGAGAGGGCACATCTAAGACAGGGGCCTTTCCTACCCCTACATTAAGGCCCCTTTCACACTGGGGCGGGAGCCGCGGTGACGGTAAAGCAGCGCTATATTTAGCGCTGCTTTACCGTCGTTTTAGCCGCGGTATTCGGCCGCTCGCGGTGCGGTTTTACCCCCGCGAGCAGCCGAAAAAGGGTTAAAGACCCCCCGCAGAACGCTGCCGTAGCGGTGCTTTGCGGCGGTATTGCCGCGGTATTACCGCGGTGTCCCATTCAAATCAATGCTTGCAACTTGGGACACCTTCAATGGGAAAGGGGAACATCCCTACTTTTTCAGTGCTTGGTTGGCCGATGGAGAGTCGAGATGTGGCAGATTTATCCAAGACCAGGGTTTTATTGCTGCTGGCCACATTGAGAATACAGTATGGATCTTTCCCTATGAATACACCGCTCCTATACCGCTCCAAAGATGCTGCTAGCAGGACTTTTTTGACCGTCCTGCTAGCGCACCGCTCCAGTGTGAAAGCCCGTCGGCTTTCACACTGGAGTGAATGGGGCCGGATTTTTTCAGGCGGTATACAGGCGCTATTTTTAGCGCTGTACCGCCTGAAAAACGCCCCAGTGTGGGGCCTAACTGGCTGTCCCCTACACTGAGATTGGCACTCAGTGTGACAGTTGCCAAGTAAAACCAAGTTACCACACATTTACTATTTTTTTTTTAACAAAGAAATTCAGCATACCTTTCATTCTTTTCCATTCCAATATTGTATGTGGTAAAACATCATTTAATAAAGGGCAGCTCTGAATTCTGTGTAATATCCAGAGACTGAACGCACTAAATCCCCATCAATATTGTCTGTAGCGGCTGATATCATGAGATAGCAGGTAGTTTTAGGAGCAATGATTACTTCTTAGATTAGTTTTAGTGCACAGATGAGGGATTAAGATATAATTTTCCCAATGCTGATAAAGTGTAATCTTGTTTTCCACATGTAAATAAATAAGAAAAAGGTCTGAGAAACTCCAAAAATGATTACATGCATAATGGTAGACCTACTACATCTTTTGCCAGTTTTACAGCTTGTCCTAGTAGCATATCATATTTATAAACTATATTTTTTTCATCATTATAATTAGGTCATGTCTAGACTCTGCCGCTTCTGAAAATTTCTTAGATTGTTTTTTAAACTTTGGGGTTGACAAACATGATTATTGTAAATATATATATTTATTTGTTCTCTATGTGCTCTCACGTGACTTACCCTATGTTAAAAAAATGTTTACATCAAAAACAGTCAAAAATTTAAATTATCATAGAGCATACTAGTTCGAGAATGACCTCTATATAAAAAACACAAACAAATTGACATAGTTAGTCTGGTTGAAAAAAAGACACAAGTCCATCTAGTTCAACCAATAGAAGGAAACATATATATATACAATCATATATACACAGTTGATCCAGAGGAAGGCAAAAAAAAAAAAAAAACAATAAAGGATGATCTAATTTGCTTCAGCAGGGGAAAAAAATCCTTCCTGATCCCCCAAGAGGCAATCAGATATTCCCTGGATCAACTTTACCTATAAATATTAGTATCCAGTTATATTATGTGTATCTAGGAAAGAATACAAGCCTTGTTAAAACAATTTACTGAGCTGGCCAGAACCACCACTTGAGGAAATCTTTTCCACATTTTCACAGCTCTTAGGCCCCTTTCACACTGGGGCGGGAGCCGCGGCGACGGTAAAGCAGCGCTATATTTAGCGCTGCTTTACCGTTGTTTTAGCCGCGGTATTCGTCCGCTCGCGGGGCGGTTTTACCCCCCGCGAGCGGCCGTAGCGGCGCTTTGCGGCGGTATTGCCGCGGTATTATCGTGGTGTCCCATTGAAATCAATGGGTAGGAGCAGTATAGGAGCGGTGAATACAACGCTCCTATACTGCTCCAAAGATGCTGCTAGCAGGACTTTTTTTACCGTCCTGCTAGCGCACCGCGCCTGTGTGAAAGCCCACCAGTTTTCACACTGGAGTGAATGGGGCCGTTTTTTTCAGGCGGTGTACAGGCGCTATTGTTAGCGCTGTACCGCCTGAAAACCGCCCCAGTGTGAAAGGGGCCTTACTGTGAAGAAGCCTTTCCATATTTGGAGATGAGATCTTGTCCCCCTTGTCCTCCGTGGTGACCTTAAAGTGAATAACTAAACACCAAGTTCACTATATGGAACACTTATCTATTTATATAAGTTGATTATATTCCGCCTTCTCTCCTCTTCTCAAGAGAGAATAAACTCAGTTCCTCTAATCTTTCCTCATAGCTGAGTTCCCCCATGTCTCTTATCAGTTTGGTTGCTCTTCTCTGCACTTTCTCCAGTTCCCCGATATCCTTTTTATGAACATAGCTTTCTCTATTTCTTACTTTGAGGTACAGGCAAACTTTAACAGTTAAAGCCCATGTCCAAAAAACAATTCCGCTTTACCAACCCCCATGTAATTGCTAGGTTTAATAAAAAAAATTAAATAAAAAAATAAATCAAGTCAGCTGCACTCATCTCTGCTGTCAGTGTGACATCCGCCTGCTCTGTATCCAGAGCTCTTTATGCTCCCAACAAATAAAGCACAGTGCCCGGCTGTCATGATGATCAGATAATTACAGCCATGCCTTTTTCTCCCTGTGTAATCTTCAGGACAGAGCTATCAGTTTGACAGCTCTGTAATAATTTGCATGCATTAATATATGTGTAAATGAAAAAAAAATGAAAAAAAAAATATATATATATTTTAGCCCCTTATTATTGTTATATAGTGGTATCAGCCAAATGATCAGATAAACAGTAATGTGCAACTTGAAGTGTAACAAGCATAAAACGTATTGAAGTACATGGCTGCCTGCAGAGTAGTTCTCTTAAAAAGTAACTAGGCAGCAGCAAGATACAGAGCAACACAATTTAAAAGACTGGTTTCACACGGTTTGGGTGTACCCATGGTTTTCATGCAGTTAGCCCATGGTTTCCCATAGACTTTCCATGATGCAGTATGCACCAAAAATCCTGCATGCTGCACCTTTGGTGCACTTTCAGAAACCGCACCAAAAAACAAAAAAAATGCAACCTAATAGAAAGTCTATGGGAAACTGCAGGTTAAGGAGGTTGTAAACTCTTTAAAAAAAAAAAAAAACCTGCAAGACAAAGGCATAAGGAGCTAGTATGCATCGCATACTAGCTCATTATGAAATACTTACCTTAGAACGAAGCCTTCCAATGGCGCCCGCACACCACTGAGATGGCTGAAATTTTCCCCAGAGTTTCTTCTGGGTTTGCGGGCTCCAGTGATGCACGCAGAAGCTCGGAAGGAACGGCACCCGTGGACGTTCCTCCAGAGCGCATGCGCCAGTGATGCATGTAATGTAAATATCTCCTAAACGGTACATGTTTAGGAGATATTTACACTACCTATAGGTAAGCCTTATTATAGGCTTAACTATATGTAAATGTCTGCAGAATAAGTTTACTTCCTCCTTAACCACACAAAAAACGTACAGTAGGTGCACCCACGCTGTGGCCAAACCACAGCTCAGCAGAGGGAAACTGGCCTTAGAAGAAATCACCAGTAATAAACTGCACAGTACAGTTTAGTCTAGTGCAAACACAGTTACTTGCAGTTCACTGATAGCCCAGGTTGTTGACCACAAGGATATCTGGACTGGCTCCACAGATGGAAGCAGAAGGAGTCTCTGGTCTGAATATCCGGGTAATGGTAAAGGTCCCAGGGATGGGTATACAAGGAGGCCGCTGAAGATTGAGTGTTAACACAGTGTTCACCACAAATGATTGGGGCATAAAATGAAGCTGCATGCTCTTGTGCTCTTCTCTGGTGGCCCACAGGCCAGCAACAATGAAGGATGACCCTCCGCCTGGTGACAGCTAACGTGCCCAGTTACTGCTGTTCCATTAGGCAAGGTCTTAGTACCTTAGGGTGGGAAACAGTGGAGTTTATATCCTTTGGCCAAGTCCAGGACTCCTGGGGATTCTAGAAGCTAGAGCATGGGAACAGGAATTAAAGACACCAGCACCCACTTCTGGACAACGTTACATTAGTGAACTCTAAATGGTTTTTATTAACTCCTTTCTTTCCTTTTTTCTTTTTTTTTTTGCTTTTTTTTAATCTTTTGTTTGTAAACATTTAAAATTTTCATGATTCTAGGGAATATTTGCAGAATAAAATTGGTAGTTAACTCTAATTATTATTATTTATAATTATTATTATTTTTTTAACCCTAAAATTTGTAGTTAAAATTAGAATTACCTCATAATTTCAATTTTAGTCTCATCTGACCACCTTAACCACTTGCCGACCGGCGCACGACGATATACGTCGACAGAATGGCACGTACAGGCAGGAGGGCGTATATATACGTCCCTCCTTTAGCCTGTCCGTGCCATCGGGAGCGCGCCGGGAGCGGCGCGCTCCCGCGCCGGTCGGGACCCCCGTGAGTCCGGCCGCGGTCCCCGCGGACTCGATCGCCGCGGGGACTCCCGCGATCGTCTCACGGAGCGGCTAAACGGGGAGATGCCGAGATAAACAGCATCTCCCCGTTCTGCCTAGCAACTAGTGACGCCGATCTCTGCTCCCTGTGATTGGAGCAGAGATCAGCATTCACTAGCTGACAGCCACGCCCCCCCACAGTAAAAAAAAACACCCCTAGGCCTACTTAACCCCTACACTGCCACCTTGTGGTTAACTCCTAAACTGCCAGTGTCATTTATACAGAAATCAATGCATTTAAATGCATTAATTGCTGTAAAAATGACAATGGTCCCAAAAATGTGTCAAAAATGTCCGATGTGTCCGCCATAATGTCGCAGTCACAAAAAAAATCGCAGATCTCCGCCATTAATAATAAAAAAAAAATTATTAATAAAAATGCTATAAAACTATCCCCTATCTTGTAAACGCTATAACTTCTGCGCAAACCGATCAATAATCGCTTATTGCGATTTTTTTTTACCAAAAATATGTAGAAGAATACGTATCGGCCTAAACTGAGGAAAAAAAATGTTTTTTTATATATTTTTGGGGGATATTTATTATAGCAAAAAATAAAAAATAATGCATTTTTTTTCAAAATTGTCGCTCTATTTTTGTTTATAGCGCAAAAAATAAAAACCGCAGGGGCGATCAAATACCACCAAAAGAAAGCTCTATTTGTGGGAAAAAAAGGACGTCAATTTTGTTTGGGAGCCACGTCGCACGACCGCGCAATTGTCAGTTAAAGCGACGCAGTGCCGAATCGCAAAAAGGGGCCTGGTCCTTTGGCTGCAAATTGGTCCGGTCTGAAAGTGGTTAAATGCACCTTGAAGATTCTGAGACCACATGGTAAAAGGTGTTATGGTCAGATGAGACTGAAATTTAATTATTTGGCCCCAACACCAAACAACATGGCGGGCAGAAATCCTAAACAGCTCACCATCCAAATAACACAATTGCTACAGTAAAGCATGGAGGTGGTAATATACTTATTAGGGGTGTGTCTCTGCAGCATGGACTGGAGCACTTGTCAGGATAGAAGAAAAAGGGATGGGGCAAAATGTCATCAAATTCTCAAGAAAATCTGCTGCCCTCTGCTAGAAAGTTGTCAATAGGAAGAAGGTTTACCTTCCAACATGGCAGAGATCCAAAGCACACAGTGAAAATTACCACCCAGTGGTTGGAGGAGAAAAAGGTGAATGTCCTTAAATACAAACCTGCTTCGTGTTCAGATATGCCTCTAACAACTGTAGGCACTGTCATATTACGTGCAGACATGCCTTTTCATGCACTGCTTCTGTAAAATATGTCATGTCTTGCTCTGTTACACCTTCCACACCTGCAGAGTCTATAGTTTCATTGCCTGGATGCTTTATAGATAATCTGTAATTTCATGGTCAGATTTGCCATTACCTTTAAGTTTTGGATTTGTCACTGCACCTTCAGATAAGCTTTCTACAGCTCCTGATTAATTTTCCACATGTTTTGATAAGGCTTTCATATATCAATCCTTTAAAGTGATTGTAAGTTTTTTTTTTTTTTTTAACAGCTTGTCGACCAGCCGCCGTCATTATACTGCGGCAGGTGGGCTCGATCCTGCAAGCCGTTGTAGCTATACGTCGACTCCTTTAAGTGGGATAGCAGGCGCGCATGCGCCCACTGCACTG
Source organism: Lithobates sylvaticus (assembly GCA_028564925.1). NCBI lineage: Eukaryota > Metazoa > Chordata > Amphibia > Anura > Ranidae > Lithobates > Lithobates sylvaticus. The sequence continues at coordinate 179,567,211 of CM053026.1, forward strand.
CGGGGGTGCCGATGCTCTTGGCCAACGGTCGCGATGACCACCGGCCATGAGCAAATGCAGGCACGAGATGCAGAACAGGGACGTGTGTGTGTAAACACACAAATCCCTGTTCTGTTCTGTGAGGAGAACCAGATCATGAGTTCCTAATAGCTAGGAATCGCGATCTGTCATTTCCTCTAGGTCAGTCCCCTCCCCCTACAGTTAGAAACACACACGGGAAACACAGTTAACCCCTTGAGCTCCCCCTAGTGTTAACCCCTTCCCTGCCAGTGAAATTTTTACAGTAATCAGTGCATCTTTATAGCACTGATCGCTGTATAAATGCCAATGGTCCCAAAAATGTGTCAGAAGTTTCCGATGTGTCTGCCATAATGTCACAGTCCCGATAAAGATTGCAGACTAGTAGAACAAATAATAATAAATATGCTATAAATCTATCCCCTATTTTGTAGTAGCTATAACGTTTGCGCAAACCAATCAATATGCGCTTATATCCTTGATGACACCCTGTGGGAGGGTGAAACATTGACGCAATTTCCGGTATTACTGACGTCACTTCCGGTCTCGTGGAACGCACGCCATGAACGGCGTTTTTACACTATCAACTCCATGTTTGATGCTTGTTTTGATCGTACTTTTTGTAAGTACCCATTCCCTTTTCCATTAAACCATTTTTAAATGGTACTTCACTATAATTTCCATTTCTTTCCTCACTTTTGGGTATCCATTCGTTTTGCTGAGCAACTTCATTTAAAAATCATTGGATCTGAAGATTTGACTACTCCATTGGCCTTGGACACCATTATAAAGCTTAAAGCTACCCACCAGACTGAAAAGCTGGGGGTCATCACGATCTGGTGAGTGGGGATACATGAGGGGGTGTCTTGCACCTGAATACATCTGCAATATTCCTGCACGTTTTGTTCCCTTCGGATTGAAGCACCTAGAGTCACTTTGATATTTATATTTATGTTTGGACTTTATTTTGCCAATTATTTGATTGTGTTTGTTCACACATGTTTTTTATACTTTAATGTTTGTGAGTGCTATATTTTATATTTATACGTTTTTCAAGTGATCAGCACTTTGTGTATAGCTGCTGCTTCCTTTTTTCACATACACACCATAAGCACGAGTATATATATTTAGCATATTTTTGTACAATATAAGCTTATTGCAATTTTTTTTTTTTTACCAAAAATATGTAGAAGAATACATATCGGCCTAAACTGAGAAAAAATTTGCTATTTAAAAAAAAAAAAAATGGGGATATTTATTATAGCAAAAAGTACAAAATATTGTGTTTTTTTTTCAAAATTGTCACTCTTCTTTTGTTTATAGCGCAAAAAATAAAAAACTGCATAGGTGATCAAATACCACCAAAAGAAAGCTCTATTTGTGGGAAAAAAAGGACATCAATTTTGTTTGGGTGCAGTGTCGCACGACCGCGCAATTGTCAGGTAAAGCGGCGCAGTGCCGAATCGCAAAAAAATTCCCGGTCATTCAGCAGCCAAACCTCCACTGTGCAGCTGTTTTGCACAGAGTGGCCCCGAACTTCATCTTCTGGGGTCCCCTGTTGGCTCTCGCGGCTCCTCCCCACATCAGATAACTCCCTAGGAGAAGCGCTCTCCTGAGGGGGTTACCTTGTGGGCGTGCTCCCGAGTCCAGCATTCACGTCCATAGCCGCCGAATGTATGACTCGGCCTCGCCCCCCCCTGCCCAGCGTCATTGGATTTGATTGACAGCAGTGGGAGCCAATGTCTGCGTTGCTATTAATGTATCCAATCAAGATCCGAGAACCCCAGAGAGACAGCGTGTCCCCGCCGCGTTGGGGGGGGGGGGCGGTCACTGCCAGGTGTTTTTTCACCTTAATGCATAAAACAATGCATAGAATGGTGCCAAATGTGACACTGGAGGGGGGAGGGTTCCGAAAAGCGGAGGTTCCATTTTTGTGTGAACCTCCGCTTTAAATTGTGGCATCAGAAATAAAAGCAATGTTATTGGATGTAGTTTTGTTGCATTAAAATTGATGTGTTTGCCAGATGGACCCTCAGACCTAACTTTCCCTGGTGGGCCCCAGAATCTGCCCCTGCTCATTAACCCAGTATCACTTTAATATGGTCACAATGTTCATGTTGCTAGCAAAAAATGCCTCCTTTGACTTCCTATTGATTTGTTCCTGACACGGAATGCTCCGTTTCACATATTTCTCTTCGATACAAGAGGAGAGAGAAAAGGTAATTGACTGAGTCATATTAGGGTACAGAAAATAGTTTGAAATTGTTTTTGTCGCAGCCTGCTGAGAGCTGAAGAACATCTGAACATCTGAACATTTTTACAGGGAACAAAACATTTGGCTGTGTATTTAACCCTGTTCTTTTTCAGGGCTGAAAATAGCTTACATTAAAATATAATGTACTTCGTAGAACAGTTAAGGATGCAGAAAGGGGTTAATAATTGCTTTTACAGTCATTTTATTTCTCAGTACGGTGCTCAATTATTTACAGTGTCAGTGGGTTTTTACAGCTTCACTTTTTCCTTTTCCTGCTTGTGAATTGATGTGAAAATGTCAGTTGGCAATTATGTTAAGCGCATCCTAATAATGCATTTTGGCCATTTCTGTGCCCTGGTTTTGTTCGGTGCTCACTGACCATCGCCATCCGGCATCATCTGGTGTTCAAAGCAGCTGTTCTTTTATGTAAACCATTTGGATGGAGCAATAGTTAAATTGTATCTTCGGCTCAAGGACAAATAGAGAGGGCGAATCTCCTCAGTGGGGACACAGACAGCAAAACAAACCTGGCAGGGGTTCGAAAAGATTTACTCTATACGAAACTAGGAACAAACGTTTTCATTAAAGTACACTGTAAGGGAATAATAATTCTATTTAAGAATAATAATTATTTAAGCAGCATTGTTGCTAAGACCTTGCTGCTCATTTATTCAATTATTATGAAAATGTTTTTTTTTTTTTAACAGAATGGTTATTCGGCCGAATGATCACACAAAGAGCGACTGCAATTTGCAGTTTACTTTACAGGTGCAAAGCAGGTTAAGTATGGCAAACAACACAAACATACACTGCAGAATAATGAAAGTGGCACCAATATATGAAAACTGCACAAACATGGACTCTTCACAGCAATGTCTCTGTGCCTCAGTCATGGTTACATGTTGCTACAACGGTGATGGTGAACCATGGCACCCCAGATGTTTTGAAACGACATTTCCCATGATGCACTCTGCAGTGTAGTTGAGCATCCTGGGAAGTGTAGTTCCAAAACATGTGGGGTGCCAAGGTTTGCCATCACGGCATCTATAACAACAGGGAGTCAAGCTGAGAATCACTACTACAGTCATAGCTCCCAACTGTCCCTGATTTCGAGGGACTGTCCCTGATTGTCCCTCTTTCCTCCTCATTTGTCCCTCATTTAGGTTTGATCTATATAGTTGTATATAAAATGCACTTTTTATCTTTTAAAAAGTGTTTCCCAGTGCTAAATCTTTCATCCAATTTCTAAATTGCTGCATTTGTACATTTTAAAAGCCAATGTACAGGGGAACCTCGGTTTGCGAGTAACGTGGTTAACGAGCGTTTCGCAAAATGAGCACTCTATTTTTAAAAATCCTAACTCAGTTTGCGAGTATTGTCTCGCAAAACGAGCAGGATTCAGGCCAAAAGTGGTGTGCATTACCGCTTTTGGCCTGAGGTGGGGGGCGCCGGTGCCGAACAGCTTTGATCGGAAATGCACGGAAAGGCCTGAGCACACTTCGGCTGACCATGGCAAACCTCGGAAAGGCTCGTGAATGGAGTCTTTCCGAGGTTTGCCGAGGTCAGCTGAAGTGTGCTCGGGCCTTTTCGGCCGTTTATGAAGCTCTCCGGCGCCTCCGCCTCTGGCCGCATGCGGTATTACATCCCATTGAAGTCAATGCGGAACTAATTATTTTCTTTCCATTGACTTCAATGGGAAAACTCGCTTTGATATGCAAGTACATTGGATTACGAGCATACTCATGGAATGGATTATGCTCATAATCCGAGGTTCCCCTTTAAAGGAATAGTAGTGGTAAAAAAAAAGTCCTCGTGGATTTAATTAACCTTTTTTTTGGTTAATTCTCCTTTCAGGGGTTTGGCAGGGGGTGTGTCCTATGCCTACATACATTTGTTAGTAGGTGTCCCTCCTTCCCATCTCAAAATGTTGGGAGGTATGACTACAGTTAAACAGTTCATAACACACCCACTTGCATTCATCGGAATATACAGCATTCCTCACAGTGAAATCTAGAGTAACTTTGGTAAAACAAGTGAACAGCTGGGGGTATCCCAGATCCAAGGACAAAGGGCCACCCTATTGGAACTGAAATACTCTGGTAGCAGTCAGAGAGGGGCGCCTCACAGTAGCTGGGTCTTTTGAGGAAACTGTGTGCTATTAGATTTTGACCCGATTGCCTGTTTGCCAGTTCCGACAGTGGAGGGCCGCTTACCTGGCTGCAGATCACTTTCTCAGCTACCTCTGCTTCATTAAGTGCCACCTCTTGAGCTTATGAAGGAGGGAAGATGGGGAACATATCTTCCCTGGGCATGTCAAGATCCCTGGAAGTTGTATGAAAAGGATTTAAAGTGACCTGCACCTGCATCTGAGCATAATAACAAAATGGGCACTCCACTACAGTTCCAGGTTGTGGCTGATGCTAAAACTTTACAGTATTGTAGCATCTCTCCACTGAAGTCCTGGAGGGTTCAAATAAGCCAGCTGATAAACCAGTCTAAATCAAGAGTTTTTAGTTTGGGTTCACTTAAAAGGAGTACTATGGTCACAGAACACACTTTCATTTTATAACATATGCATTTTGTAGTAATAGGTCAAGCTTACTTAAACAATCTCCTTTCATGTGGTGAGTTCTGCCTGTCTGCTGATGAATCTCTTTTCACTGATTCCTGGATTCCCTGCATGGTTTGCAGCTTCTCCTCTGTTGTTTACTTTCCATTTCTAAGGACTACATATCCCATGGTACCTTGCTGCCTGCAAGCAGTGATTCCTGTACTGACTCCGCCTCCTGAAACTCCTCCTCTCAGCACCTGTGTAGATCAGAAGGCAGGCTCTGTGAAATGTGTGACACAGCAGTGCCTACACACAGGGCATAGTGAATACGTGTTACAGAATTCAAGGAAGTAAATGTGTGGGTATCTTTACAACATACGTTTACAAACTTCAATATTGCTAAGCTTAATAGGAGTGGGCTAGAAATAATTAAAATGCAATGTGGAAATTAATATATGATTTCAAATTTTGATACAAATACACTTTAGATGCTTTTATTCCTTCTGATTTCTGCTAGTTGTACAGACATAGCATGAAAACATCTGATTTACCCCCCCCCCCCCCCCCCCCCTTCATGGCCAGGTCATTTTTTTTGCGTTACTTTAACTGACAATTGCACATGCGACACTGTACCCAAATAAAATGTATGTCTTTTTTTCCCCCACAAATAGAGATTTCTTTTGGTGATTTTTGATCACCACTGTGTTTTTTATTTTTTGCGCAACTTTTGAAAAAAAAATAAAAACATTGCTATAAAACATATCCAAAAAAAAATAGAAACAAAATCAGATTTATTCATCAATTTAGACCAATATGTATTCTGCTACATATTTTTGGTAAAAAAATCCCAATAAGGGTATATTGATTGGTTTGCGCACAAGATTTACAATCTATGGTATATTTTTATTTCTTTTTTCTACTAGTAATGGCAGAGATCAGCCACTTATAGCAGGACTGCGATATTGCAGCAGACATTCTGACACTTTTGGGGACCAGTGACACTAACACAGTAATCAGTGCTAAAAAAATATGCACTGTCACTGTACTAATGACACTGGCTGGGAAGGGGTTAAAGTGGCTGTATACCCTTTTTTAAATATTTTTACTTACAGGTAAAATGAATATCTTCTAAACCTGTTTAGGTTTGGAGATATTCACTTTGCATGTATCCGCTGATGTCAGCGGCGCATGCGCTGTTAAGGTCCGGCTGAACGTCCGGCAGACACTGCTGTACCTTGTCGGAAAAAAGTCTTCCGTGCGCATGCGCGGGAGTGACAACATTGCGGCTCCGGCCACTCACAGCGCCAGAGCCAGAAGAAACATTGAGGGGAAATGTCAGCTCCCTTGGTGTTGACCGGAATCAGCTGCCGATGCCTCGTTCTAAGCTAAGTATTTCATAATGAGCTAGTACACGGTGCATACTAGCTCATTATGCCTTTGCCTTACAGTTAATTTTTATTTTTTTGTGCGGGTATACAACCGCTTTAACATCTAGGGCAATCAAAGGGTTAAATGTGTACCTAGCCTGTGTTTCTGTGTACTGTGGAGGATGTGCTTTTACTAGGGGAAGGCATGGATCCATGTCCTTGTTTTGCAGAGACACAGGATCCATGCCTTACCTCCTGCAAGGACGGCGATTTGCCTCTGTTTATCGCAGTTCTGCCTCTGTATTAAACAATCAGCGGGTGCTGGCGGACATCGAGTCCACAGTACCCGCCGCTCAGGTCCCTATGTGGTTAATCACAGCAGGAGCGAGCCGCTGGTGGTGCGCATTCGCGCCTGATACCTGGAAGTGCGGATCCAGTGTGATCCAGCGCAGAGGTTTGGCCTGTAGCAGCCTGTAGCAGTAAAACTTCTATAGGGCGGGCCTTAAGTGGTTAAGCCAATCTTGTCAGATGTTTTTGAATGCAACAAGCTCTTGTAAAAAAAAAAAAAGTGGAGGGTATATAAATACCTAACTTTCCTGCCATTGTTTGCTGCAACTTTTCTTCTTATTGAGTTAAAAAAGAGTTGTATAGCATGTGGGATTTTATAGTGATGGCACTGTATTTCCTCTTGATTTGTAATGCCTTGCCAGGTAGGTCTCCCCACCTTGCCAGGTAGGTCTCCCCACCACAGAAGTGGTGAGTTCACATCAGAGCCTTGATGTCTTATCCATCAATGACATACCGTAGTGAGAAAAAAAATCTGCAAAAATGTGTTAATAACTTGTTTTGCCTCTTAACATAAGAACATTGTATATATTGCAGATTACCAGTCCTTAGATGTGGTGGCTGCATTAGAGTTTTTTTTCAGACTTTTCTCTTTTTACTTTTACCTGCTGATCCTGCCAGTAACACCCTTTTCCTAGGGTGACACCAGTTAGTCACTCTACGGCAGTGATTTTCAACCCTGTCCTCAAGTACCCACAACAGGCCATGTTTTGGGAATTTCTCTTAGATAAAATAGCTGTCCAAAATACCAAGCCATTGACTCTGATTTAAAACACCTGTGCAAGATAAAGGAAAACCTACAAACATGGCCTGTTGGGGGTACTTGAGGACAGGGTTGAGAACCACTGCTCTACGGTATCTATGAAGGACCAGTGTTCACAAATTCACTGTTATGCCCGATACACACGGTCTGACATTCCGACCACAAAATACGTATTTTTTTCCCAAGGATTTTGTCCGAAATTGGGTTGTATACACACGGTCGCACAAAGTTGTCGGAACATCCGATCGTTCTGAACGAGGTGACGTCAAACGCATACGTCCGGAGTATAAACTGGCCAGTAGCCAATAGCTTTCGTCTCTTAGTTTATTCTGAGCATGCGTGGCACTTTGTCCATCGGAATTGTCTACACAGGATCGAAATTGAAACGATCGGATCATGTTGTCAGAAAATTTGAAATCCAGCTCTCAAACATTGTGCGTCGGAAAATCCGACGGAAAAAGTCCGATAGAGCCCACACATGATCAGATTTTCCGACAACATGATCCGATCGCGCATTTTCCGTCGGAAAATCCGACCGTGTGTATGGGGCATTAGGGTTTACATATGGTTCCACTCGTTGCATGCATTCAGGGACAGGATAGCACAGAAAAATGTCCATATACCTTCATACTTTTATTGCGCCTCCCACAGAAATTGTAAAGACATATGGTCATATGGCTTTTCTAAGCCCATAGAGCACCGACTATAGCGGTGATGGCGAACCTTGGCACCCCAGATGTTTTGGAACTACATTTCCCATGATGCTCATGCACACTGCAGTGTAGTTGAGCATCATGGGTAATGTAGTTCCAAAACACCTGGGGTGCCAGGGTTCGCCATCACTGGACTATAGAATATGGCTATAGATAATGGAGTTATATAAACTGTAGAACTCATTTGTTCCTTAAAAATTAAAAACTGGACTTCAAGACAAATCCAAAGTTAAAATATGTATACTGTATGTAACGGTTTTATTTTTAAAAAGATTTGTAATTTGGTTCATTTAGTCTTGAGATCCAGGAATCCATACTAAACAGAACAGCAAGTCTTGAACCACCCTGCAGACCTTCCCAACCTGTGACTAGACAGTAAAGGAACAACAGAAGTCATCAGTGTTCTCTTGTCTCTATAAGGGGGCCATACTCTAAAAAAAAATTTCATTTAAAAACCATTCAAAAAACATTTATTGGATTTTCTAATCATTAGTGGGGTCAAATCAACATTTGTTTTCAACTGCAGTGATTGGATAATTCGATTGGGGCAGGATGGAAAGTATTTCTTGATACAATAAAAAAAAAAAAAACATTTTTAAAATACTTTCAAATGGCATTCACCATTCCTTTAACCACTTGCCTACTGGGGACACAGCTGATCACGTGGTAAAGGGCCACTCTGATTGGCTCTTTACCCCAATCTGTGATCAGCTGAGTCCGAAGGGGCGTGGGCAGCGAGATCACGGGGGGATGTCCATAGACGCCCTGCCGGCAAAGTAAGCCAGAGTTGTAGCCGTATTTCGGCTATAGCGTGGGTGGGAAGGGGTTAAATGTACTGGTGAGAAATTTTTAAATCAACTAGTGTATGGCCAGCTATAGTCTGAATGCTACTATGCAGGGGATTAAAGAAAACTAATAGCAATACAGATTACATTTCCTATACCATTTCAATATAGAAATACATTTCAATATTTTTAATAAATGTATATAATCGGATTAAAAGTAGTGTTTTATATCTGCCTTAGGATCAGCTTTAAAAGTTATGATTAGTTCTGTGGGTCACTGGGTAAAAGTTATGATGTTTAGTATTTTTGGTAGCCGCAATCTTGCTCTTTTGGCAAGTATGAAAATACGTTCTTATCCAGAAAACCTTTAGAGCCCCGTATGTGTGCTTAAACAAATGTATAGAATTTTCTTTAAATGCTTCTACTTGTTGGAATTATATCAATGTAGGTCTGTTTTCATTCTGAAGCCACCCAACTACATTTTGATAATGGTGGCATTCTTCGATTTGGAGCTCTTAGGTACTGTAGTAATCCTTAGGAATCTGTCCGCTCTGATCACTAAGCTTTTCCTGGAACTAACTACTCTACTGTTGGCCACATATGATGACAACACCAGTTTGTAAATTATACCCGCTGCTTGTGTGATGTAAAGGAGACTGTTCTTCCACATCTAAGCTGAATGAATGGAGCAGAGCTACAAAATTCACTTTAGTTTAACAGGTCTAAGACATAGTGGACAAAGCAAAATATGTTCTCAGAAAAACTGCTTCTCTTCTATTCTGCATAATCTGTAATAAATAAATAATAATAATAAAAAATATATATGCCCTATATTACCAAACGTATTGGGACGCCTGCCTTTACACGCACTTGAACTTTAATGACACCCCAGTCTTAGTCCATAAGGTTCAATATTGAGTTGGACCACCCTATGCAGCTATAACAACTTCAACTCTTCTAGGAAGGCTGCCCACAAGGTTTAGGAGTGTGTCTATGGGAATGTTTGACTATTCTTCCAGAAGAGGTGATTTACAGTTACTGATGTGGATGAGAAGGCCTGGCTCGCAGGCTCTGCTCTTATTCATCCCAAAGGTGTTTTATTGGGTTGAGGTCAGGACTCTGTGTAGGCCAGTCAAGTTTCTCCACCCCAAACTCACTCATCCATGTCTTTATGGACCTTGCTTTGTGCATTAGTCCAAATCATTTGGTGGAGGGGGATTATGGTGTGGGGTTATTTTTCAGGGGTTGGGCTTGGCCCCTTAGTTCCAGTGAAGGGAACGCTTAAGGTGTCAGCATACCAAGACATTTTAGACAATTTCCTACTCCCAACTTTGTGGGAACAGTTTGGGGATGGCCCCTTCCTGTTCCAACATGACTGCGCACCTTTGCACAAACAAGGTTCATAAAGACATGGATGGGCGACACACTCCTAAACCTTGTGAACAGCCTTCCCAGAAGAGTTAAAGCTGTTATAGCTGCAAAGGGTGGGCCAACTTAAAAGTGAACCCTACAAACTAACACTGGGATGCCATTAAAGTTCATATGCATGTAAAGGCAGGTGTCCCAATACTTTTGGTAATATAGTGTATAGAAGGATTGTTACTAGGGTTGAGCGAACCCGAACTGTAAAGTTCGGGTCCGTACCGGACTTTTGGGTGTTCGGGTCCCGGACCCGAACCCGAACAATTGACTGTATGTTCGGGTTCGGGTCCGGTGTTCGGCGATGTAATGGTGCTTTTTAAAATGTCTTTTAAAAGCACTCGCGGCTATATGAATTGTCGGCTCCCGTAACACAGAGAACAGTCATTCATTGAAAGCCATTCATAAAAAAAAAAGTCATTGATAAAAAAAAAAAAAGCGTGGGTGTCCCCCCAAATTCAATAACCAGGCCCTTCAGGTCTGGGATGGATATTAAGGGGGACCCCAGCCAAAAAAAAAAATGGCGTAGGATCCCCCTCAAAATCCATACCAGACCCTTGAGGTCTATATACTTATACTTCTTTATCCCTTGATAATGTTCTTTTGAACAAAACTTGTCGGGAGGAGCTACAGCGGCTTTATCACACCCGCTGTGGTGTCTGCATGTAATTGTTTTATATATGATTTGTAAGTAGTTTTAACCTTCTTTAAAAAAGTCTGGATTTTGAATTACTACCCAATGAGTTCCTCATTTGTCTCTCCCTTTTGCTGAGCCCACTGTTGAACATCCTGGTCATATGGTAACCCATCCTGGAATCTTGGCTTCTGATAACCATCCATCCCTTGGGGATACTGGGATAAAGTGCAGCCTGACCCCCCCATCTTGGGGTCAAAGTAGCTGAGCCCACCGTTGAAAATCCTGGATGTATTGTGACCCATCCTGGAATCCTGAATCCTGATACCCATCAATCCCATGGGGATACTGGGATAAAGTGCAGCCAGACTCCCATCTTGGGGTCAGAGTAGCTGGTAAGTGGCTTGAGAGTTAGGTGTGTACTTTTGGGTTTGAAGATTTTGCTATCCACACTGAAATATGGATTTTTGTTGATACACACGTATAAATGAACTTTTTGTACAAGAGCGCTCCTCTTTTTTCTGATGGACTTTGCTTGATTATTTATAAATGTTTTTTAAAACATTCTTATTTACAGTTTTTGATATATATGAATTTCTTACTCGATTGAATTTATGCACCTCATATTGATAGCACAACACGTTTTTCATTATTACTAATATGTATAATGTTTATGTGGACATTTTGTGAGTGCAGCTGTCACTGAGAAATTTTTTTTTTTTTTTACTATTTGGTGACACTTTGGTGACACAGGGCAGTATTCCAACATAACGACCCCAAAACACACCTCCAAGACAACCACTGCCTTGCTAAATAAGCTGAGGGTAAAGGTGATGGACTGGCCAAGCATGTCTCCAGACCTAAAACCTATTGAGTATCTGTGGAGCATCCTCAAACAGAAGGTGGTGGAGCGCAAGGTCTCTAACATCCACCAGTGGAAGAGGACTCCAGTGACAACCTGTGAAGTTCTGGTTAACTCCATGCCCAAGAGGGTTAAGGCAGTGCTAGAAAATAATGATGGCCACACAAAATATTGACACTTTGGGCCCAATTTGGAAATTTTCACTTAGGGGTGTACTCCCTTTTGTTGCCAGCGGTTTACACATTAATGTCAGTGTTGCCACATGAAAAGATATAATGAAATATTTACAAAAATACCCACTTGGGTAGTATTGGTACTCAATTGACCAGAGATATCTGGTACCTGAATGCACTATTACGCTTCCCCAAACCTGCCCTAAATGTACCTTGTCTTCCTACTCTTAGTAATTCTATGATGAAACCCTATGTTATATTACTCTGTTTGACCATGTGCCTTACCGATGAATGAATCAGATGTAATGGCATTGTATGTATTCTTTTTGTTTTCTAATAAAAAAAAAATAATATTTACAAAAATGTGAGGGGTGTACTCACTTCTGAGATACTGTAGAGATATATATATATATATATATATATATATATATATATATATATATATATATATATATATATATATATATATATATATATGTGTGTGTATATATGTATATATGTGTATATATATATATATAGGTGTATATATATATATATATATATATATATATACTATATATATGTACTATATATTTATTGTAAATAGAGAGCGAGAGTTTTCACGCTTGTGTGATTGGCTCATCAATTAACATCAAATCAGAGGCACCCCCTGCGACATGAGTTTCTTTCATTCAGTTGACATACTTTCTAAAATTCTATATTGCTTAAGGGATGCAGATGGTGTTTCTTTTCTTATTACAGCATTGAGATTATCAGGGGCTAATAATAAAGTAAAAGAAACATAAGATTCTACACTAAAGTTGCTAACTGATAATGTAAGACAAAGTAGAGACAAATTAAGGCCCCCATAAATACCTCACATTTTGGCCAATTAAAGCTGAAACCTTGCAAATTTCACCTGGCTCGACAAAAGCTGAAAACAAATACACCAGGCTGGGTGGAAAATGATTGACCGAACAGTGACTGTATGCTGTCAGAAGCAGTCACTGTTCGGGTACTGCAGCTGCCTGAATGCAATAGCTGGCAGTGGGTATTCTTCCACTGCTAGTTGTTGGCATGGATGAAGGATAGTCAAGCTGTGTATGGTAGCCTAAAGATTTGCATCTACTTTTTTACTCATTGGCCTTGTTCCATTGCAAAACCTGCAAAACCATGCAATTAAGTCTCTGTTGTACCCAGGGAGAAATGGTAATGCTGCTAGAGGTGATTAATCAGTTGCAGCCTGTACAACTTCAATTGGTACAATCGGTCTACCTCCCTTGTTTGATTTTTCATTTGATATCGTAGACAATGAAACAAGAGAAGTCGGAAAACCCAAAACTCCACACTAGGCAGAAAGAGGCAGCGGAGAAAAACATTCTCTGTGCACCAAACTCCACCTACAGTGTATATCTGAAAATGCATTTTTGGGTGGGCTCACCATTTAAAAAAACTTGAAAGGAAGTCTTTATCTAGGAACCACTAATGTCTAAAATTGGTCCTGGCCTCAGATCATGATGGCTAAGCTGTTTGCACCTCTTGCCTTTCAGCTTCAAGACCTGGGTTTGAATCTGTGTGGAATTGTGAAATATGTTTTCCATGTGTTTGACTCGGATCTCAGCTCATGAAAATTACTGCCGGGTTAATTGGCTTCCTAAAAAAAAATGTCTGCAGGGTGTGTATGAGTGCTGTAGGGACGTAGATCATGAACTCTTTCAGGGAACAGGGTCTGATGTGAATGGTTCAGTGTAACGTGTTGCATTTTACCTACTGCTTTGAAAACTAAAGTCCTCTTTCTTTTAATCATGCATTCGCTCAGTCATTTTGCCTAGTGAAATAACATTTTTAAAACAAGAACTGGTTGTGAAATATATTTATTGCAGATTTCACTCACTGCTTAGCAAAATATCCTTTTATGAGATGATTCTAATCTGGTTTGAAAAGTCCTAGTTGAGCAGATTTATTAAACTTCAAAGTACCTCACAGCGCAACTGACGGTTTTATTGTCCTTGTCCTGTTATTTCTGCTGAATAATTAAGCACTACTATAGTGAAATAGGCAATGATATACAGAACCTAAGATGATCTGATCTTAAAGGCTGAAGCTGTCAAAGAGAAAAAATGATTTTTTATTTACATGGTCTTGTTTTTTCTGTGTTATGTAGTCCCTGTAATTTGAATAATTTAAGAAGAAAGTTGTATTTTGGAAAGTATTTTTTCTGGTTATGAAGAACTCTTTGTAAAGGGCATTTTCTACTTTATATCATAGACTGAATACCAAAAATGAAACTTTTTCTTACAAATCAGAAAACAGATTGGGAAGATGAAAAAGGCTAATGTCTAGATTTGCCTAATATTTTAATGCACAAAATATGAATGGCTGCTAATAGTTGTAAGAAACATTTGTCATTGTGGAGTGTTGCTCCAGGGAGTATCCAGTTACCATATGCAATCAAAAAGGATATTTTTTCCTGTTAAAACAAATTGTTACACACTCTATAAGGGGTTATTGCCTGTCTCTGTATCAGCTTATGGTTTACTGTATTTGTGCTTTACATTTTGTTACATATTTGCTTTTAATATTATTAGTTTCAGAGCTGGTTTAAAACAAATGTGTGATGGTTTTAAACTACTGTACACTTTTAGACTGATGTTTTATATATGCTTTTTACAGTATACAAAATAGAAATTTTGACTGCGCCCAAGACTCAGAGTCATTCATTTGTATATATAATTTTCACCTTGAGCTAATGAACTTTGTGAACAATCAGTATTACATTATAGGATGTAAGGACAAACTGGAAAGCATGTGAAAAGGGATCTATAGCTCCAACCGCTGACTAGATACAAAAAACTAATAATTTCATATTTACAAGGCTAAATAGAAAAATATTGTGTAAAAAATCTATCTTTTATTCCTGCCCATGATAAAAATAATATATACAACATTGCTGTACATTCCTCTTAAATCGGAACTTAAGTCTGTTGGAGCAAATTAACCAATAATACAATTTTAAATCAGTTCTGCAATTCAATTTATATTCACCCAACTATTCTTTTCTGCAGGATGTCATTTTTAAGTTTTTTTTTTTATATACATGCCCCGAGTGCCCCACCCCATGCCCATCTCTAGTAAGGGCAGATGATTCTGGTATGCATTCACTTCTGTGAATGCATTCCACCCTCACTCTAAGGCTACTTTCACACTGAGGCATTTTACAGGTGCTAAAAATAGCGCCTGAAAAGCGCCTGTAAACTGTCTCTTCTGCAGCCCCAGTGTGAAAGCCCGAGTGCTTTCACACTGGGGTGGTGCGCTTGCAGGACGGGAAAAAAAGTCCTGCAAGCAGCATCTTTGGGGCAGTGCAGTATACACCACTCCTAAATCGCCCTGCCATTGAAACTGTGTCTAGAGCAGGGGTCTCAAACTGACGGCCCTCCAGCCCCAAGTCCCATGAGCCATTGCAAGGCTGCTAGTTACAAGCATGACTCCCACAGGCAGAGGCATGATGGGACTTGTAGTTTTGCAACAACTGGAGGGCCGCCAGTTTGAAAACCCTGGTCTAGAGTAACTCTCTTCCTTGCTCCTTATAGCTGAACAGAGAGATGGGAAATGAAAGGAAGATGAGCGTGTGCCTATAAAATGGGCAGCATTAAAGTGAAGCTGTTGCTTTTCCCTGCAAGGGCAAAGCACATGTTCATTTTATAGCAATCTGAATTTCTTAGTAGTATCTTTATTTTATTTTGTAGCGTACATATTACTATGCACATCACATTGACTTGCAAAAATTTAAAATGACCTTTAATAAAATTTAAATGGCTTTATCGGAGTCAGTTCAGGTAGTGATACGCTTTCCATATAACATGTCATCCATGGCGACTGCACAAATACAATTTGCTTCACAAATACAATTGTTCCCACAAGGCATAAATAAATTTCAGGTCATTCTGACCCTGCAAGTAAAAACTGTAATTGCAGAACTATGTACTGAGGGAACCAATAGAACTCTGTACCGAACATCACAAACAAACAGGGTTTATAGTTTTCTAGAAATCATTTTAAGGTGTTTTTCATATCGGGTTTCATTTATCAAAAGTGTCTTATATTGCCCAAAGCAACTAGTCACCCCCATGTTCATTCTTTCACTATGTGGATTTGAAAAAAAAGGAGACTTTGGCAGATTGCTAAAGGCAACAAATGCTGCTAATGTTTCAAGAGAGAAGAGGAACATATACATAAAACTTTGCTAACAGTACCTTTATGAATTGGTGTTCTGTTAAATAAAATGTATTGGGCAATGATTTCCTGTATTCCTAATGTGTAGCCTTGGTAAATAATCTCCGACATTTAACGGTCTTTGCTTTTTACTGCCTGATAAAGTACCAGAATAACACTGAGAAATTCTGCCTTTTTTCTTAAACTGGTTCTTTCTCTCTGATGATAGCTGTCAATCTCTGACACAATGCATTCCCTATCTCTTAGTTCTTTTATCGCACGGTTACTGTTTGTTACTATTTTGCTGCAAGCTTTTTAACTTATGATTTCAGTTATAACTTTTCAATTTAAAAGATATATTGGCAATACCTTGCTGCTGGCACATTGCTTTTTGTTGTTGACAGCTGCAGGGACTTGCTATAAAAGAAGTTAAATACAAAGGTTCTCTTTTTCAAGTTACTCTGCTTTCTTCTTCAAGTGTAGATTGTTTTCTCCCCCTTTGTTTATAGCTTTCATTAAAAAGTAACAGCAGAATGAATTAAAAATCTATTAAGGGTAAGTTTCTAGAGGCCTTTTTACACCTTTAATCTGATTTACAAAATCACATTTTTGCTAACAAGTTTTTAATGATGAAGACTCTTGTAAGTGTCCAAAATGTAAGAAATGCAAGTTGTATCCATAAACCTAGCAATAAAACACTAAACATTAGCTTATTTTTAGATATTTCAGCAGCACAGTGGTGTAGTGGTTAGCACTTTCACCTAGCAGTAATAGGGTCGCTGGTTCAAAATCCCGACCACGACACCTTCTGCCTGGAGTTTGCATGTTCTCCCTGTGCCTGCGTGGGTTTCCTCTGGGTACTCCGGTTTCCTCCCACACCTCAAAGACATGCTGTTAGGTTAATTAGATCCTGTCGATAAAAATTGGCCAAATATGTGTATGTTGTATGTGTTTGTAAGCGTGTCGGGACCCCACAGGGCAAGGACCGCACTATACCACAGATGGACACCAGTGGTAAAAGCGCCCTGAGGCGATTCAGTTCCCATAGGTTGCGCTATACAAGTCATTCATTCATTCATATTTCAAAACGAAAATACAAAACAAGACATAACGAAAAATAAAACCGTGAGAAAGATAGTTTAACCCCTTCCTGTTGAGTGTGGCCCCCCAGAAGTGGGTCTTTATTCCTGGAGCCACATATATGCTCTGCTGTGTTTGCTGAGAGCACTGCATGCTCCCAGCACAGACTGAGCTTTTTCCCAGAGCTTCGGGTCCCCTACTCATGATTGGGAAGCAAGAGGTCCATTTCCCGATCACCTAAACGCTGTGATAGGCTATCATAGTGATCAGTTGCTATACAGCCTGCCTCTGTGTTGTTTTCTCCTCTTGAATGGAGAAAAGTATATTGTATCTTTTTCTCCTTGCTAGAGAAGAAATGTGGAAACAAAGAAGGGTGTGTAAAATAAAAAAAAAATAAAAAAAATAAAGCAAATATGTTTAGATCAGGGTCTTATCTAGGTCCGTGTTGTGGATAGGGCTAGAGTCAAGGTTAGGGTTAAAGGTCATAATCAAAGTCAAAGGTTGGTGTTATAAGTAGGATAAAAAGCAAAATGCACACTGTTGTTTCTGGGTCCTACTACGGGGACAAACAGCATATAACATGCACATAATTGGTAATGCTGTGATCGTGATATTTTTTACCAATTTTCTTTTGAAAATAAAATCAGAAGATATCAATTACCATTTACTACCAAATAAAAGTCAAATTTCTCTTAAAAAATCAAGGTATAATTTACCTAGATACACTAAAGAGATGTGATGATATGTACAGTTTTACTAACACATGCCAATGTTGCAAAACTGGGTTTAGGCATTAAGATTCGTTTTACCTTCATCATGAAGGGGTTAATGAAAACTCCCTGAGAGACATATGGATGCTAATCTTCTTCTAAGAATACTCCACATTCTACTGGAAGAAGATGAGCCAACAGTGAAAATATCTGCAATTAGGTTATATTGTGGACCTAAATACCCTGGACTCAACCCCTATGCCTTTTTAAATTATCTTTTAACCTAATAATGTCCCTGAACTGCCCCTATCCTCCTTTATATTATCACCTAACTTCCTAACATTTAAAAACTTACCTCCTATTGCCTTTATATTATTCTTTACCCCTAATAATGTCCTTAAGAGCTATTCCCCTCCCAGTCCCACTCATAATAAGCTTCCTGCCAATAAAGCTTATTTAAATTTAATTACGGTGGCTATACATGTATCAAAATTTGACCAGTTCAGCAGGAATCAGCTGAATTTCGATTCATGTAGGGGCATGAAGGTTGTACAAAAGTCTATCAACCATTGGATTTCTGTGAAACTGCCCTGTCAGACTTTCCCTGTCAGAATTCAAAGCTCATAGGGGACGTGTGGATAGAAAAATTGAGTCAGTTTTTCTCCTTCAACCCAGGCTTTCAACAAAAAAAAAAAACAGACTCATCTATAGGCTGCCTTACTTACTGATCGCCTGGCTTTGTTTGGCTTTAAAATTTTAGGTCACTGACCAAAAACAAGCAAGCAGGTTAAAAAGTCCTCATTTGCTTGCTCATTCCAGGTCATTAGCAAGACAGCCAGACAAATAGCATTTTTTGAAGGATAGTGTTTATAAGTATAGATACCTAAGGCTTTCTTTCAGGTGTTTTTGCCTTTGGATCAGAGCTGGTTAATATTAAAGGGGAACATTTTCCCTGAGACACAAATATCAAGGGGCCCCCTTTAGCAGTGGCTTTCTCCCTCCACCAGACTTCAGAATACCCAGAAACCAGCACAATAGCACTCAAACGCCTTTTCTTCTTTCAACATTTCTTAAGCCATGGCAGAAACAAGCATTGAATTATCACAGTGCTGCTTTCTACAGGCAAAGCTTTGTTGTTTCCCATCACGGTGACCCCAGTTGCCTTCTCTTATTCTACTCTTCTACTCTTCATGTCCATATCCAGTGCCTCCCACTTCCCACTTCCCTCATATTGCTCCTCTCTTATCCAGAGATAATCTCCAGTTACCCTATGTATTGTTTTTCTACCATAAGTTCTTTTCAATGTACTGCTTTTGTCTGCCTCATACACCCCACACCTCATGTCGGACTGCTCTACTACTCCTCCTTCAGCACTCCAAATTGTTCTTCTCCTGTCCTCCAACTTCATCATATCCCCTCTTCTCATATTGCACTTATCCTTACCTCCAAAATCCCCCCATAACTTTCTTCCTCTTCACTTGCAGCATCCCCAGTATACTTTCTTCAACTTCAACTAGGATGTTGCTAAGTGAGGCCATAGTCATTACTGCTCACCTCCTCCATCATAGGAATGAGCTCTCTAATGCTGACCTCAGAGCTACTGCATCAGGAAAGAGAGAGTGTGAGGGTGTTTGAATCAGAGAAAAAGCTTACTCCTGTGATGGTGCAGTAACTACTAGGTCTTACTTCGCAATGCCCTAGCAATGTCCTGGGAGTATTCCAGTCAGGCTTTGGGAGTTATGTAAATGGCCTTCACCGACAGCAAGGGAATTATTCAACTTTAGTCAGATCTGCAGTTTGCTTTTCTCTACAAAAACCCTTACCTGCAAAGGTGAATTAACCCTTTAAATATTTTGTCTCCTGCAATTTCTAATGTCTTGCATCATTTTGGTTTGGTAAACAATGTGTCAGTGGACATGATTTAAACATAGCGATTTTGCTGTGATCATTAACTCTGTGTCCATGGTATGGAAATGTTTGCTTCCCATCAATAGACATATGTCCAAGTCTTGTATCTCATTAATATATTAACCTGAACCAGTGAAATTTCGTTGTTTTTTTTTTTTTTTTAAAGTGATGTGCCCAGCCTACTAGCAATTCCCCATATGTGCAACCCTTTAACCTTTTATTTCATCTGCTTTTACTATAGATCTGAGCCAACATCTGATTGATAGCTTACCTGTCTTTTACAATTCTTAACAATGAGTTTATAGTTTGAAGGACTCTGTGACACTAATTCTTCTGGGACCTTTCTCTTACAATATTAATAATGATGCATTCCTTCATGGAGCAGACAAGCTGCAATGAGCATTGCTCTGGAACAGCCATCCATTCTTCTTTCTCAGCATAGTAATTATCAGAAAGAAGTAGAAATCGACTCCAGTTCCCCACCTCATTAGCAGCTACTTAGAGGGATAGAAATGCACCTTTTCTATATGTATGTATCATTTTCTGATTTGACACATAGCCAGGAATTTCTGTCAATTATATCTTTCCAAAACTGTAACCCCTCAGTGCGGTAGTGGTTGTCTGTGCAGAAAGGTTGCCTGGCATTTCAGGAATACAGCATAATGATGCTTATGGGAAAAGGTGGCATATGATTTCAAAAAATATAAATGGTTATAAAGTAAATATTTTAGGTAACTATATGGAGACAAAGTGAAGTTCAAGATAAAGTTTTTATGAAAGGCGTCAAAAATGAAAAAAAATAAATAACAGCTGTTTTTTTTTGTTAATTCTTAATAGAAAATTTTATTTAGGGAAAAAAAGGAGGCTGCCATTGCTTGCTTTTAACACTGGTTTTTCTATCTTCAGCACTTGACTTGAAACATGTTTGCAGATCAGACAAATCTAAATAAAGGTCATGACTGCAGTATTGCTGATATTACAGCTGACCTTACAAATTTACCCTGGAATTAAACACTTCCTTATAAATCAAGACATGACAATCTTAATTTGAATTTAAATGCATAGCATATTTTTTAGTAAATAACCATAAATCACAAACTAGAGCTTTTAACATTACATTCCATGTAACCAAAAATCAACACTGATAATGTACATAACTGACCCAGTAGGTGTTTTTGCAGGCATGTGTGATCTACCAAATCATCTGACTCTACCATTAACTTCCATATCAAGGGCCCCAGATGCAATTACTCCACCTCGGGGACAATTATTTGCCAAGTTACCACCCAATACACCCAATAACCACTAGCACATTACTGACGTCACTTGGTAGGGAAGGTACAACCATACCTGAGATGGGCCCAACCCAACATAACCTCACTTCCCGCTGCTATGATACAAACAGACCCCCCTGCATAGCACATTGGAAAGAATTTCCACAATTTCACAATTTTCCAAATCCAAAATACCTGGACACAGGAGGAGAAAATAAAACCAACCAAACAGGAACAACTGTAGGGGGAGGGAGGGCAGGTGAAGTTTTTCTAATGCTAACCTGGCTCTAACTGACCCTAACTGGCTCTAACCGTTTTCTTTTAAAGCAACCTATAATATAACCCTGCATTAACTACAGACTATACGGCAAACTCAGTGTAGGCCTTCCTGTGCATAAAGTTCCTGGCCTATAGCTGAACTCCTGCTGTGCATTCTTGTAGGCCAGTTCCTTGGAATGTATGGTGACCAGGCAGAAAGCATTTTTTTAGAAGCAAAGTCCAGTAATGGCAGACTTATTATCTATTAATAATACTGTATTTAAAATAACCATACATTAAAACAGAGCTGTTTGGCTTTAAAATTACATTTGTTGGGCAGCCTAGTGGTGAGACATATTTGGTTAAAGTATGCTCACTATTTACAAGGTTGTAGTAATATTTTGTGGGATTACATGACATCATCTGCACATAAGAAGATATCTTGTTCACTAAAACATGGTTCAGATATTTTCTGTCCCTTAAAGTCCCAGAAGCTTTTGCATACACTATATAGTCAAATGTTTGTGGATGCCTGTCTATCGCATCTATATAAGCTTGTTATAAGCTTGTTAAAAGTCTTATTTCAAAACTTTGGGTATTAATATGCAATTGATTCCACTTTGCAGCTATAATTTGCGGGGATTTCCTCTCACTTCCTGTTTGGCTATGTGCAGGAAGTGAAGTGAAATCTCTGCAATGGGACAGGCGTTATAACAACTTCTACTTTAAGTTGACCTAAATGCAACCTAAACCTGTCAAATAAAAACACAGTATTCAGCACTCCAGTTCCAGGTCATGTGGCCTGAAGTTGGACTGGTTGGCCATGTGACATGTCCCATCAAGCGGTGAAGGTTTGGATACATTTTTTAAGGCCTCGTTTTTTTTTCTGGGGTGGACCTAAATTTTGTGTTTATGTTTGCTTAGAAAGGAATTGAAAATAAAACCTGGAAAATCATGTGTTTAATCTGGTCCTTTTGTGTAGTAAGGAAACCTCTCTATGTAACACCTGGAATTGTTTTTGCATTAGGGCATTAAAAAACAACTATAAGATGCAGCAATTATGTATGGGAATAATATTTTATGATAGTACTTTGGTTTACCAAGCATTTTAAACAACAATATGGCAGAGGTTCTACAATTGTTTACTTGTTCGGCCACACTCATTACTACATGTTACTGTTTAAATACAATGTTACCACTATTCATGCAGATCCCATTTAAAATCTGCTTTATTTAAATTAGCTTTCATTTTTGTATACTTGTGCAACTCTTTTGTTGATACTCCACCACCAACACCGATTCATATCCCAGTGTCACTGCGTTCTCCATTATTTTAAATAGGATACAAATACTTGTTAAAAAAACATATCAGCACAGTGAACACAAAACTATTTTAGGACAAAGTCATAGATGGGTTATAACTTATATTTTGTCTGTCTAGAGCTGTTCTCTAATTGACAATATTTTCAGCAGCACTTTACAATTACATTTTACTGCAAATTGAAAATAACTGTCAATTTTGTTTATTAGAATGTGTTAACAACCTCCAATAAAGAACTATAGAAACCTTTGCAACTTATTAAGGATTCCAGAATGCTCTTTGGATTTATTTCTAATTATCTTGGATGGAATAATTAGTTTGCTGTTGATTGTAGCTTTACATGATAAGGAACAGTGATTAGTGCATCTCCTACCTTTTCCATCCATTCCCATTACACAGCAAGAGTGCGTATTTATGTATATGCATTTTTTTACAGACTTTACAGAGAATGGTTTCTAATTTTGCTTGTTCCATCTGCTGGATCCATATTCAGGACCACTTTGAATGTTTAAATGTTCACTTTCCATTTTAGGTATGCGGATAACATTTATACTTGAAAAGAGTTTGGATGCTAGGAGAGAACATCATGCAGATTCTATTTCGTACCTGGACAGTGGAAATGAGCCTGCCTGCTGTGTCCGTAATTGTGTATTCCCCATGGGTTACAACATTCATGTAGTGTGGGGGAATTACCTGTGTTTACTTTTGTTGTTCTTTGTATCTAAAGTATCTAAAGTTGCAGAATGTATTGTGAATGTATTGTGGATCCAACATTAACATTGTTTTGAGAAACTCATGGAAGAATAGAAATGCTTGTAGACTTAAAGGGTAACTTCACTTTCATGGAAAAAATATAGCAAATAAAAGAAATAATAATAAAAGAAAAAAGTATATAAATATGTGTGTGTATATATATATATATATATATATATATATATATATATATATATATATATATATATACACTGAGCAAAAGTATAAACGCAACACTTTTGTGTTTGCCCCTATTTATCATGAGCTGAACGCAAAGATCTACGACTTTTTCTATGTACACAAAAGGCCTATTTCTTTCAGGTTTTGTTCTCAAATTATCCGCTGGACTTCACAAATCCGGTCGTGTGTAGTATGGTCCGGCGTACCAAAAAGGACGCATGCTCAGTAGCTATTATGTCACGGACTCGCTCGGTCTGGTAAAACTAGCCTTCGTTTTGAAGCTCGCACAATCGTCACGCTGTTGTTTTTTTTTTTTTTTTTTGTTTCTGACAGCGGGATTTGTATGTTATCGTACTTGAAGAATGATTTTGCCTTGCTGCTTGTATATTCACGCAGAGTACTCCCGAACGTTTTTTCTTCAGCATTCTTTAGTGAAGTTATATATTTGTCTATATATATAGGGCACATTTCATACAATATAGGGAGCACAAGAAGATTGACCAGGAATCAGACAGACCAGGAACAGCAGCAGATGACATCTATGTCCCCAAGCTGTGGCACTACAACAGCCTGTGTCTTATGGGAGACCAGATTGAAGCCAGGCAATCACTTCCGACTCTTCGCACCACGCTTCCCTGCACTCTTCCCTGCAGTCTTCCCTGCACGCTTCCTTGGAGGCTGACTTGTGGTAGGAGGAGGAGTAGGAGGAGGAGGAGGAGGAGGAGGAGAAGGAAGACGAGGAGGAGGAGGAGGAGAAGTTGGTGTCGGGCCTTCATGGGTCAGGCGGGTGGATTCTCGTAATTCACCCCTCAAACCCCCCCTAATTGCCTCAGAAATTAGGCCCTCACACAGGTGCCGTTGGCCCCTCTCCATTTCCAGCAACCTGCTGGACACGTAGCTGGCATAGCCCTCTTCTGGAAGGGGGGGTTTGTCGAGAATCGCACTCGCCTTCCGAATCAGTTCCAGTGATTCCTCCTCCACAATGGTCATCCTCCTGGGCCTTCTTGGGGGTAAGGGCAGGGGTCGAGGTAGACTTCTTAATTGGGTCTGGCTGTCACTCTGGCTCGTGCTGGGCCCAGCCACCTCCTGGCTCTCGCTGGGCATGTCCTCCTCCTCCTCCATACCACTTGTCCCGGCATCATCCTGGGTCAGCTCATCCTGTGTGCAAATAAAAACAAAAATCAAACACCTGTTTTGTGGTTTCTGGCCTACTCAATCATCCAATTGTAAACTTAGGAACGAGCATCTAAATTTTCCAAAAGATCCAAAAGGCTATCATTTGGACCCCTGCATTTTCCAAGCAGATCACCAATGTTGTCTAACGCTTTTTTTGCCACTACTGGATGTATGTATACACTATATATGTATCGATATGTTGCACCAACACTTTTTCGAAGTGTGCATAATTTTTGTCAGTTGTTTTCACAATTCTGAGTTCAGGGTGTTAATTGTTTCACATTTTAACGTTGACAGCATTAATATTCACACAATCACAATTTAGGCTACTAAATATATACCTGGCTCCAGCTGGGCGCATCAGCCTGCTCCAAGGTGGAGGGGTCTTCTCCTTCCGTGGAAGCCTCAGCTGGGGTGGAGGGAAGAGTGGAGGGAAGAGTGGAGGGAAGGGTGGAGGGAAGAGTCGACAGTGATTCCCTGGGTTCCATCTGGTCACCTATAAAAGTCAGTTGGTTGTAGTACCACAGCTTGGGTACAT
The DNA here is from genome assembly GCA_028564925.1 of Lithobates sylvaticus. Taxonomy (NCBI): domain Eukaryota; kingdom Metazoa; phylum Chordata; class Amphibia; order Anura; family Ranidae; genus Lithobates; species Lithobates sylvaticus. The sequence goes on from CM053026.1 coordinate 179,592,484, forward strand.
AAACATTCTCTGCTGCTGCTCCTGATCTGACTGATTCCTCAATCTTCTTGCGCTCCCGCTTGTACATGTGCCTTAAACTTGCAATTCTGGCTTCCACAAACTTGGTGTTTGCGTTGGGGACTTTAGTCTTCACAAAAGCCACAAGTGGCCCCAGTGTTGCCTTCCGGACATCCCTATTGCCATACAAAGGGTTCTTGAGCTGCCACAGGTTGGTATTTTTTCTGTACAGGGCAATGAATTCGGACATGAACTCCTGGTCCTTGAATGGATTCAACTGGGGTGCAGCCATGTTTGTTTCTGTTTTGTTAGTAATGGCAATACAAAAGACCAAAAACACAAATGTTACTTAAAAGGCACAACCAGTTTTTCTTAACAAACATTACACAACACACCCACACACAGGCAGCAACACATCCACACAGGCAGCAACCCCTACACACAGGCAGCAACCCCTACACACAGGCAGCAACACATCCACACAGGCAGCAACCCCTACACACAGGCAGCAACCCCTACACACAGGCAGCAACCCCTACACACAGGCAGCAAGCCCTACACACAGGCAGCAACCCCTACACACAGGCAGCAACACATCCACACAGGCAGCAACCCCTACACACAGGCAGCAACCCCTACACACAGGCAGCAACCCCTACACACAGGCAGCAAGCCCTACACACAGGCAGCAACCCCTACACACAGGCAGCAAGCCCTACACACAGGCAGCAACCCCTACACACAGGCAGCAACCCCTACACACAGGCAGCAACACATCCACACAGGCAGCAACCCCTACACACAGGCAGCAACCCCTACACACAGGCAGCAACACACACATATCCTTAAAAAATGCTGGCCCAAAACCCAAAAAAAAACACAGTAATGCATCCTAGAAAACACTTACCTTCGTACAGAGCGCTCGCTACTTCCGTTCGGGAACACGTGGGCCCCTCAAACAGCCTTATATACACTGCGCACGCGTCGAAGTCCGCCTGCGTCCTCCGCGTCGCCCGCCCATGACGTTCCTCATGACGAGTATTCCCCGCCCCGCTTCCCCTCGTTGCATTGTTGGTGAATTAATTGATGAATATGGCGGACACATTCTCAGCCAGTAGCGCGGAGGAAAGCCAAGAAGCCAACACATCTGCATCCAGCAGCAGATATAAGGCCACCAATATGGCCTTTGAAGAGATGGTGGAGATGGTGGACATCCTCCAAAGGGAAGATTACGACGGGGAAAATGGCCCGTACCCTCGTCCCAACTTGCGCAAGGACAAGATTCTCACTACAATCGTCAGCACCCTGGAGCAGAAATTCGGCGTACGAAGGGGCAAGGATCAACTGCGCAAACGATGGTCCGACATCAAATCCAGGGAGCACGATCAATACAGGAGAATTCGAAAAGCCATCAAAAAAAGTAAGTCAAGCACGTGCGCTACTATGGTTATACTTGATATGTCTAATCTTGCGCAGATGTTATTACCATTCGTCCGTGAAACTTGCGCAGATGTAATTACCATTCGTCCGTGAAACTTGCGCAGATGTAATTACCATTCGTACGTGAAACTTGCGCAGATGTTATTACCATTCGTCCGTGAAACTTGCGCAGATGTAATTACCATTCGTCCGTGAAACTTGCGCAGATGTTATTACCATTCGTACCTGAAACTTGCGCAGATGTAATTACCATTCGTCCGTGAAACTTGCGCAGATGTTATTACCATTCGTACCTGAAACTTGCGCAGATGTAATTACCATTCGTACGTGAAACTTGCGCAGATGTTATTACCATTCGTCCGTGAAACTTGCGCAGATGTAATTACCATTCGTCCGTGAAACTTGCGCAGATGTAATTACCATTCGTACGTGAAACTTGCGCAGATGTTATTACCATTCGTCCGTGAAACTTGCGCAGATGTAATTACCATTCGTCCGTGAAACTTGCGCAGATGTTATTACCATTCGTACCTGAAACTTGCGCAGATGTAATTACCATTCGTCCGTGAAACTTGCGCAGATGTTATTACCATTCGTACCTGAAACTTGCGCAGATGTAATTACCATTCGTACGTGAAACTTGCGCAGATGTTATTACCATTCGTCCGTGAAACTTGCGCAGATGTAATTACCATTCGTCCGTGAAACTTGCGCAGATGTAATTACCATTCGTACGTGAAACTTGCGCAGATGTTATTACCATTCGTCCGTGAAACTTGCGCAGATGTAATTACCATTCGTCCGTGAAACTTGCTGTTCCAACTCTAAAAAATAATGGTTCGTTTATTGAGTTTACCGGGCTCTTCGATGACCCCGAACTGTGTTACTTGGACCCCTATAATTCCAACCCCGAAATGGGGGTAGGGGTCACAATTCGTTGGGGATGTTGTAAGGTTGTTTATTAATGTTAGTGAGCACTTCTCCTTTGCCAAGATAATCCATCCACCTCACGGATGTGGCATATCCAGATGCTGATTAGATAGCATGATTATTGCACAGGTGTGCCTTAGGCTGGCCACAATAAAAGGCCACTGTAAAATATGCAGTTTTATCACACAGCACAATGCCACAGATGTCACAAGTTTTGAAGGAGCGTGTAATTGGCATGCTTACTGCTGGAATGTCCACCAGAGATGTTCCCCTTGAATTGAATGTTCAGTTCTCTACCATAAGCCCTCTCCAAAGGCGTTTCAGATAATTTGGCAGTACATCCAACCAGCCTCACAACCGCAGACCATGTCTAACCACACCAGCCCAGGACCTACACATCCAATTAACTTTCCTTTTCAAACTACAGCGCTGTAATTGTCTGTAAAATTCAATGCAATATGGAAACCTGAAGAAGTTCTGTACACAGTTGGTGTATGGAAAGCCTCCAGAAATGTTATTACTTGCTTAGATGAATAACTCTGCACAAGATACAGTACAAGTCAGGCTTTAGACAGCCTCTGCAACAAAAATTATATTTTTGTGAGATATTCCCAAAGGGTTATCAACTACTAAAAGAATGCAGACACTGCTACTTTTGTCATCAGAAACAAGAAAGTGCATCAGCTGCTTGCAATGAATTTGCAAAACCCATTCAGAATTACTTTGCATGAGACATGATCTAAAAAAAAAAAGATTATGGAGAAGAATGAAAGACCATATCTATTATGCTACATATGGCATTCTTAATACTGCCTTAGGCCACTATATCCTCAGTAGGATATAGGAAGATCCACAAGGGGGCAATTTTGACCCAAGTGTTCTACAGAGAGAAACCAAATGGGTATACGATTTACATGCTACGTCACTTCCAGGCTTGAATGACGTTTTGAGTTTCAGACCATTTTTGTAATTGTAAATTTGAACCCCCTCCTGCCCAGCCACCGCAGTTGTACTGAGGCAGGTTGGCTCCCCTGGGCAAAACTACGTTACCTTATGTTCGTTTGCCTTTTGACCACTAGGGGGCGCAGTGGCGGAGCTAATGCACATGCCCTGCGGTCACCTGCGATCGATCCACACAGAGACAGAATGGACATCTGTCAATGTAAACAGACAGATCTCCGTGCTGTCAGGGATGAAGAGAGCGATCTTTTGTTCATACTAAGTATGAACAATGATCGGTCTCCTCACTCAGGCAGTCCCACCCCCCACAGTTCACTCCCTAGGACACACAATCAACCCATTGATCGCCCCCTACTTTTAACCCCTTCCTGGCCAGTGACATTTACACAGTAGTCAGTGCATTTTTATAGCACTGATCGCTGTATAAATGCCAATGGTCCCAAAAATGGGCCAAAAGTGTCCGATCTGTTTGCCATAATGTCGCAGTCCCGATAAAAATTGCTGATCACCGCCATTGCTAGTAAAAAAAAAAAAAATAATAAAAATGCCATAAAACTTTTTCCCTATTTTGTAGATGCTATAACTTTTGCGCAAACCAATTAATATACATGTATTGTGATTTTTATTACCAAAAATATGTAGAAGAATACATATCGGCCTAAACTGAGGAAAAAATGTGCTTTTTAAAAAAAAAATTGGGGGTATTTATTATAGCAAAAAGTACAAAAATATTTTTTTTTCAAAATTGACGCTCTTTTTTTGTTTATAGCGCAAAAAATAAAAACCGCAGAGATGATCAAATACCACCAAAAGAAAGCTCTATTTGTAGGGAAAAAAAGGATGACAATTTTGTTTGGGTAAAACGTCGCATGACCGCGCAATTGTCAGTTAAAGCGATGCAGTGCTGTATCGCATAAAAAGTGGCCTGGTCATTGAGCAGCCAAATCTTCCAGGGCTGAAGTGGTTAAAGAACCGTTCGACCATGCCTGTGTTTTTCTGTTCTGTATATGATATGTGCTTTATCCATGCACATATTACTCCTACCTGTTTCTTGTTTGTTTTTTGTTTTGTCTCCTCTATTTAACCCCTAGGCTTTTCTTGTTGCCTACCTGGGTCTGCTCTATGGTTAGTATTACTATTATATATAAATAATGTATACATTTGCTAATATATATCCAATAAAAAAATTGTTGATATGTGTATGTACATATTATGGACGACAATTATAGGCTTATATACCAGTTAATGCAAACTATTGATTTTAGCAAAGTATTTCCTTCTTAGCCACTTGTGACATCGGGGTGACATATGTTTTAGATCCAGCTACCGGAGCCAATTTGTATGGGCCAAAATGTTCCTGTTGTTCTCTGGGGTACTAGCCATTCTCATGTTTGGACCAGTATGTGGGATATGCCCGCATTGGCCTATGTTGTGATTTGTTCTGCATGGATGGCCTATGTGTGTGCTTCTCGGGTCTAAGCATTGCATTCTCTATATGGAGTTATGCAGGGCTGGGCTATGCTTCTCCTTTGGGTGTGCTCTAGTTGTTATCCCTCCCTCTCTAACGATGTGTTATGATAGGGTGGATTCGAGCGTGTGCGCCCCTCCCCCCGGTCAGCTACGCCTTCTCTACTATCTTGCGGTGCCGTGCACAGGTGCACTGACACATTATTATTGCGAGCACACTGACATCGGGTTAGGGGCATGCCGATCGCGGCACGATCATGTGATGTCATTCGGCAGCGAATGGCGTCTAACCAGCTCAATAGTCTATGCTGTCTATGCTGCATTGTGGTTGATGCTTCCCTGGGGGTATTCCAGATGGCGTATCATTCATGGCGAGTGTATGACATCTAGGTGGAACATGAGAAATATTACACTCCTGGCCAAACAGCTTGCATGATAATGCTTCCTTTGTTTATCTGTCTCTCTTCCCCTTTAGGCCTTTAGGCTGTTTTGAGAGGCCTTTGGACTGTGCAGCCCTGTTTATACCTGTTAGTTGCAGCGGAGGCTGTTGTTCATATTAAGAAGGACATACCCATGTTTTTGTTAAATGTATATACTACTGGTACTGTGAATAAAATACAGTTTTTTGAAGGATATGTGTATACCACCCCCCCCCCCCCCACCCATTTTTCTCTTTCCTCACCGTTTACCATCTATTATTGCAATAATTGTGCATTGAGTTATAGCTTTGAGCTAGTAGGTACAATTATATCTTTCCTTTTTATCTAAGTATTGTGCATGGCTCGGTTATCGATGGTAGTATATATTATTATGTTAAATGTTTTAGATCATCATATGGTCAATAGTATTTGGAGATTAGGTTATCTTATCTACACAGTGATGTTTAATGTCTATTTGAGATATTTCCATCTGCGGATACTTTTATGCTAAGGTAGTTGTGTATGCTATATATATGTCACTCAGATATGACAGCGGCTAATGTTTTTATCTATACATGTTATTATTACACAATGTCTGATGTGCTTTGTTATAGATAGTGAGACCTGTTTCTTTCAACAACCCCTGAGTGTATCCTGACGAAGCAAAACAGTGAAATGCGTTGATGCACAGGGGCTCACTTCCGTTTATATGGTGGCAACATTTTGTTCACGCCATACAACTATGTCTATGTCTACACCTATGTCTATTGTGTGGTAATTGTCTGTGTTTTTTTAATTATTTTAATACTTGCTCTGTTTGGGATTTATTGTTAGCAAAATAATATATTTTATTATACAATCGTCCATCTTGCCTCTAAAGTCCAATCTAGGGCCATTTTTGGCCCTTTTCTTTCTAAAATTTACCTCCTAAAGTAATTGTAAGGTTTTTTTTTTTATGTTAAATAACAAACATATCGTACTTCCACTGTGCAGCTAGTCTGGCACAGAGTGGCCTCGATTGTTCTCTTCTGGGGGCCTCCAGTGGATCTCACGGCTCCTCCGCACATCAGATAACCCCCTAGGAGAAGCGCTCTCCCGAGGGGGTTACCTTGCGGGCAAGCTCCTGAGTCCAGCATTTGGCGTCCATAGCCACTGAATGTATGACTTGGCCCCAACACCTGCGTCATTGGATTTGATTGACAGCAGCGGGAGCCAATGGCTGCGCTGCTATCAATCTATCCAATCAAGAGCCGAGAACCCTGGGCAGAGAGACAGTGCGTCCCCACCAGGTCAAGTTCCAGGGCTCAGGTAAGTAAAACGGGGGGACTGGGGGGGGCGGTCACTGCCCGGTGTTTTTTTACCTTAATGCATAGGATGCATTAAGGTGAAAAAACACAAAAGGCTTACAACCCCTTTAATACGGATGTAACTTCAGGAGTGTTTTTCTAACTCTTACTTACACTGATGCAGTATCAGTATATCCTAGCATTTTTACTTTTGTTGTCACTTGCTCTTCTTACAGAAAAAATCCCTTCATTGAATTTCAGGTCAGGAAACACACACTGCAGAGGTAGCCTGATATAGCTTGTGCTGCATCTCCCTGAGAACACCATGGCAGCTTTAAAGTGATTGTAAAGTCTCTGTTTTTTATTCCCAATAATAAACATGTCATACTTACCTGCTCTGTACAATGGTATTACACAGAACAGCCCCAAACCTCCTCTTCTTGGGTCCCCCGCTGGAGCTCCAGGCTCTTCCTGGTGTGCCTCCATAGGAAGCTGCTTCCTATAAGGGAAACCTGTGGGCTTGCTCCCGTGCGGGGCGTCCATTGACACTGGATCGATCAACGCTGGATTCATACAGAGTCAGGTACAGCAAGTCCTAAAACATTTTTTATCTTAATGCAGGGAATGCATTAGCTTTTTCCTGCCAACGTGGCAGATATATGAGGCCTCTCAGCGAATAGGCTTTGACGCCAAACGGCCCCATATTTGCGTCTATCTGTAAACAATTTACTGAGCTGAGAGCGTGTTCACAGCTTGCTCCCAGCAAAGCAACTAACATGTAATGGAAAGCTCCCGATGCTTACTTGTGATCGGGAGCTTTCCGATCATGTGACCACTGTGACAACCAATCACAGCAGTTATATGATCAGAATGCCCTCCTCCACTTCTCGGAATTTCAATCCAGTTGAAGGGCCAGGAGGAGGCAGTAGGAAGGGGTTAAGGAAACAAGTGCTTTAGAGCAAATTTAATGTTTGCTTGATTCCTCAAGTATAACTTGTACATGCACAACATGTACAGTAATGAAGGCAGTGCTCGCCAGGGCATCATGTAATATTACATGACCACCCTCTTCCCCAGTGCAATAACAACAAGGCAAATGCTCACCTGTCAGGTGTCTTTCCTGAGCCCTGCAAAGCAGCAGAGCCACCTTGAGAAGAAAGTGAAGCAAAGGGAAAACTCTAAAGCCCCATACACACAATAGAATTTTCCGACGGGAAATGTTGGATGTCAGGCTGTTGGTGGAAAAATCCGATTGTGTGTATGCTCCATCGGACATATGTTGGCGGTTTTTCCACCAACAAATGTTGGCTAGCATGTCTTCAAATTTTGCGCCAACAAATGTGTGTTGTCGGATTCTCCAATCATGTGTACACAAGTCCGTCGGACAAAAGTCCAAAGTATAAACACGCATGCTCGGAAGCAGAAGCGGTCAGTCTTGTAAATGAACGTTCGTAATGGAGAATTAACATTCGTGACGCGGCAAATTATGAAATCTCCAAATGCAGCACACATTCTCTTCTTTAACCGCTTCCTGACCGCCTCACGCAGATATACTGCGGCAGAAGGGCACGTACAGACAGAATCACGTACCTGTATGTTGCCCTTTAAGAGGCGGTCAGGTGGGAAACTCCGTGAGTTGGGTCGCGGGTCCCGCAGACTCGATCACTGCGGGGATACCCACGATCGCCTCACGGAGAGGAAGAACGGGGAGATGCTAATGTAAACAATCATCTCCCCGTTCTGCCTAGTGACAGTGTCACTGATCTCTGCTCCATGTGATCGGAGCAGAGATCAGTGACGTGTCACACAGCCACGCCCCCCACAGTCAGAAACACACCCCTAGGACACACTTAACCCCTAAACTGCCACCTAGTGGTTAAACCCTTCACTGCCAGTGTCATTTACACAGGAATCAGTGCATTTCTATAGCACTGATTACTGTATAAATGACAATGGTCCCAAAAATGTGTCAAAAATGTCCGATGTGAAAAATCGCTAATCGCCGTCATTTAAAAAAATATATATATTAATAAAAATGCCATAAAACTATCCCCTATTTTGTAAACTTTTGCGCAAACCAATCAATAATTGCTTATTGCGATTTTTTTTACCAAAAATATGTAGAAGAAGACATATCGGCCTAAACTGAGGGAAAAAAAAAAAATTTTTATATATTTTTGGGGTATATTTATTTTCAAAATTGACGCTCTTTTTTTGTTTATAGCGCAAAAAATAAAAACCGCAGGGGTGATCAAATACCACCAAAAGAAAGCTCTATTTGTGGGAAAAAAAGGACATCAATTTTGTTTGGGAGCCACGTCGCATGACCGCGCAATTGTCAGTTAAGGCGACGCAGTGCCGAATCGCAAAAAGTGCTCTGGTCAGAAAGAGGGTAAATTCTTCCGGGGCTGAAGTGGTTAATGGGATAATAATGAAGCTGCTTTGCTGGTGATACTGATGGAGTTATTGCAAACAAATGTTCAAAGGCTTTTTTTTTCTAGTGATATCAAGAATAATATTATTTATTTTTATTTTTTTTATTTCTGCAAGTTACCACAACACCATTATCCCATAGTTTATGGACCAAAGATACAACTATGTTGGTGTCCCTTGTCAATTTTACATTGTATTTTTTTAAATATAACTTCCTACTCCCAAACTGTCATTTGAAGTAAAGCGCATAGCCAAGTATTATTCTCCACAATTTTTTTTATTGTGCTTATAAAAAAAAAAAAAAAAAATAGACATGCTATCTGCCAATAGAACTTAACCAAAAAGTGCACTCTATGCATCCAAAAATATAGAAAATATACCAAATCAAATCATTATTCAACCAAAAAAAAATGTCAAAGCAATAACTCCAAGGCCAATAATAAATAACATGTTATCTCCTCTGATTCCGCAACATGTCTGGTTGACGAACGGCCATTCAGAAACGAACTGAAAAGCACAAAATGAAAAGCGCGAACTCAAAAGCGATAAATGAAAAACACGAAAAGAGAAGCGCAAATCAACACTCACCAAACTTCTACTAACACGAAATTAGCAGAAGGAGCCCTAAGGGTGGCGCTAAAGAGCTGAAAAAACACGTAGTACATCGAGTATGTCACTACGTTCGTAATTGTTGGCCAACATTTGTGTGACTGCATGTTTGCAAGACAAGTTTGAGCCAACACCCTTCGGAACAAAATTCAAGGTTTTGTTGTCGGAAAGTCCGATCGTGTGTACGGGGCTTAAAGCAGAATGCAAACAAGTTGCAGCATGCAGAGGGAAAGTAAACATCAAACATGCAGTATGCTACTCTATATCAGATTTCATTAACATCCAATAAGTCAGCCTTTTATGGTTGCATTAGGGAACAATCACACATTTATGACCTCTGTACACTCCTATTAGTTAAGTGATCTTGGGAAGAGAATCAATCAGTTAGACCACATAAGCCTAGTGCAGCTGTAGCAGTGACGGTTAATGAAAATACGTGTTTGACTTATCACAATTGTACATATTTATACAGCACTATGGCTATTCTAAAGAATTTACTGTATTTCATGTCTGTAGGAGCCTTTAACCATTCTTCTTTGGTGCAATAGCCTATATTTAAGTAGATACACACTTTGTATTTTTAATGAGAAAACCTCAGTTGTCTTTGTCTTTAGAATATCTTTTACAGTTATAAAAGGCTCTTTTTATACTAAAATTAACCTGTACTCCATTTAATACATTTAAATGTAAATGTCATGTCTCATTGCAGACACCACAAGGTACTTGTGATTTCCCGTGATTAACCGAAAAAGCATTGTCTGTGCCTTTGTATATTGCTTGCCCCTACAATAAGAATGTTGTTACTGATCACTAGAACAGTCTTATTAGACAGAGAAATGGCAATTGGCATGGGTTAGCTACAGATTTTTTGTGCTAGGTTTTCCAAATGAATCTAACACAGTATCTGAAATTAGAACAGACTGTACCGCCTGTACCAAGAAATAAAAATCCTCCTTTTATTATTCAAACCTTCACTGATAAAAATGGCACTTGAAAATTGCTTAGTTGGTACAGACTGCAAAGACTCTACACTAAACAATGAGGTCCACTAAGTTTAATTTACAGCAGCTTGAAAAAAAAGGAAAATGACTGCATTGATCAGAGCAACCAGTCATTTTCCATCTGTCGTATTTTCTGAGTAGGTTGGGATAAAAATGCTGCCACTTTTTGTTCTTACTTTGTTTATTATGGATCTGTCCCACTGAGTGGATAAAACCTTAGAGTTCTGCGTTCTTTAACTTGAAATAGGCTGAACATTTTAAACCTATGATACTTAATTTCACCTCCTAAACTCTGTTCAGTTATTTTCGATGTTCACAAATTCAGTCAATGTAAAAATCGTAAAGAAAAGCAGAAAGAATTATAGAAAATAAGAAAGTGGAAACGTTAGGCATGAGGTGTAATGAATCCTAGGGCTTGCCCTTTCACGCTGATGATGAGAGAGAAAGGGAGAAACTGAAGCTGGTCAAGTACGAAAGTCTTTTCTAGGCTGGCCATAGATGGAGCAAATTTCTTTCCTGAAACCACATGTTGACAGTGTTATCCCTCTTGTGGAGCTATTTTTTTCTCCCAGCCGGGGGGGGGGGGGGGGATGGACAGTGATTATTGCTAGCGGTTTTAACAGCCGCTAGTAATTAATTGCGTGCAAAATCCAGCAGGCTGGTTATACCCAAGTTGATTGATCAATACATTTGGGTACATTCAGCCTTTCCCTATACTTGGTTCAAATCTCGGCAGGTTTCTGCTGAAAGGCCGAGATTTGAACTGTCCATGGCCAGCTTGCTTTAGACAAGAGTGATTAACCACCTCCCTACCACCATATTGTCAAAACAATGCAAAGGTGGACCTTTTTTCCAGTGATTTATATGGGAAGATTTCTTTGGCACATACAGAAAAAGCTAGAAAAGAACAGATAGATAGAGAGATAGATAGACAGATAGATAGATGGATAGACAGATAGATGGATAGACAGATAGATGGATAGACAGATAGATAGATAGATAGATAGATAGATAGATAGATAGATAGATAGATAGATAGATAGATAGATAGATAGATAGATAGATAGATAGATAGATAGATGATGGATGGATGGATGGATAGATAGATAGTTAAATAGAAACATATACTGTAGCTATATGTATAATGATAGCTCAAGTAGGAGTGGTAAACCATGCACATGACAGGAACACCCAGAAACAAAACTGAATAACAGGGTTCCCTAAAAAAAAGCAGGCAGCGCTTACCTCTCTTTAGTGTTCTGTCAGAAGTCAGCTTTTTCACCCAGCAGCAGGCTCTTCACTGCAGAGAGAGTAAGAATGAGCCAGCTCACCTAGTTAATAACCAGTGCACAACTGAGACTAATAATGGGGTCTGGCTTACAGGTAAGATGTGGACCTAGGGATATAATTTTTTTATCCTGGTCAAGGTTCTACAAAGCCTCCTGACTTCAGGATCTAAACTAGGACATTTTATGATCTGGGAAAGCAAAACATCTGTTTTCTCTATAACAGACACAACTCTTGGAGCACCTTACCTTCTTGTTTGCTTGATTTCATGCTCATGAGCTAATCCCTAAGTATAAAAAAATAGTCAAGAGTTTCAAAAATCTAAAATTACCAATACAGTCTAGTTTCATAACTTCCTTGTAAAATGTCTTTACTTTAACTCAGTTAACTTTTCAATGCCAAAAGCATCCTACTAGCATATAGTTAGCAGTGTTAATGAAATAGCATTTGTTTTTCTTGCTTTCTTAAGCATAATAAATATAATTATGCAACCAACAATGCTATACTCAGTTCTCTCAATCAACAATAGACCACTGCCCAAGTTACAATAATAGAAGGGACATGTACCTAAATGCATACAGCTTCGTTTTGGCTGTCATGTGTTGAATACCATCTAGGAAATCAGCATGCCAGTCAAATTATAAGCCTTTCGGAATGCAGGACAAGAGGCTAATTTTCTGAATTTCATTAAGATGTGCATAAAAAAGCCCAGAGCCCTGTATGACCTCATAAAGTAGTAGCTAGTTTAAGGGGCAGCTGTATGCAATGAAATACCATTTGCCAATTTACAGTAGTTACAGCTTAGGTCCTACCTAAGGCAATAAACTAATTTTAATGAATTGTGTAGCAATAACTTAAGCTTAATTTTTATTTTTTCACTGTTCATCTACAAAAAAAAAAAAAAAATCCTATTTTACAGGCAGTCATGTTTTAGTAAAATGACATGGAAAATAAATATAGATTATTTATGACAATAAAAAAAAAAGATTAAAAAAAAATATTGTGACTCCATTGACTATATTTCCAGGAGCCATTTTGCATGTGGATATGTCATTTTCTTTCTGACTTTCATTAGGCCGTGATGGAAACTATTTATCGTAAATAGATATTCTAAGCAATTATTGCAGTGTTGTTACCTTCAGTCATATTTTATGTATATTTTTTTAATGCTGCCCCTCTTTATTTATGGTTTCATATTAAATATAAGGATTAGCAGTTTAATAAACTTTTATTTGACTTTATTCACTGTACCTGCTTAACAACTGGTAAATTTGAACTCTAGCCAGGTATAAAAAAAACACAAAGTAATTCAGCTCTGTATTCAATAATACACCATTAAATGAATTTTTTGGATGCAAGAAGTTTAAGTACCTGAATTAGACTTGGTACCAGCCTCCTGCAGTCTCTTTAAAGCTGGTCTGGAGTGTGTGAGGAAGAAACAGCATAAGGAGCCAATCAGTTCATCACCTTAGAGCGGTGCTTCTACTTTTATTATCCAGTCACAGGCTAGACAGGTGCAGGACGACCTGGTGTTACCTGTTTACTATATTTGAGATTTAATATCTCTCTCAGATATGATTTGGGTTAAATGAGAGTTCTTTGACCACGAGTGAAAACCTCAACACAATAACAAAAATATATTGGTATATAGTAAAGTAGGCCTAGACTAATACACAACAATCTATCTAATTGCACAGGAAAAGGGTAAAAACCATGGATTACATGAAGGAATATAGAGTATATTCCTTAAAACCTTAATCTACAAACAGTAGGACAGAAAAGACATAAGATAAACATATTTAGTTCCAATAGTTACCAGGCTTTGACCCACAAAGGTTCCATTCGGGTGACCACTCCACCAGAGAGTGTGTGTTTCCCTCCTATCTAGTCTGTGTATATCATTACAGGCTGATGCCTCATTGGTTGGCATGGTGTGGCTCTGATTGGTGGGCCTCTCTAATCCTGGGTAAGGACGACTGTCTACATCGCCAATCCCTATACCTAACAGACACTTCTGTGAAGCTATGTTACACTCTCTCCATAGATACAAGCTAAATGAAATATATTCATAATTACAATATTTTACAGCTATTAATGGAGAATTCACATAAACTCATAAGGCAACACTGGGGTCAGAGAAAGTGGGTCGAATGATACTAGCTATCATAGGGAAGACAACTAGTTGCATACTGATGTGCTGCAGGGGAAATCTCTGGATTGACAGTGAGCATTGCAGAAAAAGCTTGTTTTGTTATTTTATATTTGAATGGGCTATTCATTTTCATTGAGTTATTTTTTGCTAAAGTTCTGCTTTAAAGACGAAGTAAACTTCCATGGATTGTTTGTACTTATAGGTAAGCCCATAATAAGGCTTGCCTATTGGTACTGTAAATATCTCCTAAACTTGCACCGTTTTGGAGATATTTACTGTATACACATGTACTCTGTCGGAACGTCAGAGCGTCATCGGCGCATGCGCAGGACCAGGAAGGAAGACGGGCGAAGATGAATGCGGCCTCCAACGGTGACAAGGAGGGCTTCGTTGCAGGTAAGTTTCACACAATGTGCTTGTATGTGACGTATACGAGCACATTATGTCTTTACTTTGCAGGTCAGCAAGAAGAAAAAAAAAAGAGGCAGAGTTTACTTCCTCTTTAAGATAAGTTATCAGCCATAAAGGGAGAGCATTCTTTTAATTGATCTGATCAACTCATTGTATTGTGATTAATAGTAGTGGTAAAGCAAAGAGGAGCATGTGTTTGTAGCGAGGAGATATGGCTGCTCTGATGTACATATTTGTTTAAAAAATTAAATAAGGACAATAGCACTAACTCACCTTGATAAAGCTGGCCATACATGGGCTGAATACGAGAAAATCAATCGATTCCCCCTGGCCACACAAAACAGTCTGTATGGAGGATTCTGCACTGCTGGCTGTTACCAAGTATTGTATTCAGGTGCCTGCTATACCATAATACCCTGATAGGATGCAGTCATGGTTCAGCCAATTGTTTTACACTCAGCCAAGTATTTTTTTTAAACTGACTTTTGTTGAGCCATGTGGTGCTCTCAGGGCTACCCGCAGCTTGAATTTTGGACGATTCAGCATGAACATAACAGTATTTACATAATCCTGAATAATTTAACATGTTTCCTTAAAAATAAATAATTAAAAGGACTATGCATTACCTTTAATAGTAGTTGTTTGGTTGGTAGGAGTCAGTACACAATGCATACACTAGCACTTTGTAATGCTATAAAAAAAAAGGCCTATATATTATATTGGGTAGTTCATTTCTACCTTCAGCATTTACTACTGTTTTAGAGATGTTCATGGTGCATATTGAGCTTTATTCTCAACACTGCCTCTACAAATTTTGTCATTTGGAGTTAGTCATGATATGGCATACGGAAACCTCTTATGCCGCGTACACACGGTCGGAATTCTTGTCGGAAAAAGCTCTGATGGTTTTCCCGTCGGAATTCCGACGGAATTTCACTCAAACTGTCTTGCCTACACACGGTCACACCAAATTCCGACGGTCAATAACACCACGGCATACAACACATTCGACTGCACTATCAAAGGGAAGTTTAATGCTTCTGAGCATGCGTCAAATTGTTTCCGAGCATGCGTCGGAATTTTGCATGTCGGAATTGCATACACACGATCGGAAAATCCGATAGAAAGGTTTTCCGTCGGAAAAATTAAGAACAGGTTCTCAATCCAAAGTCCGTTGGAAATTCCGACAGAAAAAGACCGATGGGCATACACACGGTCAGAAAATCCAATGAAAAGCTCCCATTGGACTGTTTCCATCGGAAATTCCGACCGCGTGTACGCGGCATAACAGAGCAAAATTCAGTAGCAGAGCAAACAATGACATTTAGTAACCCATACTTACCAACCACAAGTTACCTTTAATCAAGTACATTCCAAAAATGTGACCAGTGACTGATGTCAGGTTAGTAGACGTGACCCTTTGTACTGAAAATTCAAATACAACCTCAATAAATACAACGTTAAAGGTTAAGTATCAATCAGAACCCATATTGAATTCAGATCATATAATTGTGATTGGTTGCTACAGTATGTGTTACTGTATTTTTCACATTATTCTTTGCTCCTTACACAGTTTATTGCATAAACCTGAAAGGCAGTTGATTTTCCAAAACAGTGTAAAAATGTCTTATGCCGCATACACACGACTGGACTTTTCGATGGACTAGGTCCGACAGAATGAATTCGATCGTGTGTGGGCTCCATCGGACCCTTGCTGTCCAAATATCTGACGGTCTTTAGAAATAGAACATGTTTCAAATTTTTCCAATGGACTCGAGTCCGGTCGAAAAATCCGCTCGTCTGTATGCTAGTCCAACAGACAAAAACCGACGCTAGGGCAGCTATTGGCTACTGGCTATGAACTTCCTTATTCTAGTCTGGTCGTATGTCATCACGTTCGAATCCGTCGGACTTTGGTGTGCTTGTGTGTGTCCAAGTTCGTTAGTTCGGAAAGTCCGTCGAAACTCTGCCAAAAGTCCGTCGGGAAGACCGTCGGACCTAGTCCGTCAAAGTCCTCTCTTGTGTACGTGGCATTAGAGCTTGTTCACAGAAACAAGTCATGCTATATATGCAGCCACTGATGTTTGCTGGGAGGGACAGTCCTAACGTACCAACCCAGACATATTTTTTGTTTACTTTTTACATATTTTAGTTAACTTTTTTATTTTCTTGTTAAAACTTTATTGAATTGTCCACTGCAAACAATCAGGTGTTCAAAGTGAGCCATTCAGACTGGAATTCTTCTCTTATGCCCCCTACACAACGGTCGGAAATTCCGACGGAAAATGTCCGATCGGACCATGTTGTCGGAAAATCCGACCGTGTGTGGGCACCATCGGACTTTTTCCGTCGGATAAATTTGAGATCCTGCTCTCAAATTTTCCGACAACAAAATCCGATCAGACTTTTTCCGATCGTGTGTAGCGAATTCCGATGGACAAAGTGCCACGCATGCTCAGATCAAATTACGAGACCAAACCTATTGGCTAATAGCCTCTACGTAGTTCCGTCGTACGCAACGAACGTCACCACGTTCAGATTGATCAGATTTTCCGACAACTTTGTCCGACCGTGTGTATGCAACACCAGTGTCGGACAAACTCCGTCGGAAAAAGTCTGACGGATTTTGTGGTCGGAATTTCCGACCGTGTGTACGGGGCATTACAGTGCATGTAGTATAGACAAATTATTTGTAATGCTTAAGTCCTTCATTTCTTCTGTTTCATTATTACATGTATTTTTCTTACAATTGATGTATGTTTGCTTTAGTGTCAATAATGTTGATATTTTATTTAGTGGTAAGTGTGTTAAAAATACATCTCCAGCTCTGCTGTGTAATGTCAGACAGTGCCAGATTTAAGCACATTTTGTCTTTGAATTATCCTTTCTGTTCTTGTGCTGTATAATTAATAGCCACTCAACAAAATCATAATACAGCAAATGAGATGCAGTGAAACCTTTAAGGTCTTTGCTACAGTCACAATGAAGGACAGTTAATACATGGAAACGATCTTGCTTTTTTTTCCCTTGCTCAGCACACTGTGCAGCATAGCAATTCTTTCCAGCAGTAATTCTACTGGAAGATTAATATAGTACACTAGGCCACTGGAGCCCAGTGAAATGTGTTAAGCTACACTTACCTTCAGTGCCACTCAGGACCATCTTTCAGTACCGGTCCATTGGTTTCCTGGTTAGACAATCCATCACTTGTTTTTTTGATGTATTCTTCTATTTGTTTCTGAGGTCAGAGTAGAGGTAAATGCAGAATTTAAAGTGAACTTGTGCCCAGACTGCACACTAAAGCGTTTACATATTCTGAACAAGCACTTTAAAATAAACCCTTGTTCCCCTCTGTAGCTGTACACATCGTGGAGAAATTCATCCTCAAAATGCACAACAGAAGGATCTTTGTTAAAGAAATTCCTTAAAAGTACAAGCAGCTACAGAGGTCACCCAGGGCTTGTTTTAAAACTCCTTTTCTGTTTATTAAGAATATGTAAATGTTCACATTGTCAGCAAGACATGAGCTTTCTATGTTTTGGTTTGTTGTAGCTGTTTTACTAGTATAACTCTGCCCCCTTTGCAAGCAGTAAGTTTAAAATAGTATTAAACCCAAAAGCCAGCATGAGCCCCCACTCATCCACAGTTTGTTCCCATTAGGGGTGGATAAGTTATCTGGAGGCATGATCCATTAGATACGCTGACATATAAGGGATTCTAGGTCCGGCTCTTTAAATTACTATGTTATAGTGTTGCTATCAGATCTATTCCCTATTCCTTGTTGATTATATAGTGTTATTAATACTTGTGTAAGTTAGTTATGGTTATGACTGTTTCCCATGTATAAGCCTATGGACTGTTATGTCTTTCTTATGTAAACCTCAATAGAAATATTGAACAAGAAAACCCAAAAGCCAGCATTTATTACGGTATATTGCAGATTACCATTTCTTAGATGTGATGGCTTTATTTCTTTAATTTTCATCTGGTAATACAGCCAGCAAGTCTGTTGTTTTTACAAAAGAACAAGCTCTCCAGCAGAATCAGTTACTAAGATGAGACAAAAAATGTAACAATGACGGGTGCTTAGAATGATCACTTGTATTTATTTATGTAAAACCTTTATCCCAAAAGAAAAAAACATGTTTGCTGTAAATACTTATAAAGTATTAGTTGGCAGTTGGCTCCAATTTGTTAGTGTATCTAAATCTGCTAGTACATCTAAAGCTTCCCTCCCCCAGACTGACATTGCTGCTGTCCAAATGTGCCTCCTGTGCTCTTTCATCTAGAATGGGGGCGTGTTATTGGTCACATCACAAGGTGAAAACAGTGGAAAAAAGCCTAAGAGCCAGTTCACAGCACATGCAGTCCAGTGCGTTCTTTTTTCTGCATCAAATACGCATGGGTAATAGGTTATATGTTTTTTCAATAGCATAGTTTACACCAGTGCTTGCAGTTCCAGTGCTTCCGGTTCCAGAAAAAAAAGTAGAACATGCTGCATTTTACCTGCACTGGACTGTACTGAAAAAATGCAGCAGGCTCTACTTTTTTTTCTGCACTCGAAACTGACTGGAATCTGACTGCACTGGTGTGAACTAGGCCATTGGAATACATGGAAAACACTGGCTGCATTTTTAGTGCAGAAAAAAAGTTTACGGAACTGTATCTGGTGTGAACTAGCACTTAAGGTTAAGAAAAAAGAGCACTGGAACGCTTCAAATCCGAGCATGCAGAAAAGCATTTGGAACGCATCCGGACTGCGTTTCTATGGTGGGAACTGGCCCTAAAAAAGAAACCTAATGCAGCCAAAACATCTAATGATTGGTAAGCTGCAATTTATTACATTTTTGGTTTTGGGTTTAATACCTCTTTAATATGTTTATATTGATAAAAATATTTTATATGTATTATTTAATATTTATATTTAATATTCATATATTTAATATTTCATCTTCTTCATCTAGCCGATTGGTTTCTATACAGAGCTGCACCAGATTTTGCACCCAACAGCTTTAGTAAAACAACCCCATATTCTCTTGAGCTGGAGAGCTTGTCGAGACGGGCAAATCCAACATGCTCAGGTGCATTCAGCTTACATTTGAGATGCCAGAGATCTTTAAAACCCTTTTCACACTGGGGAGGTTTTCAGGCACTTTAGCACTGGAAATAGCCTCTGCTAAGTGCCTGAAACCGCCTCCCATTCATTCCAGTGTGACTTTTCACACTCGGGTGGGCTTGCGGGACATTCCGAAAAGTCCTGCAAGCAGCATCTTTGGGGTGGGTTGGGAGCGCTGTATTTAGCGCTCCAAAAACGCCCTGCCCATTGGAATACATGAGCAGCACTTTCAAAGCGCCTGAAAAGTGATTTGAAAGCACTGCAAAACTGGAGTTTTTAACCCTTTTTTGGAGGTTAAAAGAGCCGCGCTAGTGGCCAAAAAGTGGTGCAAAAGAGCCGCTTAAGCAGTGCTAAAGCACGGCTAAAACAAGGTTCTTGCACTCGTATACACTTGGAACAGTTGTTACTGAGCAACCTCATCATTTAGTTCAACCTTATCTGACATTTTGACATAATAATATATGGTCTTACCTACATAAATAGGAGTGACTATACAAAAGTATACAGATAAATAGTCCCATCACTATATAGCCACACTTTTTCAGCTTTGTAAATTTTCCCTTAAATGCCAGCCTTTAGCTGATGAAAAACTCCTAGGGGACCAGATCCAGAGTACGCTCTGTCTTTCTTCCTGTAAAAGGAAACACACATCTCGTGATTTTGACAAGTTCTAAACAAGCAGTGAAGTTTGATAAAATATGTGTTTTATAGAAGAAGACAGTCTGATGAATATATGGATGAGTCTTCAGATCAACAAAGGCAAGCAAATGATTGCATACAATGTAGTGCCCACAAAATGGCAATACAGATGAAAGAATATTCTAGCATTGCAGCTGGATCTGGTGGAAAATAAATTATTTTCTACTAGCCTGCTTTCTATACTTTCCATGCAGAGGCGATCGGCCCTATAGGCACACTATGCAAGCTGCTTAGGGCCCCGCCGCTGTGGGGGGCCCCCCCAAGACCCAGCATCCCCCCTGCACCTCTGGCTGGCCGTTTAGAGTGCAGTGAGGAGAGGTGGGAGGAGGTGGAAGGCGGCGATCGGCAGCTCTATGGTGCCTGAGTGGGCGGCGGGATCTCCCTGGGGTTTGTAGTACTCTCAGTGTATACAGTGGAGAAGAGAAGGGAGGGGCCTCTGACCCAGGCAGGTATCAGTTTCACTTTCACTCTGCTTGAACACTGTTGCTGATGCCCGGGTCAGAGGCCCCTCCCCTCTCCGCTGTATACATTTGGAGATAGAACTACCAGCCCCAGGGAGATCCCCCTGCCTGTGGACACCATATAGCTGCCGATCGCTGCCTCCCACCTCCACCAGCCAGGTACAGGGGAACCTCTTCAAGGGGGGGAGTCAGCTGTTTGGGGGCCCAAATGTAAGAGGGGGGGGTTTCTGGGGACACTAATGTAAGGAAGGGGGCCTCTGGGGACACTAATGTAAGAGGGGGGCTCTCTGGGGACACTAATGTAAGGACAGGGCCCTCTGGGGACACTGATGTAAGGACAGGGCCCTCTGGGGACACTGATGAAAAGATGGGGCCCTCTGGGGACACTGATGTAAGAGGGGGCCCCCTGGGGACACTAATGTCAGAGGAGGGGCTTTCTGGGGACCCTGTGTAAGGAGGGCTCTCTGGGGACCCTGTAAGGAGGGGCTCTCTGGGGACACTAATGTAAGAGGGAAGGCTCTCTTGGGACACTAATGTAAGGGGAGGCTCTCTTGGGACCATGGTGTAAGGGGGGGGGGCTCTCTGGGGACCCTGTTGTAAGGGGGGGCTCTCTGGGGACCCTGGTGTAAGGGGGGCTCTCTGGGGACCCTGATGTTAGAAGGGGCTCTCTGAGGACCCTGATGTAAGGAGGGGCTCTCTGGGGACACTAATGTAAGAGGGAAGGCTCTCTTGGGACACTAATGTAAGGGGAGGCTCTCTTGGGACCATGGTGTAAGGGGGGGCTCTCTGGGGACCCTGTTGTAAGGGGGGGCTCTCTGGGGACCCTGGTGTAAGTGGAGGCTCTCTGGGGACCCTGGTGTAAGTGGAGGCTCTCTGAGGACCCTGATGTAAGGGGAGGCTCTCTGGGGACCCTGATGTAGGGGGATACCCTCTGGGGACCCTGATGTAAGTAGGGAGGCTCACTGGGGACCCTGATGTAAGGAGGGGCTCTCTAAGGACACTGATGTAAGGGGGGCTCTCTGAGGACCCTGATGTAAGGGGAGGCTCTCTGGGGACCCTGATGTAGAGGGATACCCTCTGGGGACCCTGATGTAAGTAGGGAGGCTCACTGGGGACCCTGATGTAAGGAGGGGCTCTCTGAGGACACTGATGTAAGGGAGGCTCTATGGGAAACCTAATGTAGGGGAGGCTCTCTGGGGACCCTGATGTAGGGGGAGGCTCTCTGGGGATCCTGATGTAAGGGAGGCTCTCTAGCTATCCTGATGTAAGGGGAGGCTCTCTGGGGACCCTAATGTAGGGGGAGACTCTCTGAGGGCACTGATTTAAGGGGGCTCTCTGGGGACCCTGATGTAAGGGAGGCTCTCTGGGGATCCTGATGTAAGGGAGGCTCTCTAGGGATCCTGATGTAAGGGGAGGCTCTCTGGGGACCCTAATGTAGGGGGAGGCTCTCTGGGGACCCTGATGTAAAAGGGGGGGGCTCTCTGGGGACCCTGATGTAAGGGGGGGCTCTCTGGGGACCCTGATGTAAGGGGAGGCTCTATGGGGACCTCATTCTGTTCTATATTGTTGTACTTATTCTTTGACTGTTTTGTTTAAAGGAGGGAGGATTGTTTTGGGAGCACTGAAGTGTCAGGTGTGACTGTGTGGCAATGGCAAATGGTTTACATAGCTCACGGCATCACGGGTCAAGTAGAGGGCCCCTTAGCAGAATTTTGCTTAGGGCCCCAGGGAGGTCAGGATCGGCACTGTTTCCATGTATGTCGTCCACATGGAGAACATACAGCTAAGGAATAAAATGGCACCATTCATTCGTTTTATGTACAGTAACTTGTGATCTAAAAGTAAATGGACCCCATGGATGAATCATATGCAGTGATGACACTGTTACCAAAACAATAGTAAAATTAAACTTTTAGTTTATCTACCCTTTGATAGATGTGTTCTTCAGAAGACCTTCCCTTTTTGCATTTGCTCAATAGGAAAGTGGATTCATTTAAAAAAAAGCTTGTGCTTTAATAATATGTCCAGCCTTGTTAGTTAATACATTTTTCTATCCTGATTGTTATATTGCTTAGTATCTTGACTAACTTCTTTACTCATTGTTTTATGCCATATGTTTACAATTTGTGATGTTGTTTTTACATAGCTGGTTCAAAAATATCTGAATTGATTTAATTATAAAATAAATAACATTGCTTTCTGCCCGGCTCGGTCAGGAGCAGCAGGTGTTTTGTGTCGTCTGAGACTCGCGGTCTAGCAATGGCGGCGGGCGGCTGCTGGTGCCGGTGTTCCCGGCCAGTGAGGGCCCCAGCCCTGTGATTTCCCGTAACACCTTCCGTCGCAGGTCACTGTTAGAACCATTTTCATGGATGAGGCAGATAGGGAAAATGCTGCTTGTAGTTTGTGCTGCATGATGCATACTGAAAAGGCCCTAGACTGCCACAGCACAATGTCTTTGGATAATATCACTACAGCGGACTGTAGATTACTGAATTGGCAAATTCAATAAATCGAGACTTGGGGAGAGGATTCTGAAGCCATTTGCTTATGACACATTTGCTTATGACACATTTGCTTATGACATTGCTTTAACATTCATGGGGTATACTCCAGTATATGACCTGAAATGTTTGTTGGGACCGCAATCGATTGAGCCTCTGAAGCAGCCGGCGGAGACCGGCGAAACTAGTCAGGCCATCTCACTGTCCACCTCTTTTGACATTATTACTGTACCTATCTCTATGGCAGGGCACCCTACACCTAAGATATTGATGCTCCTGATAAGTACAATTATTATACTCCCATGCTTAGCCTGGATTGCAAATTGGTCCGCAAGGGACAGGGATTGGTAGCTTGAGTTTCTTATATGATTTTATTTGTGGACCAGCAGTACAGTTTGAGGGAGGCAACTCAGGATATGATATGCTTTGCAGCTGATTATGTGACAACATTCATCTAACACCATACATCAATCCTGATTATTATACCTCTTCTGGACCACTGTTACAACTTCACTTTTCTTAGCTACCCTACCACCATTCACCTCTGCTATTTCCAGCATGAACTATGATATTTTCCCTTGAACCCTGTAAGGAAACACAAATCTTGTTGTGGAACGATCTAGCGAATGGGATGAACAACCCTATTGCAGGAATACTAGCCATTACTTTGATTTCTGTACATAGATATACAGGTGTATCCCTCCATGGAAGCAACATTAAACCAGGGGGTGAAACCTTAATATATTCTTATATTCTTGACTTGTTTTGTTACATTTGTGGTCATACCCACATGCTTACAAGAGGTGGACATGGTGTTTTACCTGTATGAATGTCATTGTTTGAATGATACTGAGTTAGGTTGAATTCTTTATTTGTCTTGATACTAATAAAACATTTTTTGTACTTTCATAATGTGTACAGTGAGTGGTGTTAAATAGTTTATTAACCTTGGGATGGTGGAGCACAATCCGTTTTTATTTTTTGAGTTAGAGAAATGATTGTTGGACAGAAAGTTTGTAGAATAAAAGTTAGACATTTTGGAGCAGTTGTATAATACCATCTATGTGACTGTCAAGGACTTTCCCAAGGTCAAGATTGACGTTTACAGATGTTCACATTAGCTTTGTTGTACAGAATGTGACAGACATCAAGTGCTTAGAACGTACAGTGCTGCTTCATTTTGCCTAACACAATGGCTGATCAGATGGAAAAACTGAAATATTTCATAGCCAGAAGTACAATTTAGAAAAAAAAAAACTATTTCAAGCAAGAAAACATTGAAATATCAAATAAGTCATTATTAGTAGTCATTATTAGTAGTAGAAAAGATGGGACAAATCTGTATTGATTTTAGTATTAATACATTGTTGAATCTGCCACTTATTAACTAATACAGAAAATAATATCACAGTATTTCCTTACAGATTCTTGCCAACCATATTTCTAATAGACAGTATTGTAAGAGTCTAAAGCCCCATACACACGGTCGGATTTTCCGATGGATTCTGTCCTATCGGACAATGTTGTCGGAAATTCCGACCGTGTGTAGGCACCATCGGACATTTTCCATCGGATTGTCCGACGGACAAAGTTTTATCTCCTGCTCTCGAATTTTTACACAACAAAGTCTGATCACACCAATTCCGATCGTGTGTAGCGAATTCCGACGGACAAAGTGCCACGCATGCTCAGATCACATTACAAGACCAAAGCTATTGGCTACTAGCCTCTATGTAGTCCCGTCGTAGGCAACAAACGTCACCACATTCAGAATGATCGGATTTTCCGACAACTTTGTCCGACCGTGTGTATGCAACACCAGTGTCTGACTAAATCCGTCTGAAAAAATCCGATGGATTTTGTGGTCGGATTTTCCGACCGTGTGTACGGGGCATAAGGAGTCTAGGTTTTTTGCTTTGCACAGGCCACATCCAGGTTGTCATCTCATCGCTTTAACTATTGACACAAATAAATTACAAATGGTATTTAGTTGATGCAGGGAAGTGGAGAGCAATAATGAAACCTGTGATTGAATATAAGACATGTATATTGTATATGGGATATGTCATTATTTAAAAGGTTACATTGACAGCCATATTGCATATGGCCACATTTGTTGGGTTTATGCGTGTGCATTTGTTGCTTTGCTTGTAGGCTTGTAGCTGCACATTGCCCAAAGGGTGTTGTAGGTGTGTACCAGTGAGGTGTATGTGTATTCAATTGGTTGCACCCTGTGGTTGTTGTTTTGAATTTTCAGTGGCACCATCTATGTCCTGCTGTGTCCACAGAAGCTAAGAATAATGTATTTTATTTTCAAAATGTTTGGTATTTTTATTTATATAGCAAAAGAAATGTAACAGAATACATTTTGGCCTAAATTTATGAGGAAAAATGTTTTTTTTTTTTTTCATCACTTTTGGTATTATTACTATTAGGAAGAATGTGAAGCATATGAAAGTGTCTGGTATTGAAGAGATTAAAGTGGAAAAATCAGGTCATAATGTGTAAATACCAATATTGGTATAGCACTCAAAGTACATGTGTTTATCTTAAAAAAATAAAAATTGGTTAGCCTTGAGGAATCTGGATCCCATTGTCAGGTGGATTTTAATTCTGTTGAGGTTGGTGTTAGGCCCTACCTGCTCCTAGAACCAACCCCATCACTTGTTAGCCCAGCCCTCAAAAATTACACTCGCACACTCGCATTTTGCGAGTGATTTTTGAGGGCTGGCGAGGAGAAGAGAGGAGAGCCGCCACTGGGAGATCACAGCAGGGAACATTCAGACTTTTGTTTCATAAGCTGTGAGTGTTCCCCCGCGGCGCCGTCACATAAGCCCCTCCCCTTTTCCGGGACGTTGATAGACAGATCACCCGTCCAATCCTAGGACGGGTGACCTGTATCAAACTTCCCCGGACAAGGGGAGGAGCTTATGTGACGGCGCCGCGGGGGAACACTCACAGCTTATGAAACAAAAGTCTGAATGTTCCCTGCTGTGATCTACCAGTGGCAGCTCTCCTCTCTTCTCCTCCACAGGTAGGCAGCACATGGGGGACACAGGCTGCAGATGGGGGGGAGACACAGGCTGCAAATGGGGGGGAGGACACTGGCTGCAAATGGGGGGGAACACTGGCTGCAAATGGGGGGGAGACACTGGCTGCAAATGGGGGGGAACACTGGCTGCACATGGGGGGGAGGACACTGGCTGCACATGGGGGGGAGGACACTGGCTGCAAATGGGGGGGACACTGGCTGCAAATGGGGGGGACACTGGCTGCAAATGGGGGGGACACTGGCTGCAAATGGGGGGGACACTGGCTGCAAATTGGGGGGAGGACACTGGCTGCAAATGGGGGGGAGGACACTGGCTGCACATGGGGGGGAGGACACTGGATGCAAATGGGGGGGAGGACACTGGCTCAAATGGGGGGGGGGGGACACTGGCTGCAAATGGGGGGGGGGACACTGTCTGCAAATGGGGGGGGGGGGGGGGACACTGTCTGCAAATGGGGGGGGGGGGGGGGGGACACTGGCTGCACATGGGGGGGACACTGGCTGCACATGGGGACACTGGCTGCACATGGGGGGGGAACACTGGCTGCACATGGAGGGGGGGGGGGGGGGACACTGGCTGCACATGGTGGGGGGACACTGGCTGCACATGGGGGGGGACACTGGCTGCACATGGGGGGGGGAGGCTGCACATGGGGGGGGGACACTGGCTGGGGGGGGGGGGACACTGGCTGCTCAGGGGGGGGGACACTGGCTGCTCATGGGGGGGGGACACTGGCATGGGGGGGGACACTTGCTGCCCATGGGGGGGGGGACACTGGCTGCTCAGGGGGGGGGACACAGGCTGCTCATGGGGGGGACACAGGCTGCATGGGGGGGACACTGGCTGCTCATGGGGGGGGGACACTGGCTGCACATATGGGGGGACACTGGCTGCACATGGGGGGGGCACAGTGGCTGCTCATGGGGGGGGGGACACAATGGCTGCACATGGGGGGGGACACAGGCTGCACATGGGGGGGGACACAGGCTGCACATGGGGGGGGACACAGGCTGCACATGGGGGGGGACACAGGCTGCACATGGGGGGGGGACACAGGCTGCACATGGGGGGGACACAGGCTGCACATGGGGGGGGGACACAGGCTGCACATGGGGGGGGGACACAGGCTGCACATGGGGGGGGGGGACACAGGCTGCACATGGGGGGGGACACAGGCTGCACATGGGGGGGGGACACAGGCTGCACATGGGGGGGGGGACACAGGCTGCACATGGGGGGGGACACAGGCTGGGGGGGGGGGGGCACACAGGCTGCACATGGGGGGGACACAGGCTGCACATGGGGGGGCACAGGCTGCACATGGGGGGGACACAGGCTGCACATGGGGGGGACACAGGCTGCACATGGGGGGGCACAGGCTGCACATGGGGGGGCACAGGCTGCACATGGGGGGGGGCACAGGCTGCATTAACATTAAGGTTGTTAATATTTTTATAACTTAATTGCATAAAACATTAAAGGTGTCATTTAATGAGATAATTTATGAGGGCGGGTTTAGGGGCGGGGCAGGGTAGGGGTTGGGCGGGGCAACTGGTGGCGAGTAACCCTTAAGGCCTGGCTAGTAGCTCAGGACTTGAAATTTTGAGCCCTGTGTTAGCCCAATGTAAGAGTCTCCAATTAATGAATGTGACTTAATGACAAATTATTATTATACAGTATTTATATAGCGCCAACAGTTTGTGCAGCCTTGGCCTAGGGACCAGTGCAGGAATTATTTTGAAGATAATCCAAGTATCTTTCTGCATTTTAAAAGTGATATTGGGTTACACACTTAAAGAGACTTAATAGGTTCACAATAATTTCACATCTTTCAAAACAATTACAGCAGATATTAATAGATTAGAAGTGGTGTGTTTTTTATATAACCATAACACCAGCATCATCTTTATAACATCACCTAAAGAAAAGAGCTCACATTGCCTTATGCCCTGCATGGTCTTGCAGTTGAATAAGAAGATACAAAACTGTGCTGGTGCTTCTACAATGTGCAAGGAAATACTTACTTAAAGTGTTACTAAAGTCAGATTTTTTATTATTATTAAAATAACAAACATGTTATACTTACCTGCTCTGTGCAGTAAAATTGCAGAGAGTGGCCCTGATCCTCCTGTTATGGCGGTGATTTTGGCTCCTCCTCTTCTTTTTTATGGGCACCATAGCCAGCCGCTTGCTATTGGGAGAGACGTAGTCTGCGCGTTCCATAGACTTACATAGCGGGACTTAGGCCTGCCCCCCACTTCCTCTTTACTGCATTTTATTGAAAGAAGCAAGAGTCAATGGCTCCTGCTGCTTCTTGAATGCTGAGTTAAGAGGAAGTAAGGGGAGAATAGATGCAGCCGTGCAAAGCGATGATCTTTTCTCCCCTCTCTTACTCTTCACAGAGGGAAGGGGGGCACAGGGAAATTGAAAACATTTTTTACCTTGATGCAAACAATGCATTAAGTTAAAAAAAAGTTTTTAGGTTTAGTAACACTTTAATATTCAAACAGAGTGTACCACCATGGCCACCACTCCTGATGTCGTCATTGTGAGGAAACGCGTTGGTCGGGGCTTACTGGGATCGCTTGGGTCTACCATATTTCGGTCTGTGAAACGCAGTCTGTAGAGTGCTGAGTGTTGGAACCACTGCACTACAATACATGCTTTCGAGCTTGTGTAATGCAAGCAATATTTAAGTGAGTAGCATTTTAATGTTTTTATATATCTTTCATAAACGGTATCATGCTATGGGGTATCTTGCCTGGTTTATGCTCACCTAACATGCATGCACAATGCAACTACATGGAGGAGTACTAATAGTGGAGATAACCATAATGGAGGTTGTGGGCATATGAAAAGCGAGCTCAATATCTTGAGCCAGTGAAGTACAGTGGAGATAATCAGAATGACGGCTGTGGATATACAAAGCAAGCATAACATCTTTAGTCTGGTGAGTGTGTAGGCAAAGGAGGAAAGCACAGAGTGGTGACCTGAACACAAAAGCACTTGATGATTTTGAAGTTTACATCACATAGCACATTTTTGAAGCACAACAGATTTGGTTATATAATTTGTTACATATATATGGACTAGTTTGGATGGACACTACAGCACTTTAAATCATATGGATTTGATGGACACTCATAGCACTTTATGATATATGAATTGTTTATTTATGAATTGATTACTTACAACAGTATTTGGTCATATGCATAGCACTTTTTTGAATATCAAGTAAGTATTCATTTGCACATTGTAGTAGTGCCAGCACACTTTTGATTTTGAAACTTGGGTTACTCTTGGTTAGTAATCATTGTGCAGGCAGCCACACCAAGAACTTAACCCTTTGCGCAGAGTCCATTGCATATATTATGAATAAGAAGTTGATTTCCACTGTATTGACTGCTACATCGAACAAATGCTAATTTAGCTTTGGGGCAGACTCTAGTTTTAAATTATTAGAAGTTTTTTTTACACCAAGTATCTTATTAGATGTCATTCATTGGAGGATGTGTTGCCAGTTAAACATAAGTAGTCAGTGGCTTCAGTGATTTATCTAAAAGACCTCATAAATAATATTCACTGACTTTCTTTACTTGTAATATATCCATTAATAGTTTCTTTTTCATAATTTGAAGTGTCTTTGTTCCAGTACACCCCACCCTTAATCTTCTTCAGCCTCCAGAATTCCATGTGATTCAGCCAGATGCTGAGCCCTGGTTCATTATTAAACTATAGCTGAAAGTATTTTAGAGGAAAAGATTTAAAAGTGGAAGTGGTTACTGAAATATTTGTACTTATAAATTGGAGAGAAAGATGGACAGCGGCTTCTTGTTTTGTCTACTTGGAAAAGCATAAATCTGTCTGCTAGCCTAGCCTTCTATGCATCTGTTAATTGTTAAATCTGTTGACAGATTAGTCAAATTTATGCTCTAGAGAGCAGTTAGTCTGATATTTGTCAGTTATAATTGACAGAAAACATGTTAATTCAGCAGACCTCCAGAAGCGATATATCCATTTGTAAGATGAACACACCACCATAAATTGACACATTTTATTTATCAGATAGGTAAAAAGCTATTGCTACTTTATGCAGAATGTTAGCATGTTTATTTTTAAAGGGATAGTAAACCAACATTACATTCATGCAAAAACTGAAGATAAAAAAACTTATTTTAGCTCAACTATCCCTGCTAAGAGAAAAGGTTATAACTCACTGGATCAATTAAAACAGTATTTATTAATGTCAAAAATAGAAAAATACTACAACATATACAATGGTACCATATTAGACAAAACTACACATAATAAAATCCAATCCACCTCACAACTCCACACAGTATAAACATGAGTGTTAGATAAACCCACATGGTGTGGATATCGGATAAGAAATCAATTAGGTCATAGATAGACCTGCAAAGGACCAGCATGAATATCAATCTATAGAAAAAAATGCAAAAGTGACTCTGCCCAGGGGTAAATAACCACAAGTGTCCACAGTTGTGCTGTAATGGAGGGATAATTCTGGCTATGGTATCCAAAATGTAAGACACAATGGTAGCTTATATGGATAAGAGGAAATCAAACCGTAGACCTGATTGGACTGGAGCCTGAAAGGTAGCGCTCAACTAAATAAACTCTAACCAAAAATTGTGTATAAACAATAAATTATATATATATATATATATATATATATATATATATATATATATATATATATATATATATATATATATATATATAATATATAAAATGAACCCCATGAATAAGTCTGTATGTGACGAAACATGTCGGGGCATGGCTAAGCGGCATTCACCTGCAATACTTGTTTGCCAAACAAGAGAGACGGTGAAATACAGAGACTGTTGCGATATCGGTGGACGGGAAGGGTGAGATTGAGACTGCAGTAACGCACACATCTCGGGTCCGCCGTGACCAATAGCCATTTTTATACTTTGAAGTGGAATTGCAGTGTTTTATTGGATTATTGGAGTGGAACCTGCTGTGGTATACTTACGTGGAGATTAATTTCTGCTGGTTTTTATCGTTTTAAATGTGAGTGAACTGATTGAAGCTTGTAAAGTGTGCTTTTTAATAAATTTGCTGAATAACACTATTGGAGCACTTTTTTCATTTACATGTGGATTACTATGATTGCACTGAGTGGATAATACTGGAGAATCACTGATCGATTGTTTGAGATCCTCTATGCTTGTTCGCCTTACACGAGAGTGTGGGCAACAATTTTTGGTGAGTGAGTTTCTTATGGGAGTGGACACATTTGAGCACAACGGTGTGGTGGAAGAGCAATTGAAAATCACTTTGAGAAGACCCACTGCTTTGTCAAAGGAGCATCATCTTTTGATTTTATGATTTTTTTCATATCTTTTCTTCTGGAACACTATATGGACACTGTGGCACTCTTTTTATATTTTTGAAGTCACTATTGAAATTATTATTGTGATATAATTTTCTTCATTAGGGTCACTTTGATTTTATTCACTTATCACGTGGGAGTGTTTATTTTATATATATTATATATATATATATATATATATATAATTTATTGTTTATACACTATTTTTGGTTAGACTTTATTTAGTTGAGCGCTACCTTTCAGGCTCCAGTCCAATCAGGACTACGGTTTGATTTCCTCTTATATATTCTATTCAAGTAGCTGCTTTAGTTTTTAATTATACTTCTACTTTCTAAGGCGCAGGGGTTGGGATTTTGATTGTTGCCTAGTTTATTCCGAATTTCTGCATTTTTGAGCTTTGGATAATTCCAAAGTCTATGGTGGCCCAGAGGAGGTAAAATATGTTCCCAGTGTAATTGATCAGTTCTTATGCCCTGAACACACGGTCGGAAATTCAGACGGAAAAGGTCCGATCGGATTATGTTGTCGGAAAATCTGATCGTGTGTGGGCTCTATCAGACTTTTTCAGTCGGAAATTCAGACGGAAAACATTTGAGAGCAGGATCTAAAATTTTCCAACAAAAAAATCCGATCAGACTTTTTCCGATTGTTTGTAGTGAATTCCAACGGACAAACTGCCATGCATGCTCAGATCAAATTACGAGACCAAAGCTATTGGCTACTAGCCTCTACGTAACTCCGTCATACGCAACGAACGTCACCACGTTCCGAACGATTGCATTTTCCGACAACTTTGTCCGACCGTGTGTATGCAACACCAGTTTTGGACAAAATCCGTCGGAATTTCCGACCGTGTGTAAGGGTATTAGAGTTACATCAAAGTGGTATACACCAAGGGCTGTGACCCGTGAAGCCTCCCTCACACCATAGATAGGTGCAGCTTAGCTTGTCCTTGTGCACTGTATGCAACCATCAGTTGTCAAAGCATATGAATGTGCAAAGCTTTATATAATAGCTCCCTCAATACATCAATAGTCACAGGTATGTGGTGAAGTGATATACTTAACAGTCATCTTGTTCAATGAGAAAGTCTTTCAATCCTTATGCTGGTCATCTGACATATAATACCATCCATAAGCATAAGTTCTCTGTGAATTGAGAGTTGGAGGTGGAAGGATATCCGTGCCTGACTGGTTTTGCCGATCACCGCCGGCTGATTCAAAGGCTTTGGAATGAGGACAACATTACATTCAGCAGACCTTTAATTTTGTTTTGGTTTATACTAACTGTCAGGTCACAAAATCACTTGTGAATGTTCATAAAGCTAAAATGTTTGACTCGTTTCTAGTGTTGGATAGAGTTAGAAGGACTGGAATCTCTATCAGGTTTTTATTGCTTTCTGTATCCACACTGGAGAGATATACCCCTATATTTGTCCTAATGATAATGTCAATAGAACAGAAAGTTCTCTTCCAAGGGCTACACCTGTTCTGGTGACAGTTGTCTATGAGGGATTTCCCCTCACTTTGGAATGATTTTTGGATTTCACCTCTTGTGTCTCCAGGACAGGAACTGAAGACAAATTTCACCAATCACTCCCAAGTTTGTAAAGAGGCACATGTCAATTGAGTTCTTGGGAGGTACAGGTAATTGGTTGATAATAGTTACATCGTTAGTTAGGTTGAAAAAAAGGCACTAGTCCATCTAGTTCAACCAATGAAATAAAAAAGATCATTTTCACACACAGACACATAGAAAACCTCCATACACACTTTCCTTTACCCCCAGTTGAATCAGAGGAGGGCTTAAATACAAATAAAGCATGCTTCAATTTTCTCCAGTGGGGGGAAAAGGTCCTTTCTTACACACAGACACATAGAAAACCGCCATACACACTTTCCTTTACCCCCAGTTGAATCAGAGGAGGGCTTAAATACAAATAAAGCATGCTTCAATTTGCTCCAGTGGGGGGAAAAGTTCCTTTCTTATCCCCAGAAGATATTTTGATATTCCCTGGATTAACTACACTGGCATTATTACCTCTAAAACTGAAAATCCAATTATATTTTGTGCATTTAGGAATGCATACAGATCTTTTTTTTTTTTTTTTTAAACAATCTACTGAGCTGGCCAGAACTATATTTTGAGGGACGCTATTCCACATTTTCACATCTTTTACTGTAAGGAAGCCTTTCCATATATGAAGGTTAAATCTCTTTTCCTCCAGACATAAAGGACACCCCCTTGTCCTTTGTGTTGACCTTAAAGTGAATACATTTAAACCAAGTTTCCTACATGGACCACTCATGTTTGTTTTACATACTGATCATATCCCCCCTTAATCACCTCTTCTTAATCACCTCTTCTCAAGAGAGAATACCACAGCTGAGCTCTTCCATTCCTCTTATTAGTTTGGTTGCCTTTCTCTACGCTTTCTCCAGTTCCAAAATATTTTTTTTGTGAACTGGTGCCCAAAACTGAACTACATATTCCTGATGAGGTGTTACTAATGATTTATACAGGGTTAACATTATCTCTCTCTCTCTCTCTGGAGTCTATACCTCTTTTAATTCAAGAAAGTATTTTGCTAGCTTTAGAAACATGCATGGTTTTGGCCCCCAAGTACATAACTTTACATTTATCAACATTAAACCTCATTTGCCACATAGTTACAAAATTAAATAGTGCATTGAGGTCAGCTTGTAAATTGGAGATATCATGTAAGGACATAATCCCCTACATAGCTTCATCTGCAAACACTGAAATTGTATTTTTAATCCCAGACCCTATATCCAGGGCCAACTTTAATATTAATTGAACCCTGGGAAAACATTTTATTGCCCCCCCCCCCCCCCACTGGCCCCCGCCATGCAATTTCTCTCTCCACCTGCTTCGAGGGCAGCTAGACTCAAAAAAGTTTACTACAGATCAGGCAGCGATTAACATTGGTTGCCATAGGATGCAGCATATCATTACCACTTGTTGACTGGCTGCTAGAGGTTACAATACACATTACAGCTCACTGAACTAGATGTTACAGCACATCACTTCTGCTTGCTGAGTGGTTGCTAGAAGTTACTGTACATTATTTAAATAAACCGCCCCTATTTAGATACCTCCCACTGCGCTCAAGGCGGGACGGTTTGAATTGGAGTGCTTTTTATGAGTTGCAATTAAAGTTTTAAACTGATTCACACTATGGGAAGCACCCTTTTTTATTCCGCATGTGGAGTTAACCAGCCAACCAGTTAACCTGTTATACTACTGATCTGAGAAAATTCAACAGACCCCCCTTGGAGGGACCCTTATGCGCAGTAGCCCGTCACGAGAGTGTGGGCATATTCATTTGGTGAGTGCGTTTCTTTTGGGAGAGGAGGCACGTGTCACTGTGGTGTGGTGGAAGAGTACAGAAGATTTTGATTGATTTATTTCACTTCAATATTCATTTATGGAACTTTTTCACTAATATCCAGACTCACTAATTGGTTATTTGGACTTTAATTTTCACCTGCAATTTTCATCTGCATTTTGATTGATTGAATTCGACAATCACTATTTGTTTTGTGTTTATACTTATTTTTAGACACTTAGAGGTATATTGAGGTGGTTCAGACACAGAGTTTAGTTTATTATATTCATATATTCGTTTGCACTATATTATTTTGCACAGATTATATTATTTTGCACAGATATTTGATATACACTGTAGCGCCACTATTTGCTACGAATCTTTTGAGTTTAAGATTTTTATGTGAATTCACTTATATACTGTACATTATTACCATTTACTGATTGGTTGCTAGAGGTGACTGTACATTATTACTGTTCACTGATTGGTTGCTAGAGGATACTGCACATCATTACGGCTCACTGATTGGTTGCTAGAGATTACAGCACATCATTATGGCTCACTGATTGGTTGCTGAAGGTTACAGCACATCATTTCCTTACTGCCTGCACACCATGGACTGGGGAGGTGTGGGGTAACTGGACACAATGAACCCTTTCATTGCTGGCAGATGAGATCTTGGAAGTGCATGATTAACCCTTTCAGGTCTGTGTTGGAAGTTTATGGTTAACCATTTCTTTGCTAGCAGAACCCTAATAGAAATGCATGATATTTCCAGCAGGGATCTTCTAGCATTAAAAGGGCCATCAGCTTCCCCTGGGATCTACTATTTTCACTCACCCATCGATCGATCAACTTGGGTAAAACCAGCCTGAAGAATTTTACATGCAGTTAGTCCTAACAGTTGTTATAGCCACTAGCAATATTCACTGCATTCTCCTGGTGGTGATGGCTTTCCCCACCCCCTGCTGGAAAAAGACAATTGCTCAGCAGGAGGGATTGCCCCATCCACACTGACTGTGCTGATGGGGGAATCAAGCAACTTTCTTTTCTGCAACCACGGGTTGCAGGAAAGAAAATTGCTCTGTCTATGGCTGTACTAAGCCTCTCACAACAGCACACCTGCTTGCCCCACAAGCTGTGATCATCTCCCAAGGTAGTTCCTAAATTTTCATGCTCTAGTGGTGGTATCATGTAGTGGCTGCAAAGCCTCCTTACCAGATCCAGCAACACAGCAGCAGTGGTCCCTTCAATCAGGTGTCTGGGGTTGCCCGTGATGACTCCAGTAGGCAGTACAGAAAGGTCCATATCCTGACAGTGGCTCAGCAACATGATCCTCTGTCTTTTGCAGTCTCCCCCACATGGTACTTGCTTGGTGGTTTTTCATCAGCTCAGTCTCTGCGGGGAACTGTTCCATGTTTTTCTTTAAAAGCAGGGTATAGTTCAGGTACCATGGGACTACATGTCCCATCATGCCCCTTGATTCTCTTCTGATTGGCTGCTTGTTCTGCTTAGCCAGAGGGAGGTGGAAGAACAAGCAGCAATTAGACAGAGCCGGCTGCTTATGGGACGAGGAGAGAAAAGGGTCGGGCCAGCGGGTTGCAAGTACACAGACAACTCACAGCTGCATCTCGCCCCTGTCATAGCACAGCCAATCAGAGACCCGAAGTGGCCTGTGCAACCGTGGGAGAAGAGATCACCGCTCTGCTACATTGATATGAATGACAGGCAGGCCGCGTGGGCCCCTGTAGCTAGGAGCGACCCTAGATATTCCGCCTGATTGGCTGCTTGTTCTGCTTAGTCTGAGGGGGGGAAGAACAAGCAGCGATTAGAGAGAGCCGGCTGCTGACCAGAGGAGGAGGGGCAAGCGGGTTTAGTACACAGACAACCGCAGGTGCGCCTCTCCCCTGTCATAGCACAGTCAATCAAAGACCCATAGTGGCCCGTGCAGTGGTGGGAGGAGAGATCTATCAGCTAAGTTGATGACAGGTAGGCCGCACCGTCCCCTGTAGCCAGGAGCGATCCAAGATATTACACCTTTGGCAAGCTCAAGGGGCAGCTCACCTTTTTGCACGCTCCATGCCAGCGTGCGTTCCACAGGCCGGAACTCTGGGTGCCAAGCTCCACTCACGTCACTATCAGTTGCAGAGTTCAGGCCTGTGGAAATGAACGCTGGCCTGAAGCTTATGGTTTGCAACCAGGGAACGCTAGCTTTACACTTGACTGAGTCAAGTCTTGATATTGTTTTGCTTTTAGCTTTATAATATACCTTTTTTAATAAACAAACCATCAAGATCTACACTATGAGTGCCCGTTTTTTTTTTTTTGGTTTATGAGGATATCCTGTGGTTTTTGATACGGAAGAAGTGATTATTACAGCTAAAGAGATCCACCCCAGGAGGGGCTTGAGGGACCAGGATACCCCAGTGTTTGCCGAGCCAAGGTAGAGGTGCCTATTCTGGATACAGTCAGCATACTCAGCACATATGCGTCTTACCCCTGCAGGGGTGCTAAAATCTGGTGAGTGGGGAACTAAAGGGGAGCATGGAAGTCACTTGATTTTCTGCACACCGGTGGATAAATCCTGACACAAGTCACTTTGGACAAGCACAAGTCAATTTATAATTTTCGATTTTTTGCACCATTTAGGACTGAACTTTATTGTTGATGTTTATTCATTTTTTTTATATTTTCTTTCTGATATTTTTTCAATGGACTTGGTCTTATTCACTTTTTTTCAAAACCATAATCAATTTATCATACATGAATTTGCACAAGTATTATGTTCTATGTGTTCTTTTATTAAACTCTCAAATATCTTCCCAACTATAGAAATTGAACTAAGTAGTCTGTAGTTACTTGGTAAAGACCTTGATCCCTTTTTTAATATAACCACCACAATGGCCTTATGCCAATCCAGTGGTACCGTAAGAAAGTCTCTAGAAATGAGAAACAATTCTTTAGATATAACAGAGCTCAGCTCTTTGAAGACCCTTGGATGTAAGCCATCTGGTCCAGGTGCTTTATTCACCTATATTTTGTCTAAATGTTTCTGGACCTTGTCAACTTTGAGCTATTGTGGATCATTTGGGGCTATATCAATACTATTCCCATTAAGGACTTGAACTTCCCAATTTTCCCTTGTATACACAGAGCTGATGAAAGTATTTAATGAATCTGTCTTCTCTATGTCCCCAGTAACTAACTCAAAATTATCTAGTAAATAGTGATGATTGATTGAGGAAAGCCAGCAACTGGCAAGTTTTTTTATTAATCCGAATCAAAGAACTATCATATGTTCAAATAATCACATGATTTTCAAATGAGGGTAACCGTGATACATGCATTTTTTGGTTCCTCACAGATTGGACAGTTCTGCAGTACAGCAATAATGAGTAAAGCTGCTGATTTGCATGATCTTGAAATTAATTTGCTCACCTATAGCTGAAAATTCTATCAACTTCCATGCCCCAGTGCTGAAATTATGCATGTGAAATTTTTATGTTACTTTTTCATGAACTGTTTTGCGTGTTTGCCTCAGCTCTCATTCCGCGTACACATGAGCGGATTTTCCGTCTGACAAATCTTGGATGTTTTTTACGACGGAATTCCGCTCAAGCTTGGCTTGCATACACATGGTCACACAAAAGTTCACTGAACTTTCGACCGTCAAGAACGCGGTGACGTACAACACTATGAGAAGCCGAGAAAATTAAGTTCAATGCTTCCGAGCATGCGCCGAATTGTTTCTGAGCATGCGTAGGAATTTTGCGCGCCGGCATTGGTACAGACGATCGGAAACTCTGATCAAACTTTTTCTGACCGAAAAATTGAGAATCTGCTCTCAATCTTTTGCTGGCTGAAATTCCGCCAGCAAAAGTCCGATGGAGCAAACACACGGTCACATTTTCAGACCAAAAGCTCTCTTCGGACTTTTGCTGGTGGAATTTCTGATCGTGTATACGCGGCATAAGATGACAAATCAATGCGAACCCCATCAGAAAAGGAACAAAGCCCAAGACGTAGTGAAGTCAGCCATTTTGTTTCTTCTCAAACATGAGTTTATTGGTTATTTGTATTAATGAATACTAAGTACCATTTCACTTATTACATGTTTAAACTCTCATGACTCCTTAGACATTCAATCTTTGTAAACTGATAAGCTGTTGGGAATTGTTAGGCATAATTTAATGTAACTGTAGAATTGGATTAAATGGCTTAATACTAATAGTAATATAAGCAACCTAAGCTTACAAGTGCAAAAAGTATTCAGCAAAAGCAACAGGAGTTACACGAATGATGTATTAACTTTTTTCTGTGAATTCCAAAAATAACGGGAACCATGGAGTTAGATTTTGATTTTGTATGCAAGCATACCTCTGATAGACGGATTCTAATCAACACTGAAATTATGAATACGATTTTCACATCTGGATTTCACAAGTGTGTGCACCTGTTCTTCCCTATCCACTTTTTAGACATATCTGTTCCCTTTCATTTACAAAACTGAGCTTGCATCTTGGAAGTGTTTTCGATATTAAAAATCAACTAGTTCAGAGGTAATTCATTAAGCTGTTAAGCAGCTGTTCTAGCTGTATTCAGCAGATACATCCCATTGACTTCAATCATCCCCTTAGACCAGAAAAGGCCTGAATGGCCAATTAGTAGTTTAATGAAAAAAGACCCATTACCGCTTGCATTATTGGCTTATTTATGAGCACAAAATACACGGCTGCTAAACATCTTTTACAGATTACCAATGGCAACAACTCCTTGTGGGCTTGAGGCCAATATCCATGAGCAGAGTTCAATTAGCTTTTATAAGCGTAACTTCTCAAGGGTTTGAATTAAGATCTACTACATTTCCAGGTCACTACTTACCTAATGGGCTCTCTATTTTTGTCTTTATCTAATGTACCATTTTTTATTGAGTTTGTTAAAACAGGCCTAAAACGCCTAGAACGGTATATCTTTTATTGTATTCTCAGTTTTATAACATTTAATACAAATATTTCAAAGACATATAACATGTTTCCCGTAAATCTAAATTTAGGAAGTTGAACTCTAGGAAAATTTTCAAATATGTAGTTGAAATACATATACAATTAGCTTGCTAAATGATTTATAATAATGTTTGGGTACTCTTGTGATCCAGATACCCCTGACAGGCAGCACTGTTAC
Organism: Lithobates sylvaticus; assembly: GCA_028564925.1. NCBI lineage: Eukaryota > Metazoa > Chordata > Amphibia > Anura > Ranidae > Lithobates > Lithobates sylvaticus. The sequence goes on from CM053026.1 coordinate 179,632,613, forward strand.
ATATGGGATCTTCCTGCTGACTTAATTTCTGTTAAACAATACAGCTTAGTCAAGGACCAGCCAGGTGGTTGGATGACGATGGGGTAGGAGCGCCTTGATACAGTCATTCTTCTGCTAGACTGTGTTAGACTGGCAGCACTGTACAAAGCAATAGCCTTGATAGTTCCCTAGTATATATAATACATACATACATATATAATATATACTGTGTTGTATGATATATATAGTATACCCATATACTAATGCAAAATACTCTATTCTCTGTGTTATAAAGTACTGTATATACAGTATATACTCGAGTATAGGCCGTCCCGAATATAAGCCGAGGCCCCTAATTCACCACAAAAAACTGGGAAAAACATATTGACCCATGTATAAGCCGAGGGTGAAAAATGCAGCAGCTACTGTAAGTGGAAAAGAGGGTCAGCAATGCCCATCTGCAGCTGCATGTCCCCTGTACAGACCCCCCCCCCCCCTGTGTCCCCATTGCAGCCTACCTGTGCCGATCTGCGCCGATCTGCGGGTCCTGTGTCATCTGTCATCTGTCTTCCGCCGATGCAGTCTCGCTCTGTCCCCCCACAGCGTGTAAGGCGCCATTCCAAAATTACAAAAGCCGCGCCTCCTCCTCCTCCTCGTCCGTGATAGGAGGAACGCTGTTTTCCCAGCAGTCAGTGTGCAGCGTTCCCCCTATCACGGACGTCCTCTCATCCTCGTCCATGAGATGAGAATGACAGGACGTCCGTGATAGGCGGAACACTGCACACTGACTTACTGCTGGGAAAATTAGTCTTCCTCCTATCACGGACGAGGAGGAGGAGGAGGCGCGGCTTTTGAAAACTGCCATCTGTCTGCATGACACGCTGTTCATGTAGGCAGACGGCGGTGACTCGAATATAAGCCGAGGGGGGGGACTTTCAGCCCTAAAAAAAGGGCTGAAAATCTCGGCTTATATTCGAGTATATACGGTAGTACTCCAATATACACTGTGCTTTATGTTTTATAGTATACTCAACAACCCATTAAATCTGGAGCAGTCAAAATCTGGAGCAGTCAAAATCTGGAGCAGCTGTGCATGGCAACCAATCAGCTACCATGTTTCATTTTTAAAGCTTAACTGAACAAGATGTAGATAGAATATGATTGGTTGCCATGCACAGCTGCTCCAGATTCTGGGGGGAACACAATACATCTGCTGAGCCACTTTTCTGGCGTTGATCACTTTTATTAAGGTATTACGCAAAATTCATAAAACATTTGCAACACTTTTGGTTCTGACAGCGACTCATTCATGCACCAAATTCAAGGAGATTTAAAATGTGCCATTTTTAAATTGTAGCGCATTAAATGTGTCAAATTGCTAAAATACTGACAGTTTGTATCTTACCAAAATGAAACTAAGACCAACTCTTATTTGATGTACAAAGAGAAACTGGCGCAGACAGGTTTCGCAAAGTGTCTAACGTGCATTCTAAATGTGGCATAGCATGCACCAAATTACAAGTTTTAGACAGGTATGTAAATTTGGTGCATGTTGCACCACTTTTTGAACGCACGAGAGACACTTTCACAAAATCTGTCTGTGCCAGTCTTTAGGAATTCCAGGGTCTGTCTAGTTCAACTTTGACATTCCCCCCATTATGTGTTACCACACTTTTCTGATATTACACACACACACACATTTAAAAATGCACAAGAAACTCCAATTAAAACATACCCACATCATAACTTATTCTGTACATGAACAGGCACTCGTTTTCTGGTACTATGAATGAATATTATAGTAGCTACTATTAAATATGTACTGAAATGATAACCTCTTATGTGCAATCAGTGCAGCTTATTGTAATTGTGACATAATGTCTATTGGAGTTGAATACAAGCCGGTATTATTTAGTAATGGCACATATAGCAATGGTATGTACAGTTCTGGTGATAAAAATAAAACAACTTTGACATATAGAACACGATTACTCACTTTTGTGAATAAAATCAAGTATAGCTGTATTGCTCAAAGATGAAGTGCAAAGATGTAAATACAGTATACGTCCCCTGAAGACGTGTAAACTAAACGTACGTCGAGGCGGTACCTGGTTATGTCCTGTTTCATCACTTCCGGTTGTCTGGTTGTCGGCGGTGTGTATTGGAATGCACGCCGCGTCCACAGAGCCGGCTAAGAAAATTTCTCCACGAATCCATCTACATTTTAAAGCGAGCAGCCCCAGTGCCGGGTCGGGCACTGTGTCATGTGAGTAGCCATTTGGCTATGTTTTAAATACCTTTTAAATAAAATACAGTATTACGCTATGTGGCTGTGTTTTGCTCCTTCTATGTACCCTGCCTGAGCTACCAAAGAGGAGGAGAGACCTGTCATCATCTTATGTCATTCCATATGTGAACAGGCACAAACCTGTAAAAGCACTATTGACTCACTTTTTAAGTAAAGTAGTCAATGTAATCTGGTGAGCAGCCAGCCTATATACCACTATTGGGTGATTGGATGAGGATTCTTATGGTGAAGGGTCTTTACTTCTGCTGACAAGATTGTATAAGAATTGGTGGAAACCACACATTCAAGAGTTGTTGTTGTAATTACCATTCGGAGTGGTTCACCTACCCTAATGGACTTTATTTATGTCACGTTATGATTTTTTTCAAATGGGATGTTAATAATTAATTTTTATGGCAACATATGAATTGTATACTAGTATCCACATATATATATTTCCATATAGTCACATGGGAGTGTAATTGATTATTAATTAATTTTGTGTGTATGTACTAACACGGCAATTAATCACCACTCACTTGCATAGGCAGTGGGTTTCACGTACTTTTGAATTTTTTGTACACGATTGGTGTTTATATTATTATATATTATTTTAAGATTAATGAAGCGCCCCTACCGCACAATCTCCACATTGATTGGCAGCTGCCTTGGCACAGATTTGCATTTCCCTGTGGTCTGGGGGGGCATGATGGTGGTCCTGGGTGGGATCTGAGGGGGGGCTGTGCTGATAAACAATCAGCACAGACCCCCCCTATCAGGAGAGCTCCCGATCGTCTCTTCTACTTGCATCTGTCAGAAGCGAGTGAGAAAAAGCCAATCAACGGCTCTTCCTGTTTATATCATGATCAGCCGTGATTGGACACGGCTTATCATGTGGTAAAGAGCCTCCGTCGGAGGCTCTTTACAGAGATCGGTGTAGAGGTGTGTCAGACTGACACACCGCACAACCGATCGTCGCGATGCGAGCCCCATCAGGAGCCCAGCAGCTGTTATCCTGCAGGACGTCATATGATGCCCAGTCAGGATAACTGAACCACTGGGCGGGAAGTGGTCAATGGTGACCCTTTGGCAGAAGAAAATGCAAACTTTAGTCATTACTAGCTGGTTCATTTGTACCTGGAATTTTCCCTATGTATTGGAAATGGAACTTCCGCTTTAAGTGATGGTGACCCCCTGACATGCCACATTTGGCATGTTATTCTTTTTGGCGGGGCGGATACCCTCTTTTTAGAGGCATCCAGCTCCCACTTCCTTCCGGGTCTCTGCGGCGCCGGAAGGAAGTTCACCTCCCTCCCCTCCCTCCCCGCAATCTTCTGGGACATGTCACAAGTCCCAGAAGATTGCCCGGCCATTCACATCGCGCAGCACGGCTCGCACATGCATAGTGCATGCCCGGCTGTGAAGCAACAGCCAGGTGCCCACAGTAAGAATACCGGTGCTGTGGAGAGGAGGGGGAGAGGAGCGGGACTTCGTACACCCGCATTGCTGGACTGTGGGACAGGTGAGTGTCTGATTATTAAAAGTCAGCAGCTACAAAAAAAATCCGGCGGAACTCCACTTTAAGCTCCAGAAATCTGTGTTTCATATGAATGCAAATTAGTTTCAGGAACCAGAGCTCAGATCTGCGGTTGATTAGTGTCTTGTTCAATTATTGTCTACATATAATTTTTTCATTAAAAGAAGGAAAATCATTCAGCCAGCCTAATTTCCAAATGTATTTATTCAACATTTGAACAAAGAGAAGCATAATATGCAGCAATGAAAATGTCACAAAGGTTGTAAGCTCCCCATCTATAGATAAAAAAAAAAAAAATATGGGAGTTATGGTTCACTGCAAACACTAATACCCTATAAAAGGTGTAGCATGTTACCTGTCAAAGTAGATAAATGCCACTGCTTGCAATCCACAGAATATTTAAAGATGCCGTTGCTCCAAGAAATAAATCTATTGTGCAAACTCTAATTACCACTATTTTGACAGAGTAATAATATTTTTTATCAAACTGCAAGTGTCATCAATAAACACATTTCCAAATGATTTACAGTACCTTGTATAAAGTTAAGGTAATTCTTTTCATTATGGATCATGTGGCTGCTGCCAAGTCTAGATTTCTAATAACAAAATAAGAGAATACACTGTATATGTCCTGCTGTGTTGTAATTTATATATATATCAGTAAAAGTAAGGATGGTATAGGTCCAATGCAAATGTAAAAACGCTGTGCTTATGTTTGTAACAAATTCATGTGTGTAGAATGCCCCATAGCCACAATATGTAATTACCTGTGTTGGTCCAATTAAAGCAAATGTAAAATCCTTACTGGATGACATTTAGCTTGTTTAAATACTTGTTTTTACCTTTGTTTCATACTCTACTGCTGATCTCCTGCAGGCACGATCTGTTTTCTAGGTGCTTTCTTGAAGGCGACAACAGTTCAATATGCTTGTTCAATGTATATCAGCACGGCCACTTGTAGTCTTTATTGGGAGAGCCTATAATAGGAGGACAGCCTTGGAGAGATATTTTGAGACAGGGACAGATTGCTGTAACCCCCTAACAGGTAGTACCTGAACAAAGACCTTTATGGCAGGATAATGAAAAAGGGGACACAGTATGGGCCCACTTACTTGGGATTGTGACCACTCCATTCATTATAGTGTAAATATTAATAATAATGTTTTTTCATTGTGTTAATAGCAGATATTAAATGGGTACTGCATCTTTAAATCTAGGAACAGCAGCTAGCCAATGGTATACTGCTGAGTATGCTGGAATATGGAAAGCCCTTATATAGGGGACTGCTGGGCTGGGAATTTCCCTATTTTCCTGCAGGATGCACCGGCTGAAGAGCTCCCTGTCATTTGTGTCTGAGTCCCTATTCAAATAACTTCTGGACAAAGCTGGAAGCGAGGGAGGAGAAGCATGGTTGAGCTGCTGCCTGGCACTAGCTGAAGGGGATAATAGAGGACAGCAGGAGCAGGACACTAGTGAAGGTATAGTCGGGGTTCTGCAGGCGCAGTGCCGGGACATGGAGCAGGGGGCAGTGGTCCAGGCTCAGCAAGGGAGAGCGCGGCGTAGCCAGCCTCCTGCAAGGTACAGACAAGCAGAGGAAAAGTCTGAGAAGTCCACTCCACTGAGTGTGCTCAGTTAAATACATTAAATGTCTTGGTGGATTCTCTGTCATCATTAGTAAAAACGCTATCCCCTATTATTCCTGCTGCTGTTTCATCGGGCACTGCAGCCCAGAAGCCTGTATCTGCTACTATGCACAACCTTCCGGAAGCAGATATGGAAGGGATTCGATGTCCGGAATATCTGTGTGAAGTGATCTGAATTTGTCTCTGCATCCGGAATCCTTTAAGGTGTATTGGAAGGGAGTGAAAGGCCTACAATGGCACCAACTTCATTTTCATTTCATTATGTCAGTTTTGGCCTATGCCAGATGTTTTGTTGTTACATTTAGGAGGGAATGACTTGGGCAATATCAGAACGTTGGATTTGCTTTTTATGATCAAGAGGGATCTCCATTGTTTCACTCTTACTTCTCCAGGTACGATCATAGTGTTTTCGGAAATCATCTCTATTTTTTCCTGGCTGTCCTCTTTACAGAGGAAAGTCATGGAAAAAATGAGAAAACAAATAAACAGAGCTATGGAAAAGTTCATGCCTTGCATTGGTGGGTTGTCATACCGACACGTAGATCTGGAAGGTGGTATTCAAGGGTTGTACGGGCAAGATGGAGTCCACCTTTTTAGATGGGGGTCTCGATATTTTCAACTTAGGATTGCAGTATGGGATTGAACAGGACACGGTGGTGGGGTCGGGCATGACGCTCAAGCCCGGATTGTGGAGCGTTTAATTTCCGTGTTAAAATTAGGTAATGCTGCTTGAGTTCTGAAAACTGAGCAGTTACAAATTTTGGTTTCATTAAAGTTATGCTGTTTTGATGGTCAATAAAAATAAAATATGATTATTTTATTTTTATATCTTAAACCAATAAAGTGCCGTGACCATTATTTGCCAAACTTTTAGTTGGGTATGTTTATTTGGTTGTATCTGGAGTAAGTGATGGTGTGAATGGGTGTGGCCTACAATCTCATAATGTAATATTTCAATCAATTTCAGTTGCACATTTAAAAATATAGAAAATTTGATTTGAAATTACTTTTTCATCTCAAAGACATAGTCCACTTTTTAGACCATGTTTTGTCTTACACCCATATTTAGGGTTTAATGTGAAGCATGATCACATTAACAATCCTTCTAGACCCAAACAGCCTGTCCTTACTTGAATCATGGGTCTTTTTTTACTGTAGGTGGTTGTTATTGTTTGAATCCAATGTGGCAGTGTGTAGCTGTATCGGCACAGCCACATCAATCAGTCCCAGATATCATTCAATGAAAACTATTCCTATAAGTCTCATGTGCCGTTGTGGCAGCCAGTGCATTGAAACTGATTGCCTTTGCAATGCTTTGCAGGCCTCAATGCATAAATGTAGCAAATTACCTTTTTACATTATATCAATGTGGGCACATTTTCAAATTGGGACTATGCCTTTAAAGTTTATATTAACTTTCAATTATTGAGTATAATTATACTTTAGGTTCATCTTTAGTTTTTATTCTTTTGAAAACTTATTTGGTTACTGTTGTAATACAGTAGAAATATATTTGTGCCCAAAGTGTCATCTTGTACCTAATTTATTTGTATAAGTCAGTCAAGGAAAAAGGTTAAATTAAATGTCTGTCAAACATTAATGTTCCATGTGCAGTCTGATAATACAGCATGATGTTTAGACTGAAATACGGTTGCGCCAATGTGTACATGAGTATGATTCTTGAAATTGTAGTCAATGTTCTTGAGCTGCCAAAGCCCATCAAATCCATTGCAGCTTTATTCAGGCTTCTCAGAGTTACGGTACATGACTTAAAGCTGCTACTTTTCAGGATCAGTGCAGCACTCATTCTAATGTAGCTAAGAGGATGACATTGTGCCAGCTAAGGCGAATGGATAATTGTAATAAGGAAGCGATCAGGTTACCCTTGTATAATATCTACAACACATTCAGCTCATTAATATTCTGCTCACTGTGAATAAAGAAATACTTATCATATATAGAAATATGGTAGGGCACAGTAATGAAAAATAATGATCCTCGTGATAAAAATTCTTTGTACCCAACAGTAATACCAGTTTATTATAATTTCATATTTAATTTCAAATGAATCTGACTCTTGTGAGTTATAAATGAAATCAATATCAGGTAGAGGCCTTTATTTTAATCATATTACATTTTTTGTCTACATGGCAAATTAGAAACAGATGACAGGTGCAGTTATACACCAATATGGACAGCACAGCTTCAATTAAGAATTATTTAGCAGCTACAATATATGTAATGTGTTTAGAAAATTAAAAATCATTAACCTTTCATTATGTAATGCAGTTTGTGGTTGATGGGAATGACATTTTCTGGTGCTGGAATAGTTAAACATTAATCAGAAGAAATTGAAAATATGCCCTTGTCACTATTTGGCAAGATCAAATCATTTGCAAAGAACAGCAGTAGGAGTGGTATTAGCTAATTAAACAAACGCTTTGCTTTGAAAATTCAGCTTCCATCTGCTACTGCTTGGGAAAGCATCTTTACACTTCGTCTCAGAAAGGATGTGATAGGTAAATCACACATTTGGTTAAAATACAGATTGCACAGGTTTGACAATTAACAGTCCTCTGATTATCCTGTCAGGGGTCAACATTACGTGCAAGCTAAGTTCCAGAACATCTAACTCAATTAGCCTGTGTAATCAGCTCTAATGTTAGCGTTATGTAAATTATTTCCACTTGTAGAAAGAGTTTGCAAATCATTTTAATAAGTGTAATTAATAAAGCATATTCAAACCTCAGAGAATGTTCAGATTTCTGCAGCCTTCTTATGTAAATTGGTATAATAGAACATCACCTAGTCCTGGTCATACAGATTTTGATAGATATAAAAGACTGTAATTGTGAAATCTATGAATATTGGCAACTAAAAATTACTTTCTTATTTTTTCCAGTAAAAACAATATTGTATTATTTTTTTTCCATAGTATTTTATTGGTAAATAAAGTAAAGGTTTACATTGCTATTAAACAAGGTGCCTGAGGCAGTAATATCCATTACAATAGGTTTTACAACAGTGTTGATCAGAACTAGTTAGCAATAATAGTTGTAAAGAAGTTTCAGCTTAAGTCGACAGAGTGAACAATGAGGAATGCCTGACGAAAGGGGTCCTGCGCGGCTCCGAAACGTTGCACCTTATATTTTTGTGATCGATTTTTTTTTTTTTTCATTAAAAACCTTTTTTGGACGAAGTTTCATTGATCCATGGCGTGCTGGCGAATATGTACTTTTGTTTGATGTTTCCAGGACCCGACTGGTAATCGCTACAGCACCCGCCATTTTGTTACAAGCCACATATACCAGGAATGAGTGCGATAGGAATATCATTCTGAACAATGAGGTAGACCTGAGATTCGGTTGTGGTTAGTTCACTAAATAACAATGCTTATCACCGTAACAGTTCTTCTGGTGCTAATATAGGTTTGGGTGTGTTTCGTGGATAGAATTGGGGATTCACTTGCTCGTGAGGTAATAACCAACTTTGAGTAGTTGATTCCTTCTAACAACTATGAAACCAATGTTGGCTAAATATCGGTGTTAGGTGGGATAGAGTTCTGTTTGATATAGGGAGTGGTTTAGGTTGTAAACCGAAGAAGAGAGGAGGAAGAAAGGGCGAAGGGGAGCAGGGAGGGGGAGGGGAGAGAAAAAAAAAAAAAAAAAAAAAAAAAAAAAAAAAAAAAAGGGGGGAGTGAGGGTTGGGGGGGGGGGTTTGCTTCAGGGTTGGGTGGGGGGGAGTGTGTTAACTTACCTCCCAGTCTCCGCCATCATTCCTGAAGGACTGGTGTAGGATGGGTAAAAAAGCCTGGTCTGCAGAGATTTGGGTATTTACTTAGATAAATTGAGAGTGGTCCTCTCTCAATCTTCCCTTTTGTAGGGGAGGGAGGCCAGTTGTCTCATGTTTTGATGGGGTCAGCTTTTGGAATGTAGGAGTAGAGTCGTTAAGGGTTGCAATTGTCTTGGGGTGTGTGGTTCGTAGGGGTTTGGCTTGTCAATAATTTGTATCTGGCTGTGATGCAAAAGTGGGTCCAAAAGGCCCATGTATGTGAGAATTTGGTTGGCTATGAAGATTAGTTCTTCCATTTCCGCAATTTTTTCCACTCGTTTGAGCCATTCAGAGATGGTCGGAATATGGGTTGTGCCCCAATGAAGAGGGATACACATTTTGGCCACATTTATTACGGGTGGTATTAGTGTTTTGCGGTATTGATGTGTCTAGGTTTGAGTGGTGAAGGAGGAACTGTGTTGGGGTGTGTTCTAGAGTGTATGTAGAGATTTGTGATGTCAGTTCTCGGATTTGGGTCCAGAACAGCTGGATTAGGGGGCAGGACCACCATATGTGTGCTAAAGTGCCTGTTTCCCTGGAACATCTCCAGCATTTATCAGAAAGGTTAGGATTATATTTGTTGAGAATTACTGGGGTTCTGTACCAGCGTGTTAGGATTTTATAGTTGTTTTCCTGGATCGAGACATTGAGGGAACCTTTATGTGTTATTGTAGATATGTGTTCCCATTGTGCCTCATCTCTATTTGCAGGTCTCTTTCCCAGCTTAAACAGGCTTTGTTAGTTTTCATCGAGCTATCTGAGGAGAGTATGTTATAGATGTTGGAGATCACATGCTGTTGGGGTGCAGAGCGAGAGCATAGCTGTTCGAAAGGGGTGAGTGTACGAGAGACGGAGGAGACACGATCAGCTTCTTTTAGGAAATGTCTGATCTCGAAATATTTCCAGAGAGGAAAGGCATTAGCTGGTAGAAAGGAACGCTCCAGAAGTAGGCCGTATCCGAAAAAGTGGTAGGCTAGAACCTCTGTGTGTTGCCAGATGTCTGCAATGAGAGGGTGATCACTCAGGTTTCATGGGGTGTGCTGGGTTGAGGTACAAGGCAGAGATCGCAGTGGTAGGGGGGGAAATGTGTGTTTGAGAGCTACCCAGTCTTTGCAGTGGCCATGTAATGACCAATCTACAATTCTAGAGAGGTGACAGGCCCAATAATAATTCTGAAGATCTGGGAGACCAATGCCCCCCTTTGTCTTAGGTTTCGTTAGTTGCTCATATGCTATCCTATCCTAGGTCTTTTCTGTCTCCAGAGGTACTAGTACACAGTCTTTTGTATAATTGAAATAAGGTTGGGGGAGCTTAATGGGGATGGTTTGCAAAATATATAAAATACGGGGAAGTATGTTCATCTTTAGAATTGCTGCCCTTCCAAACCAGGAAAATTGAGGTTTGTTCCACTTACTCGGTCGTTTTTAATGGTTTTGAGGATGGATTGGTAATTTTTTGAGAAAATGTTGGAAAGGTTTGCTGTTAGGTGTATCCCAAGATATTTAATCTTATCAGGTTTCCATTGAACGGGGAAGTTATTTTTACATTGAGTTACCGTTTCTTGTGAGAGGGAGATATTAAGGGCATGGGATTTCGCAAAATTGATCTTGAAATTAGAGATATTATGAAAGAGATAAAATTTGGGATCGATACGCGTGGTTCCGTCAAGTATAGTAATATGTCATCGGCGAAGGCAGCTAACTTATAGGTGTGATCAGCAATGATAAAGCCTTTGAGACTTCAAGGGTTAGGATGAATAGAATTGGGGAGAGTGGGCATCTCTGTCTTGTCCCATCACTAATGGAGAAGGCATTCGACAGGTGACCGTTTACATGAACTCGGTTGGAGTTGTATAAAGGGACATTATGGCATTGAACATCCGATCTTGGAGACCAATATAATATGCCTCAGGTCTGCTCTCAGGTAGTCCCATACCAACCTGTCGAACGCCTTCTCTGCATCCAATGATAGAAAGAATCATTCTTGTTTATGGGTTGTAATCCAGTGATGTATATTCAGGGCTTTGATTGTGTTATCCCTAGCTTCTCTTCCAGGGATGAATCCCACCTGGCCTCTCCTTATCAGGGATGGCAGGAAGGGTAAAAGACAGGAAGCTAAAATTTTGGTGTTCAGCTTTATATCGACATTCAGTTAGGATATTGGCCTGTAATTACTAACTGATGTAGGGTCTTTCTCCTCCTTCGGGATCACTGTTATGTGGGCTTCCAGTAATCTTTGGAAGGGTAGAGTGGATGATTTTAAGGAGTTAAAAGTCTTAATAAGGTGTGGGGCTAAAGTGTCTCCGTAAAGGCTTTGAAATAGGCAGGTGTAAACCCAAAGCCAGGGCTTTTACAATTTTTAAGCTGATTGCTGATTTGAGTTCCTCTTCTGAGATAGGGTTTTCTAACAGAAGGGCATCCTATTTGTCTATGGGTTTTGGGGCAGTATTTGTTGAGTAAAGACGTGATTGAGGTGTGTCGAGTTCCAGATCCAATATGGTTGGTTGTATGTTTAGGGAGATTATATAGGTTAGAGTAGTAAGTCTCAAATTGGGCTGCTATGTATGGCGGGATGATATGGGACTTCCCTTGGGGGTCCTTGATGGTGTGGATATTTATGTGTGCTTTCTTGATCTGGAGAGCTTTAGCTAGATATTTTCCGCATTTGTTGCCGAATTCATAGAAGAGTTTTTGGTGTAGGACAAATTTGCGTTGCGTTTTGCGGTTTAACTCTTCACATAATAGTTTTCTGTTTTGGGTAAGCTTGTGATAGATTTGTTGTGCTTGGGATTGTTTGTGGGCACTTTCTAGGTTTTTAATATTGTATTTTATTATTATTTTTTTGGCTAATACATGACAGGAGAAGTTTTTTTTCCCCAATTTCTGGCTTTACTTAATTTTCCCCAGACAAATATCTGCTTCTCTAGAAAATTGTAAAAACTACATTTTTTTTAATTTTTTAATTTGAATTTGACATCTGAACATTTTTTAAACCCAATTTGCAATGTTGTGTTTTGTTACAGTGCTTATTATTCTTAATACATTTCTCTACAATACTGACCTATTATAATGGATGCTTGGTTATAGGGTGGAAAATTGTGACTGTATTTTTGTAGAGTGGGGATGGTGCTATTTTTATTGCTAGCAGTATCTCTATTGTTTATTATTTCCCGTATGTCCCATCAAGGTGACAGAGAGTCTGAGTAACAGGAAGTGATGCAAAATCTCTCCAGTGGGAACAAAGAGCAATAAAATCACTTTTTTACTAGATTGGGAAAGTTGACAACTACGAGGTTTTGTTGTTGTCAGTACATTGCTATCTTGGCTCTATTCCTTTCATTTCTTCTTTTAATGACAGCCATACAATGCTGTGAAAAGTAATTGCCCCCTAAACCTAATAACTGATTGTGCCACCCTCGGTGGCAACAACTGCAATCAAGTGTTTGCGATAACTGGCACTGAGTCTTTCACATTGCTGTGGAGCATTTTTGGCCCACTTTTCTTTGCAGAATTGTTTTAATTCAGACACATTGGAGGGTTTTCCAGCATGAATGGCCTGTGTAAGGTCATGATACAGCATCTCAAATGGATTTAGGTCCGGACTTTGTTTAGGCCACTCCAAAACCTAAATTTTGCTTTGTTTGAACCATTTGGAGGTGGACTTCCTGTTGTCTTTCGGATCATTGTCCTGCTGCATAACCCAAGTTCACTTGAGCTTGAGGTCATGAACTGATGGCCAGACATTCTCCTTTTGGAGTTTGTGGTAGAGCTCAGAATTCATGGTTCCATCAATTATGGTAAGTCGTCCAGGTCCTGAAGCTGCAAAGACCGTCAAGCTACCACCACCATGTCTGACTGTTGGTATGATGTTCTTGTTATGAAATGCTGTATTCGTTTTATGCCAGATGTAACGGGATGCACACCTTCCAAAAAGTAAAATGTTTGCCTCATCAGTCCACAGAATATTTGCCTAAAAGTCTTGGGGATAATCAAGATGTTTTTTGGTAAATGTGAGATGAGCCTTTGTGCTCTTTTTGGTAAGCAGTGGCTTTGGCCTTGGAACTCTCCTATGGATGCCATTTTTGCTCAGTCTCTTTCTTATTGTTGAATCAAGAAACACTGATCTTACCCGAGGCAAGTGAGGCCTGCAGTTCTTTAGATGTTAGACAATTGGGGGTGACTGGAAGAGTCTCACAGAAAATGGTACTTCATCCCAAAATTTTTAATACTAGAGTAATGGACAAGGGTAGATAAAGGGGATTATCACGGTACCGAGAACATAGAAATACTATTGGGTAAAATTGAAAATACATTTTATTATAGAACATATGACAATATATTATAGCAATTGCGGTTTACAAATGTAGTACAATACATACAGCACTTGATGTGATCAACAATAAATATAGAATTAATAGGCCTATGATTGAAATAGACCAAAGGTACAGTTCAGAACCGAACCGACATGTTTCGCCAAACATTGGCTTCCTCAGGGTGATGATGTGTATCTGTACCACAATAAAAATTCTAAAGAGCAAACACAAAAGAAACATTATCAGTTACACATCTATGACAGTAAGCAAACACATTTGATGTTTTGAGTGCATGACACAATCAATGGGGTTCCAAAGTCCTGCTTTGTTGATCCATGGGTATGTATTTGTGGGTTCACCTGGTCCTAGGATTGCTCCTATTTGGGGTTTTTTTTCATCGATTGTGTCATGCACTCAAAACATCAAATGTGTTTGGTTACTGTCATAGAATTGTAACTGATAATGTTTCTTTTGTGTTTGCTCTTTAGAATTTTTATTGTGGTACAGATACACATCATCACCCTGAGGAAGCCAATGTTTGCCTGGATGCAGCTGCCTGTCTATATGAATGTGGCCTTACATACTTCCTGTCTTAGGGTGGCTCCACTCTGCAGAGCTGCAATATATTGAATCTTTCCTTTTGGGTTTATATATGCTTTAAAGCTGAAGTCCAAACACAACAACTTTCATTTAAATATATTTCTCAACAGCCACAAACAACATACATTCACTTTGTGTGCACCACATTCCTTTACAAACCCAGATAAGACATTGTAAAAGTAGCTGTGAAATCATTACTGTGCTGTACACAGCCTGTACAAAGAGCAAAGCTGTGGGAGGGACCCAAAAACTCCACCCACTACAGGCTTCCTGCAGAAAACAAGATCGATCACCCTGCACAAGGAGAGGGATCGGTCTTTATAACAGGAAGCTCCTGCACATAGGCAATTTTTTCATGTTGAAATACTGCACAGATGGAAGATATATCCAAAGCACATTAAGATTCAAGTAAGACTACACATGCCTCTTGTGTTTAGACAGTATTTGCTTATTCCTGTGTTCTTTTTTTATTGTAATATGTATTTTCATTAAGTAAGAGGAATGGCAGTTTTAGACTCTCACACAGGCACTTTTATGTAGGACTTATACATTCATAACATAGAATAATGCAATATTAGTGCTTACAGCAGGGGTCTCAAACTGGTGGCCCTCCAGCTGTTGCAGAACTACAATTCCCATGAGGCATTGCAAGGCTGATAGTTACAAGCAAGACTCCCATGGGCAGAGGCATGATGGGACTTGTAGTTCCGCAACAGCTGGAGGGCCGCCAGTTTGAGACCCCTGGCTTACAGTATACATATCTGCTAAGGAAGAGGAGTCTCTAGCGCACAGTTGAAGATTTAAGATCAACATGTATTCATTTGTGAAACACCATATAGGTCAACTACAGCCTTTGCTTCAGGGATGCACAAGGTCTCTTGCTCAAGGCAACACAGTGGCACAGTTGGTCAATGTGTTGTCTTGAGGAAGAAACCCTACTAGGCCCTGTAAAGTTTGGCTTTATTGCATCTATGTGATGTTTCTTGAATAAATGTGTTAATCTTCAATCTTCAACTGAGTGCTCGTGAGTTACTATGGTTCTGAACGGCTACATATGTTGTTGTCACTACTAGTACCATTCAACTACATCGTTCACAGCACTGTAAGGAAGTACAACCTAGCACTGTACTTCATGCTACCTTGTGCTTTTGCTAGATTTATGTCAAGTTTTTGATATGTGACTATATTTGTATCAGTCTATGTAAGTCATGGATGTCCAACCTGCGAACCTCCAGCTGTTGTGGAATTGCAAGTCCCATTATGCCTCTGCCTTTGGGAGCCCAGTCCCATTATGCCTCTGTCTTTGGGAGCCCAGTCCCATTATGCCTCTGCCTTTGGGAGCCCATTCCCATTATGCCTCTGCCTTTGGGAGCCCAGTCCCATTATGCCTCTGCCTTTGGGAGCCCAGCCCCATTATGCCTCTGCCTTTGGGAGCCCAGTCCCATTATGCCTCTGCCTTTGGAAGCCCAGTCCCATTATGCCTCTGCCTTTGGGAGCCCAGTCCCATTATGCCTCTGCCTTTGGGAGCCCAGTCCCATTATGCCTCTGCCTTTGGGAGCCCAGTCCCATTATGCCTCTGCCTTTGGGAGCCCAATCCCATTATGCCTCTGCCTTTGGGAGCCCAGTCCCATTATGCCTCTGTCTTTGGGAGCCCAGTCCCATTATGCCTCTGCCTTTGGGAGCCCAGTCCCATTATGCCTCTCCCTTTGGGAGCCCAGTCCCATTATGCCTCTGCCTTTGGGAGCCCAGTCCCATTATGCCTCTGCCTTTGGGAGCCCAGTCCCATTATGCCTCTGCCTTTGGGAGCCCAGTCCCATTATGCCTCTGCCTTTGGGAGCCCAGTCCCATTATGCCTCTGCCTTTGGAAGCCCAGTCCCATTATGCCTCTGCCTTTGGGAGCACAGTCCCATTATACCTCTTGCAATGCCTCATGGAACTTTCCTTGCAATGCCTCATGGGTCCTGTAGTTCTGCAACAGCTGGAGGGCCGCAGGTTGTACACCCATAATGTAAGTGAACAACATGTATGTTTTTTAAGTAATTTTGCCCTAAAAACCTATATAAAAGTAGCTTCTGAACTTTTGATTTAAAACTAGGCGCATAACTGTCTTTTTTAATTACCAACATATTCCAAAGCAATTAACATTGCTTGGGAAAATCACAAAATAAATATACAAGGATTAACATAATGACACAGGAGGAACAAGAGCTTAATTTGTGCAAAGGACCAGTCATGTCTAATTATGAAGCACAATTGTTTTTATATTAATCCCTCATGAACCAGTCACCCAGATAGATGCAATGAAAAGCAGAAATGAAATGCAGATGGGAATAAGTCTTATTGACAAGGAAAGCTTGAACTGCAACAATAATAACTGAGCATAACAAGCAGTAACACATAGTAAAAAACAGTGGTCAGGTATGGGGTTGTCAATTACAAGAAGACATTCCAGAATAACGAACTGATATAACTAAAGTGTTGGTGGTTAAGGTATGTCTTTTTGCTGATGACACAAAGTTATGCAATAGGATTAATATCCCTGGAGGTGTCTACAACATGGAACATGATTTCCTTTGCTGTAAAATTGGCCAAAGCAGTGGAAACTGTAGTTCAATGTGTTGGCCAGCACTACAGAGCAAAACAATATGGAATTGCTTATTTCACATGATTGCAAAATGAGCAAACAGTGTGGCCAGGCATTGGGAAAGTGAATAGAACTCTTGGTTGCAGTGGTGGCCCATGCACTGTGGGCGCATTGGGTGCCACCCCCCCATCCATGCGCCCTGCCCCTTTCAGGATGCCGGACGCATGGATTCCTATGGTGGGGGTGGGAGGGCGTGGTACTTTTTGAAGCACCTGATTAGAGCCAGAGGCTCTAATAGGCTTCAAAATAGGGTGGGCTCGGGTGCAGAGAGTGCTACTGCCAGAGATGGGCTTGGGGGTGCTGCTGCCAGAGACGTGTGGGGGTTTGGTGCTGCCAGAGCCGCAAGTGGGGGGGGGATCAGTGGGCAGAGTGGCTGCATATGATAGGCACAGGTGGCTGCATATAATAGGCACAGGTGGCTGCATATATAAAGCCTTAAGATCCATGTACAGAGCATAGCCTATGCATATACTCAGTACTTCAGTGTTTCATTCAAATATTGTTCTGCTGCTTGGTCCACCTGCTTGAGATACTGGAACGCCCCACTTCAAGCTAATTTCTGTTTCTCACATACATAAAAAAATCAATATTAAGATGTTTCGCATAAATCATATTCAGACATGACTTGAATTTTGAATGTTATTAGTCAAGCAGAAGTCAAAGACCAGGTTCAGGAAGTGCTCTCCTACAGCCCTCATTCTGACCTTTGGATGACTTGTGAAAATATTTCTGCAGCCCACAGAAAAGTCATAAAAAGATAAATGAAGTGAATTTTGCAGTATTCATTTGATACAATTAATAGCTCACAGATTTCACAGATTTGCCTAATATTGCTCTTTAACAAATGTGTCTGGCTTTCTTTAATAAATTAATTTCAAGAGCATGTTAAAACTTAGAGGACTTAGGGTAGTAAATTCCAACTTAAACCCAACAGCAAACATTTATTATCTTGAAGTTTACTAATTCTTTGATGTGGTGGCTGCAATAGTTTTCTTTTTTAATCTTACTTTGTTCTATTTTCACCTGGTGATCCAGGCAGTAAGTCTGTTGTTTTTCAAAAGTCTCTCTTGCAGATGTATCCGTTAGAGGGATGAGACAAACCATTTACCACTGACATAGGTGATAACAATGATCAGCTATTATTTATATAAAACTGTTATCCCAAAAGGAAAAAAAAGTACTGTTTGCTGTAACTGCTTATAAAGTATTAGGTGGAGTTTGGCTTTAATGTGTTTAGTGTATTTAAATCTGCCAGTATATCTTCCCCCTCCAGCTATGAGTAAGCTCTGATTCCAGTGCGAAACGCATCAACATTTCTGTACCACTTTCTTTTGCTGTGGATTATTTGATGTGATGTCACCTTCATTTTTAAATAAAAGCACAGGATTTTAACTTTCTTCCGGTGTGCGGCTATCCAGAGTTTTTCCTGCCATTTCCTGCTTTTATCTTCCCCCTCCGCCGAGATTGACAATGTCAATGTCCAAAAGACCCCCCTGTGCTCATTCATCCAGAGTGGGAGCACTGTAATACAGATGGTGTGTTATTGGGCAAATCACCAGGTGAAAACAGAGGGAATAAATTCTAAAAAAAGTAAGGGATGCAGCCACCACATCTAATGATTGGTGAGCTGCAATATATTACATTTTTGGGTTTAATACTGCTTTAACTGCTTCCCACCCATGTCATTGTAAAATGATGGACGGACGGGAACCCTATTGTTCTGGGAGGATGTCATATGATGTCTTCCTGAGAATGTGCCTCGCGCAACCGTTTTTTGATCCACGATCCTCCGGACACAGCGGAGGACTAATCAGTGTACAGGCCCACTGCCGGTAACGTGATACTATGGTAACACTGTATTGTCATGCTATGTAAAAAAAAGGTGAAAAATAAAGAAAAGAAAAAATATTTGAAAAATGTAATTTATTTAAAAAATATATATATATTTTACATACTGTTACCAGTCAGTGCCACACCAGTTTTATGATGATGCTGTACTGCACTGGTGACACTATGTACAATTTTTTTTTTAAATGTGAAAAAAACTTTTTTTCTTCATTAATTTTCCAAAACATTACAACTTCAAAAAACGCCCCATGCCTATTCCTACCTCAGACTGTCTACTTAAAGAGGAGTTTCCATTTAAAAAAATAAATAAAAGTCAGCAGCTACAAATACTGCAGCTGCTGACTTTTAATAATCGGACACTTACCTGTTCCAGGTTCCAGCGATGCAGGGGGTCGAAGCTCCGCTCATCGCCCCCTACGCTCGGCAACGCCGGCATTGCAACTGTGGGCATTGCGCCATGATTGGCCGCACAGACATCGGGACCTGCCACGTGTCCCAGATGACTGACAGGAGCGAGGGGGCAGAGCTGAGCCCTTCCTGCGCCAAGGGGAAGTGATGTCACCAGCCCAGGCACTGAAGGAGGCAGACTACAAGGAACCCCCTAGTAACAGGCATTTAGAGGTGAGTTAAAAAAAAAAAACATTTCCAATATGTTTTATTTTAAATTTTTTTAGGGAATTTGAATCATCTTTTTTTTTGGGGGGGGGGGGCACCACTTTAACAAAAAAATTCATTTGGGGGGTATTTGTGCTGTCCTGGCTTTTTGGGTCTCAAGAAATTAGATAGGGTGTTAGTACATCCGGATTGACAGATTTCTGTTTGTGTGTATATATATATATATATATATATATATATATACACACATATATATATATGTGTATATATATATATATATATATACACACATATATATATATATATATATATAAATACACACATATATATATATATATATATATATATATACATACACACATATATATATATACACACACATATATATATATATATATATATATATATATATATATATATATATATATATATATATATGTGTGTATAATGTATAAATAGTTTGTGGACTCTATAACTTTCCTACAGACTAAATAATATACACTGATTTGGGTTACTTTCACCAAAACAATGTAGCAAAATACATTTTGGCCTATGTCTATGAAGAAAGATTATATATTTATTTATTTGCAACATTTTAATACAAAAATTAAGAAAAACTTTTTTGCCTTTTTTCGTTTATTTAGCAAAAAAGAAAAAACCCAGTCGTGATTAAATACCACCAAAAAAAAAAGCTTTATTTGTGTGAAAATAATGATAATTTTATATAAAAGTACAGTGTTGCATGACCGCGCAATTGTCATTCAAAGTGCGACAGCGCTGAAAGCTGAAAATTGTCCTGGGCAGGAAGGGGGTAAAAGTGCCCGGTAGTGAAGTGGCTAAAGATGCAGCATTGCAGAAAACCTGGTGACAAGAACAGGAGGTAGTTAAAAATGAGGTTGGGAGTTATCCAGTGGGTCTTAGCAGAAAAACAGGAAATAGAACATAGTATCTCAAACTGGGCAGTCAGACATATAAGATGATCAACTCCAACCAGTGGCAAGATGGGTTTTGTCTTTTGGATATGTACTTTCACATCTATCCAAAAAAGGATACATGGGTGCACATCTGTGAAAAAGCAATCTGTTTAGTAGTAATATTAAAAACATGGAGGAACATCCCCCCATTTACCTTATTTGCTGTGTTATGCACAAAATCATACTCACGTGCCCCAGAATCCATCTTCCTCTCTGACGTCGTCAGTGGATGATTACATTTGTATGTATGTGAAGTGAGTTTTAAAGAAGGCAGTGGGCAACAACTATGTATTTCTTACCTTGGCGAGAATCAGTGTTGCCAACCTATCAGATTGAAATTTACTGACACAACACCCAAAATTTACTGGCACAGCCAAGTTTTTACTGGCGTTTCCAAAAGTTACAAAATTACAGTTTTAAGTACAAATTAGAGTATTTAGGCTACAAACAAATACAATATGCAATTAGCAATATAATTTAAGGTAGATAAGTCAAAAAGCATATTTCTTATTTTATTTTCAACATAGTAAGTAAGTAGCTCAGGGACAGGAGACAGGAGGGCAAGAAATTAGAATGGGCGCCACACACATAAAACTGACACTCGCAGTGACACTGACAGCAGTGTGCAGCAGCACAGATGATGATGACACCTCAATGACACAACACGTCCCCTCCTGAGCCACAGTGACAGTCTCTCTCCAAGCCAAGTAGTCCCTCCAGTCCACTCCAGTCTAAACAGCACTAGTGGTCTTGGTGCCAGCCTGCCTTGCTCCCATACCGCAGACCTGCACACGAGGCTCTGGCCGCACTGCTTGGCTCCATTACACCATGACATCACACAACATGCTCAGGCTGCTCAGGCCCGGCCTCCAGCAGAGCCACTGGATCACACTGTAGCAGGCACTCGGATGGTCTCAGCCGGCTCCCAACCAAGCCGAGCATCACAGACATATTTTTTACTGGCAACCTTTTACTTTTACTGGCATTTACTGACAGGAGAAAATTGCCTGTTTTTTACTGGCAACCAGTAAAAATACTGACGGTTGGCAACACTGGTGAGAATCTAAGAAGTGTGGGGAGGGTTCCTTGAAAAGGGTAAAAACTAAAAGAAAATACCTGATTGTTAAAGGAGTGGGTGGCGAGGGTTCCACTTTAAATCTTACAATTCATAATAGCTTTCAGATAAAAGCTTAGTCCTTACTGATTGTTTTATATATATTTATACATTTAGATGTTCCTTGCCTTTTAGGTTTTTAAAGCCTCTACAAGATTTATATCTTCAGTAGTCAAGAACTATTACAAAAAAAAAAGCAGACTCTTTGCCCAAGAACTACTCTTTAAATAATGTAGTTTACTCTTTATAACGATAGTAAAAGCAAACAATCAAATGTGAATTGCTTGCTTACATATAATATTGCAAACAAGGCAACAATTCAATAGACAGTGCTCTGTGATCAGAGGTTCATCTTTAAATATTATATAAATGCTAGCTGCAAATAAAGATTACGCATTTTTGCTGTCGGAGGATAACATTCCTAAATTTTGTTTATGTTTTTATATCTTCAGTATGTAACCCAGTCTGTCCTCATGTGTAGCCAGGCTAGATATATTGCAGCCATTATATTTTATGTACACAGCTAAGCTGTGGTAGTATTGTAGAGATCCCGTAGAACAGTAAATAACAATCTGCACCATTTTACTGTACAAATGTGATCTTCCTTTATCAGGCTCCTGTCAGCCTTTGATTCCGGTACATTACTTTGTGACAAGTGGCATTAATCTGTCACTGCTTTGCCCATGTTGCCCATAATGCTGTGCCCATGTTAACTGATTTCATATACATATTATTCTGCATTAATATTATCTGCATTAATATGCCTGAAATGTAGCAAATGAGGCATTGCTAATAGCATGGAAAAGTGAAGCAAAGCTAATCAGGAACAATACATGTTCAGGGAATTCTATAAACATTTACTAGCATCATAATGAAGTGCTTCAATTTAGTTGCACTGGCAAACTATGGGGGCTGAGATACAGATAGATGTTAGCTGGCTATTACAGGGTTGCATGATGAACAAGGATTATTTGTTCTACCAGAGATTTCACAGTGAAAGTTTGGCACGGAGTAGTGCCTTTCACACAGGTGTCCAGGTGGAGTAAAAACAGGCAGCTGATCCAGGGTTGAACTGCCCCCAGCCACTCACCTAAGGCGGGACACAGCAGGGGGTCCGGTGTGTTCCCTGTTCACCGTTTCAGGTCCAAATTAGGTCAGAATCTTTGGCTGAATTCAGACCGGAAACTGAGCCAAAGATGCACAGGACTTTTCTGCAGTGCACTCTGTGGCTGCCCCGGAGATGTGTGAACCGGCTCTATTGAAAGCCGGTCACACTCTCCTGTCATCCAATTCGCAATAGTGTGAACCAGGCCTAATGCCCCGTACACACGGATATTCCGATGGAAAAAGTCCGATCGGATTATGTTGTCGGAAAATCCGATCATGTGTGGGCTCTAGCGGACTTTTTCCGTCGGAATTTCCCACGGAAAAAATTTGAGAGCAGGATCTAAAATTTTCCGACAACAAAATCTGATCTGACTTTTTCAAATCGTGTGTAGAGAATTCCGACACACAAAGTGCCACGCATGCTCAGAAGAAATTTGGAGACGAAAGCTATTGGCTACTGCCCTGTACGTAGTCCCGTCGTACATTTTGTACGTCACCTCGTTTGGAATGATCGGATTTTCCGACAACTTTGTCTGACTGTGTGTGTGTGCAACACCAGTTTCGGACAAAATCTGTCGGAAATTATCCAACGGATTTGGTGATCGGAATGTCCGACCGTGTGTACGGGGGCTAAGTCTAAAATAAAGTACTAAGCCAGAAAAGCGATCCTTGTGCAGTGAAAACTCCCAGACCCTCCATGATAGGACACTGAAGGTCCATGATCAATAGGGGTGTTGCCACTTTATAAGCTCACATATCTGGGCCACAATTGTCCCAAGAAATTTAACAAAACCTGGGAAGCATAGGTTAAGGCTAGGGATTTAATGCAATGAATTTGGATTTGTTTCTTCTTTCCTATTCCCTTTATCTTAGTACCCCTTGCTACCTGCCTCCCCTTGATACCACTGGCGCTCTCCTTGCCCCCCCCCCTTTTCCCTTATTCCTTTTCTCTACCTTGCGTTCTCTGTTTCCTCCTGGCGTCATGTCAAGTTGACAGGCAAGACTGCCTTTCAAAGTTGGCCATTAAATTCATTGTATTGCGTTAGCCCCATTGTAAATAGCTGCTCACAAAAAAGAACAAAAAAAAAAAACAGTCATTCAGTAGTCGGTACAGACGCCTTTTAGATGCCTGATCGTAGCGTCTTAGCTGCACTCTGAAAAGTGCTAGTGTGAACCTAGTCTAAGTATACCTGATCCCAGACCTGTGCAGTTTTGCGTACTTGTTAAGTCCTATTAGTCATTTATTCTGGGTGCACCAAGAACTGCTAGATTAACTTTGTCATCAAGCCAGCTTTGTTGGGAGAAAATTTGTTTTTTTATGTTTAACCCCCCTGGCGGTATTCTCGAGTGTGGCTCGGGTTGGATTTTCAGTACCAAAAGCAGTAACCCGAGCCACACTCAGGATCGCATCGCAGGAACCAGGTACAGCTTACTTACCTTGTCCCCAGGATCCTGCGATGTCCTCCCTGCTCTGTGTGCGAGCCATCCTCCGCTCGATCTATCACGGAGCCGAGCTCTGTTCCCTGCGATGTGCTGCACGGGGACGGAGAATGGCGACAAATTCAAAAAGTAAAACACACAATACATATACAGTACACTGTAATCTTACAGATTACATTACTGTATCAATTTATGTCACCTCCCTTTCGTCCCTAGTAGTTTGTCCAGTGCCCTGCATGCAGTTTTTTATTATAAATAATGTTCTTTCTGCCAGGAAACTGGAGATTGTCCATAGCAACCAAAACCGTCCCTTTACATCAAAAGTGGTTTTAGACCAGCTAGAAAACAGCGATAAAAAATTAGAATCGCTTGCAGATTTGAGCGATAGTGATTCGTGGGGAAATCCGTCATCAAACACTGAAAGTAATGAGAGCGACAATTCTGCAACTGAACAAATTTCTGTGTTTTTGATTTGATTACATTATTGAATATTTTTTATTATTATTATATTATTATTTGTTAAAATTATTTATAGTTATTTATTATATTATAATTTATGATTTCGTTTTCAAACTTTATCATACCCTGGGTTTGTCTACTAGACTCTGGTTTGGACAGATTTAAGTGAGTTATTCCTAACAATTACAGGCCTACAATATAAAACGCCAAATTTCCATGCAAAATAATGGTACTGCTTTCAGCACCTAAAATCTGAAATAATCATACCGCCAGGGAGGTTAACAGGCAAAAAAAAAGCATGTTAGTGGTGTCTGATACACCTAGTAGCTTGTGTATGTATGTATGTGCTTATCATAATGATACCCTCTTTGTTAACCTCTAGATATTTGTCGCTAAATTCTGTAAGAAAACTTTAGTAGAAAAAAGGTACAAGGGATGCTGAAAGGAACCAGAAAACTCTTTATGGTTAATAAATCCTTCCTTTCTTTTTCTTGGTGGTCTGGACAATTAAAAATTAGATCCTTATATAAAGCAGGCAGTGTGCCACCCCCAATAGCACATTCTAGCATTCGTTTTTAGTATAATGATCACAAGGGGTAGAGCTTGTTTAAATGGGCATCATCATTTCAGTGTGCCTAAGTTAGCATGATGTCTATACTGTATACGTCTATTCATTTTGGCCTTAAAATTGATTGACAATATAATTGGCATTTATTGGAAACCTTTAACCCCTTTAATTATGTTTATCATTATTTCCTTTCTGCATCTCCCTCTTTCTCTCTTTTGCTTACTGATCACAACAATCACAGCAGCAGAACTGCAAGTAGCACCATGAATTATAGCAGTCAGACCGATGTCTTTTTTTTTAGTACACATTAGATAATTAAATCTATCATCTGATTTCTTTTGCATCTTTTTGCCTTAGAGATCTGCATGTATACTAGGTGTGGCGTACACAAAAAGAGATGGCATAGCTTGGGTGGCAATGTTACATGTTTAATGAAATCTCCATCATGTACTTTGTATTTCATTGCATAGTGAAACTCTCTAAGCTCAAGAAGTTCACATGGCCATAAAATCCATCTGGCACTGATTTACCAGCCTTGAAAAAAATGTTTGCTGACTGGCTAAGACCGCATTAACACTTTGTAATGGTTTAGTGAATAAGGCTGCTTGTATGAAAAGATTAATAGTATTGGCATGGTGCCTCCATTGGTCATGAAAATTGTCAGTTAATATTGGCATATGTGTTTGCCATAGAGAAACTTTACCTTTCTTTATACACTCTGTACACAAAAGCAAGAATATAGATCATTGCAGTTTACTAGTCCTTCTGACTGCATTTGTTTACTTATTTCAGACTAATGCCCCGTACACACCATGGATTGTTTTTCCGAAGGATGTTGGCTCAAACTTGTCTTGCATACACACGGTCACACAAATGTTGTTGGAAATTCCGAACGTCAAGAGCGCGGTGACGTACAACACATACGACGAGCCGAGAAAAATTAAGTTCAATAGCCAGTGTGGCTCTTCTGCTTGATTCCAAGCATGCGTGGACTTTTGTTCATCGGAAATTGTGTACACACGCTCGGAATTTCCGACAAGTTTTGTTGTCGGAAAATTTGAGAACCTGCTCTCAAACATTTGTTGGCAGAAATTCCGACAACAAATGTTCTATGGAGCATACACACGGTCGGACTTTCCGACAACAAGCTCACATCCAACAGATGTTGTCGGAAAATCCTGTCGTGTGTACAGGGCATTAGAACGTTTTCAGCAACTGCACAAAAAAACTGTTGATATTGCCAAAAATGCAGGGTTCTTGTCGTTTCCTTTGAGCTGAGAAGACAGAAAAAAATATTTTATCATTATTTTTTAAAACATTTATCCCGTCAACTACCATGAAATGTAGATTTAATAAAAGAAGACGTGTTTGAAGTCCAGCCTGTGTAACAACCATGGTCCTCCATAGATACAGTATAGGAGTGAGTGTAGGCATGAAGTGACAGAAGGGGTGTTATTCACAAGATTACCAGGGGAAAACAGCCTGAAAAAGGAAACCAAATATAGCTATCATATCTAGGAGCATGTAAGCTACAATATTTAGCATTTTTGTGCTTGGTCTATATGTGCTTTAATTGAATCAGTTGTCATACAGGGAAGGTGCAATTAGAAGTACTTATAAATACGATATATGATAGTAAATATAGTGGGCTCACATTCACCTAAAGTCTACTATGCTGGATGCTGCCATGATGCCTGTTGCATACATATGGTGTATTGATTACCTTTTTATGAAATATGTATGCTTTCTGTGGGACAGCTCACCACAATTGCTGGGGCTTGACAGTCAGTTTGGTAGACTGGCAGTGCTTATAATTGTGTTACCATTAAGCAATAATGACTGTGCCTGGAGCATAGCTATACAGCCCCAAACTGCAGAAATTGCATGATAAGTTGAATTAATATATTTGGCAACTATAACAATGTTAAATTAAAGCAGAACTACACTGCATTTGAGTGGCACAAAAAACA
The DNA here is from genome assembly GCA_028564925.1 of Lithobates sylvaticus. Lineage (NCBI taxonomy): Eukaryota > Metazoa > Chordata > Amphibia > Anura > Ranidae > Lithobates > Lithobates sylvaticus. The sequence continues at coordinate 179,659,541 of CM053026.1, forward strand.
CAATTTAATTATTTTTTTACATTCAAAGCAAATTTCCCCATCCATTTCTACATGCTTTATTTTGCTGAGAAGTCACTTTGAACCCTCCCGCCATGGCCATCTCCAGTAAGAGCAGATGATTTCTGTAGAATTTACTTCTTGGAATCTATCTGCCCTTAGCTCAGACATGCAGGCAGGAGGGAGAGTGTACTTAGCTGAGAAAACCCCTCTTCCTCTTCTCCTGAACAGTCCTGGGATGTAGGACTAATTTGTCTAGGCCTGGAAACCAGGAAGAAATATAAAACAAAAGTTTACAACAATAAACAACATATACTTTCGAAATCTACATTGCTAGCAGCATAATGATTAAAATAGTCAATGGTGATTGAGAGAGTTGCGTTCCACTTTAAAGTGGAAGTAAACCCCCCTGTCGTTTTCAGCCAAGGAAGCTGCCATCTTTGCCTCTGTTTAATCTTCAACTGCCACAGTGCTGCACATGTGATCCGTTATGACACCAGCCATTGGATGGTTTGACTGTTTGGTTGAGAGCACAGCCAATGTGCAGTTAGCATTCACGGCATGTCTTTTTTTTTTAGACTGTTAAATCGATGGGTTTACTTCCGCTTTAAGATCTATAATTCATGTATATAGACAAATACATTAGAAATAGCGATCACATACTAATGTAGAAAGCGTTGAAGCAAGGATATATTTATAATTAGGCACTAGGGAAGTAAAGGCAATGAAGTTCCTTTTTTCTGCCTTATCTAACAACTCCCGGACACATATGGGTCCATCTAGTAACAAAATAATGGCTGATGAGAGATAGATGTTAAGGCAAAGAAATTATGTCTTATTTTGGATATAGTAAGTAGCTCAGGGTCAGGACTCAGGAGGGCAAGAAATTAGAATAGGAGGCACACACATTAAATTGACTCCATGTCAGGTGGTCGCTTCAGTCCACTCCAGTCCAAACAGTACTGACAATCACAATCCCAAGTTTGCCTTGCGCCTGTCCCGCAGAACCGCACAGGAGGCTACGGCCTCTCCGCTTGGCTCTCTTTACCATGACATCGCATGTTATGCTCAGACACCACCTACACCAGACACCACCCCCCCGCTGGCGCTGCCCGAACACACTGTAGCAGGCACTCGGATGGTCTCTGCCGGCTCCTAACCTAACCTGAACTGCACATGCAAATATGCATGTTAATGTCATAAAACAGGTTTGGGGACCCGGGTCCTGCCCCAGGGGACATATATCAATGCAAAAAGAACTTTTAAAAACTAACGTTTTTTCGGGAGCAGTCATTTTAATGATGCATAAAGTGAAAAAAAAAAGTGAAATTTTCCTTTAAATATGGTACCTGGGGGGTGTCTAAAGTATGCCTGTGAAGTGGCATGTGTTTCCCGTGTTTAGAACTGTCCTTGCACAAAATGACATTTGTAAAGGAAAAAAAGAAGCCATTTAAAACCACTTGCGGCTTTAGGTTTGTTCTTAAGTAGAATCTGAACAGGTACATTATGAAGTGTAGCTCCATCCCAAAAAAATCTATTTTTAAGCTTTTTGGAGAACATAGGGAGGGGTTATCACCCCTGTAACATTTGCTGTCTTTGCACATCTGTTCAGAACATGTCACCTAACTTTCCGTCCCAATGACAAATGTTTTTGGAAAAAGTGGGGTTTTAATTGAAACAAGGATTGGTGATAAAGTATCAGTAGAGAGGAGATACCTTTTTCCCAAATTAAATCTAACAGGATAGAATTTCCCTTCCTAGGGGTAGATTTCCTCTCACTTCCTGTTTTCTCTTTCCATTTGCAAGTAGGAGTCGTTTGTAAGTTGGATGTTTGAAAGTAGGGCCTGGCGTATATACTCTGCAGAAATTTGCCCTATTAGATGTTGGTGTAGCCACAAGACTGGTGGGCACAGGAATGGGCCCTGCTGTGAGTTAATAGATCAAGATTTGTAATTGCATGCACCTGTTGAACAGGGCAGAAAAATTGGGGGTGGTGGTGGTGGTGGTGGACGGTTTTGCCACAAGACTGTAAGCTCTCACAGTTACTCTTGGTGGGCGCAGGAATGGGCCCTGCTGTGAGTTATTAGATCAAGATTTGTAATTGCAAGCACCTGATGAACAGGGCAGAAAATTGGGCCTTTGGCGGTGGTGGTGGACGGTGTTGCCACAAGACTGTAGGCCCTCATAGTTACTCTTGGTGGGCGCAGGAATGGGCCCTGCTGTGAGTTATTAGATCAAGATTTGTAATTGCAAGCACCTGATGAACAGGGCAGAAAAATTGGGCCTTTGGCGGTGGTGGTGGACGGTGTTGCCACAAGACTGCAGGCCCTCATAGTTACTCTTGGTGGGCGCAGGAATGGGCCCTGCTGTGAACTATTAGATCAAGATTTGTAATTACCCGCCCCTGTTAAACAGGGGCTGAAAAATTGTGCCTTAGGCACTGGTGCTGGTGCCACAACACTGCAACCCCTCACAGAGACTGTACTTGGAGCACAGCAGTCACACGTGTTGCGAAGCATTTTTTTAAAAAATTGTAAGTACCCGCCCCTGTTAAACAGGGGCTGAAAAATTGTGCCTTAGGCACTGGTGCTGGTGCCACAACACTGCAACACGGCCCTCACAGAGACTGTACTTGGAGCACAGCAGTCACACGTGTGTTGCGAAGCATTTTTTTAAAAAATTGTAAGTACCCGCCCCTGTTAAACAGGGGCTGAAAAAATTGTGCCTTAGGCACTGGTGCTGGTGCCACAACACTGCAACACGGCCCTCACAGAGACTGTACTTGGAGCACAGCAGTCACACGTGTTGCGAAGCATTTTTAAAAAAATTGTAAGTACACGCCCCTGTTAAACAGGGGCTGAAAAATTGTGCCTTAGGCACTGGTGCTGGTGCCACAACACTGCAACCCGGCCCTCACAGATACTGTACTTGGAGCACAGCAGTCACACGTGTTGCGAAGCATTTTTTTAAAAAATTGTAAGTACCCGCCCCTGTTAAACAGGGGCTGAAAAATTGTGCCTTAGGCACTGGTGCTGGTGCCACAACACTGCAACACGGCCCTCACAGAGACTGTACTTGGAGCACAGCAGTCACACGTGTTGCGAAGCATTTTTTTTAAAAAATTGTAAGTACACGCCCCCTGTTAAACAGGGGCTGAAAAATTGTGCCTTAGGCACTGGTGCTGGTGCCACAACACTGCAACCCGGCCCTCACAGATACTGTACTTGGAGCACAGCAGTCACACGTGTTGCGAAGCATTTTTTTAAAAAATTGTAAGTACCCGCCCCTGTTAAACAGGGGCTGAAAAATTGTGCCTTAGGCACTGGTGCTGGTGCCACAACACTGCAACACGGCCCTCACAGAGACTGTACTTGGAGCACAGCAGTCACACGTGTTGCGAAGCATTTTTTTAAAAAATTGTAAGTACACGCCCCTGTTAAACAGGGGCTGAAAAATTGTGCCTTAGGCACTGGTGCTGGTGCCACAACACTGCAACCCCGGCCCTCACAGATACTGTACTTGGAGCACAGCAGTCACACGTGTTGCGAAGCATTTTTTAAAAAAATTGTAAGTACCCGCCCTGTTAAACAGGGGCTGAAAAATTGTGCCTTAGGCACTGGTGCTGGTGCCACAACACTGCAACACGGCCCTCACAGAGACTGTACTTGGAGCACAGCAGTCACACGTGTTGCGAAGCATTTTTTTAAAAAAATTGTAAGTACCCCCCCCCTGTTAAACAGGGGCTGAAAAATTGTGCCTTAGGCACTGGTGCTGGTGCCACAACACTGCAACACGGCCCTCACAGAGACTGTACTTGGAGCACAGCAGTCACACGTGTTGCGAAGCATTTTTTTAAAAAAATTGTAAGTACACGCCCCCTGTTAAACAGGGGCTGAAAAATTGTGCCTTAGGCACTGGTGTGGTGGCATGGATCATTGAGGAGGAGGAAGAGGATAGTCAGTGAACATAAGAGGACAGTCACTCAGCATCAGCATAGGCAGTCTTGAAGGGATGTGACATTAAAAATTATTCGGTTATATCCGCCTCAGGTGCCTGGTAGCTGGTGGTGATCCAAGACTGATTCATTTTGATGAATGTCAGTCGATCAACCGAGGCGGTGGACAGGCGCACCCTATGATCAGTCACAAATCCTCCAGCAGCACTGAATGTGCGTTCGGAAAGAACGCTGGAGGCAGGACAGGCCAGAAGCTCAATTGCATACTGTGCAAGCTCTGGCCAGTGATCCATCCTCAGGACCCAGTAAGCCAGAGGATTTTCGGTGGGAAAGGTGTCCAAGTCTGACCTTGCCCAAGGTATTCCTGCACCATGTATATCAGACGCTGGCGATGGTTGCTGGAACCGATCATACCTTGGGGCTGCGGACTAAAAAATTGTCTGAACGCATCGGTCAGACGTCCACCTTCCCCACCGCTCCTTCTGCCACTGACCGAAGCCTCAGCAACTCGTCGCCCAGGACCAGGAGTTTGTAGCCTCCCAGTTTCTGGGAACGCGTTGCACAGACCTTTCTGCAAGGCCTCCCTGAGATGTCTCATCCTCTGCTCCCTCTGCGACGGCAAGATAAGGTCCGCAACCTTACCCTTGTACCGCGGATCAAGGAGAGTGGCCAGCCAGTAATGGTCCCTCTCCTTGATCCGACCGGAGTCTTCTGGGTCCCTCAGGGTCCGCAAATGGTGAGAGGACAGTCATGCATCCCTGATCATGCTCCACTGACGTGGGGAAAAAAAACCAAGCTCCCCTGACCCTGTCCTGGTGCCGTAGTTGCAAAGGTACTCATTGATGGCCCTCTGCTGCGTGTGCAGTCGCTGCAGCATGGCCAACGTTGAGTTCCACCTGGTGGGCATGTCACATATTAGGCGGTTCTTGGGCAGGTTCAGCTCCTTTTGCAGCTCAGTCAGCCGAGCACTGGCATTATAAGATCGGCGGAAATGCACACAGACTTTCCTGGCCTGCCTCAGGACATCCTGTAAGCCTGGGAACCTGCCCAAGAACCGCTGCACCACCAGGTTGAGGACGTGAGCCATGCAGGGCACATGGGTGAGCTGCCCCTGTCGCAGGGCCAGATTGGCAACACTATCACATAACCTCTGACGATTGGCAACACTATCACATAACCTCTGTTCCCAGCTGCAATAGGAGCTTAGAGAGCTGTAAAGCGTGTCAGCAGGAAGCAGAGAAAGAGCAATACACTGATTTTCCCAGTAAAGAGCTGTGTAGTGATGCATGTTAGCACAAGTCTGACTGTTGGAGGACAGACAGACTGATCAAAACACAGCCAGAAGACTGACCACGCTGGGATGGATGTGCTCTCATGCCTAGTGTGGTCAGTTTGAAATGGGAAAGCAGGGGGACTGGCAGGATCAACAGGTATTTCACACAAAGGAAGCAATGCAAAGAGGACAGAATACTTTTTAACACATGTATATGGCATATATCAGGAATATGAAATGTTGGAGTAACATACTCTTTAATGTGGAAACCCAGGCTATTACTAACTAATCTTAAACCAGCTCCCACCACTTTCCTAAATCCTATTCTAACTACCCTGTGGAAGGAAGATGCTTATAATTACCGATTCCCAGGTGCTCGGTCCAGTCACTTGATCTCCCCAGTGACTGACTTCAATTGAGAGGAGAGAGCAGCGACGAGGGCTTAAATGCCTATGGTGCATCTATTGTTCACTGTCTCTCCTTTCCCCTGAAGCTTCTGCTGGAAGCCATTCACGTGACTGGACTGGAGTGCTCTGAGAATAGGTAAGTATAAGCATCTCCCTACCTACAGCGTAGATAGAATAGGCGTTAGAAGGGGGATGGGAGCAGGTTCAAGCTTAGCTATTAATAGCCTGGACTTCCACTTTAACCACTTTAAGACCAGCCTCGTTTTGATTTTAGGTGTTTACATGTTTAAAAACAGTTTTTTTTGCTAGAAAAAAACTTAGAACCCCCAAACATTATATATTGTTTTTTCAAACACCCTAGAGAATAAAATGGCGGTCGTTGCAATACTTTTTTTCACACCGTATTTGCACAGCGGTCTTGCAAGCGCACTTTTTTTGGAAAAAATTCACTTTTTTGAATAAAAAAATAAGACAACAGTAAAGTTAGTCCAATTTTTTTATATATTGTGAAAGATAATGTTACGCCGAGTAAATTGATACCTAACATGTCACGCTTCAAAATTGCGCCCGCTCGTGGAATGGCATCAAACTTTTACCCTCAAATATCTCCATAGGCAACGTTTAAAAAATTCTACAGGTTGCATATTTTGCGTTACAGAGGAGGTCTACGGCTATAATTATTGCGCTCGCTCTACCGATCGCGGTGATACCTCACATGTGTGGTTTGACCACCGTTTTCATATGCGGGCCTACTCACGTATGCGTTCGCTTCTGCGCACAAGCTCGTCGGGACGGGGCGCTTTAAAAAAACATTTTTTTGTTTTTCTTATTTATTTTTCTTGATTTTATTTATTTTTACACTGTTTTTTAAAAAAAATTAATTGGCTCACTTTTATTCCTATTACAAGGAATGTAAACATTCCTTGTAATAGAAAAAAGCATGACAGGTCCTCTTAAATATGAGATCTGGGGTCAAAAAGTCCTCAGATCTCATATTTGGACTTCAATGAAAAAAAAAAAAAATGTCATTTAAAAAAATGACATTTGAAAATTCCTCTTTAAGAGGTATGGGCGGAAGTGACGTTTTTGACGTCGCTTCCGCCCTCCTATGGTATAGAGATGAGTGGCGGCCATCTTAGCGTCACTCATCTCTAGACACAGGAGGAGAACGGACCCGATCGCCTCCGCCGCTGCCGACGGTTCCGGTAAGTGGCGGAAGGCGCGGGAGAGCGGCGGGAGGGGGGGCACCTCTCCCGCCGCCGATAACGGTCATCTCGCGGCGAATCCGCCGCGATGACCACCATTATCGGACAGCCGACCGGCGCCTGAAGAGATGGATACCTCGGTTGTGGCAGCTGCTGCCGTTACCGAGATATCCCTCTTCAAAAAAGGGACGTACATCGTCGTGCGCCGGTCGGAAAGTGGTTAAGTACTATGTATTCATCTCTTATTCTGCAAGTTCTTAATCATGTAGCATCAGATCTATATATATATTCACGTTAAAGTCATTGTAAGGGTTTTTTTTTTTTTAAACAAACATATCATACTTACCTCCACTGTGCAGTTCGCTTTGCACAGAGTGGCCCTGAACCTCGTCGGCGGCTCTCATGGATCTTCCCCACATCAGTTAACCCCCTAGGTGAAGCGCTTCCCTGTGGGGGTTACCTTACGGGCATGCTTCCGAGTCCAGCATTCGGCGTCCATAGCCGCCGCATGTATGATTCGGCCCCGCCCCCCAGCGCCCACGTCATTGGATTTAATTGACAGCACCGGGGAACCAATGGCTGCACTGCTATTAATCTATCCAATCAAGAGCCAAGAACCCCGGGCAGAGAGACAGTGTGTCCCCGCTGGGTCAAGTTCCAGGGCTCAGGTAAGTAAAACGGGGGGCTAAGGGACCCATCACTGCCGGGTGTTTTTTCACCTTAATGCATAGGATGCATTAGGGTGAAAAAACACAAAGGTTTACAACCCCTTTAAGTATTGCATGCCAAATAATGTGTAAGTGTAACACAGGTATGTATTACCTCTCACAGACATCTCAGTATTCCCCCTAGAAATGCCTACATCTAATTTTCTCTTTGGGAGAATGGGTCCCTCTTTGCCCTGGCATCATCCATGGTAAACCCCGCTGCCTGTACAGTTAGTGGCTATGTTCACAAATATCTGTTATGTTCGAGTTCCCCATTGCAGCCTCTTCCCTTGTGACTTGCTGCAAAGTTGCAGTGTTGCAGCCTTGTTAGTGGAGGAGATCAAATGTTTTCTTACTCATGCCAGTGGCAGATTGAGGACATCAATCCAGCCTAAGCAAAGTCACCAGACCAGAATTCAATGACTAATTTTTAATGATGTTCCAGGTTTTTTGGGACATTGATACTTTCTGTATAATGTGACATGTGAGGATTGTATTCCTGCAGACTTGTAATGTTACTGAAAGGTCCACTTTGATGGACTGTGGGTCCAATAGTAGCTCTGCATTTAAATAGGTTGCTCACTACTTGTTTTAGCATACGCTGGCTGTAGTTTTTACTGTAAAAATAACACAACATGGTTGGTGGTATTCTTGAACGGGTGTATGGCATATTCACTTGTGGCTTAATGTGGCATGGTCTTTGTGCACAGCACTGGTATTAAAGTATTTTATTTCGTTGTATTAGTTGTATTAGTGCATCCGATAAAGTTCCCTTTAGCCATAAATTATTTAAATATACATGCAAAATCTTATGCTGAGTGTGTACACTACTCTGGGAACCTGGACGTAGAAATCCTTCAGAATGACTTAGATGTAAAGAACAGAAACTGGCAGAAGATCATTCAAGCTTGTTGCGACTTCTTCATATTTGCAAGTGGTTCACGAGGATCTGTCATATGAAATTGGTAGCTCATGCCAAGACTGTCTGGAAATATCCCTCTTAATACCAGACTCTGCAGTGTGGTAATCAGAAAATGCTTGGTTCAGAATGTAACTATTTTTTCTTAATTCCCTTAAAGTAGGTCAGTTGAAGAGTTATGAAGATAGAAACTGTACATAGCAGAACTATTCAGGAACTTTGGGATCTACGCTATATTTATTCAAGTTTTAAAGGAAACCTGTGCTGAGAAATGTACAGAGGCTGTCATTGTTGGTCTCTCCTCTAAATACTAATTGCTTTGCCTACATGTTGATCCAATACTCTCACTTTCTGAGCTAACACAAGACAAGTATAGATCGGGATGTCCAGCTTCACCTTGACTTTACTTGTTTCATGCTCCTTCTTGATCAGTAAGTCAGAAGGAAAAGATATTAGAGGATTAGGATGTCAGCCAGGCAACTTACATTTTAGAAACAGAAGTAACAGGGAAACAGCTAAATATGATGAAATATATGCTGTATTTAAGACCAGCTTTAAGCTGGCATACACCTATTGATTATCTGAAGATTTTCAATGGTTAGATGGAAAAAGTAAAACAGATTTCTCCATGTATGCTAAACTGTGTGGATGGAGGAATCTCCCACTGGGCCAAGCTTCAGTATCTCGCTAGTCGGCCCCGCTGGCTCTCAACCTAAACAATGCCTGCACCCAATCAATGTTCAGGTATTGTGAGAGCCAGCGGGGCCGACTAGCAAGATATGGAAGCTTGGGCCAGTGGGAGATTCTTCTATCCACACACTTCAGTGTAGATGGAGGAATCTGTTCCACTTTTTCCATCTGACCATAGTTAATCTGCAGATAATCTATAGGTTTATGGCCAGTCTTACCTTCCAAATGATTTGGATTTCTGTCCATCCATCCCTTAGAGTTACACAGCCCCCTCAAGTAGCATGGCCATGTGGGTGCCATCAATTATGGTCAGGTCTTGATCACAATAGCAGGTGCATGTTTTGGTTAGTTGAACTTCATACTTATTTTGACTCTGCACAACAGCACTTAGACCCCTTTCACACTGAGGCGTTTTTTAAGCTCTTTTGGGCTTAAAATTGCGCCTGTATAACGCTGGAAAAACAGCTCCCTTGCAGTCTCAGTGTGAAAGCCAGGGGGCTTTCACACTGAGGCGTTAAAAAAACTTAACGCGTTAAAAAAACATCTTTGGAGTAGTGAATGAGCGGTATATACACCGCTCCTCCACTACCCCTGCCCATTGAAATTAATGGGCAGCGCCGCCAAACCACAGGCAAAGTGCTGCTGCAGTGTCGCTTTGCGGGTGGTTTTAACCTATTTTCGGCCGCTAGCGGGGGTTAAAAGTGCCCTGCTAGCGGCCAAAAACCTCTGCAAAATGACGGTAAAGTTCCGCTAAAAATGGCGGCGCTTTGCAAAAATAACACAAATGTGTCCGGACGCCAAAAGAAATTGGCTGCCGTCAACCAAGTGTGCAGCAATTGCTGAGTATGGCAAGGCCGGCTGTCACCAATTCCCACCGGGGGCTCAAGCCGGTGAAGGGAAGGGAGCCCAAAAAACAAAATCAGGATGCAGCACTAGACATAATGAATGTCAAGGTAGACTGTATTAAAACATTTCATTTTGACATGAAAGTATTGGATGCCTGCATCCCTTCACTGCCTGCTGTGGTTAAATTTGCTGCCCATTAAGTCACCAATGTGTCCCTGCAACTCTGTGTCTTGTGTTCCTACAGTACATATCCAGTAGTCCTCATTTGGCAGCAGATTGGGTGGCCCCATTAGAGTACAGGGAATTACAGTGGATGTAAACCTGAAAATTTTTTATTTTTTTTTTGTCTGGCACAATATAGTGTATGGGATTTCAGATCAGCTGTGCCCAGTCTTGCCACAAAGTTAATCCAGCTCTGAGCAATCCTCATACCTTTTTTCAGTGGAATAAAACAGACAAACTGTAAAAACTTTGTCCGTTTTCCCCCTTGCTGTGATTGTAAGGTGATTTACATATCTCGTGCACTAGCCTAAGACATGCGTTATTTTTAATTCCCACCCACACTCCTTTCTTTAGCAGCTCTGCAAGGATTGGCTGTTCCACACCTCAGCATGATTTGGCATGCTGAAGTCATGTGGGAACTTACCTGGGTTTTGACTGGATGTTAGTGATCATAGCAGAAGTTCAGTGTAAGAAATACACAGGAGAAAATGCATGTTGATATGGGGAGTGTAGAGGTGGGCGGGGAGTCTACTGACATCACGACTCCACCCACTGAGCCCTGGAAAACAGACCAACCCACAAAATCGCATACTCTCATAGCAGACAGAGGGGAGACATTTGACAGATAAGTATACATGCAGGAGGCATGTATATCCTTCTAGATAACCAATATTGCAGTAGTTTAGAAAGGATGAGAGTGGGTTTACATCCACTTTAAGTATAATCTTGCAATCTCGGTGATCAATAGAACCTACTACTCTGCCTGTCCCTTTAAATTATGTGATTACATTTGTGGTTTTGAGTGCTCCTGTTGATTAATCATTTTAGTTTAGTGTATGTTTTATATTTATAACATTGTAACATGTAGAGGTTACAATCTGCTTTCCTATATTGCAGTGATTCTCAACCAGGGTTCCGTGGAACCCTAGGGTTCCTCTAGAGGTTGCTAGGGGTTTCTTCAGCATTGGGCCATTTCTGCCTCTCGGATAAGTTCCCACCGACACCATTGATCTTTTTAGCTATCTGTAATGCCACGTACACATGATTGGAATTTCGGCCAGCAAAAGACTGATGAGAGCTTTTCATCAGAAAATGCGACCGTGTGTAGGCTCCATCGGAATTTTTCTGGCCGAATTCTCACCAGCAAAAATTTGAGAGCATGTTCTCAATTTTTCAGACGGAAAAGGTTTCTATCAGAAATTCCAAACGTCTGTAGCAATTCCGACACACAAAATTCCTACGCATGCTTGGAAACAATTTTGACGCATGCTCGGAAGCATTGAACTTCATTTTTTTTCTTGGCTCGTCGTAGTGTTGTATGTCACTGCGTTCTTGACGGTCGGAACTTGGTGTGACCATGTGTAGTCAAGACAGTTTGAGCGGAATTCAATCGGAATTCCGCCAGGAAAACCATCAGAGCTTTTTCTAACGAGAATTCCGATCGTGTGTATGCGGCATAAGGAGGTAATTCTTCTCAATGACCACAAGTGTAAGAACCATTCTTCTCCCTGACCATCACACTAATGCATCAAGATTACATTTTCTCATTTTTAGCAGGGGTTCCCCAAGACTGGAGAACTATTTCAAGGGTTCCTCTGTGTTGAAAAGGTTGAGAAAGGCTGCTATATTGTATGCATTTATAGGGTTCATTTACCAAAAAGTTGTAATTTATATCAGGAGGACAAGAATTACAATTTCCCCTGCCGTGTTAGTAAAAACAAGATCTTTAGAAACTTCGCAGACAAAAAACAAAAAAAATTCTAGTAAAAAAAATGCATTTCAAGGCAGCTCCCTGCCCCCTTGATATTACTATTGAATAAAACTAGAACGATCTACCATCCCTTTTTATGATATTATACGTAATGTGTTTGCTGGCCTTCACTTTACATGAAAGCTTGATATATGAATTTATCTTTAGTATTGACGTGTCAGGGAATAGATGCCATAAATCACAAAATATTTTCCAGCAGTTAGGGTTTCTTCATGCTGGAGGATTTACAACACAACAGTGTCTCGCTGTTCTACATATTTCACATTGCTACCATCTGGGAAGTGACAGATTATGATAGGAAACGACCAAAAATAACTGCCATGATTTGACACACAATAATATACAGTTTAATTTACATTGCCAGTAATAGCTTAATGAACTTATTTACTGATAGACAATCAACCCATCTGCGGGAACATCAAAAGAAAACAGTATGTGGGAGTACCAGGGGAGAACACAGCGTGTGCTTTGTTTGAAAATGCAATGCAAACGCTTCCAGATGGAAAAGAAACACAAGATTATGTAAATGATAAAGGTTTGTAGTTATGACTGCTTAAAGGAGACACCTGTAATGTTCTGTTACTGCTTATGACCCACTATACCTTGGGTGTCCTGTCTCTTTATAACACCACCATATGCTTCACTCCTTTAATTAAGGCTGGAATTAGACAACATTTCCCAACTATTACTTACAGTATATACTCACTAACTTTGCTCTACCCCTCATAAAGTTGGAAACATGTGGATAAGCAGATATTGTGAGCCCTTAACCACTTCCAGCCTTGGGTGGACATTCTCAGGTGGAAGTGGTTATACCAAGGATCATGGCAGCAGCTGGTATCATTCTTTAGCACTGGCGATGCTCTATCCTGTTGAGGTGCTCCGAATGGTTTTACAGTAGCCTCATCACTTTTACAGGATGCGACACGAAGGCCGGCCTTCATCAGCCTCCCTTCCCAGGCTTCCCATTCCACCAGGGATTCCAGATGCAACAAGAATTTCATCACTTCTGGTTTTGGTTTGTTGTTTACTAGCTGTTACTGGCTAGAAAAGCATCTGATCAAACTGATCCCTGTTGCTGTCCATGCAATCACAAGGGATGTTGTTCATTAAAAAGAAAGATCGTGTAAAAAAATTGAAAAAAAATAAATAAAATTGTGAAAAAAATTAAATAAAATGTCAACTGCCCCATCCCTCCGTGTTCCTGTGCAAATGCAAACACGCACATAAGTCTCAATCATATGTAAAAGGTGATCACACCACACATGTGAGGTATCTCCATGAACGTCAGAGTGAGAGCAATAATTCTAGTACCAGACCTCCTGTTTAACGCTAAACTGGTAACCTGTAATGGCTTTTAAAGCATCACATGTGGATAATTTAATGTAACCATAGTTTGTCACCATTGAATGGACGTGCCTAATTTTAAATCATGACATGTTTGGTATCTAATTACCCGGCATGAAATCATCTTTTATATTTTGCAAAAAAAATGGGTATTATATTGTGTTTGTGTGCACTAAAATTCATTAAAGTATATTTTTTCCTTGAAAACATTGTATTTGATGTATCTCTGCGTAAATATCATGTGACATAAAAAAAATGCATTAAAAATTGCAACAACTACCATTTTACTCTCCAGGGCCATTGCACTCAGAATTGTATAATATTTGGGGTTTCTTAATAATTTTCCAGCAAAAAAATGCAGATGTTTACATGTATGTGAGAAATGTCAGAACTGGCCTGGTAGGCAAGTGGTTAAAGGAGTAAAGTAAGTAAAGTAAAGTAAGACGTAATGAAAAAAACACATGCAATGGTACTTTAAGAATGAATAAATGATTTGTTTGTTCCACCATCCTTGAGCATATTAAATATCTGCTCTCCAATAACCAGTGTTGATTAGCCGATGGACTGTGCATTGTTTGAATCATCAGAGAGGGTGGTAATGCCAATGTCCCAGGTCAGAGAGTACATACTGGTAATGTGGCTCAACTGCAAATTATCAACCAGCAATGCAAGGCTGGTACTGATTGATGAGTCACTGAGCAGAACAGAAAAAGATTGAGTAGCGTAGAGGGGAGGAAGGAGCGAAGCTGCTACATCTATGCTGGCTCTCGTGAACATGTAGGCTACCCGAAATCTGACATACATCAAAGGGAGGAGAAACAAAGAAGATCTAAGCACCAGATGGACCTTAGTACTGCCCACAGGAAAGTTCTTTATTTTAAAACGTACTGGTTGGGTTTTGACAACACGAGTATTTTGTTTAATGTACTCCTGCCTAATCAGCTGGCACATTCTGTTCATATCAAACATATGCTCTGGCACCATATACTGTAGTTAGCATTGTATCACAAAACTACAAACCTGCGGCTGATGGGCAATTAGCACACCCCAACATCTGAATTAAAATAGAAATGATAGCATTACAAATAAATGTTTAATACAAGGCATTTTCAGTCTTTAATTGTAGGGAAATGCTCTATAACACTTAATAACTGGGCCTGCCAACTCAATATCTAGATAGCACCAGGGATTTTTTTCAGCAGGAATGCGGGGGAACTCCGGCACCTCCAGTGATTAATGTACTGTATGTAATGACAAGGGGTGCTGGGGTGTGTTGGAGAGTTTATTGATGCTGGCTGCTGGGGGACCTATTTTTGCTGGAGGGGGTTTATTTTTGCATGGTGGTCTACTGTTGCTGAGGAGGTCTATTGTTGTTGGTTTGCTTGGGGAGGGGGAGTTATGTTGCTAGGGGTCTATTGTTGCTGGAAGGGATCTGCTGCTGAGGGAGGGGTCTATTGATGCTGGCTGCTGGGAGATCTGTTCTTGCTGCTCAAGGTCTGTTGTTGCAGGGGTGGTATTTTCTTTCAGGCATCTATTGTGGATGGAAGAAATCTATTGTTGCTGGGGAGGGATTATTGCTGCTGGCTGTAGGGGGATCTAGTTTACTGCTTTTCTTGTTATCATTAACAAATTCCATACAAATTACTTAGCACCACAAAATTATACTTGGCTATGTATTCTCTAAAAGGGGTGATACATAAAGTTGAGAGGGGAGTGCAAATAAGAAACGGTGCTCAGGGATAGGTAGTGTGCAGATACAAGCTTTGACTCAGAAAGGGAGATCCTGCACCTATTCTCTGAGAAAAAAAGCCCTGGATAGCATCATATACCAAAAGAGTTGGGGGGGGGGGGGGGGGTTGTTTTTCCTCTGAATCATTTGGCCAACACGTTCAATGTCTATGTGTGCAACAAAATATCCTGGTACAGGCAGTCCCCGGGTTACAAACAAGATGGGGTCTGTAGGATCTTAAAGTGATTGTAAAGGCTCATTTTTTTTCTCTTTAAAAATAAAAAACATGTTATACTTACCTCTCTGTGCAGTTGGTTTTGCACAAAGCAGCCCGGATCCTCATCTTCTCGGGTCCCTCTTTGCTGTTCCTGGCTCCTCCTCCTATCAAGTGACCCTCAGCCAGCAGCCTGCTACAGGGGACACCTGAGCCGACTCAGAGCTCCGTGTATCCATTCAGACACGGACCCCCGACTTGGCGCCGCTTCCTCTCTCCCCTGATTGGCTGACTGATTTTGATTGACAGCCATGGGAGCCAATGGCACCGCTATTGTGTCTCAGCCAATCAGGAGGAGTCTCTGTGACAGCTAAGACACTCGTGAACATCACTGGAGAGAGATGAAGCTCAGGTAAGTAATTAGGGGGTGCTGGGGAGACTGCTACACAGAAGGCTACATAGAATGCATTAATATAAAAAAAAAAAACCTTCTGCCTTTACAACACCTTTAAGAATAATTATTAGGTTTTATGGATAGCATAGGGAAGGGTTAACACCCATCTAACATTTTTTTTGATGTCTGTGCTCCTGTTCAGAAAATTTCACTTCACTTTCTGTCCCTTTCTGTCCTTGTGACAATTGGCTTGTGAAAATTTTGGGTTGTTGTGGAAATAAGGATTGGTGATAAAGCTTCAGTGAATAAGTAAAAAGTGAAATTATGTGCAGTGCTCAAAACATGGAAATACATATGTATGCAAACTAATGTACACTGTGTAATGACCACAAAAAAATAATAATAATGAAAATCAGATGTGAAATTCACACCCAAACTAAAGTCCATGTGCTATCATACAAAAGTTGTTTTAAAACATAAACATAGCAGTATTTAAATAAACGGTGAAAACTAATTGTGTAACTAGAAGTGGGATTCCACGTGACATCAATGTTGAGGTGAGGACACAGACAATAGAACCACCACTGGTTAGTGAGGAGGCTTACCGGAGTGAGGACTCAAATGGGCATACTGTATGCTCAGTGAGTCAACAAAGCTTATGGTGCAACCACCAAGATATGGGACCTCCACATCTGGGTTCCAGACCAAGTTGTAAAGCAATCCAATTGGTCAAGAGATGTCACTAAGAAGCGGTCTTCAGAAGCAGCCAACTTGTCAGACCAAATCCTCTCAAGTGTTTAAAATAGCATGACCAAAAAAGAAAATACTCCACATAGTGTGAATCCGTATAAATGTAAAATTTATTAAAAGAAAATTGGAAACACTCACATTTAGAAAGTGGATCAACCACCTAAAATTTAAGTTTGTGGGTAACGCAGTGACATCAGCAGGGCTCGTCCCGCTTCAGTGGAGACACCTTTTTCCCATGATAACTCTAAAGCCCCATACACATGGTCGGACAATCCGCGGACCAGGTCCGTCGGACCATGTCCGTCATACTTTGTCCGATGTTGGTTTTGCGTACACACGGTCGGACAAAGTTGTCGGAAAATCCGATCATTCTGAACGTGGTGACGTTTGTTGCCTACGACGGGACTACGTAGAGGCTAGTAGCCAATAGCTTTGGTCTTGTAATGTGATCTGAGCATGCGTAGCACTTTGTCCGGTCGGACAACCGTACACACGATCGGATTTGGTGTGATCGGACCGGGTTGACGGCAAATCTTTCCAGCAGGAGATAAGACTTTGTCCGGTTGACGGCAAATCTTTCCAGCAGGAGATCCGCTTCCACGGAGTCCGCCTCTGTCCGCCGGCTCAGCGGGAGATCTCTCCGTTGATCTCCGCTGAACCGGCGGATGACAAGTCCCTCTCTGCTCACTGAGCGGGGAGGGGCTTGCGAGCGCCGCTGGTCTCTATGGAGAGATCGGATGAAAACGGACAGTGTGTCCGTTTTCATCAGATCTCACCCGATCCGATCCGCCAGCGACGGATCTGGACATAGAGCCATACGTCTGCTTTTGGCGTATCGGACCGGGTCGGATGTCAGCGGACATGTCTCCGCTGACATCCGATGCTCCATAGACTAACATGGAGCGGCCGTTCAGATCCGCCGTCAAAAACTGACAGGCGGATCTGAACGGTCCGATCGTGTGAAAGGGGCCTTACATGAATGAATTTCCCTTCCTAGGGGTAGATTTCCTCTCACTTCCTGTTGTCTCCCTCCATTTGTATGTAAGAGTCATTTGTAAGTCGGATGTTGGTAACCCAGGGACCACCTGTATTCAAGTTTATGTTCACAGCATAGCAGTAAACCAACTATGTAAAATCCTGAAATACTAAAATCACACTCAGAAGGGTAAAAAGGAAAAATGTATATTCAGTATTTCAGATTTGCCCAAAAAAAAGTAAAATACAGTTTCCAAAAATTCAGTAACTGTTATGCCCCATACACACGGTCAGAAATTCTGACCACAAAATCCATCAGCTTTTTTCCGACGGATTTTGTCCGACACTGGTGTTGCATACACACGGTCGGACAAAGTTATCGGAAAATCCGATCATTCTGAACGTGGTGACGTTCGTTGCGTACGACGGAACTACGTAGAGGCTAGTAGCCAATAGGTTTGGTCTCCTAATTTGATCTGAGCATGCGCGGCACTTTGTCCGTCGGAAATCTCTACACATGATCGGAAAAAGTCCGTCGGAAATCTCTACACACGATCGGAAAAAGACCATGTTGTCGGAAAATTTGAGAGAGTCCGATGGAGCCCACATGGCCGGATTTTCCGACTTCATGGTCCGATCGGACATTTTCTGTCGGAATTTCCGACCGTGTGTATGGGTTATATAAGACTGCTGTTTATTTTTGACATTCTGTGTTGTTCCTTCCCTTACATAAGTTTTCACCTTCTGACCTGCATACATAGAAATCTTTAAGGACCATCCAGTTTCAGTCTCGGTTATCTCTAAGAATGAAATGTTTTCTATCCAAAGTCAATATCCACTGACACTTTGTTGCTGGCTGAATGCAGCAACACCATGAGGAAGGTATATGTAAGAAAAAAGGTCAATAATGACCTTAAATAATTATCTTTAACTCACTACTTTGACTGCTTTAGACACCATTTTGTCCTTCAGCTTTTATAAATCAGGCCCTTTGTATGGAGTCAAAACCTTATTTATACTCTGCAGTGTTGTGATCCATGGCCATAAGTCAACGAGATTTATTTTAGTATGCCTTTCGAAGATTCTAGCTGTAGATATACTGTGAATATAGTAGGCATTTATCATGCATGCAACTGTGTAGCTAGTCAATCAGTTGTTTTAATATACATTATAATCAGAAACCCTACTACAAAAACTTGTCATGGGTTAATACAGAAATTCATGGTTGAGTCATAATATGTTGAAAAATAAAAATTAAGCTGCCATGTAGGTTGTAGAGAAGAATATACCTGCTTTACATTACCTGGTCCACCTCTTTTTAGGGTTATAAAGTCTATCACAGTGGGTACTTTATCAGTCCAGATGTTTCAGTAATCCAAACAGCATGCAATTCTGTCAAGAATTCAAAGGTTAACATATACATTTTAAAGTGTTGCTGTGGGGAGTGGCAATACTTTTTGCAGGTGAATTCAATCGGTAGTTCTACATATGTAAAGACTTAAGTTGGAGGAAATCTCATAAAGCAAGGTGAATTCCCCTCTTAAGCCCCATACACACGCGCGGATTATCCGAGGACCAGGTCCGTCGGATCATGTCCGTCATACTTTGTCCGATGTTGGTTTTGCGTACACACGGTCGGACAAAGTTGTCGGAAAATCCAATCATTCTGAACGCGGTGACGTTTGTTGCCTACGACGGGACTACGTAGAGGCTAGTAGCCAATAGCTTTGGTCTTGGAATGTGATCTGAGCATGCGTAGCACTTTGTCCGTCGGAATTCGCTACACACGATCGGATTTGGTGTGATCGGACTTTGTTGTCAAAAAATCTATCCAGCAGGAGATAGGACTTTGTCCGTCGGACAATCCGATGGAAACTGTCCGATGGTGCCTACACACGGTCGGAAAATCCGACCGTGTGTATGGGGCTTTAGGCAGTTTTTTGAAACAGGTTTCCTCACTGAAGATTTCCCCTAGCCTCTTAAGCCTCGTACACACGATCGGATTGTTGGCCAACAGAGCGCCAGACTTTTGTCCGAAGGGCATGTGCCAGGAACTTGTCTTGCATACAAACGGTACACAATTGTCAGCCAACAAACACGAACGTAGTGACGTACTACGTGAAATTTCAGCTCTTGAGCGCCACCCTTTGGGCACCTTCTGCTAATGTGTTTGGTGAGCATTGATTCCAAGCATGCGTGTTTGTACTTTGGACTTTTGTGTGACGGACTTGTGTACACACGATACGAAAATCTGACAACAGACCGTTTTCTGATGGAGCAAATTAACAGTCGGATTTTAGGCAAACAGTCTGTCATCACACAATTCCCTGCCGAAAATCCGATCGTGTGTACGAGGCTTAAGTCTTGGGACAACTCTAAATTTTGGGATTTCTCACCACTTTCTTTAAAACATACATTTTGTGTGTTTGAAGTGTTGCTGTGGGGGTGACAATACTTTTTGAAGCTGAAGTCAATTGGTAGTTCTGCATATATAGTAGACAGCTATAGTGGTTATTAAAAGTGTACAAATAGACATTTTTTTTTCTTTTTTTTAGTTTTGGGTAGAGAAGGGAAAGTTTTAAAATCCTGTTGGTTACACTTTCTGTGTTTCATTAAGGACCAAGCCTATTTCTGACACTTGTTGTTAAAGTTAAAGTTAAAATATTTATTTATTTTTTTGCTAGAAAATTAACTCCCAAACATTATATATATTATATTTTTTTTATATATATATATATATATATATTTTTTAGCAGACACCCTAGAGAATAAAACGGAGATTGTTGCAATACTTTATGTCACACCATATTTGCGCAGCGGTCTTACAAATGCATTTCTTTGGGAAAAAATACACTTTTTTGAATTAAAAAATATGAAAACAGTAAAGTTAGCCCAATTTTTTCCTATAAAAAGATAATATTACGCTGAGTAAATTTATACCTAACATGTCATGCTTCAAAATTGTGCCCGCTTGTGGAATGGCGACAAACTTTGGCATTTAAAAATCTCCATAGGCGACGTTTAAAAAAGTCTACAGGTTAACAGTTTTGAGTTACAGCGGAGGTCTTGGGCTTGAATGATTTCTCTTGCTCTAGCGATCGTGGCAATACCTCACATGTGTGGTTTGAACACCGTTTACATATGTGGGCGACTTGCATATGCGTTCGCTTCTGCGCGCGAGCTTGGAGGGATGGGATGCTTTAATTATAATTTTAGTTTTTCTTATTTATTTTACTTTTTATTTTTGCACTGTCTCTGTAAAACATTTTTTTTTTGGATCACTTTTATTCCTATTACAAGGAATGTAAACATCCCTTGTAATAGAAAAAAAGCATGACAGGGCCTCTTTAACCATTTAAGTGCCGGAAGGTTTTAGCTCCTTAACTGACAATTGCGCAGTCACGCGACACTGTACCCAAATAAATTGATGTCCTTTTTTCCCACAATTAGAGCTTTCCTTTGGTGGTATTTTATCACCTCTGCGTTTTTTATTTTTTGCGCTATAAACAAAAAAAAGAATGACAATTTTGAAAAAAAAACTATATTTTTTACTTTCTGCTATAAAACATATCCAATAATAAAAATGTAAATGTAGCAAAGTTCTGAGTGCCTTGAGGCCTTATGGTGACCTCCAGAATCAGGGACAGCTGACATCCTTCTGTGTAGAGTGGGTTACAAGGCATGGTGGGTGTAATGCAAGATGAATGGTGGGCGCCAGACACTTTTTGAATGCAAAGAGATTTATTGTCTCTTGAACAGAACTGTGGGAGAGAGGGTTAGGGCCAGGACACCCTTAAGTAGATGCAATGATAATTTGCAGACTCCGAGATTTCCATAGGAAGACAGCTATACAGATGAAGAGTCGAGTGGGGAACATCTTGCCCTCACTCGACTTCCTGCCCATCCATCCCAGGGATCTGATCGTTTCTGTGGCTGCTGATGAGTCTGGTAAGCTGCGGAGACCGTCGCTGCTGTGTTTCAGCCAATCAGGAGGGAGAGTTCCGGACAGCCAAGCACTCCTGCACATCGCTGGATTGAGATTGGGCTCAGGTAAGTATTAGGGGGGCTGAGGGGGCTGCACACAGAAGGTTTTTTTTTCTTAATCTTAAGAATGCATTAAGATAAAAAATTCCTTCTGCCTTTAGAACCACTTAAAGGCAGAATGATTTGCAGTACAGCTGTGTAGAGGAGAACATCCCAAGCAGCCTAAGCCCAGTTGTATTCCCACTCCAGTTTTTATACATAATCTTACATTAAGAGCAGCCCAGTGATTTCTGTGGAAAGACATACATAAGGTGTGCTGGGCATTTACACAACAATACGACCATTCGATAAAATGATTTTTCAATAACAATGCTACATTTTTCAAAAATCAATTACAATAATAGGCAGACTGATCACTGAAAAATCATTTTCCAGATATAAAACTCAACTCATATTAACCAAATATTTGCTGTGTCAAACAATCACTTTGGAAGGAAAGATCATTTGAAATAATCAAATCTACAATGTATCATTGTGCATGACCTACACAAAGATCTGCACTGCATAGGGCTGAAAAGCTGAAAGAGGAGCTGAATGTGTATTGTGCAAATATGAGTTCAAATAATAAATACACATTACTTGTCTGATCTTTTTAGTTTTACCATACAGGCTACAAACTGATTGTGCAATCTTCCTTAGTTCTACCAACAATTATATAGTACAAGGACCTGCCTGATTGGATACCAGTTGAATAGTTTGGAAAAATCTAGAAAATGTTAAAGGACAGAGATTGTACCCATTTAGATAATACAATGTATGACCAGACTTGTATGTATATGTGTGTGTGTATATATATATATATATATATATATATATATATATATATATATATATATATGTATATATATATATATATATATATATATATATATATATATATATATATATATATATATATATATATATAAATTATCTAGAAGAAGTCTATTCATTTTAGGCATAACCATTATAACAGTTGTAGCTTTAGTGGTTGTACTTATATTGCCTCCTCTTCTCATTTAAGCACTTAGCTGGCTCTAGAGTAGCCTCCAATAAAGAATAACCTAAAGCGAATACATATTTTTTTCGTTTTGGATATTATTTTAATTGAAGTATGTGTCCCTGCTTGGAAGACTCACTCTCTGTCCTTGTGTTGACACTTACCATTCTCGCTCCTGAGCTGCCAGCTTCCACTTGCATTTTTCGGTTCTTCCTGTGAAACCACGCGCAACGATGTCATAGTAGCACATCTCTTACAGGGGTTGTGCCTATTTAAAGGACCCGTGTCTACAAGTCCGGCTCCCAAGCAATGCATTTTCCTGCTCATGAGCTTCTTTTCTATGCCCTTGTCTTCACCTCGTTTTTTCTTTGGATTGGCTTCCTGTGCACCAACCTCAGCTGGGGTCCACAGTCCAGCTGTCTGGTCTGATCTGCTTATTCCTGTTTGCATCTGTTCCATGTACTAGCCTTCTCCATTTTGTTCCATGTACTAGCCTTCTCCATTTTGCCCCATGTACTAGCCTTCTCCATTTTGTTCCATGTACTAGCCTCCTCCATTTTGTTCCATGTACTAGCCTTCTCCATTTTGTTCCATGTACTAGCCTCCTCCATTTTGTTCCATGTACTAGCCTTCTCCATTTTGTTCCATGTACTAGCCTTCTCCATTTTGTTCCATGTACTAGCCTTCTCCATT
This sequence comes from Lithobates sylvaticus, assembly GCA_028564925.1. Classification (NCBI taxonomy): domain Eukaryota; kingdom Metazoa; phylum Chordata; class Amphibia; order Anura; family Ranidae; genus Lithobates; species Lithobates sylvaticus. Next base: position 179,682,658 of record CM053026.1, read on the forward strand.
TTGTTCCATGTACTAGCCTTCTCCATTTTGTTTCATGTACTAGCCTTCTCCATTTTGTTTCATGTACTAGCCTTCTCCATTTTGTTCCATGTACTAGCCTTCTCCATTTTGTTCCATGTACTAGCCTTCTCCATTTTGTTCCATGTACTAGCCTTCTCCATTTTGTTTCATGTACTAGCCTTCTCCATTTTGTTCCATGTACTAGCCTTCTCCATTTTGTTCCATGTACTAGCCTTCTCCATTTTGTTCCATGTACTAGCCTTCTCCATTTTGTTCCATGTACTAGCCTTCTCCATTTTGTTACATGTACTAGCCTTCTCCATTTTGTTCCATGTACTAGCCTTCTCCATTTTGTTTCATGTACTAGCCTTCTCCATTTTGTTCCATGTACTAGCCTTCTCCATTTTGTTACATGTACTAGCCTTCTCCATTTTGCTCTATAGTCTTAAGTCTTTCGCCACAGAATGGTTCCTGTCTACACTACTGCCACTGAAATGCCCCTGTGCTCATCTGCTTCTGCAAGCGCAGGATGGTCTCCACACGCTAGAGCAGGGTGAACTTAGGGGTCACAACCTACAAATTCCATGAAAGGGTACTAAACTTTGTGCTTTGGGGGATCCTAAGTCACCTGCTCACATGGGGGTTAACAACATTCACCTTCATGACAGGTGTCCATTGTCACTGGTACTAAAAGTGAGGGAATATCTAAAATCTTGAGCTTCCACGAGAACAAAAATAGAGTAATTCCTTCAATAGGAACACTTGTTCCAGTGACAGTTGTCACTGGAACTGGAAGATTTACTTCACTTTGGAGAGACTTCCTCACTTGCTGTTGTGTCTACAAAACAGGAAGTTAAGCAAAATCTTTTAAATCAGACCTAGATGGCAAAAAACATTGATGGGTTTTTAACCATTCCCTGCCGCATCCAAAATGGAATTTTTTTTTTGGCTTTAGATATATGTAAAGCTGATTTCCAGTCTGCCCAGTGGGAAATTATGCTGCTGGGCATTACTATCTGACTTAAGGGGTTTTCCACTTGTTTCTAACATGAAGTAAAAAAAAAAAAAAAGCCTATATATTGGAAGTGATACTTCTTTGGTTTGTTTGCTCAGAGTCACAAGTTCTCTGACTGCCAAGAAACTTTGATGAGTTCCAGTTTTGCTTCCTAAGAACAGACACTTTTAAACACTGCCAAATGGACTGCATGCTTTGAAAATTATTACTCCTTTTGGAGGAGAGAATCATTCATCCTTTTCTTTTAAATGGAAATGGAAAATCATGATGTGTCTAAATTATTGTCTTTTTTCCGAAAAAGGAGAGTTAATATTTTAAATAATGTCGTATTCATCCTCCCACCACATAGATAATGCAGCACGGATTAGCATGTTAAATGACCAAGCAAGCTATGACGAGATTATGGAAAATGTGAATGATTGAAATGAGTTTTTAATGTAAGCAATACACTTTATTTTCCGAGCTTTCGTTAATAGCTCCTAAAATAAGAAGAGAAGGTATTGTCAAATATTTGTCCTGCTTTCCTTTCTAAATAAAGAGTAATGATTTGTACGCTTGAAAAGAAAAAATATCTCCATTACTGTTCCAATAGCAACAATAAAATAAAAAAGGGAGTGTTATATTTAAACGTAGCAACTATATATACTGTCGTTTCTACACTAATGCCCCGTACACACGATCGGACATTTCAACAACAAAACCGTGGAATTTTGTTTGAAGGTTGTTGGCTCCAACTTGTCTTGCATACACACGGTCACACAAATGTTGGCCAACAATTACAAATTACGAGCGCTTCCGGCTGGTACTTAAATCTGAGCATGCACAAAATTTTGTGTGACGGACTTGTGTACACACGTTCGGAAAGTCTGACAACAAAGTTTTTTTGGCGGAAACTTTGAGAACCTGCTAGCCAACATTTGTTGGCGGAAAGTCCGACAACAAATGTTCGATGGAGCATACACATGGTCGGACTTTCAGTCAACAAGCTCACATCCAACATTTCCCGTTGGAAAGTCTGGTTGTGTGTACGCGGCATTAGGGTAACCTTGACAGAACAGATTTCCTAGGTGTCTCTTTGTTATGCCCATCCTCCCCCGTGCTATCTGCTATTCCATACAGAGGATATTTAATATGAGATTCTGATCATGATGGAAGAAATATTTTACAACAATATCCTACAAATCCTTTTAATCCCAAGAACCGAAATGTAATTTAGTGCAGCTTGTCTATTTTTAGATGTGGTGGCTGCATTAGTCTTCTTTTTTGAGCCTTTTTTCCTCCAGGTGATCCTGGAAGTAAATGCACTTGGTGTCTTCAGGGGCTCTTCTGATTTGGAATTCAAACATCTCTCCCACTCCTACAATTCAGACCGGACCAATTTGCAGCCAAAGGACCAGGCCCCTTTTTGCGATTCGGCACTGCGTCGCTTTAACTGACAATTGCGCGGTCATGCGACGTGGTTCCCAAACAAAATTGACGTCCTTTTTTTCCCACAAATAGAGCTTTCTTTTGGTGGTATGTGATCGCCCCTGCGGTTTTTATTTTTTGCGCTATAAACAAAAAAGAGCGTCAATTTTGAAAAAAAAAACGCATTCTTTTTTATTTTTTGCAATAATAAATATCCCCCAAAAATATATAAAAAACATTTTTTTTCCTCAGTTTAGGCCGATACGTATTCTTCTACATATTTTTGGTAAAAAAAAAAACACGATAAGCGATTATTGATTGGTTTGCGCAGAAGTTATAGCGTTTACAAGATAGGGGATAGTTTTATAGCATTTTTATAAATATTTTTTTTTTTATTAGTAATGGCGGCGATCAACAATTTTTATTGTGACTGCGACATTATTGGGGACACAACGGACATTTTTGACACATTTTTGGGACCATTGTCATTTATACAGCAATCAATGCTATTTAAATGCATTGATTCCTGTATAAATGACACTGGCAGTGAAGGGGTTAACCACAGGGGGGCAGTGTAGGGATTAAGTATGCCTAGGGGTGTGTTTCTTACTGTGGGGGGGGGCGTGGCTGTCAGCTAGTGAATGCTGATCTCTGCTCCAATCACAGGGAGCAGAGATCGGCGTCACTAGTTGCTAAGCAGAACGGGGAGATGCTGTGTACTTCCGCATCTCCCCGTTCAGCCTTCCCGTGAGACGATCGCCCGTGTCCCCGCGGCGATTGAGTCCGCGGGACCCGCGACCGGCCTCACGGGGGTCCCGACCGGCGCTGGAGCACGCCGCTCCCGGCGCGCTCCCGATGGCACGGACGGCATTAAGGAGGGACTTGTATATACGCCCTCCTGCCTGTCCGTGCCATTCTGCCGACGTATATCGTCGTGCGCCGGTCGGGAACCCGTTAATGATATAATTTGTTACTCTGCACATAAAATAAAGTACAGTGGTGAGAATTTTTCTAAAACTGGAGCAGATTGATTACTATACACAGCTGTTCCAGAGTCTATCAACTTCAATCTTCATCTTGCTCAGTTAAGCTTTGAAAATGAAAGCTAGAAGCAGATTGGTTGCCATATGCAACTGTTCCAGATACTGCCTTCTCTAGTCCTAGTAAATTTCCCTCAATGTCTTTAAATATTGGACCTTTCTGGTAACTTTACCATAATAGTAGCTCTTTAAATTAGGGTAAAGTAGGGTACTTGTACTTTTACAGCTCAGGAGAGCAGAAGAGACTCTGTGTACAATGAGAAGAAGGGAGAAAGAAAGCAGCGCCACTCTGAGTGCAGCATGTGGGTATAAAAACAGGTCTAATTAATATCAGGTCAAACTCACATTTGAGTAGTGACAAATAAGCATTTGTTTAAAGAGATCCTTGGTGATCCTTAGTGCTTCCTTGATGTCCTGCTGGGCAGCGGTGGTCGAACAATCCCTGGCCGCTCCGGTGGTCTCCGAAGCTCCTATACATAAAAAATGACAACTTTTCTTTGTCTACAGCGTTACATGACAGCTCAATTGGTAGTTAGAGTAACGCAGTGCCGTATCGCAAAAAGTGGCCTGTTCATGAAGGGGAGTACATTTTCCGGTAGTCAAGTGGTTAAGAACCAATATTTGAGACTGTGTGCCTGCAGTGGTATAGGAATAAATTGGATTGGCAAATCATATTGTCAATGAAAAGATTGCAGTGTGGGTGGGGGGGTTATAAACTGAAGGGTAGAGCGGACAGCTGGAATCTGATTGCTTTCGGTGGGTCACAGCTGTACATCCACCAGCTCTAGGTTTTATAGGTCCATTGTGTACTGTTAAATTAAAGTGTAGAGATATGGCTTCACCTTTTAAACACCGTTTGTCTCATTTTAAATAGTGTTAGAGATGAAATGATAGTAGGACGTGGTATAAAAACAGCACGGGGGTGAACTGGAGCATCTGACAGAAGGACCTCTATCTCACACACATTCTGCACATCTGCTTCACATTCAGAATCTCTCATCTTAAAGCAAATATTTGACTATCACCATGATAAAACTAGCATCAAGAAAAAGACTGCTTATGTTAAGCTGCTGTTGTGCGGCTACCATTCTAGTCTTCACGTATTATCGCCAAGTGGATTGTAACTGCTGCTCCAGGGGATTACAGCTGCAGACTAAGAGAAAATCTACATTTATCCATTGGACATCTCGTATGAATAATTATTCAGATTAATGTGCTACTTTGGATCTCTGTATCTCCCACGTAAGCCAGTTGTGACTCTGCATTTAAATATTTAACATAAAAAAATGGCACACCTTTTCGAAAAAAAAAAAAAAAAAAAACCCTTGCCTGTAGAAGGGTGCAACAAGTGTGTTAATTATTAGAAACATTTTCAGATCCATTATACTGCGGAGAACGCTTTTCCTTTCGCCTTTAGAAACTCATCTCATGGGAAATGGTAAGACTGCTTGAGAAGATAATCGTGTTAATTCTATTTCCTCATTGTTTAAAAAAAATGACTAGGCCATTTCAAAGAAAACTTTTTCTCTCTGAGAAAGTTTTCAAGATGGTCATACTTCCCAGAATAGCAGATGACCTCACTGTGGTAATTGCCTCATACTTTACAGTGCATGGATTTGTAATTTGTAATGCTAAGCATATTATCGTTGCATATAACAGTATGTATAACCGTATAGCAGCAGTACTTTGGCTAATAAACTATCCAACTCCTCCATCCCTCAACTCTTATTATTTTGTTGTTATTTATTACAACAGACAATTGATGCTGCTTGCCCAGAGCCATGTTCACTTTTGGCTTTGTGAAAAGTTACGTAAAAACGGATCTGATGCCGCGTACACACAACCGGACTTTCCATCAAAATAAACTCAGACGGAGTTCCGACAGAGTTCCGCTTGAACGGACTTGCCCACACACGATCAGACCAAAGTTCGTTCATTTTGAACGCGATGACATATGACGGGACTAGAAAAGGAAGTCCAATAGCTGCCCTTGCGTCGTATTTGGTCCATCGGACCAGCATACAGACAAACGTTTTTCACCGATAGAATATGCTTTAAATCTTTCCGACGGAATCAATTTCTATTTCTAGGTCTGTCTGAATTTTTTGAAGAAAAACGTTCGGATTATCCCACACACGATCGGAATATCCGAAGGAATGATTCCGTCTGACCTTTTCTGATGGAAAGTCTGGTCGTGTGTATGCGGCATAATAGTAAGGAATAATGCCAATCATAATGTTGTTGCTATCCTCTATGACAGGAGTCAGTAAACTAAGGCCTGCGAGCCCCACCCCGGCCCACCGCTGCTAAATGTCCAGCCCGTCAGTGCACATGATGAAATCACTTGCACCCGGCCTGTGGACATTTTAAAGCGAAGTTCTGCAAAAAAAAAAATTTAATACTGCAGCTGCTGACTTTTAAAATAAGGACACTTACCTGTCCAGGGCGCCCGCAATGTCCTCACCCGAAGCTGACCCTTCCCTCGGCTCCGGGTGCAGGTGCCAGCATCTTCAGTAAGGGAATCAGGAAGTGAAGCCTTGCGGCTTCACAGCCTGGTTCCCTGCTGCACATGTGCGAGTCGCGCTGCACATTCTGAATGGTCTCTGCTGTCTTCTGGGACCTGTGTGTCTCCCACAAGACAGCAGGGAGATGGAGGAAGAGCCGGACATGGCGTAGTTTGCCGTGGATTCTGTGGCGCTCTTTCGCGGAAGTGGGAAATACCTGGATTAGGCAGGTATCTACTCCCCCACTCCCCCACTCCCCCCGGAAAGGTGCCAAATGTGACACCGGAGGGGGGGAGGAACCAGATCAGCGGAAGTTCCATTTCTGGGTTTAACTCCGCTTTACGTAAGAGCAGAGCAGGGAGCAGGAAGCTGAATGAGAACACGGGAGAGACACACAGCAGCGCTGATAAGACAGTGGAAGCTTCCAGAGTTAACTTTCCAGGTGATTGGTTGCTAGGGGGTCCTAGCAACCAATCACCAACTTGTTAATATGAAAAATGAACTCCAGAAGCTCCCGGTGTCTTATAACTACTGCTGTGTGTCTCTCCTGTGTTCTTTTTCAGCTTCCTGCATGGGGCAAGGTAGGAAAGGGCAGAGCTGCGGCGGGGGCTGTGTAATATGCAGGGGGGACTGTGTAATATGAAGGGGGGCTGGATAGGGGGGGGCTGTGTGATGTGCAGGGGGGCTGTGTAATGTAAAGGGGTCCAGGGGTACAGGGGGCTGTGTAATGTAAAATGAACCAGAGGTGTGGTTCTGTGTGATGTAAAGGGGTCCAGAGGTGAAGGGGGATGTGTAATTTAAAGGGGGATTATTATTATCTTCATTTATTAGCAGGTGAATGCGGCCCTCCATACATTCAAATACATTGAATCCGGCCCTTAAGTGGAAGAAGGTTGCTGACCCCTGCTCTATGACTAAACAAGTAAGCAGCACGCAAAGTCAGGAATCCTATTGTACATGCTGTGTTCAGGTCAGTGATTTACACTGGGGTAATTGACAAAGAATGGTGCAAGCACAATACTTGCACTAGTCTTCTAAACATAAAAATTGAGCAGATGCTGCTCCTAATTAACAAAAGGGGTGAAAACTCCTTTCTTAATTAGAGGCAATCGGTTCTCCATTCTGCCATGTCTGTGACAGGCAGCACAGAGAACATGAGAGCTGGAGCTGCATACTCTGATTTCTCTGCCATTAGCTCAGAGGAATGAGGAGAGTTGTTAAAAAAGAGAAGTTTTCCCCCCCAAAAGAGGGAAGTGGGGTTTTTAGGCAGCACAGTAGATAAAGTGAGATAATTGATACGACATGGGTCAAAGATAAAAGAAAAATTGTTTTATTTTATTGGCACCACTGTGACAATAGATTTAAAAGACATGAGCCTCATTTCAAGAATGCCATACAACAATCACGTGTGTATACCTTCCCTTTCCTCTTTCATTATAAATTCTATGTATTGGATATTATTGTAAACAGACCCATGTGAGAAGTGGGGCGTTCGTGTGAGGGAAGGATAGAAGGGGGAAAGAAAAGGGGACTGGGGGGGAAGGGGAAGGGGGGGAGGGGGGGGGACGGGGGAGGATGGGAAAAAGAGAAGAAAAGAATAAGGAGACGGAACATGACTGTATGGCGCGCACATACAACCAGGGGAGCAGGGAATGGGAGCAGCAGCAGATAAAGACGTCTTTTCTAAAAAAAGTAATCCTCTGAAGAAGACTTACACAGATAATAGTTGAAACGCGTCAGGTTTTACTTTTTGTTTCCCTTGTTTCTGCTCTTAGGAAATATGATACTGTGAAAAGCACTGTTTGTCCATGCAATACTGTACGTTTTATTATATGATTGTTGTATGGCATTCTTGAAATGAGGCTCATGTCTTTTAAATCTATTGTCACAGTGGTGCCAATAAAATAAAACAATTTTTCTTTTATCTTTGACCCATGTCGTATCAATTATCTCACTTTATCTACTGTGCTGCCTAAAAACCCCACTTCCCTCTTTTGGGGGGGAAAACTTCTCTTTTTTAGTTCACTCTGAAGGGGTGAGCAGCAATCCATACTCCTGAATAAGTGTCATTCTTTTCCTTTTTCTGCTGAGGAGAGTTGTTAACCCTGCAGGTTCTGCTTGTGTAGTGTAATCACTGAATGAGCAGATAGAGGAATGTGAGTGGTCTGCTGATAGCTCACAGCTTATATGGCAAGTCACAACTGGCAAGAATCTGTGGCAGTTTTATTTAGGCTTCATTCATACTTTTGCGGTTTTCCATGCAACTTTGGACATCAAAGTTGCATGGCAAGTTGTTTTCCATGTTTTTCAATGATACCCATTTATATATGCACAACTTAAAGTTGCAGCAACTTCAAAGTAGTTCATGCACTACTTTGGTCCAACTTGAATGCAAATTGAGGGCCATAGACTTCAATGTTAACCCTCAGAAGTTGCATGAAAGTCCTACCTGAATGTTATACAATGCAACTTGTGTGCAACAGTTGTCCATTATCACTGGTCAAACCCAAAGTCGTATCCAAGTTGCACCCATCCAAAGTTGCATCAAAGATGCACCAAAGTTGCACTCCAAAATCAGCGCAACTTTGGAGTCATACAACTGTGAATGGAGCCTAATGCCCTGTACACACGACGGAATTTTCCAATGGAAAATGTGTGATAGGACATTGTTGTCAGAAATTCCGACCATGTGTAGGCTTCATCACACATTTTCCATAGGAATTTCCGTCACACAAAATTTGAGATGTGGTTCTCAAATTTTCCGACAACAAAATCCGTTGTTGGAAATTCCGATCGTGTGTACACAATTCCGACGCACAAAATGCCACACATGCTCGGAATCAAGCAGAAGAGCAGCACTGGCTATTGAACTTCATTTTTCTCAGCTCGTCGTACGCGTTGTACGTCACCGCGTTCTTGACGCTTGGAATTTCCGACCAACTTTGTGTGACCGTGTGTATGCAAGACAAGTTTGAGCCAACATCCGTCGGAAAAAATCCCATGTATTTTGTTGTCGGAAAATCCTATCATGTGTACAGGGCATTAGAGCACTTTCACACTAATGCCGTACACACGGTCGGAAAATCCGACCACAAAATCCATCGGATTTTTTCCGACGGATCTTGTCCGACACTGGTGTTGCATACACACGGTCGGCCAAAGTTGTCGGAAAATCTGATCATTCTGAACGTGGTGACATTTGTTGCCTACGACGGGACTACGTAGAGGCTAGTAGCCAATAGCTTTGGTCTTGTAATGTCATCTGAGCATGCGTGGCACTTTGTCCGTCGGAATTCGCTACACACGATCGGAAAAAGTCTGATAGGACTTTGTTGTCGGAAAATTTGAGAGCAGGAGATAAAACTTTGTCCGTCGGAAAATCCGACGGAAAAAGTCCGATGGAGCCTACACACGGTCGGAATTTCCGACAACATTGTCTGATAGGACATTTTCCGTCGGAAAATCCGACCGTGTGTATGGGGCATAAGGGGCTTTACAGGCGCTACTGCGCTAAAAATAGCGCCTGCATAGGACCTGTACAGAGCCTCTCCTGTGTCTCCAGTGTGAAAGCCTGCACAATAAGTCCTGCAAGCCGCATCTTTGCAGCACTGTAAGAGCGGTGTATTCACTGCTCCTAAAGAGCCCCTTCCCATTGAAAACAGTGGGGCAGCGCCACTAAACTGCCGGCATAGCGCCGCTGCAGCGGCGCTATGCAGGCGGTTTTAACCCTTTTTTGGCTGCTAGCAGAGGTTAAAACCACTCTGCTAGTGGCTGAATAGCGCTGCTAAATTGACAGTAGAGCGGCGCTTAATATAGTGTCGACGCCCACAACGCCCCAGTCTGAAAGTAGCCTTATGGAAAACTACTGTTTTCCCTCTGTTAACTGAAGCAGATCTGTACTACTTTCTATTTCACTCTGAAATAGAAGTTGGCATGGGTGGTACAGATAGACCTGAAGCCGATACAGTATATCTGCTTAGTTACAGTATATTAACCGCTTCCCGACCGCCTCCTGTAGATATACGTCAACAGAATGGCACGGGCAGGCAAAAGGACGTACCTGTACGTCCCCTTTAATTTGCCTGCCCGGGGGGCGCGCGCGCGCCGCCAGCGGCGCGCGCGCGACCCGGTCGGGAGCTCCGTGACCACGGCCGCGGGACCAGCGGACCCGATCGCCGCTGGTATCCCGCGATCGGGTTACGGAGCGGAAGAACGGGGAGAGGTCTATGTAAACAAACCTCTCCCCGCGCTTCCTACACTGACTGTCAGTGATCGGCGGTTCCCTGTCATCGGGAACGCCGATCAATGACGTCAGACGTACAGCCACGCCCCCCTACAGTAAACACAACACAACACGTCACACTGACTCCTCCCCGCCCCCTTGTGGTTAACCCCCTAACTACAACTGTCATTTACATAGGAATCAGTGCTATTTAACCACTAGCTGACCGCCCACTGTCAAATGACGGCGGGACGGTTCAGCTACTGTGGCGGGACGCCGTCATATGGCGTCGTCTCCAATTTGGCCACTGGGGGGCGCGCGCGCGCGCGCGCGGGAGGCGCGCGCGCGCGCCCGCCACGTAGCTGGGGCCTCGGTGCGCGTGCCCGGCGGTCGCGATGACCGCCAGGCACCCGCGATTGCCCGGTAATCGAGCAGGACGTGGATCGGTGTGTGTAAACACACAGATCCACGTCCTGTCAGAGGAGAGGAGACCGATGGTGTGTCCCTTGTACATAGGGACACCGATCGGTCTCCTCCCCCAGTCAGTCCCCTCCCCCCACAGTAAGAATCACCAAGATAGGGTACACATTAACCCCTGCAGCGCCCCCTAGCGTTAACCCCTTCCCTGCCAGTCACATTTATACAGTAATCAATGCATTTTTATAGCACGGATCGCTGTATAAATGTGAATGGTCACAAAAATGAGTCAAAAGTGTCCGAAGTGTCCGCCGCAATGTCGCAGTCACGATAAAAATCGCAAATCGCCGCCATTACTAGTAAAAAAAAAAAATAATAATAAAAATGCTATAAATCTATCCCCTATTTTGTAGACGCTATAACTTTTGCGCAAACCAATCAATATACGCTTATTGCGATTTTTTTTAACCAAAAATATGTAGAAGAATACGTATTGGCCTAAACTGAGGAAAAAATTTGTTTAAAAAAAAAAAAAAAAATTGGATATTTATTATAATAAATAGTAAAAAATATTATGTTTTTTCAAACTTGTCCCTCTTCTTTTGTTTATAGCGCAAGAAATAAAAACCGCAGAGGTGATCAAATACCACCAAAATAAAGCTCTATCTGTGGGGAAAAAATGATAAAAATTTTATTTGGGTACAGCGTTGCATGACCGCGCATTTGTCATTCAAAATGCGACAGCGCTGAAAGCTGAAAAATGGCTTGGTCAGGAAGGGGGTGTTCGTGGCTGGTAGGCAAGTAGTTAAATAGCACTGATTTCTGTATAAATGACAAATGTCCCAAAAATGTGTCAAAAATGTCCGATGTGTCCGCCAAAATGTCGCAGTCACAATAAAAATCGCTGATCGCCGCCATTACTAATAAAAAAAAAAAATATTAATAAAAAAATGCTATAAAACTATCCCCTATTTTGTAAACGCTATAACTTTTGCGCAAACTAATCAATAATCGCTAATTGCGATTTTTTTTACCAAAAATATGTAGAAGAATACGTATCGGCCTAAACTGAGGAAAAAAAAAGTTTTTTTATATATTTTTTGGGGATATTTATTATAGCAAAAAGTAAAAAATATTGCATTTTTTTCAAAATTGTCGCTCTATTTTTGTTTATAGCGCAAAAAATAAAAACCGCAGGGGCGATCAAATACCACCAAAAGAAAGCTCTATTTGTGGGAAAAAAAGGACGCCAATTTTGTTTTGGAGCCACGTCGCATGACCGCGCAATTGTTAATTAAAGCGACGCAGTGCCGAATTGCAAAAAGGGGCCTGGTCCTTTGGCTGCCAATTGGTCCGGGGCTGAAGTGGTTAAACTTATTTTTTTCTTAGAATAAAAAATATGTTATACTTACCTGCTTTGTGCAATGATATTGCATAGAGTGGTCCCTTACCTGCTCTTTGGTAGTCCCCTTCCAGCGCTGTATGCTCATTCTTTCTCTGAGTGGCCCCTCAGAAAACTGGGTGCTAAGGAGGCACCCCTGTGTGCACGCACCCGAGTCAGGCTGTGTGCACCACAGGCGATAAACAAGTTTCAGCCAAAATAACTGATTGAAAGCTGCTGACAAATTTGTGCTATGTCCAATCACAGCACAGGTAAGGGGGGGATGCCTGCATGTGTGACGTCAAACCAGGTAGTACACTGCGATATACAGATACGTTGCGGTGCCTGGCTGTGCCACCCACTCGCAGTACATCTACTTCAAGCAGGTCAGCAGGAGGTTATAGTGATATTGGTAGCAAACACAGAGTTTTAGTACACATTATGCTGACAGATATAAAGGACGCTGAGAGCAATAGAAGGCACTTTTTCAAGTTAACAATACTTGAATAGAATGTAAACTAAATTACCAAAAGTATTGGGTCTTTACACACACATGAACTTTAATGACATCCGAGTCTTAATCCGTAGGTTTCACTATTGAGTTGGCCCACCCTTTGCAGCTATAACAGCTTCAACTCTTCTGGGAAGGCTGTCCACAATGTTTAGGAGTGTGTCTATAGGAATGTTTGACCATTCTTCCAGAAGCGCATTTGTGAGGTCAGGCACTGATGTGGATGAGAAGGCCTGGCTCACAGTCTCCACTCTAATTCATCCCAAAAATGTTCTATCTGGTTGAGGTCAGGCCTTGGTGCAGGCCAATCATGTTCCTACACACCAAACTTGCTCATCCATGTCTTTATGGACCTTGATTGTGCACTGGTGCGCAGTCATGTTGGAACAGGAAGGGACCATCCCCAAACTGTTCCCACAAAGTTAGGAGCATGAAATTGTCCAAAATGTCTTGTTATGCTGACAACTTAATGCCGCGTACACACGATTGGAATTCTCGTCGGAAAAAACTCTGACGTTTTTTCCGACGGAATTCCGCTCAAGCTTCAAGTGTTGCCTACACACGATCACACCAAATTCCGACGGTCAATAACACAGCGGCATAAAACACGTTCGACAGCACTGTAAAAGGGAAGTTTAATGCTTCCGAGCATGCGTCGAATTGTTTCAGAGCATGCGTCGGAATTTTGCATGTCGGAATTGCATACACACGATCGGAAAATCCGATAGAAAGGTTTTCCGTCGGAAAAATTGAGAACAGGTTCTCAATTCAAAGTCCGTTGGAAATTCCGACAGAAAAAGACCGTTGGGCATACACACGGTTGGAAAATCCGATGAAAAGCTCCCATCGGACTGTTTCCATCGGAAATTCCATGTGTACCGTGTGTACGCCGCATAAGAGTTCCCTTCACTGGAACTATGGGACCAAGTCCAACCCCTAAAAAAAACAACCCCCCACCTAATACCTCCTCCCCCAAATGATTTGGACCAGTTCACAAAGCAAGGTCCATAAAGACATGGATGAGCGAGTTTGGCGTGGAGGATCTTGACTGGCCTGCACAGAGTCCTGACCTCAATATGATAGAACACCTTTGGGATGAGAGGTAACAAGGGGGTTTGGGGATTATAACAGTGCCCAATACACAAAAGAATATTCAAAATTGATAACATTTTAATTATTTATTACATAAAGACAATACAATTAGGGTTCATTAAAATGAAAGCAGAGTGTATTTACAAACTGTTATACTGGAAAAAGTATCCATGTACATAGGGTGGTCAATGATGAATGTCACATCCCTACATGTTTCGCCATTAATGGCTTCTTCAGGGGATTATACAGACCACCAGTTTGCAAAACAGCTGGAGAGCAGGGGGCGACCATTTGTTTCAAACGATATTGAATATAAGTGGTCCATATGTGACAGTGTTACATCCTCACGCTTGTATTTACCATCTGGCACCCCTGCATCAACACTTTTCTATGGCAGAATTTTCCTGGTCCCCATATACCCCATGTGGTCACACATAACCTCCCCCGCCGCTATCCGTGGATTGGCCTTGTGTGTGGTCTCTGGGGTCCCTCTGAGCTGTTTTGGAAACTGGTGGTCTGTATAATTCCCTGGAAAAGCCATTGATGGCGAAACATGTATGGACGTGACATTCATCATTGGCCACCCTATGTACATAGATACTTTTACCAGTACAACAGTTTGCAAATACACTCTGCTTCCATTTTACTGAACCCTATTTGTATTGTCTTTATGTAATAAATAATTCAAATTTTATCAATTTTAAATATTCTTTTGTGTATTGGGCACTGTTATAATCCCAAAACCTCCTTGTTACCTCTCTTACCTATTGATAAGGGATGAGGTGCCGGATCTTATATGGTCAGTCAACTCACCCCTCTAGCACCTTTGGCTTGAATTGGAGCGGAGACTGCGAACCAGACCTTCTCGTCCGCATCAGTGCCTGACCTCACAAATGCACTTCTGGAAGAATGGTGAAACATATCCATAGACACACTCCTAATACTTGTGGGCAGCCTTCCCAAAAGAGTTGAAGCTGTTATAGCTGCAAAGGGTGGGCCAACTCAATATTGAACCCTACGGACTGAGACTGGGATGGAGAGAGTACAAGGAGAGTACAAAGAGGACACCAATGAGAAGGTATTCATATATACAATGAGCAGACTAAAGGTGGGAACGTGTCAAAGATAGATACAGAACCAATGGTGCTACAGTAGCACCACTCCGGGCTATATAGTGTGGCAAGGGAATATTACAAGAGTTTTTTTCAGATGTGTACTTAGCTCACTGGCTGATGTTACACTTTAAATAAAATAAATATAAAGGGATTTTAAAGAACATTTACATGTATAACAATACTAATTGAACCAGCTTGAAAAAACTTTGCTAGCTGACCCATCTGGAAATACATGAGGTTTAATGCCAGCTGGGACCGTATGTTTATTTAAAGGTGGAGATTGTAACCTGCTCATAGGAATGGTAAACTATACATCTGGCTTAAGCCCGAACAGAGGAAGCTTTGTTCAGCTTCTAAATATTGGCCAGCAGGGCCTGCATGCTTTGCTGCTCTGTTACACACTGTGCGGTGTTGTATATAAATCCATTGGGACCTTAAAGCTAGATTTTCTGGAGCTGGCGTTAAAAAGAAGTTAAATAACTGGAATTGTATGTTATTAATACTGCATTATTTATGTTACAATAACAAAGTAATTGATAACACCTTAAAGTGAATTCATTAATATAACGAAGGTCCACAGTGCATAATGGAACAGTGTAGAAACCGTATTCATTTTTAAATTGATATCCTTGCTTCCAATTAATAAATGTCTTTTTTCTAGACTTTTTAAAAATCACCTTGTGAATAAGGTTCTTCCTGTCACTGGGTGACAACACATTTACTCTATTAGGCCCCTTTCACACCATCGGACCGTTCAGATCCGCCTGTCAGTTTTGACGGCAGATCTGAACGGGCGCTCCATGTTAGTCTATGGAGCGTCGGATGTCAGCGGAGACATGTCCGCTGACATCCGACCCGGTCCGATCCGCCAAAAGCAGACGTATGGCTCTACGTCCAGATCCGTCGCTGGCGGATTGGATCGGGTGAGATCTGATGAAAACGGACACACTGTCCGTTTTCATCCGATCTCTCCATAGAGACCAGCGGCGCTCGCAAGCCCCTCCCCGCTCAGTGAGCAGAGAGGGACTTGTCATCCGCCGGTTTAGCGGAGATCAAGGGAGAGATCTCCCGCTGAGCCGGCGGAATGAGGCGGGCTCCGTGGAAGCGGAGTCCGCCTCGTGTGATAGGGGCCTTACTCTCTATTGGTGGAGCCATGGTTGTCCCACAGGCTGGTCTTCAAGCATGTCTGCTTCTGTTTCTCTCCATTCTATTGGGGGATAGGGAGCTTTGTAGTTTACAGATTAAAAGGTAAGCTCAAAAGAAGTGACAATGACACTGCATTTCTGGCCAGATCCACAGGTATTTTCTATACTTGCTGAAAATGTTCTTAGCCTGAAAAATGAAACTGAAACCAGTCACCACATCTAAGGACTGTCACTGGATTTAGTTATCTTTTCACTGTGCCGTGGCTCATTGCTATAAAGCCCCATACACACGGTCGGATTTTTGCATGGATTCTGTCCGATCGGACAATGTTGTTGAAAAATCAGACCGTGTGTATGCACCATCGGACAGTGTACGTCGGATTGTCCGACGGACAAAGTCCTATCTCCTGCTGGATAGATTTTCCGACAACACGGTCCGATCACACCAAATCCGATCGTGTGTATGGTAGTCCGACGGACAAAGTGCTACGCATGCTCAGATCACATTAGAAGACCAAAGCTATTGGCTACTAGCCTCTACGTAGTCCCGTCGTAGGCAACAAACGTCACCACGTTCAGAATGATCGGATCTTCCGACAACTTTGTCCGACCGTGTGTACGCAACACCAACATCGGACAAAGTATGACGGACATGATCCGACGGACCTGGTCCTCGGATAATCCGAGCGTGTGTATGGGGCTTTAGAGTTGTCCCAATCACATAAGATTAAGCATTCTGATGTGGCAATTTTACTTAAAGCCCAATAGCCAAAAATGTTACATTTTTATATATGTAGGGAAGGGTTATGCCCTGTACACACGGTCGGACATTCCGACAACAAAATCCGTCGTATTTTTCAGACGGATTTTGGGCCAAACTTGTCTTGCATACATACAAACAAAAAGTTGTCGGAAAATCTGATCGCTCTGAACGAGGTGACGTCAAACACGTCAAACACGTACGTCGAGACTATAAACGGGCCAGTAGCCAATAGTCTCTTAATTTATTCTGAGCATCCGTGGCACTGTCCGTCGGAATTGTCTACACACGATCGGAATTTAAACAATCGGATTTTGTTTTTTTTTAGGTCCAGCTCTCAAACTTTGTGTGTCCGAAATTCCGACTGAAAAAGTCAGATGGAGCCCACACATGATCGGATTTTCCGACAACACAATCCGATCGCACATTTTTCTTCGGAAAGTCCGACCGTGTGTACAGGGCATTAGAACATCTGTCAGGTTTTCATTGCCCTCCTCTGTCTCATTTGTTTGCCAACAGATGCAGACAAAAAACAAAAACACATTTTTGTTAAAGTAGTGACAGGAAGGGAAAATCTCCTTAACCCCTTCCCGCTTCCCAGCCCTTTAAGAGCTTCTAAATGCCGGGAGGCAGGCATTCGGGTCATGTGACCGATGTGACTGTCTGTCACAGCAGTCATGTGATTGGAAAGCTCCCAATCACAAGTATGCATCTGGAGCTTTCTGGTCCCCAGCAGTAGCTGGTGACGCTCAGGGTGCATGCTCTCAGCACAGAAAACTCTTTACATAAGGTAGATGCAGCCTCTCTGCGTTAAATCCCACCTGCCGAGAGGCCGCATATTTGCGCCACCTTGGCGGGAAGAGGTTAATGGGGTTACCGAAAGAAATAAAAGCCAGAGAAATTTCATCTCCTCAATCTATCCTAATCTTTAAAAATATCTGGAAATAGGCATTAATCAATATCTCAACATAAATATTCTAAACTAGCAACGTTCCAGGGCAGGTAGGGCTCAAGCTGCCAGTAAAAAAGAACACATTTTTGCAGTGGCAACCTGTGCGGAGGAGTTGACAAATGGTTAGGTTCATGTCGGTGTAGTACTGCCAGGTGCCTGTGTGGACATTGGCAGTATGGTAGTGGACAGTGAAGTTGAGAGGATAGCTCAGCGTGCATGTCCACACAGCATATTTGTGGCTTTTAACCGCTAAAGGCGGCCAAGAGTCACAAGTCCCTCTACCTTACTGTAACATCCTATAAACTAAGTATAAGTTTGGAGATAGCTTTTAACTTCCTGGTTTCTAGTTTTGTTATAAAGAGAAAATGAACTCTAGAAGCTGTGCCCAAAAAATGCTCACAGAGGACAAAGGACTGGTCACCAATATTTCCTTTGGTAACCCTGCAACTGATCTTTCTCCATTGCTAACTTACCATGCCTAGTTATGCGCTGTGTCTCTATATGGAGGCAGCCATCTTGCTATAGGCAGGGTTTTTCTTCCTCATGTTTGAGGTTATTGTAACCGTATTAGTGCTCCTGCGCCAGAAACAATTCAGTACTGTCTGTGATACTTTTTTTTGCACTAACATACACTTTTTCAGGACAAGCTTTCTGGGTATGTCCCCTTCTTCAATGTTCTAGAGCACAGGTGTTAAACACAAGGCCCACGGACCGAATCCGGCCCTCCAGGCTATTTCATGTGGCCCTTGCACCTCTCCTGCCCTCCTCTGGTCCTCCTCCAGACCAGGGGTTGCACTGTGATGTAAGGGAGTGTGATGGACTCAACTTCTGATGGTGGGGTGGCTCTTGACATCTAATGTAAGGGGAGGGGGATGCGCTGGACATCTAATCTTACAGATACAACCGGTCCTTTTGAGGGCAATCATAATGCTTATGCGGCCCAGGATGAAATTGAGTTTGACACCCCTGTCCTAGAGCCTCCAGCAGTGAGAATAATGAGCATCAGAGTAATCACATCACCAGATATCTTCTGAGACTAGCAATCAGAGGCAGCAATGTCATAATCTCTCATTATAGATACTTAGCTATGAGACTGTAGGCACTGGATTTCCTAAGCACCCTACTATACCAGGAAGTGAGGAAGTGCACTACTATTTTTTAGAAGAATTTCAGGCAGAGGATATATTTTCAGGGTATTGCTTAGATATTAATTCTAAACCTTTTGAGTTTAGTTTCAATTGAATGTAGGATTTGGAGACCTTTGTGCTTTTGTAACTTCAAAAAGTGGAAAATAATAATTTCTTTGATTTCAAAGTTAATAAACCACTAGACCTATTCTTTCTAGCCACTACACTGGCTTGCTTGACAGAAAATCGTTATACACCGCCGTTGTATGCTTGTACATTACGAAGCTGAATTTGAGTATTTTACTTTTACGGTATCTAAGGAAATGTTCTTCACAGTGAAATGTGCATCATACAATTCGTTCTGGTCATAAGAAGGTAAAATCTCTTTTGCTGTTAGGCAGATAAGGTGAGCAGTGTATAATAGAGATCCGTGTGTATTTCTCCACCCTTGATATTTTCTCTGAGATATTTGAATGATTGAAAATAAAATGAGAAATGAAATACAGCATTTAGGAGTCTTGTGTGATATTTTTCTAAAAACGAATTCAAGCACCAAGGTATTGACAACTAAACATTGATATAGACATACTATAAATAGAGAACTTAGAAAATGTATTGCGACTCTTGATTCATTGATTTCAATATGTTGTAAACAAGTTCTGTTTTACTAGTTAGCAAAACTTGGATCCATGCTAAAATTTTCAATTACAGTAAATGCAGTACATTTATCATTTAGTAATACACACCTAGTTCACTGGTGGTATGCCGATACTTTATTTTCTCCTGATAAATTGTTGCTATTTTTATTGTAAAATGTTTTTTATACATTTTTTGAAATACAGTATGATAAAACAACATTCATATCATATACATAAACAAAGGAATGTAGTACACCAGAAGGTGCATAGTCCCTCGCGATTGGAAACAGAAAAACGTATTTACCACAAGGGAGTGGGGAGGAAAGAGATGTCCCATGAGGTCCAACCAGTTGCGTTGTTTTTCTGGTTCATGGCTGGCGATCACAAAGAAAGAAGAGAGTGGTCGATGTTAAAATGCTTAATGTATCCACCCTAGGGCCTAAGACCCTGAGATACTTTGTATGGGTGTCAGTAAGTATGGAGGTCCATTTTTCATGCATCGTGGTCCCCTTTGAACTGTTGATTGACCTCAGTGAAATTTATCGATGGCCGTCTCCAAGCTTTACCCAGGATCTGCCAGGTTGCTAGGTATACATGCCCCACACTCTCTTCTTTTTGTGTTTATTCAGATGTAGGTTGGGTTTGTGCAGAAGGGCCTCCCATGGGTCTTGGGTAAGGTTAATGTCTAAGACCGAATGAAGCATGTTATAGACCTGTTTCCGGAAGCTTGTGGCCACAGGACAGGTCCACTAAATATGTAACAAGGAACTCTGGTCGGTACAGCCCCGAAAACAGCATAGAGAGGCGTTAGAAATGAATTTGGACCTCTAGTTTTAAAGCATTATTAACCCCAAAAGCAAGCATTTATTATTTTGCAGCTTACCAATTCTAATGCCGCGTACACACGATCGGAATTCTCGTCGGAAAAAACTCTGACGGTTTTTCCCGACGGAATTCCGACGGAATTCCACTCAAGCTGTGTTGCCTACACACGATCACACCAAATTCCGACGGTCAATAACACAGCGGCATAAAACACGTTCAACAGCACTATAAAAGGGAAGTTTAATGCTTCCGAGCATGCGTCGAATTGTTTCCGAGCATGCGTTGGAATTTTGCGTGTCGGAATTGCATACACACGATTGGAAAATCCGATAGAAAGGTTTTCCGTCGGAAAAATTGATAACAGGTTCTCAATTCAAAGTCCGTCGGAAATTCCGACAGAAAAAGACCGTTGGGCATACACACGGTTGGAAAATCCGATGGAAAGCTCCCATCGGACTGTTTCCATCGGAAATTCCGACCGTGTGTACGCCGCATTAGATGTAATGGCTGCATTCATTTTCTTTTTTAGGCTTTCTTCTTTATATTTCCATCTGGTGATCCAGCCAGTAAGTCTGTTTTTTTTTAAAGCTCAAGCTTTCCAGCAGAATGTATCAGTTTACATGGATGGACAAACACTGGCAGGGGTGCTTAAAACTATCAGATTTATGTAAAACCTTGATCCCAAAATAGAATAATCTGTTTGCTGTAACTGATTATAAAGTGTGAGCTGGAGATTGGCTTTAATTTGTTAGTGTATTTAAATCTGCTAATACATTTATCACTACCCTCCCCCTATACTGACAACGCTGCTGTCTGCTGTGCCTCCTGTGCTCATTCATCCAAAATGTTGTGTCACTAATACAGGAGGTATGACTAAAAAAAGAAAACTAATGCAGCCTCCACATCGAATGATTGGTAAGCTGCAATATATTGTATTTTTGGTTTTGGGTTTAATATCACTTTAAGTTTAGGTCACTTATATATAATATCACTTATAAAAATACATTTTTAGCTGGTTTAACAATATTTCAAAACAATAGGCTTATTCTTATATCCATAATAAAGTGTGTTGTGTGTTAAACAGGTGGGCATTGTATAGAATAACTCTCATGAAAGGAATATGTAGGTTTTTATCTGGTCAGCCATAGAAAACTCCTATTAAGAAGAGTTTTAGCTTCTCTGACCCAAAGAGTGAGCCGGCCAATGATACTTTGGCAGCTACAGCCTCCGATTCATCTCCTGAACCTGCCGGTCTGCCGATTGGCAGTGATTGTCCTGTGAGTGGACAGCATTTAAACAGTTTGCATCTCTCCGTTATCTGCAGCCCGGCTCTCTACTATCCTCTCTCCTCCTCACCCCATCCTCCCTGCCTGCTCCGTGTCTCTGTCTCTGTCTCCCCCTGCGAACCTCTCCGAGTGTTTCTGAGTGCCTCCAAGTGGCTCAAATCGGTTTCTGAGTGTTTCCGAGTGTCTCTGGTGCCCCCACCTCTGGCCAAATGCGGTACTGCGTACAATAGAAGTCACCGTGGAACTAATTATCTGAGTTTCCATTGACTTCTATGAGGAAACTTGCTTTGATATACGAGTGCTTTGGATTACAAGCATTCTTCTGGAACAAATTATGCTCGTAATCCAAGGTACCACTGTACCTTCCTTTGTTATTTTGTTTCACTATCTTTTCATCACTTTAAGTTGGACTGTATTACCATATTGATTTGCATATGTTGGAGCATATATATATTTTTGGGATATGCCATATGGACACTTTTCATTATATATGGGTGTTTTATGTTGAACATTTCACAATGCTAATATTTAGGAAATTTGTAGGTTAATTTAGTGCGCTACTGTGGAATTATTTGTATCGCTCTCTTTTTTACATTGACATTTGTTTCACCTCATTTGCATACCTTCCTGTGTTGTTCAATGACCCAACATATGCTCAGATATTATCAAAAGGAATTAAGACAGTCTCCTGTAGGGCCCCACAGTTTAAAGGCACATTTAGGTGCGTTGCAAGGGGTTGCTTATATTGCCCTCATATTAAGAGAGGGGACAGAGTTAATTCGGGTACTACTGGTAGGACGTTCAAAATTTCTTCTTTTATCAATTGTAACACAAGGTTTTTGGTCTATGTTATTACTTGTGAGTCATGTCATATTCAGTATGTGGGTCAGATGACTCGCAGGTTAAAGGATTGTCTTCATGACCACTTGTATGATGAGTAAAATCATTCCACTAATGTAGCCAGACACTGGAATGTGCTTCATGATAAAGATGTCTCGAGTTTAGTGATTCAGGGGCTCAAGAGGGTTGTGGTGCCTTCTAGGGGAGGTGACAGGTTCAGGACATTATGTAAAAAATAAGTATTCTGGATCTTTAGCCTTAACACTAGAAAGCCAGGTCAGATGTTATTTAATATATATATAGCTTTAACTCAAATTATATATATATATATATGTGTGTGTGTGTGTGTGTGTGTGTGTGTGTATGTAGGCCTTACACCCCCCCCCCCCCCTCCAAGAGAGCTGCTTAATGTGTTGGGTACTCCGTTCCTGTGCCATTGGCTCTGTGAATGGTGCAATACACTCTGACACACCTGGTTGGGCAGGTAATGTTTATTGCAGGTAGCTGTATATACACTCCAAAGACTAAAGGTGCATAGACATCCGAAATGGAGTAGCAACTGATTAAAGTAGAGTTCCACCCGCCCCTTTAAAAATGAAAGTCAGTAGCCACATACTGTAGCTGCTGACGTTTAACATTAGGAAACGTACCTGTCCTGGAGTCCAGCGATGTTGGCACCGCAGCCAAAGTTTACATCGGCTGGTCTGGTGCTGCCATCGCCATTGCGGGTAAGGGAACCCGGCAGTGTAGCCTTTCGGCTTCACGGCCGGGTCCCTACTGCGAACTGCGCTGCACTCTCTCACTGGCCCGGCAGAAGGGGAGGGAGGAGGAGGGGGGCCGAACTGATGACCTGCATAAAAGAGTTCATCCAGTCGTTACTGCTCACTCTTACAAATATTGTGTTATAGCAAGGCAATTAATCTTTTCCATAACAAGGACAAGGTGCATTAGGTGTACTGGAAATACATGCATAAAGTCTTATGCCCCGTACACACAATCAGACTTTCTGACAACAAAACTGTGGATTTTTTTTTTGAAGGTTGTTGGCTGCAACTTGTCTTGTATACACATGGTCACACAAATGTTGGCCAGCAATTACAAATGTAGTGACGTACAAGACGTATGGCGAGCCAGTAAAAAGGAATTTCAGTATTCATGTGCTATCTCCATTACGAACATTCGCTTTTCAAGCTTCATACTTGATTCCGAGCATGCGTGAACTTTTGTGCGACGGACTTGTGTACACACGATCGGAAAGTTCGACAACAAGTTTTGTTGGCTGAAAATTTGAGAACCTGCTTGCCAACATTTTCTGGCGGAAAGTCTGACAACAATGTTTGATGGAGCATACACACAGTCGGACTTTCAGCCAACAAGCTCACATCCAACATTTCCGGTTGAAAAGTCAGATCGTGTGTACACAGCATTAGACTAGCAGAACCTTAATAAAAAATAATTATCTAAATGTCTGATTTATAGAGGTATGCAAGTCACCTCCCACCCAAACACTCATCATTGTTCAGCATTTGTGGTTGGAGATTCTAGCCATATGTTCCAAATTTTGTCAAATTTACTTGGGCATCCACGAGAAAAGTAAGTTGCTTTGTATAGAGGTACAGCTGCATTAACTAAGGACTTTCAAAAATTTAAGGAGGGTTCCACAGGTTGTTTCCATTTTAAAATAATTGCTTTTCAACCATAGAACAATAATAACCCTAGTAGGGTTCTGGTTGCCCTGCGGCGTGCCAAGGGAACCACCAAGCCCAGTAAACAGACAAAGACTGTTTGGGGGATTGTGATAGTGGTTACAGAACTTATGAACTGAATAACTGTACCCCAGAATGATTGCAAATTGGGGCAGGACCATAGCATATGACGGAAGTTTGCATCATTGCTGCCACACTTCCAACATTGGTCAGAGGCCCCGGGATAGATTTTACTCAATTTAAAAGAAATTAAATAAATGCAATGGTGCAACTTATACTATATAAGACGGTCTTTAACTGCAATTAATTGTAAAAAGGGCTACTCCCAGACATCCTCCCAGTCCTCTGTGCCCAGTTCTGGATAATCTTCCTGCCATGCAGACTATAAACCCTCCAGACCAAAATGGACTGATGGAAGAAGTGCCTTATAGATATTGGATAGGGGCTTGTCCAGCTGGTCATCACGTAATAGAGATTCCATGTTGGATTGAATAATGGTTAGGGATTGCAAACCAAATTGAGTAGAAAAAGGATGCCTGAGTTGAAGAAATCTAAAAAAAATAGCCATTTGATAAATCATGCCTTTGTTTTAAGCTGTCAAGGGCTAATAAGGTTCCTCCCTCACAGATATTGGCAATATTTTTAATACCCTTCATTGCCCATATTTTTAGGTCTGAGATAGATAAATATTATGGCAAGCAAGAATTGTGCCATAAGGGAGTGGCTTGGGACCATCTGTTGGGATCCTCATGACGCCCTCAAACTTGCAACTGCCATACCCGTATCACCGCCTTTATGGAGAGTGTCAAAGGAATTGGGCCCCAAAGACCATTCATAGGACCCAAGATAAGCGGCTTCTAGGACTACAGAGGAATTTGTATCGTCTGAAGTGATCCATTTGTGCACATGGGAAAGGAGAGCTGCTGAATAGTATTTGTGCAGGTCCGGACAAGCTAGACTGTGTCCAGGGCTTCCTCAGAATCACTTTGTTTAACCTGGGGGGGGGGGGGGGGGCTCTCCACAATAAGAGGAGGTAATGGCATTGAATTGTTTAAAAAATGTTTTAGGTATCCAGATTGGGGCATGGCGTATTAGATATTTAGAAGCACAGGGATAATTTTCATTTTTAAAAGATTTATTCTGCCAATTATAGAAAGAGGGAGATTGCCCCAAGCTTTCAATTTGGCTTTTAGCATGGTAAGGAGAGGATGGAGATTCAGTTTATTGTAATCCAAAACATTTAAGGTGAATGTCTATGGGAATGTTTGACCATTCTTTCAGAAGTGCATTTGTAAGGTCAGGCACTGTTGTGGACAGGCAGGCCTGGCTCGCATTCTCCGATCTAATTCATCCCAAAGGTGTTATATCGGGTTGAGGTCATGACTCCATTATGTATTTATGGACCTTGCTTTGTACACTGTCCAAATGATTTGTTGGAGGGAAGATTATGGTGTGGGGTTGTTTTTCAGGGGTTGGGCTTGGCCCCTTAGTTCCAGTGAAGGAAACTCTTAAGGCGTCGTTAGCATAATAAGACATTTTGAACAATTTCATGCTCCCAACTTTGTGGGAACAGTTTGGGGGTGGCCCCTTCCTGTTCCAACATGACTGAGCACCAGTGCACAAAGCAAGGTCCATAAAAACATGGATTAACGAGTTTGGTCTAGGTAAAACAAATGAAAATAAAGCCTAATGGACTGTATTGTTTTTTTAACTTTTTCCAGTGTTCCTGCTTTTATGCTGCATGCACAAAGACAGCAATGTTAAAGTGTGACATTTACCATGGCATTTTTTTTTTAATACTGTAAATATTCTTAAATAGAGATTACCACATATTCCATACCATAACACCCCTGCACCTATTTGCATACAGTTCAGATAGTCTAATGTTCCTATGTCAAGCTCTGTGTTCCATTGTAGAAAAGCACACGTTGTCTATTGACCTTCACATCTTCAATGACAAGGTTAATAGCTGGCTGAGAATTTCTTATACAGGGGATGCAAGATTGATTTCACCTGATGTATATAGACATTGTTTTACTGCTAGAGTAGATTCACTAACAGCATTATATTTAGAGATTCATTCATCAAAGTGAAAGCAACCAGAGAAGAGCACACTTATTTCCTGTACCCGTGTGTATTTATATTGCATTAATTCTGTCGCAATAATGAATCTGCTATAGAATTATATACCATCTCAAAGATCTATTATTTACACCAACTACAGATAACTTAATCCACTAGAAAACATGTCTTGCAATTTTTACTAAATATATTTTGTTTTATGTACACTCATAAATACGCTCATAAATACAAGCCACAATTTGGAGCAAACACTGCAGATTCTAGTGGACAGCAATATCTACTCTGCTTTATAAATAGGCTCCCTTAGCTGGCCATACACTAGATTTTCAAATGAACATTTGTACAAAAATCATTTGAACATTTAATGACTTGATACACGCCATTCAAAAGTACTTCGAAATTTTGTTTGCTTTTAACCTTCGGTTTTGGTATGATAGACTTTCCCGAATGACAGCTACATTCACTAATAGAAATGTGTTCATTCGAGAAAAAAATTTCCACCATTCTCCTTCGAATTTTCTCGTCACTGCAGTCGAAAATGAAGACCAATTTGACCTCACTAACCATTAGAAAAATCAAACAAATATTCCTAAAACCATATTTTTATATAAAGCTCAGACATGAAATATAAACAAAAAACATATCCTTCTATAGCAGTGTCTCAACTCCAGTCCTCAAGGCGTCCCAACGGATCATGTTTTCAGGATTTCCCCCAGATGAAATCACCTGTGCAAAATAATGGAAAGCCTGAAAACATGACCTGTTAGGACGCCTTGAGGACTGGAGTTGAGAAACTCTGTTCTATAGTGTGTACGTGTCTCAATCCAGAGCATTAATTGTCAGTTCTCTCTGCTGGCTTGTTCCTCTGCTATCTGCATGAGTCACTTATGGTTTTGGGCAGGGAGTTCCAGCACACAACCAGTGATTGACAGCCTCAGCTCTGTTCCTGTGTGTGTGTGAAGAGGGGGTGTGTCCCTTCCCTCCAATCAGCTCTCCCCACTGAGCTCTGCAGAGTGTAACTTCAGCTTCCTAAATGATTGGTAAGCTGCAATGTATTATTTTTGGTCTTGGGTTAAAGGGGAGTTCCAGGCATTTTAAAAGTCAGCAGTTACAAAAAGTGTAGTTGCTGACTTTTAAAAAAAATGACACTTACCTGTTCCACGGTCCAGCGATGCGGCCGAACGGGGTGTCGCTCCTCTCCCCCTCCTCTTCGCCGGCGCCGCCATTTCCATTAAGGGCACCCGGCCGTGACAGCTTTCCTCTTCACGGCCGGGCACGGCGCATGCGCGAGCCGCGCTGCGCTCCCGGAGTGGATAGGCGATCTCCTGGGACCTGTCACGTGTCCCAGGAGATCGCCTAGAGGGAGGAGTCGCCTAGGCGGTTACTGGGCGGAAGGAAGAAGTGGGACAGGAAGTCCCCCTCCTAATGAAGCCCCCACTTCCCCCCCCCCAAAAAAAAATTACAGGCCAAATGTGGCATGTAAGGGGGTGAGGAGTGGTTAAAGCGGAAGTTCCATTTTTAAGTGGAACTCCGCTTTAAGTACTGGTTTTATTTTTTATTTTCATGCTTGGATCAGAAGGAAATATTCAGTACTTCTAGGTATGACAGACCAGGGATAAAAAGCACTGGTTAATATGGAGTCATAGTCCTAAGTAGACTACAACTCCGAAGACTCATAGCTTTCATAGTATTTCCTTCAAGCCCAACAACTGAACAGTGTTAAAGAAGCATAAGGAAGGTAAGAGAAGCCATACATTAACAATTTTTTTTTTCCGTCAACCATGGGTTGAAGGAAAGAAAATTGCTTGCTTGATTCCCCCATCAACACTTATGTGTTATCCCTCCCGCGGAGCTATTGTGTACTGGTTTCCCCACCTTCAGAATACAATGATCATTGCTTGTGGCTATAGTTACTGGCCTGTGATTGCATGTAAAAAATCAGACAGGTTGGTTGTACTGAAGTCAATCGATGGATCAACTTCAGTACAACCTGCGTGCCTATACATGGATTGAAATTTGATCAGTTCCTGCTGAACTGATTGAATTTCAATCTGTATATGGCCAGCCTAAGTTTCTGTGGAAGTCTGTACCAAAGTGTACCTGTTGCATTGTCTTTTTTTATGCAGGGAAACACGCTACAATAGAACACACAAGATTATATACACCCCAGCACAAAAGCCTACCTCCTGCAATTTGGACACACTACAGTCCATTGGTAGGCCGTTCACCATATTGACAGTGCTAGGTATAACATGAGTATAATTTCTTCTGTTCCTTAATGCAGTTAAGTGAATTTAGCTTAAAGGTGTATTTATTCTAAAGCACAGTCAATAAATTTTGACATCATCATTGATTTTTACGCAGGAGCATAATCAAATATTTAATGATGGTTTATTTCCTGTGTATTTCAAATAAAATATAATTTTGTAACTCACCTAATTATCACAACAACCTGCATTTAAATATTTACACATCACAGCCTGGCAAAGTTTGATAACGTGATTAATTCCCTTCAACGCTCCCCAAAGCTTTGGTTAAGGACAGCACTTGTTTCCGATGGTAAATACAGAAACCATTTCTGTCTATTCCATTAAGTGTATCTGGATATATTCCACTATTTGAGTACTTTGAAGTCCCTGGAAGCAAACCAAGGAAACAAATTTCTGTAAGGAATTAAAAATCTAATTAAGATTCTGCAACAAATACAGCTGCAGAAAGAAAGTACAAGAAAGTATTTGCAACTCTGTGATAAAAGAAACATAACATCTTAGTTCAGTGAGTGAGCGAGCGTTTTTTTCGTGTTCAGGGTTTTATTTATTGATCTGATCTTGGATGCACTATGAAATGACTATATTTATGATCTTTACTATAATTATATGTCTTATTTCAGTGTCCTTGCTTGAGATGGCATCATATCATGGATGAATTCATACAATTTTTGTATTTGTTTGTGATTACAGTACCATAAATGAAAACTGAATGAAACAGAGTGTTGAATTAAGAATAAATCCACATGGGACCGCTCTTGTTTTTCCAAGGCCTATGTAGCATTAAAGAGTAACTAAACTCTTTAAGTGGTGACCAAAAAAGGCATGCAGAGGGAAAATTGTATGTCACCAGTATGTGGTCTTCCTCCAATATGACATTTTCCATCACTGTCGTATAATGCTTTGATCTGTCTTGAGGGGCCATATTGGTAGAGGCATAGCTTCACTTTATGGTGCCCCACATTTGTCTATGAGCAGTACATAGAGCAGAGTAGCTTTGCTCAGTACTTGCCAGGGTTGCTAACTGTCCATTAAATTATGGACAGTATGTGAATATCTGTGAACAGGAGTAGGTGTAAAATATTCCCTCCCCCATATGTGTAGGCAGAGCATTTGTAGACAAAAGGCTTCGCTTCAGTTGTCAGTGGACTGGCATTGGTGGTACCCAGTCAACATCAGTCTCCAGAACCACATCTACTACAAGAAGGGAGGTACAGTAATACTATGAAGCTACTTTACCTCCAGTTACCCATGCTGCCAATGCCACACACAGTCTGGTCTGTAATTCCACCCTCCTTCCTTGATGCCAAATTTAACTTTTCAGCTAGCCCAGAGGAAAAAAGACCAGGCACTTAACTCTAATGAATAACTGTGGGAAGTATGGAATCAGAGCTCTGTAGCACTCCAGGAAGCAGCTCTCAGCATCTTGTTATTATGGTAATTTACACATAGACAGTCTGAACCTACTTTTTGTTGCTTGGTATGTTATTCACAGTGGTCCTGGCCTTTCCAATTGTCCAGTCCTTTTATCCATTTCAGTTATCCAGTCTCAGCTCAAAAATGTTGGAATCAACTATGCAGACCTCACTAGTAAAGCCAGTTATGAAGACTCACCATTAAACCAACTAGGTTATGAAAATTCTGCATTTTATACTAATACACTACATAATGATTGAAATATTTTAGCTTGTTTATTTTCCGCAAACGATTAAATTGCTTCTCCCTGAATGTTATTGCTGTCAGGATTATTTAGGGTCAGAGTCAGGCACGATGAATAGATGAAGATGGTTCTAGGAGCAACAGATGCCCTCCTAGAACTTGACGACCACGTGTAGCTGTCTTTTGGGTATAGCGCAGTCGGCAAGTGGTTAATCTGCACAAATTTGGATATGGCCAGGATTGTGCCAGTTCCACTGGTACCAATGTCCAAGGATATGCACTTAGCACTGTTTTAATCTCCCTATGATATTCAGAGTTCTCCCATACTGCTCTTCCATCATCCCCATGGCTGCCTCTTCTCTCTTACAGTAATTTAGGAAGGCTTTTGTCATTGTACAAAGAAAGGTAATGGGGCAGATTTGGGGCTTTTATATATTAGCAGTGTTTTTGTGCATTTCATATGTGATTAAAATATGCATCAAACCTCTTTACTTTTGACAGTGCTGCACAGATAAACGTTCAGATGTTAATTTAGTCAGTGTTTAACTGCATTTCTTGCATGCTGCATGTCCTATTCATATCAATGCTAGTTTCATGGCAGAGAAAGTTCACAAAAATTAGGCCAAAGTGTACTTCAGGTGGGTTCAAAGCCAGGAATTCCTCACTCTTGTGTTTGGGCTATTCTTAGTTTTGAACCCAGCAAATGCTTGGTGTTTAGCTTTGTTTTTTTCATTGCTCAGAACTTGTGTCTGCCTTTCTTCACCGATAAATATACCAAAGAACAGAGGCAATGAGGATATTCACTTAGCTTAGTAAATAAGGTGAAACTGTGCTCACATCTGTAAGATTAATTAATAAACACATTTATTTTCTTGCAAATGATTGGAATTTTATGACTAAAAGGAGCGGGGCCTAATCTTATTTACTAAGCTAAGTGTGAATTCACTGAATTCATTGAGTAAACAGTCTCTAATCTTTTAGTAAACCAACCCTTGTCTTTCTGGACTCCAGAACAAAAGCGTTCAAGGCTCATTAAAATTGTCAAATATAAGGAAGTTATCAAATAAGTTCATTGGCTCAGGTGAGGCAGCTTTTAACAAAACAGGCCAACCTTAACGGGTACTCTGAAGGAACTCAAACTCAACTTTTTTTAACCAACAAGTATTAACTGTGCTGTCTTTTTTTCCACAAACGCATCTTACCAAGTGCCAATTCCATCCATTAATTTGGATTTGGACTTTAATTACAAAACCCTTGTTGATACTGTAGTTCTATGAACCTGAATGCCTCTGACAAATGCACACCCAATCTTTCCTACAATCAGCAATATTAAAAACATTCTTACAGTTAGGGATGTGCCGAACACCCCCCCCCCCCCGGTTCGGTTCGCAGCAGAACATGCGAACAGGCAAAAAATTTGTGCAAACACAGTTAAAGTCTATGGGACACGAACATTAATAATCAAAAGTGCTAATTTTAAAGGCTTATATGCAAATTATTGTCATAAAAAGTGTTTGGGGACCTGGATTCTACCCCAGGGGACATGTATCAATGCAAAAAAAAAAGTTTTAAAAATGGCAGTTTTTTCGGGAGCAGTGATTTTAATAATGCTTAAAGTGAAACAATAAAAGTGAAATATTCCTTTAAATTTCATACCTGGGGGGTGTCTATAGTATGCCTTTAAAGTGGCACATGCTTCCCGTGTTTAGAGCAGTCCCTGCACAAAATTACATTTCTAAAGGTAAAAAAGGAATTTAAAACTACTCGTGGCTATAATGAATTGTCGGTCCCAGCAATACAGATAAAATAAGTCATTGAAAAAAATGGCATGGGATCCCCCCAGTCCATTACCAGTCCCTTTGGGGGGGAACCCCACGCCAAAATGTAAAAAAAAAATGGCGTGGGGGTCCCCCTAAAAATCCATACTAGACCCTTATCCGAGCACACTACCTGGCAGGCTGCAGGAAAAGAGGGGGAATGAGAGAGCGCCCCCCCCCGAACCGTACCAGGCCACATGCCCTCAACATGGTTAGGGTGCTTTGGGGTAGCCATCCAAACAGGGCTTCATCCCCACAACCCTTGCCCGGTGGTTGTGGGGGTCTGTGAGCGGGGGGGCTTATCTGAATGTGGAAGCCCACTTTAACAAGGGGACCCCCAGATCCCGGCCTCCCCCCTGTGTGAAATGGTAACGTGGCACAAATGTGCCCCTACCATTTCACAAAAAAAAAAGTGTCAAAATAGTAAAAATGACAAGACATGGCTTGGGACAAGTCCTTTATTAAAAAAATAAAAATGTCCCACAAAGTCTACTTCTTCTCTTGCTCCACCGCCAGACCGAAAGGAAAAAAAAACGCGACCGACCCACCTCCATGGGAGGCTCCCGCCGTTTGACGCGTCTTCGCTTTGACAGTTCTTTTAAGACTGAGGGTGGGGCAGGATGGGGACAAGGAGCTTTGGGGGGCAACCCCAAAGCACCCTCCCCATGTTGAGGGCATGTGGCCTGGTACGGTTCAGGAGGGGGGTCCTCTCTCGCCCCCCTCTTTTCCTGCAGCCTGCCAGGTTGCGTGCTCGGATAAGGATCCGGTATGGATTTTTGGGGGGACCCCCACGCCATTTTTCCGCTTAAAATCCATACCAGACCTGGAGGGTCTGGTATGGATTTTGAGGGGGACCCCCAAAGCATTTTTTTTTATAAAATTTTGGCGCGGGGTTCCCCTTAATATCCATACCAGACCTAAAGGGCCTGGTATGGAATTTAGGGGGACCCCCACAAAAAAATGTTTTATTTAATTTTGGTTTGGGGTTCCCCTTAATATTCATACCAGACCCAAAGGTAATGACTGGTAATGGACTGGGGGGATCCTGTTTTTTTCAATGACTTCTTTTATCGGTATTTCCGGGACCAACAATTCATTATAGCCGCGAGTTTTAAATTACTTTTTTTCCTTTAGAAATTTAATTTTGTGCAGGGACTGTTCTAAACACAGGGAATATGCACCACTTTACAGGCATACTATAGACACCCCCCAGGTACGAAATTTAAAGGAATATTTCACTTTAAGCATTATTAAAATCACTGCTCCCGAAAAAGCAGCCATTTAAAAAAAAAATATTTGCATTGATACATGTCCCCTGGGGCAGAACCCGGGACCCCAAACACTTTTTATGACAATACCATGCATATAAGCCTTTACAATTAGCACTTTTGATTTCTCCCATAGACTTTTAAAGGGTGTTCCGCGGCTTTCGAATTTGCCGCGAACACCCCAAATTGTTCGCTATTCATCGAACAGGTGAACACCCGATGTTCGAGTCGAACTTACATTCGACTCGAACATAGGGCTCATCCCTACTCACAGTAATTATTTGAGGAGGAAGAGCCTATTTAAATTTTTTTATCATCCTACAGCAAGAATTGGGCAGTGACTGTCCATGCTAAAAAGCAACATTCTAGGAATACCCAACACAATAAAAGTATAGGGTAGTAAGGAAGTCAGTATCAGTGACAGCCAGTGTATTAGCCAAAGCAGCAAGGAAGAGCAGATTATTCCCAACTTGTTTCGAAGTACTTGCACTTTAATGTATTCCTAGCAGATATTGACATTGTCCACTGGATATTGTGTTTGCCTTTGTAGCTGAATGATTTTTCATTCACTGTTTTGTTACGGTTTTATTAAAAGCATGTAATTAAAGAGGGATTTCAGTAAGTGTCCTAAAGACTTAATACAACATTTACAAAACTTGTTAAAGACTTGTATTAATCTTATAAAATGTACAGTTTGATCGAAATCCTTAGATCGAGGACACTATAAAAAAAAAAAAAAAGCTTTTGTTTGATTGTCTTCTTTGATCCTTCAGTATTTGTAGGAATAAGGCCTAGACTATTTTTATGTTCATAGGATGTCAGTTTTCAAAGCTGGAAGTTCAGGATGTGACATGTGAACAAAGCATAGGAGATGGTGCTTGTCACATGGCTTCTAAAACTCAGTTCTGTCAAATGCCAGAGATAAACCCACAGCTGTAACTTTGATGTCCTCACTATGTTCTTTCTAAAATTGCTTTACTCTCTCCAAAAAGATATGTTTTACCTTCAACTATAAATACGCTGCCAAAGTTGCGACGGTTCTTTAGTTTTGCCAGTATTTTTCTTTAACAGTATGCATATATATATACAGTATCAACTGTATACATACTATATAGTGTATATATATTATCAATAAAGTGCTCATGAAATGTGTTACGGTTTTATATATCTTTATTTTTTATCTACAACATCACAATACAAGAGTTGTCATTTAAAAAAAAAATTTTAGGGGGCACTTTGCAGTTCAGCCA
The DNA here is from genome assembly GCA_028564925.1 of Lithobates sylvaticus. Lineage (NCBI taxonomy): Eukaryota > Metazoa > Chordata > Amphibia > Anura > Ranidae > Lithobates > Lithobates sylvaticus. The sequence goes on from CM053026.1 coordinate 179,716,984, forward strand.
GTTAGTCGCAACCTGTTCTGCCTTTGTCGGGAACATAGCTCAATGATAAAATGTTTTTCACTGCATTTAAATCCCTGGCCTTCAACAATTAACTTAAAAGCTCATGGAAGATAAAAAGTTGGAAAGTAGTGAGAATAGGGGCATGTTTATAAATCAATGAGTCTGATTTTTGCCAAACATTCACCGTGGATAAATCTTCTAGGTGCATGTTTTTAATAGCATGTGATTGATTCACAAGCAATGGATGTCTGGTGAAAGTCATGATGGCTGCTTTTATAAACATGCTCCATATGGGGTTGATTTACTAAAACTGGAGAGGGGAAAAATATGGTGCAGCTTAAAGGTTTGTTTTAAAAAAAAACAAAAAACAAGCAAACATGTCATACTTACCTGCTCTGTGCAATGATTTGGCACAGAGCATCCCTGATCCTCTTATTCTTGGGTCCTCCTGGCTCCTCCCCCTTGACCAGTGCCCCCCAAAAGCAAGCTGCTTGCTGTGGGGGCACTGGCATGTGTTCACTCTTGAACCCTGTGGGGGCACTGGTGTGTGTTCACTTCCGAGCCCTGTGGGGGCACTGGCGTGTGTTCACTTCCAAGCCCTGTGGGGTCACTGGCATGTGTTCACTTCTGAGCCCTGTGGGGGCACTGGCGTGTGTTCACTTCTGAGCCCTGTGGGGGCACTGGCGTGTGTTCACTTCCGAGCCCTGTGGGGGCACTGGCGTGTGTTCACTTCCGAGCCCTGTGGGGGCACTGGTGTGTGTTCACTTCCGAGCCCTGTGGGGGCACTGGCGTGTGTTCACTTCCGAGCCCTGTGGGGGCACTGGTGTGTGTTCACTCCTGAGCCCTGTTTTATGCGTCCATAAGACAAAGAGCCTTGGCTCGACCCCCCCTCTCTGATCATTGGCTCACTGGTTGTGATTGACAGCAATGGAAGCTATTGGCTCCCGCTGCTGTGTCTCAGTCAGTGAGGAGAGAGAGACCCGAGGCAGCCGAGGCTCCTGTACACATCACTGGATCGAGAGGGGGCTCAGGTGAGTATCAGGGGGGGCTGTTGGGGGAGCAGCACACAGAAGGTTTTTTACCTTCATGCATAGAATGCATGAAGGTAAAAAACCTTCAGCCTGTACAACCACTTTAACCGCTTTCCGAACGCCTCCTGCACATATACGTCGGCAGAATGGCATGGCTAGGCAAAAGCACATATATATACGTCCCCGTTAATGGCCTAGCCGTGGGGGCGCGCGCGCGACCCAGTCGGGAGCTCCGTGACCGCGGGACCAGCGGACCTGATCGCCACTGGTGTCCCGCGATCGTGTCACAGAGCTGAAGAACGGGGAGAGGTCTGTGTAAACAAACCTCTCCCCGCGCTTCCTACACTGCCTGTCACTGATCGGCTGTTCCCTGTCATCGGGAACGCCGATCAGTGACGTCAGATGTCAGCCACACCCCCTAAAAAAAACACACACACGTCACACTAACTCCTCCCCGCCCCCTAGTGGTTAACTCCTTCACTGCCACTGTCATTTACATAGGAATCAGTGCATTTAAATAGCACTGATTTCTGTATAAATGACAATGGTCCCAAAAATGTGTAAAAAATGTCTGATGTGTCCACCATAATGTCGCAGTCACAATAAAAATCGCTGATCGCCGCCATTACTAGTAAAAAAAAAAAAATATTAATAAAAATGCTATAAAATTATCCCCTATATTGTAAACGCTATAACTTTTGCACAAACCAATCAATAATCGCAAATTGCGATTTTTTTTACCAAAAATATGTGGAAGAATACGTATCGGCCTAAACTGAGGAAAAAAAATGTTTTTTTATATATTTTTTGGGGATATTTATTATAGCAAAAAGTAAAAAATATTGCATTTTTTTCAAAATTGTCGCTCTATTTTTGTTTATAGCGCAAAAAATAAAAACCGCAGGGGCGATCAAATACCACCAAAAGAAATCTCTATTTGTGGGAAAAAAAAGACGCCAATTTTGTTTGGGAGCCAAGTCGCACGACCACGCAATTGTCAGTTAAATCGACGCAGTGCCAAATCGCAAAAAGGGGCCTGGTCCTTTGGCTGCAAATTGGTCCGGGGCTGAAGTGGTTAATTGAACAAGCTCAAGTTAGAAGCTGATTGGCTACCATGCACAATTGCACCAGCTTTTGCACTCTCCAGGTTTAGTAAATCAACCATGTAGCAAGGACATGGTATTAAAATATTGGTTTAAACTAAAATGTTTAGGGGTACAATAAGCAGTAAGAGATCATTTAATATATACTTTTTCTAGAAAATGAAGGTATTATGAGGTCGTATGGGCTAATAAAAATTATATCTCAGATGTGTTTTTGTTTCTTACCACTGACATTTTTATAAGCATAATAAACGTATTACATATATGATATACAGTATATTCAGCATAATATAGACTTTCAAAGGATAGGTGCACCTTTACATGCATGCCCCGTCCCACCCTTGGCAGCAACTTTTTAAATGTAATCACATACTGAAAATGATCTGAAGCGCTAGTTTAGACTACCTGGCCAAAGCAGTGATCCTATTTTATGGAGCACTCAGCCAGCTTTAAAATACAAACCAGGGTGATGCCATAAATGATAAGTCAAAAAAAATTTTTATGTTATAAAAATGTTAATATTTTGCCTTGACATATGAAAGCAGACCTTCACTGCAATAGTATACTTTATTTTATTTAAACTCTCCACAGTCTACAATGGTGACTCCTGACATAGCCACCTCTCCTGAAGCCCCCGTTGGATATATGACAACATCTACAATACAGCAACAAGGCCGGCCGGCCCCATCATCAGGGACCGGCTGATTGAACCAAGAAGGGACAGTCGGCCTTTAAATGGACAGAAGAAGCAAAGGTGGCAGTGTAGACAATGGCTATTTAGCACAGGCATTTGAGTATATTTTTTTTAAGGTATCCTAAGTTAAAGGATATTAAAAAATAAAACAGGAGGGGATTGAATTTTCTCTTTTTAAGGCTGAATTCACACAGTTGCCATGCGTTTACTGCAATTCAGATGCAATACTGCATGTTGGTGCACTGTGGTGTAGCTAATTCTGAATGGCAACCCAATGCTCCTGTGTTGCAGCACACTACAGTGCATGGTAACAGGCCACTCTGTGTTGTGTGTGTTCTGCATTGCTTGCACATTTTTTTTCTGTTTCGGATCATTCGAAAGTTTGTTCAAATTAATGTGCTGTCTTTAACGCAATGCGCATTAACGTGTAACATAATGCACATTAATACATGTGCAACACAAAATGTAAGTGGACCTTTAAACACATTTCTTTTAGAAATCAAGACGGAGGGGTTGCAATTTAGTAAAAAACATTGTAAGAAAATAAGTTAGAAAAAATACAAAGGCGGAGCCGGGTGGAATAACAGAGAGACTGCCAACATCCCAATTGAAAGAATAGAAATAGTGCATGCATATAGCAGCAGGAGGACCCCCCTCAGGGATTTTGAGGCAGTTAAGAAACAGATAGTAGGGTTAAAAGGCTGATGCCAATTTATTCATGTATAATCATAAAACGGACAAGAGTCCATAAAACATGAAAACAAAATTACATAATAAAGAGCTGTATATACACGCGCACAAGAATTACATAGAAAAGTACCCACAACTGCGGGAGGAAAGTGTGAGTATTGTAGTATTTTGTAGAGACAATCTATAAGCAAAAGGCCAAAAGGTATGTTTTGTGTAAATATGTGATGATTGCATAGGATAAACAGTATAGAGATATGGTCAATTGTAATGGAAAGAGAGTGAATAGACTCTCATGCAAATGTCAATGAAAATAAGCACAGTACTGTAGTGGTAAATGAATAAAGGCTGACCTGTATACTGCTGCAGTAGCACATACATCCTCCACGAATCCAGACTCAGTCCCAAATGGAAGAAAACACCATGTGGTGCTTGGCTAGAAATATTTGGGAAGTTAATTGCCTCCAATTATGTATAGGTGTGCTGCCTGCCTCCTGCTCGAATGGGGCTAAGAAAATAAGTTAGATATAGAGAAGAGGACTTTAGATAGAGACTTTCTTACCACCTTACACACTAGATAAAATAATAACTATAAATAATGAACAGTGGAAAGATATAAGCATTATTAATAAAAAATTATACCGTATATACTCGAGTATAAGCCGACCCGAATTTTACCACAAAAAAATGGGAAAACTTATTGACTCGAGTATAAGCCTAGGGTGAGAAATGCGCAGCTACTGTAAGTGGAAATCAATGCCTATTTGCAGCCTCACTGTGCCCATTTGCATGCCTTACTGTGCCCATTTGCATGCCTCACGGTGCCCATTTGCAGCCATAAGTCCCCTGAACTTCAAACTTGGCAGTTAAGGGTTCCTAGATGCCCCCTAGCTGCAGCCAAAATTTGGGGTCTCTGGACCCAAAGGGTCCCGATATGACATTGCTGCAGATGGACACAGTTGACCGACTTTGGGGCCCTGTATTTCGGGGCCACTTGGTGCTAGGAAACCCAAGTTTGGATATGTTGTAGTGTTGGTACCACTGGATTTGTACACCAAATTTGGGGCACCAAAGTCGGGTCGGAAAATGTCATTCTCTGCTGCAGAAAAGTGCTTGACTCGAGTATAAGCCGAGGGGGGCACTTTCAGCACAAAAAAATTATCTGAAAAACACGGCTTATACTCGAGTATATACAGTATATGTTTTTTCATTCTTGCTTTTGTGTTGCAATCACTCCTTTAATACAGGAGCCATACAATGTCATAGTGAGTCACTCTCATGCATAGTCACTCTCCCAGGACCCACAGCTCAGACACGAGCATAGAGGAAGGATCTGAATGTAGATAGTGTGCATTTGGAGCTTATATCCATGCGCATGCAGGTGCTTTTAGCATACGCTGGTGAATAACCGCGCATAGCAGTATCTTTTAATTCATTTCATTAGGTGGTTGTATGCACCAGCTGTGGGTCCCGGGATAGTAATTACACACGCTATGCAAGCTGTATGGTCCCTGCAAGTATCATAAAAAAGAGTTCTTTGAGTCTGGGTTCACACTGATGCAAATTTACAGCGAGTTTGATGCATTTAGGAACACACAGATTTGCAGGTCATGTAAAAAGCATAGTATTCCATGGCTTTGGTTCACATCTATGCGTTGCGAATTTGGTGCGAGAAAAAAATAGGGTTCTGTGCATGATGACTGTGGGTGCAATGCAAATTCTTATGGTGCAGTGCAAATTTGATCCTCATAGGCTTCAATTGCAGGAAACTCGCAGCACACAGTTCACATCTCTGCAAATTGTTCACTGTCTGCCTCCTTAAATTTGCAGTAAAATCACAGTAAATTTGCGGTAAAACCGCTGTAAATTTGCACCTGTCCACCGCAAAACGCAAGGCAAATTTTCACCTTGCACAGGTCAAAAAAAAAAAACGGATCAAATTTGCAGTACATGGCATCGCAGTAGTGTGAACCTAGGCTAAAGAAACGTTATCAGACTATAAGTTTCACCAACAAAGTTGATTGAGACATATCTAGAACAGAAAAATGCTCTGCATATTTTGTAGACTAGGAATTTCTTTGGATAATAACCACTTAACGAATACCCATCAAAGAATGTTTCTTACCTATACATAGGGCAAGCATCAATTTTAAGGGCTCTACCATGGATTACTTGAATGTGGATACTGACAACCTTTCCTTATCAGCTGACAGGCTGCCCTTTTCTAAATATTGGATCATCCCATTCAATCACAATCCCTGCTTTGTGCAGGTTGTAATTTAAAATGTTTTGACATATCATAATAGAATAAAATCTTCTGTAAGCTGCTATGGTGGTTTTTGTATGTCTGCCCTAATAAACAGGGCCTGGCTCTGAACAGCAAAGTCCTATACTGTGAAATACTGGCACTTATTAAAGGATTGGAGGCCTGATATACAAGAACTTTTATGGAATTTACTGAAGGAGGGAGCATAGCCTTTTATAAAGTGCACATTTATTTAGAATAGTGGAAGCTAAATTAACCTACATTATCCAATGATATGCAAAATTCTTGCATTCTTACAGTCAGGTCTATAAATATTGGGACATAAACACAATTCAATTTTTTTTGGCTCTATACACCACCACAATGGATTTGAAATGAAACGAACAAGATGTGCTTTAACTGCAGACTTTCAGCTTTAATTTGAAGGTATTTACATCCAAATCAGGTGAACGGTGTAGGAATTACAACAGTTTGTATATGTACCTCCCACTTTTTAAGGGACCAAAAGTAATGGGACAATTGGCTGCTCAGCTGTTCCATGGCCAGGTGTGTGTTATTCCCTCACTATCCCATTTACAAGGAGCAGATAAAAGGACCAGAGTTCATTTCAAGTGTGCTATTTGCATTTGGAATCTGTTGCAGTCAACTCTCAATATGAGATCCAAAGAGCTGTCACTATCCGTGAAGCAAGCCATCATTAGGCTGAAAAAACAAAACAAACCCATTAGAGAGATAGCAAAAACATTAGGTGTGGCCAAATCAACTGTTTGGAACATCCTTAAAAAGAAAGAACGCACCGGTGAGCTCAGCAACACCAAAAGACCCGGAAGACCACGGAAAACAACTGTGGTGGATGACCAAAGAATTCTTTCCCTGGTGAAGAAAACACCATTCACAACAGTTGGCCAGATCAAGAACACTCTCCAGGAGGCAGTTGTATGTGTGTCAAAGTCAACAATCAAGAGAATAGTGAATACAGAGGGTAAACCATTGGTGAGCCTCAAAAAACAGGAAGGCCAGATTAGAGTTTGCCGAACAACATCTAAAAAAGCCTTCACAGTTCTGGAACAACATCCTATGGACAGATGAGACCAAGATCAACTTGTATCAGAGTGATGGGAAGACAAGAGTATGGAGAAGGAAAGGAACTGCTCATGATCCAAAGAATACCACCTCATCAGTGAAGCATGGTGGTGGTAGTGTCATGGCGTGGGCATGTATGGCTGCATTTATGGCTGCCAATGGAACTGGTTCTCTTGTATTTATTGATGATGTGACTGCTGACAAAAGCAGCAGGATGAATTCTGAAGTGTTTCGGGCAATATTATCTGCTCATATTCAGCAAAATGCTTCAGAACTCATTGGATGGTGCTTCACTGTACAGATGGACAATGACCGAAGCATACTGCGAAAGCAAACAAAGAGTTTTTTAAGGGAAAGAAGTGGCATGTTATGCAATGGCCAAGTCAATCACCTGACCTGAATCTGATTGAGCATGCATTTCACTTGCTGAAGACAAAACTAAAGGGAAAATGCCCCAAGAACAAGCAGGAACTGAAGACAGTTGCAGTAGAGGCCTGGCAGAGCATCACCATGGATTTTACCCAGCGTCTGGTGATGTCTATGCGTTCCAGACTTCAGGCTGTGATTGACTGCAAAGGATTTGCAACCAAGTATTAAAAAGTGAAAGTTTGATGGATGATTGTTAATCTGTCTCATTACTTTTGGTCCCTTAAAAAGTGGGAGGCACATATACAAACTGTTGTAATTCCTACACCGTTCACCTGATTTGGATGTAAATACCCTCAAATTAAAGCTGAAAGCCTGCAGTTAAAGCACATCTTGTTATCTTATTTCAAATCCATTGTGGTGGCGTATAGAGCCAAAAATATTAGAATTGTGTTGATGTCCCAATATTTATGGACCTGACTGTATATCATTTTTTCAATGTGAATACAGCTTCACCTTATTTATTAAAGTAAAATTCCAATTAAAGCCTATTTAGCCTTAAAATGATTTATACCCTATCCTATCACCCATACTAACTAACCTGTGTTAAAAAGATGTACTGTATATACTTATCTATTTTCAGCCTCTGGTCATGTGATCTTCTGTGCCAGCCAATGATGACTGCAGAGGAATTGACAGAGGGAATGATGATGGTAACGTCACGATACGGCCGTTGTTGGTGGTCCCTCCTCTCCTCTGCAGGTGCCGCTGGCTGACACAGGGGAGCTAGATCCCCTGACCAGGCCAGAACAGGCTGAAACTAGGTAAGTATATATATAAGGTTATAATAGAATGGAAGTTGCGCACAAATTAAATAAAATGTAAAACATATGATATCAAGAGTGACTGTTGATGTGACTGTTGATGGTAAGCGCATATGCTGCTTGGTGGTGTTAAAAATCACAGAGAAGATAATTCATTCATAGAATTTTCTGTCACCTTCATCACTGGACTTTAATATTTAATATATATATATATATATATATATATATATATATATATATATATATTTTTTTTTTTTTTTTTATTATTTCATCTATATGAGTATTTTGTTTTTTGTTACTTGCTGGGTTTCATCTAACATTTTTTGCACATAGCAATATTGCATTATATATTTGTTGTATTGGTTTATATGGTCACATCAACAGTCACTCTTGATATCATATGTTTTACATTTTATTTAATTTGTGCGCAGCTTCCATTCTATTATAACTTTCTGTGATTGTGCATATCTCGCAATTTTTTAGCTGCAGCCATTTTTTATATCTTTTTGCAAAAAAAATGTTTGCACATCTTTTAGGTAGCGCGGTATATTCTTTTTGCATTCCATCTTGATATATATATATATATATATATATATATATATATATATATATATATATATATATATATATATATATATATACACACATTTTTTACACAGGTTAGTCAACATAGATGTTAGGAAGGAGCATTTTGAGGACTAGTTAGGCTTTAGCTGAAATTCTACCTTAAGCAAAGTGAACATTCACTGAACAAGCTGTACTCCTTTAGTAAATGAACCCCACTTTGCATCAAAATTTATCTGAAGCCAGGTGCCTATCCTGAGAGCTTCCCCTTTACTACCCAGGGATAACCTTTACATTTGTGTAAAGTGTGCAGGACAGGAATGGATTTCTGCATTCTGAGGAGAATTCATTGGTGAAAAGCACAGAGTAGTTCCACAACTAGTGCACAGCGCTGAGGTGCTTTCCCATGCATGATCTGATGCCTCATGAGACAGCAGAGGGGACACATAACAGTGTCTCCGTTCTTTGCAACAGATTAGTACATTTATTGCACAGCTCTGAAGTGGGCCCCCTATATAAAACAGGATTCCAATGTGCACCAGTAGATAGTTGTATTCCTGGACAGAAAAGGGAATGGTCCATTTAAATCACTGAGTGAAATGAGTAAAGCCTTGTAAACACAGTATGATTGTCTTTTGACAGACTGTTGTCCTAAAATCTTACCATTAGTACGCTCCTTTTGATAATTGTTGTCCAAATTTCGGCTGACAAATATTGGATGGCAGGCTAGTTAATTTTGGGAAGACAACAGCTTGACATCAGATTTTCGTATGGTCAGTACACAAATCCGTCACACAAAAGTTGAAAGTACAAACACGCATGCTCGGAATCAATGCTCACCAAACACGAAATTAGCAGAAGGGGCCCAAAGGGTGGCGCTCAAGAGCTGAAATTCCTTGTAGTGCGTCACTACATTTCATGTTTGTTGCACGACAATTGTGTACTGTTAGTATGCAAGACGAGATCCTGGCACACGCCCTTAAGACAAAAATCAGAGGCTCGGTTGGCCAACAATCGTACCGTGTGTACGAGGCTTTAGAGTAAGACCCTTATTCTGGAAAATGTTCATGTTTTAACTGTCTGTTTTAACTGTAGCCCTAATTTTCCCTATGGCACTGACTGCAGCTCTGATCCAGCAGCCAAAGGCAGATTAGGATAAAATATTTTGCTAGTTTTTGGGAATTAATTCTACAATTAGCAACATGATATACATTTTTAACTAAAGATTACTATTGGTACCATGTGCTCTATAGAAAAATGGTAAGGACGAAAAGATAATTAATTTAGTTTAAAAAATGCTTCATATGAGCAATAAATATGTCACTGTTTTAGAGCACAGCTTGAGCACTTCCATTCTGTGGAAAATTTCATGTGCCAAGGAAACATAAGATTATGCCAAGTATTTACAAGGATGTGCTTTATACAACTTATTCTGGAAATGCTTAAAATAAAGATTGTTGTGTCATAGAGAACAACTAGTAATGGTTAGAAGTGGGGATGGCCTGAACAGACCCCTGTTTGGTCCGCACCAGAACTTCCGAACACCGCGAAAGTTCGGACCCGAATAACAAACCCCATTAAAGTCAATGGCACCCGAACGTCAAAAATCAAAAGTGACCATTTTGAAGGCTTATATGCAAGTAATTGGGCATACAGTGGTTAAAAGGGGTCCACATTTTTAAATTAGCAGTGATTTTTATTTTTTTTTAAAGTGAAAGCCTAATTGCTGCAGCAATAAATGCATTTATAAAGCCCAAAAAAATGAAATTTTCTCTGCAAGCTGCCTTTATTTTGCTCAGCAACAGGTATGGAGCCTATGTATGATGAGGCAACAATGTAGTGCACTGGGAACAAGATTAGAGATTTTTTGGATACATTCTGGTGTATACACCGATCCTTCCCCGCTCCTGCCCATTGAACTGAATGGGCAACGTTCTGCAGCGGTGCTTTGGGGGGGGGGGGACGGGGCACGTGTCGTCCAATGGGGTGGGGTGAGGGTTGGTCCTGGGCGGGGGTCGGGGTGTTCGTCAAGGTTCGTCCAGGCGTCCATGGGGGGGGCGGGCAGGTCGTCGGGCGTCAAGCGTGGTGGGTCGGGGGTCGTCCTAGGTGTTGTAGGTTCCAAGGTCGGCTCTTTGGGTGGGTTCGGTCTATGTCAGGTAGTACCCGGGGGTTGGGTCGGTTCCAGTGTGAAGTCTGCCAGCGTGCCGGTTCCACCCGCCCGTGGTCAGCTGGTCCCCCCCCATTGGCGTGTTGGGTCGTGTCGTGGGGGCTTGGGGGGGGGAGTTTGTGGGGTCTGTCTAGTCGCGTGGTCACTCCCGGACGTGGAGTACGTGGTGTGGGCGTCACAATGGTCCTGTAGTCCATGGGTAGTGCGGTGGGGGGTCTGTGTCGGGGTCGTGGTGGGGGTAGGTGTGGTGTGGGTGTCGGGTGGTCGTCTAGTGGGTCGGGTGCGGGGGTGGTGGTCCGGGTCGGGTGGGCGGGGGTCCAACGTGGTGTCATGGGGGTTGTTCCTGGAGTCCGGGGGGTGCGGGGGGGGGAATGGTCCACATACGGTGGTGAGGGGTGGCGGGGGTTGAGTGGGTGTTGTGTACCGTCCAGGAGTCTGGTGGGTCGGGGGTCCAGTGCGCGTTCTGGGTGTGGTCGTGGTCTCTAACGGGTCGCCATTCGGGCAATCCAAGGGGGGTCCAGGGCGGTTGGTCCTGTGGGGTTGTGGGCCGGGTCGGGGGAGGGTGGGGGGTTCGGTGTTCAGGGTGTCTCCAGAGTGGGTTTGTCGGGTTAATAGGGGATTCAGGACATAGTCCGGGTCCAGGGCTCTGGGTTGTTTGGTTGGGCCGGTGTTCCGTCTGGGGGTGAGGGTTGGACGTGCCTAGTCCAGGGTACACGAAGGGTGTCCGCGTCAGCGTGGTCTCGTCGCTGAATGGGCAACGTTCTGCAGCGGTGCTTTGCGGGACGTTTTAACCCTTTTTTAGACCCCCGCAAAAATGACGGTAAATCGCCGCTAAAAATGGCGGCGCTTTACCGCCGATGGCCCTACGCCCCAGTGTTAAAGGGGTCCAATAGACTGAAGGGGGATAGCCTGTATAAAGGTAGGCTAGTGAGGACTGAGTTGCAGTAATCAAGGCAGGAAATAACCAAGGAGTGAATAAGTTGTTTTGTGGTGTCGTTAGTCAGGAAGGGTCGAATTCTGGAAATGTTGTGGAGGTTAAGGTGGCAAGTGGCAGCGTTATGCATGAATCTTTAGGTATATGAAAGATATAGTAAAACAGTCCAATGTGCATCATGACTTTGTTAGAACTTTATTTGTACAACTAGGATTTTTTTAGGAGTTATGCCCCATACACACGGTCGGACATTCCAACCACAAAATCCGTCTGATTTTTTCTGACGCATTTTGTCCGAAACTTGTGTTGCACACACGGTCGGACAAAGTTGTCGGAAAATCTGATCGTTCAGAAAGAGGTGACGTACAAAAAGTATGATGGGACTACGTAGAGGCCAGTGGCCAATAGCTTTCGTCTCCAAATTTCTTCTTAGCATGCGTGGCACTTTGTGCGTCGGAATTCTCTACACATGATCGGAAAAAGTCAGATTGTATTTTGTTGTCGGAAAATTTTAGATTTTAGATTTTCTGTCGAAAATTCAGACGGAAAAAGCCCACTAGACCACGATTGGATTTTCCGACAACATAATCCGATCAAACTTTTTCCATCGGAATATCCGACTGTGTGTACGGGGGATTAGTGTATTCCCAGCAAGAAGACTTTTTTTTTTAAATAAATTGAGAAAGGGTTAGAACCTACCTTAGGTTTTACTACCATCCAAAACTCTATTAGAGAGGTTTTTCCCCAGTGTATTCCCAGCAAGAAGACTTTTTTTTTAAAATAAATTGAGAAAGGGTTAGAACCTACCTTAGGTTTTACTACCATCCAAAACTCTATTAGAGAGGTTTTTCCCCACTTTCTGTTTTACTGACAACTGTTTTACCAGGCTGGAATCGTGGGAACATTTCCAATACCAAACAAAACCATACATCGTTTTTTTGTAAGGTAGGAGAAGACTAGAACACGTGTAATTTTTTATTCTTGTCTGTCCCCCTGCTGCCCCTTGCTTTCTGCCTAGTGAAACTGCTGTCTGCAGAACAGGAAGTGAGGGGAAATCTCTCTAATGGAGTCATGGATAGCAATAAAACCTGTTCATGGTTCTAACCTATCCCCACTTTATCCAAATACAAAAAAAGTCTTGGCTGGAAATACACTTTAAGTCAGCATACTAGAATAGTTTTGCTAGCAAAGAAAGTAGTTGAAAGTGATGGTAGATAATAAATGGCCATATTACAATATGGGGCACATTTGTGAAGAAAATGAACAAGATCAGGTATAAATTGCTAAAGTGCCTTTAAACTGTCAATTACTAGGCATAGTGATTCAATTTTTTAATAAATGAGGGTTTTAATGCATGTACTGGGGCTTCTCTGTTCAACTATGGCTTTTGCCTGTGCCTTGTCTTCCACTTTAAATGGTTCATATTTGCAGATGTAAGGGAAAATGGTATATTGTACCCTACCCTACCCTACCTTGTTAATTTTTCATCAAGTGTTTAATATTACGGTATTCATAAGTCATAAATCAAATTTATTGCTAATCCATGAACAGCTGTACCAAAATAAAATTAGTATTTTATTATTGATTTTAATATCTTACCATTACCATTGGTATCTCATGTAATGAAAATGTACAGGGGCTGCATTTGTGGAGAAAACCATTATTTTACCAAAGCTACTTTCAGTAAATCTTTAGCTATGTGTAAAAATAATTCAGCTAGACTCCTGTAATTCTCATAGCTGCTGTAGTGGAACATGACCAAGCCAAATGTAGAAGTTAATGGTACTATTCTTCCTTTAATTACTCTCTGGGTTCCTGACACAAATTACTATACTTAAATACTGCTTCCTGGCCATCTTGATAATTCACTCAGGGCAGTGCTTTCCATTTATAGATTCACCATTCTTTTTGATAACAGCTAAAAATACTTGCTTTGACTCGATATATCACCAGATCTATCGTCATCGCAAATTCATTGAAGACATACGTGACAGCTGAGCTCACTGGACGAAACCTTTCAAATCTAATAATGTATTCTCTTTTCATATCAGTTTATTTCTATCGTGTTTCTCTATCCATGGTGGAAATCTGTGTCAGTTCTTGTCTTTTACCTTCCATATTGACGTGAAAGATAAATTAAAGTATTCTTGAAAAGGGGCTTTAAAGAAATCTATTGTTTGAAATGCACTTCTTTTGGAATAATATAGAATGGATTTTTGCATCTGAGATATAAACTGGTTCCATTGCTTTATTTATTGCAGAAAGTTAAACAAAGTTCTCAATTTATAACCATACACTCCTGATAAAACTATAAGATGGATGTGCCACTTTTTTTTTTTTTCTTTTGTTTCACCTTCTATTCATAAAAGCATATTTATGGTTTTTCCATTCCTTAATCTTTTTTTTTTTCTGTTGTTCCTTCTATTTTGTATTAACGTATACTACAATTATGACACACATTAACTTCAAGGGCAAAATGGTTGCCTACTTAAAATTAACTGACCAAAAATTCAGCAAACAAGATTTTTAACACCACAACAGAAGCGCGACAGACCAGTGTAAAGACATACATTTTATTTAAAGGGCTCCATTTTTCTTGAGCTTTTCTTGCGCTAAAAATGCCAATAGTAACCGATAATAATTTCATATGCATTTAAATTCATGATATTAATAAAAAAGTTGAATATAATACAATTATATATAAAAACTAATTTTTACTTTTGGTTTTTGGCCAAGTGCATCCTGCATTTTCGTTTTTGGTTTTGGCACCAAAATTTCCATTCGGTGCACCTCTACTTAAAATGAACCTTGCAGTAAAATGTATGTCAACTTTTTAGATCAGGGTCCCTCCCACTGAATAAATCTCTATATGTTAGAAAGTAAAAATTAAAATGGAAAAATGTCATAATATCTACTTATTGTACCCTTGCTTTCCTTCCGCAAAGTCTAAACAAAGATGATGTCACAATTTTTCCAGCATGATTTTGGGAACGCTAAGGATCATCTTGGAAGAAGAGGCTCCTATGCTTGGCTAAAGTGACTTCCTGTGAGATTTGGAGTTCTCATTGTTTCTTAGGAATCTCCTTTTTTTTACTTTGTAGGTACCCTTTGTTATTTACATTTATAGCAACTACTAAAGGTGGAGGGGGGGGGGGGGGTCTGATCTAATAAGAAGACCTTGCATTTTACAGCAAGGTCACTTTTAATAAAGTGCTCTTGCGGCATCTAATTTAATTACTTGTAATCTTCCTCTAACCTAAGCAGGTTATTTCCAGTTTGGTAGCTGCCTTATGTATTTTTTATTTATTTTTTTACACTTTTTTTAAAACACCAGTTTGTCATTTTTACATTATGCCAGTTAAATGGTGAATCATTGATAAATGTGGAGGAAATCGTTGGAGTACATGCTCTCAAAAAAAAACCATAAGATGAAATGTTATAAACTGACCCCTTATGCCCTGTACAAACGATCGGACTTCCCAACGGAAAATGTGCGATTGGAGCTCCATTGCACTTTTTCCATCGGAATTTCCGACACACAAAGTTTGAGAACTGGATCTAAAATTTTCCTACAACAAAATCCTTTGTCGGAAATTCCGAACGTGTGTACACAGTTACGACGCAGTAAGTGCCATGCATGCTCGGAATCAAGCAAAAGAGCAGCACTGGCTATTGAACTTCATTTTTCTCGGCGTGTCATACGCGTTGTACGTCACTGCGTTCTTGACGTTCGGAATTTCCGACCAACTTTGTGTGACCGTTTGTATGCAAGACAAGTTTGAGCCAACATCCGTCTGAAAAAATCCCATGGATTTTGTTGTTGGAATGTCCGATCGTGTGTACAGGGCATTATACTTACAGTATATTTTGTTAGTATCGGTACATAGCAACTTTGTACATTTTCCTCTTGTAGGGTTAGAGGTCCAAAGACATTTGTGGATGATTCCACATTTTTTCAGAGCACAGTCAGTGGATGAGTGGTCAATCAGGATACATACATAGGTTGAAAAAAGACACAGGTCCATCTAGTTCAACCAATAGTTCAAATGTTTGTCCATTTATCATTGGACTAGGGCAGTGTATGTGAGAGGGTCACATATAGGAAGAGATCATGTGTGGTGTTTACATGAACAGCTTGCATCCACAAGCAATCATCTGTCCCTTAACCACAGGTAATTGCTCCATGTGTGATTACATCTGAAGACTGCTGGACAGCTGCGGCTGTTAATCTGTCAATGCTTTGTACAGGGTCAGCGACCACAACTGCTCTTATCTACCTGTCAGTTCAGCTAGAGAAAGCTGCTGGAATCTTGCTGCAGCTTTTACATTTTTGTCTTGTGAATGAGGCCTTATCTTTCTCAATTATCATGGGGTTCCAGACCATAATTTTTTTGACAATTATTATCTATCTTTTTGCATTTTGGTGTTTATTTACTAAGGCAAAAGAGGCTTTTAACCACTTGACCTCCAAAAGATTTAACCCCCTTCATGACCAGGCCATTTTTTGCAATATGGCACTGCATTACTTTAACTGCCAGTTGCACAGTCATGTGACACTGTACCCAAATTAAGTTTATGTTATTTTTTTCCCACAAATAGAGTTTTTTTTTTTGGTGGTATTTAATCACCTTCAGCATTTTTTTTTTTTTTTTGCGCTATAAACAAAAAAGACCAGCAATTTTGAAAAAAAAAAACAATATTTTTAACTTTCTGCCATAAAACATATTCCCAAAATTCCCAAACGAATTACTTAATTAATTTAGGCCATGATGTATTCTGCTACCTATTTTTAGTAAAAAAAAAAAAAAAAACAATAAGCGTATATTCATTGGTTTGCGCAAAAGTTGTAGTGTCTACAAACTATGGGATATTTATTTTTTTACTAGTAATGACAGTGATCAGCTACTTATAGTGAGACTGCGATATTGCGGCGGACATTCTGAAACTAACTGACACTTTGTGTGTCAGAAATATTGTGTCAGTGACACCAATATATTGATAAGTGCTAAAAAATATACACTGTCACTATACTAATGACACTGGCCCGGAGGGGGTTAGCATTAGGGGTAATTAACGGTGTGCCTAGCCTGTGTTTTAGTTCAGTTTGGAAGGTGTTTTTACTAGTCCCCTAGTCTGCCTCTCTGCTCAACCATTGGCAGGTGCCAGCAGACATTAAATCTGTGGTACGCGCTGCTGGGCTCCCGATGTGTGTGATCACAGCGCGAGTAAGCTGGCAGCGGCGGCGGACATGTGCGCCCCCTACCCGGAAGAATCGGATCACGTAAAACTGCTTTAGGGCAGACTTGGTACTTGTAAAAAAGGGGGAAATGAGGATAAAGGAGATAGTGGGACTTTTTTATGAAACACATCACTGAGATGGAATAAATCAATTAATATTAATATATAATTTATTAGTACAGATGAGCACACAGCAAGGTAAAAAGGTACCGTCTATATAAAAAACATACAGAATTATAATAAACATGATTGGTATATCACATAATATTGAAAATAATTGCATAATAACATCATTATTCCACATAATTCATAATAAAACAGCAGTATACCTAAAAAATGTACAAACATAATTAACACGATAGATTGAAGCCATAGTTATATATAATTGATTCATAATTCATAAAGTTAAAAAACACATGGTAAATGCATGATTGCTGTGACATAACATTAGTAAAATCTTGACTCGTTTCGTGGATAGCTTCCACTCATCAGGAGCAGCTGTGCACTGGATATGTCTGTAATAAAGTGTAGAGTACCCGTAAATAGTAGTTACTCTAACGGGGAGAGAGGGGACAAAATTATATAGTCCCAACACTCTTACCTATGGGTAGAATCTAAGTTAAAAAGTGTAGATTTTGTTATTAACGGTTGGAGGCGCTGTATGGACATCATCTCCCCGGGAGCTGAGGTAATGGCGCTGTGGAGACAGGATGGCAAAAAACACCAGTGAATAAAACTCTCATAGGAATAAATCTCTCATCAAAAGCTATGGTTGTGAATGATGTTAGGTATGAGCCCATAGGGCTTCTGAGAAAACATATAAATATAGTGTAAATTAGTGTACCAATTATAGTAACTGGCTCAGCTGATGAAAAAGGGGGAGAGGCAACCATGTATAAAAGGTGACGTGGGCCATAAAAGAAGAACCCAAGTGTGAAATAAAGGGACTGGATGTGTCCCCAGGAAAGTGAATGATTAAGAAAAGGGGTGCCCACAACAGAACCGATAAAAGAAACTGCTACCATAAATTACCTGGGACTTGGAATAAAACATATGGTCCAAGGTAGTGTAGAGGTGTGGCAGGAGAACGTTAGTGTACAAGGTGTATACTCCATCAAGGTATAGTGATGAATGCCAGCCATCCCCCCAGCAGAGTCCCACCAACGTCACGCTGTGTGCTTAGTAAGGAGGTGTCCACGTCCGAGCGGCTACCGTTCGTAAATAGGTGCCTGAACCCTCCCTCGTGGTGCATGCAGATGGAACAAAAAACATGTCAGCATGTGGCGTCAAAAAATTATGTAACTCGTACGGCGTGTGGCCGCGGCGTCCGCGCGGAACGAGTGCATGCCCACTCTCCCGCGATCAGTGAGATCCTGGTGTTCATGTGCTAAATGAATGTTTAATAAGGTGAAGCTGTGCTGACTTTGAATACCCAGTCATGTGCAAAGGAAAAATGTTTATATGTAAATTAATTAATTGTACGCAACTTTTTTACTGAGGTCAATGAATTGAATATTCAATAATTTTCTCCTTGCATGTGATTGGGTGTTCAAAGTAAGCAATGATTTGCCTTATTTACTAAAATGCACTTGACAAAGTTAAAAGTCTCTACTAGAGTTGAGCGGACACCTGGATGTTCGGGTTCGGCAGGTTCGGCCGAACTTCAGAAAAAAGTTCGGGTTCGGGACCGAACTTGACCCCGAACACCGAACCCCATTGAAGTCAATGGGGACCCGAACGGCTATACTAAAGTGTCGGCTCCCGTCCCCCTTAATACAGAGAACAGTCATTGAAGTCATTTATTTTTAAAAAGTTAGTCATAAAAAGTGTTCGGGGACCTGGGTCCTGCCCCAGGGGACATGTATCAATGCAAAAAAAACTTTTAAAAACGGCCGTTTTTTCGGGAGCAGTGATTTTAATAATGATTAAAGTGAAACAATAAAAGTGTAATATTCCTTTAAATTTCGTACCTGGGGGGTGTCTATAGTATGCAGGTGAAGGGGTGCATGTTTCCAGTGTTTAGAACTGTCTCTGCAAAAAGTGTCATTTTTGCAGAAAAGAAAGCTATTTAAAATCACTCGCGGCTATATGAATTGTCGGCTCCCGTAATACAGAGAACAGTCATTCGTTGAAAGTCATTCATAAAAAAAAAGTCATTGATAAAAAATAAAAAAAACAAAAAAATAAAAGCGTAGGGGTCCCCCCAAATTCAATAACCAGGTCCTTCAGGTCTGGGATGGATATTAAAGGGGGATCCCAGCCAAAAAAAAATGCCGTAGGGTCCCCCTCAAAATCCGTCCCAGACCCTTGAGGTCTGGGATGGATTTTAAGGGGAAACCCAGCCAAAAAAAATGGCGTGAGGTCCCCCTCAAAATCCATACCAGACCCTTATCCGAGCACGCAACCTGGCAGGCCGCAGGAAAAGAGGGGGGGACGAGAGCGGCCCCCCTCCCGCCTGAACTGTACCAGGCCACATGCCCTCAACATTGGGAGGATGCTTTGGGGGTCTAAGACCCCCAAAGCATCTTGTCCCCATGTTGATGAGGACAAGGGCCTCATCCCCACAACCGTGCCTGGTGGTTGTGGGGGTCTGCGGGCGGGGGGCTTATCGGAATCTGGAAGCCCCCTTTAACAAGGGGACCCCCAGATCCCGCCCCCCCCTGTGTGAAATGGTAAGGGGGTCTCTTCTTGGGCCACTCCTCGCACGTCACGGGGAAAGCCATAGGGAAGTCCCCATGACATTCCCATGCGTCAGAGGGGGGCGGGGTTACCAGGTGACCCCGACCTCCGTTATAAAAGAATTGTCAGCCCAAGCGAAGCCTCACACACCGGGAGCCTCCCATTGCGAGGAGTGGCCCAAGAAGAGACCGACGCCCTGGAAGAAGATACCGGAGAGAAGACTCAGAGACCGACGCCGTGGAAGAAGATACCGAAGAGAAGCCTCACCCAGCGGGAGCCTCCCATTGTGCGGAGCGGCCCAGAAGAGACACCGATGCTGGACGAGAAGGCCAAGAAGAAGTGGATCGGAGGAAGAAGAAGATGGAAGAAGAAGATGCCGGAAGGAGAAGATGAAGAAAGGAAGACCAGAAGAAAGAAGAAAGAAGATTTTAATAAAGGAATTGTCAAAAACCGTCTCCTGTAATTTTTACAATTTTTGACACTTTTTTGGTGAAATGGTAGGGGTACTACCCCCTTACCATTTCACACAGGGGGGGGGGGCCGGGATCTGGGGGTCCCCTTGTTAAAGGGGGCTTCCAGATTCCGATAAGCCCCCTGCCCGCAGACCCCCACAACCACCGGGCACGGTTGTGGGGATGAGGCCCTTGTCCTCATCAACATGGGGACAAGATGCTTTGGGGGTCTTAGACCCCCAAAGCATCCTCCCAATGTTGAGGGCATGTGGCCTGGTACGGTTCAGGCGGGAGGGGGGGCCGCTCTCGTCCCACCCTCTTTTCCTGCGGCCTGCCAGGTTGCGTGCTCGGATAAGGGTCTGGTATGGATTTTGAGGGGGACCTCACGCCATTTTTTTTGGCTGGGATCCCCCTTAATATCCATCCCAGACCTAAAGGGCCGGGTTATTGAATTTGGGGGGACCCCTACACTTTTTATTTTTGTTTTTTTTATTTTTTATCAATTACTTTTTTTTTATGAATGACTTTCAATGAATGACTGTTCTCTGTATTACGGGAGCCGACAATTCATATAGCCGCGAGTGATTTTAAATAGCTTTCTTTTCTGCAAAAATTACACTTTTTGCAGAGACAGTTCTAAGCACTGGAAACATGTGCCCCTTTACATGCATACTATAGACACCCCCCAGGTACGAAATTTAAGGAATATTACACTTTTATTGTTTCAATTTAATCATTATTAAAATCACTGCTCCCGAAAAAACGGCCGTTTTTAAAAGTTTTTTTTGCATTGATACATGTCCCCTGGGGCAGGACCCAGGTCCCCAAACACTTTTTATGACTAACTTTTAAAAAATAAATTACTTCAATGACTGTTCTCTGTATTAAAAGCACTCGCGGCTATATGAATATCAATTCATATAGCCGCGAGTGCTTTTAAAAAGACATTTTAAAAAGCAACATTAAATCCCCGAACACCGGACCCGAACCCGAACATACAGTCAATTGTTCGGGTTCGGGTCCGGGGCCCGAACACCCTAAAGTCCGGTACGGAACCGAACTTTACAGTTCGGGTTCGCTCAACCCTAGTCTCTACCACTTTAATAAATGAAACCCATTATCGGTTTGTTGGATATATAGAATAGTAAATTACATCAGTAATATTGCTACAAAGGTACATTGTACAATGATCATTCAAACAGTGGCAGTCATGGTCAGCAAAGGGCCCATGTCCAGGAACATTTTTTTAGACCCCCATTCAATGACTGCCCAAGTAGAAATGCTGAAATTTATTTTGCTTCTCATGCCATCTTAAGTCAGACAGCGAACACCCCATTCTTTTCCAATCCAAATGGTGTCAGGGTAAAAAGGAAGATGCCTTCTGAATTGCTCAGTGAGCAGTTTTCAGGTCTACTGTATGTGAAAGAGGAAAGGCATCCTTGCACCCAACACACATGTAGTATTAATGGGCGCATGAGTCCTAGAGGGTCCTTGTACAGCCATTCAACGGGCACAAATGGTAAGACCGCCCCTGCATGCACAACAGTATTAGGGACATGCTTTGCAAATGTCAAACAACTGTCCAACCCTTGCATCAACAACAATAACTGCTCAGCAAATGTTTCTTTGTTACCCCCCCTTTCAGTCCTCTAATTTAAATAACTAAGAATTCCTTGACATTCTTATAGCAGTTTGTTTATTTTCAGGTTTCTTTTTATGATCTTGCTTTTGGCAATACAGCACAGCTCATCTCCCTCTGCACATTGGCAGTTAAATTCTCTGGTTCATACACTTTTTTTTTGTATTTTAGCATCATAGGAAAACCTGAAACAGTGTCGGTTTTTGAAGAAAATAAATTGGTGTTGCCCTCGGACAAAATATGTTCCATACATCTTCGTCCCCTTTTAAAATATTAGGCAAAATTACGTTTAATTTCCGCAGAATGAAATGTGTTGAATGATGGCCCTAACAGACCTTCCATTTAATTATGGGTTTTGGTTTGTAGATTTTTTTTTTTCTACAGGAGTGATAGATTTAAGTAATTTTTTATGCAGAGCCTTCTGGTACACTAGAAGATGATTGCCGTTCCAGCTGGCAAATCTAGATACTGAGAAAATCGCTTCTCTAGGCCTGGAGCCAGGCAAGACAGTAGATGTCTGAATACTCCTCTCATTCTAATAATGGGTATGACACAACAACACTACTAACCCCTGTCAGCTGGTTACAAGCCACAATATTGCAATACATTTCTGCTTATCAGTACTCCAAAAGCAGAAATAAGAAATCTAATATAGATACCTGCTGAACAGAGATAACAAACCGTATATCTGGAATATGCACAATGGTAATATACAATGATAGCCCAGTATATGCAAATTTCCATTTATTGATACATTATATTATGCATTTTTGTGCCCTTCTTCCAGTTGACCTTTTGTATACCGTGTTTTCCCCGAAAATAAGCCCCACCCCAAAAATAAGCCCTATTTACAGATTAAAAAGATTATACAGGATTTTATCACAATGCTGACTCCTGAGCTGACAGGGACAGGAACTTTGTTGTACATACGGTAAATAAACAAGACATCCCCTGAAAATAAGCCCTAGTGTGTTTTTTGTAGCCAAAATCAATATAAGACCCGGATTTAATTTCGAGGGAAACATAGTATTATGGGGGAAGGGTTAGGATTGCTGCTGAGTATATTGTTCTAAAGATTTGGTGATTTTGATTCACAACTCCACATACATGGGATTTGCTTTATTTGACATCCTGTCCATTCATTCTTAAGGTTTACACAGCACTATCATGCAGTATTGCTAAGAGAATGACACCAGTTCTTCAGCTACAATTATTTTTGGTCAAGATGTAAAATCATTATATTCAGTTCTGTGTTGCATTTCAATTATTTCTATCCTACTCCTTTTAATCTGAACAATCTTGAACTTGAATTCCGTGACACATATTCAGTATGTCCCATTGATAGTGCCTATTCACAGAGCCTGCTTTCTGAACTACAGAGGTGCTAAAAGAAGGAGTTTCAGGAGGCAGTACAGGAACCACTGCTTGTAGGTAGCACGGTACCATGGGATATGTAATCCTTAGAAATGTAAAAAAAAAACAGCAGCAGAGAAGAAGCTGCAAAGCATGCAAGGAATCCAGGAAGTTGTGGAAGGAGATGGCCAGCAGACTGGCAGAACTTACAACATTGTAGGTAGGTGCAGTTAGCTAGTCTGCCATTAGGTGACTGTGTGCCAGAATAGTGTCTGGTTAAAGAAAACAGTGTCATCAGGTGCTAGGCCACGTTTTGGGAGAACCCCCCTGCAGTGATGTCATGGATGAGTCAATGCTCACTTATAAGCCAAGTTGGGAGGAGCCCTAACCCTCTTGGTGCATGGAAGCCAAGCACCCCTCACTGAGGGCTTCCCCTCAGGAGAGCTGGCTGTAGACTTTCTGACCTTTATGGAGGTTGGGTTAGGGTGGATTGCAAAAGGCCTTTTAGGCTAGGCCAAGAGCTCCCTGAGTGAGGCTATTTCTCTGGAGGGTCCCAACAGAGGTTTACCTATGGAGGAGGTGTCTACAGAGGTCCCAGTCCTGTGAGTACTGATGACCTCAGGTGGAAGGAGAGACTGTTAGAGGGAGATGGGTGCATAAAGTGCTGCATATTCTTTCACATGAGACTACTGCGGACCTTAACACTAAATGTGATTGACTAAGTATTGTCTGGTTATGTGTGGACATCCTTGGGATAAAAAGGTCAGTGACCAGGAATGTTGTGTGGAGGCCTCTGGCATGGAGGAGGCAAAATATGGTGGCGGGTTCAACCTCAGCAAAACAGACCGTGTTCTAGGAAAGACATGAGTGGGGCAGGGACTTGTGCTCATGGTGCCAATTCTAGCCAATTACAAAGCCCCTTTTACAACCTGAAAGGAGATTTTTCATGTTATCTTAAAGGGGTTGTAAACCCTTGTTTTTTTTTATGGGGGGGGGGGGGGTTATAAAAAACAAACATGCCCATACTTATCTGTTGTGTGCAATCATTTTGCACAGAGTAGCCCTAATCCTCTTCTTTTAGGGTGCCTCGCCGGTGCTGTAAACCCCTCCGCTTTATCATGTGCCCCCCATGGAAAGCCGTTTTCCCCAGGGCACCCGTGCGGGCTCACTTCTGGGTCCTGCTATTACATTGATTAAAACAAACAGCGGGACTCGCCCCCCTGCCACTGGATTTGATTTACAGCAGCAGGAGCCATTGGCAATCAGTCCAATGACGAGAGAGACAGCGGCTGGAGCCCCTGCGCTCATGCACATCACTGGATCGGGCTCAGGTAAGAAAAATTGGTGGTCTGGGGGGGCTGCAGCACAGAAGGTTTTTTTACCTTAATGCATATGCATTAAGGTGAAAAAGCTCAGGCTTTACAACCACTTTAAATTTGATTGTCAAAAAACTATTGTTTGTATTGTTACTACAATGCTGATGTCGTATGCGACCCTGCGAGTTAAACGTCTCGCAAGGTCGCATACGACCGGGTCTCGGCCTGAGACGCAGTGTCCCTCATAGCCGACAGCCCCCCCCCCACTTCGGTGGCGAGGAGGTTCTGTCTGGAGCGGTGCCTGCCCGGTTCCTGGTATGGTGAGTACTTTTCCCCTCTCTCCCCTTGGTGGTTTTTTAATGCTTCTGACACTGATTGTTACAAAACTGAAGGTCTATAGCAGAGAAGGGGGTGTATACCACCTAGGACTGCCCATAGGCGTAGCCAAGTCTTTTTTTTTGCCTAGTGTCCTACTCCTGTTGGTTGTGGTATAACCCTATGGTTCTGAAAAAGGAAGTGCTGTGTCTGTCAATGAAATCAGAGAAATTGATTTTACTGTAAGTCAAAAATCCCATCTTTTGTAGAGTTTCTTGAAGCGTTTTTCCAGCAGAAACTCCTAAATACTGCTAAACTCTGGTAGACTACTAAAGGCTACTAATAAAGTTTTTACTGTAAAAACGCTAATGATCCTAAATGCTCTTAAGCGCTCCTAAACGCTCCTAAAACGCTGCTAAAACACTACTACAAAAAGCTATTACCAGCGTTTTTTATCCAGCGTTTTTGCCAGCTTTTTTTAGCTAAAAAAAAAAAAATACTAGTGTGCACGGAGCCTTAATGGTTTCCTAATAAATGTGTGTATTTTGTATCTAAAATTAAATTAATACCGCGCTAGAAATAAAAAATAATGAGTGAAAAAATATGTGGCAAAAGCTGCAGCCAGTAACCGTACAATATCTACCAGGCAACAAGACATAAAAATAAATAAAAAGCTGCGCTAAAGGACCCCACTGGTGTGAGCCCTCCAAATCAAATCATTCCTCAAGTGTTTGAAAACGTGAAGATAAAAACCAGGTGTAGACTAATTAGAGGCACCACCTATTCTTAATCATAGAAAACCCAGACAATGGCATCAAACCAATGAATCTTAAAAAGGATTACATGTGACACATATCCATTTTAAATAAACACCCCATATAAAAAATCCGCGAAACCACATATATATATATATATATAGGTGACAGTGAAAAGGATATGTAGCAATATCTGTGAAAATGAATGTATATAATGAATACAAAAGAAAATATATGATAAAGTTCTTAAATCTGAGAGTCAGTTAATTGATTCCACAATCCTGAGAATAATAGCAAAATCAGGGGAATGTTCCAACTTAAGTTCCAATCCTATATTCCAAGATGAGAGATCATCAAATGGTGAAGTGAGTGAGGCTCCTTACCTCATCTGATGGACTCCCTTAAGAGCAGAGTCTACAGCGCAGGCAGAAAACAATCCTCTGCAAGGATATAGGTGGTTCCTCAGCTCTTCTCCGTTCCAGTCTGTCTTCTCCCCCCCAGGGGAACGAACGCGGCCCGGAACTCAGATGCCAATCTTCATATTCCCCCGGCCGCTGCACACGGGCGGAGCGAAATTGATTGACAGCGCAGGTGACCAATCCCAGGAGTCCTGCCTCGTCTGAACACACCAGGACTTAGGGGGCTCCCCAAAAGAGCTGTAATTTCACGGGGGCCCTCCGAGATGGCACCTGCAGTTAAAAATCAGCACTCAGGCCCCTCGGCCATGAGTGGAGATGTGAGGGGAAAGAAAAAAAAAAAACGAACCCCAATAGTGAAACACCGCTATGAACAGGGGGATGTTTTATTGAAAAAATATATACATAAACCCAAGATGCAATTCTTAAGGTCACAGTGTAGTACAGAGAAAAACTTATTCACATGAGAATTAAAAAATAAGCTTTACTTGTACACAAATATAAAAGAAATTAAAAAATCATTAAAAAAAAACGGTTAAATTAAAAGCAAAATATACACCCGTGCATGGGAATCTAGTGGACGTGATGGTATCAACATAACCTGCCCGACATGTTTCACAATACCTTGCGTCTTCCTGGGAAGACGCAAGGTATTGCGAAACATGTCGGGCAGGTTATGTTGATACCATCACGTCCACTAGATTCCCATGCACGGGTGTATATTTTGCTTTTAATTTAACCGTTTTTTTTAATGATTTTTTAATTTCTTTTATATTTGTGTACAAGTAAAGCTTATTTTTTAATTCTCATGTGAATAAGTTTTTCTCTGTACTACACTGTGACCTTAAGAATTGCATCTTGGGTTTATGTATATATTTTTTCAATAAAACATCCCCCTGTTCATAGCGGTGTTTCACTATTGGGGTTCGTTTTTTTTTTTCTTTCCCCTCACATCTCCACTCATGGCCGAGGGGCCTGAGTGCTGATTTTTAACTGCAGGTGCCATCTCGGAGGGCCCCCGTGAAATTACAGCTCTTTTGGGGAGCCCCCTAAGTCCTGGTGTGTTCAGACGAGGCAGGACTCCTGGGATTGGTCACCTGCGCTGTCAATCAATTTCGCTCCGCCCGTGTGCAGCGGCCGGGGGAATCTGAAGATTGGCATCTGAGTTCCGGGCTGCGTTCGTTCCCCTGGGGGGAGAAGACAGACTGGAATGGAGAAGAGCTGAGGAACCACCTATATCCTTGCAGAGGATTGTTTTCTGCCTGCGCTGTAGACTCTGCTCTTAAGGGAGTCCATCAGATGAGGTAAGGAGCCTCACTCACTTCACCATTTGATGATCTCTCATCTTGGAATATAGGATTGGAACTTAAGTTGGAACATTCCCCTGATTTTGCTATTATTCTCAGGATTGTGGAATCAATTAACTGACTCTCAGATTTAAGAACTTTATCATATATTTTCTTTTGTATTCATTATATACATTCATTTTCACAGATATTGCTACATATCCTTTTCACTGTCACCTATATATATATATATATATGTGGTTTCGCAGATTTTTTTATGGGGTGTTTATTTAAAATGGATATGTGTCACATGTAATCCTTTTAAAGATGCATTGGTTTGATGCCATTGTCTGGGTTTTCTATGATTAAGAATAGGTGGTGCCTCTAATTAGTCTACACCTGGTTTTTATCTTCACGTTTTCAAACACTTGAGGAATGATTTGATTTGGAGGGCTCACACCAGTGGGGTCCTTTAGCGCAGATTTTTATTTATTTTTATGTATTTTGTATCTGCCTAGAGTTAGCTGTGAGTTAGCTTTAGCTGTGAATATATTACAAATGAATAGGCTTTTTACATAGAAGAGTAAAACACCGGAGAGATATTTTTTCTGAATCCCTCTAAAAACCTGTTCTTAAAAGAAGTGTTTAAGCAGTCTCTTTCCAATCTGAATGAAATAGGTTAGAATTGCAACAGTTGCGCCTTATTTTTAGAAGAAGCACAAGCTTAGATAATATGGTTGAACTCTGCTATTTTAAATTGCACAAATGTATTGAACAACTCGGTTCTGTGTTTTATCTCTGATATAATTCCTTCTACATGAAGAGCTCACAGTCTGTGTATACAGTGCAGGCTTTCAGCAAACTCAAAGCACCTTATTGTGATTTCTCTTCTGCACATCTGATGTCTCGGAGGTAGGAGCAATCCAGTGACCCGGAAAGTATTTGATGGCAGTTATTGGGCAGTGGCACTGAAGGGAAGCTGTCTGGCTCCACATGTTAAACTTTGTCCCACTAGAGAGGAGGAAAAGGCAGGTGGTGACAGTGTGGTGAGCTGCAAAACTGGGCATCTTTGCGTTATTATTTCTAAACGTTTTAATATCACAAAATCATTCTAAACGACCAAAGTTTAATTTGCATTAGTCAACAGACACTGTTTTTTTTTTAATTTCATAAATCATGCATACAAAACGATGGGATTTCGGGGGTCGGTGAATGCTGATGTATCCCTCTGCAAAAAAAGAACCTCCTAGTGACCAAGGGAAGAGGCTTTTTTTCTGCATCTCATGAATTTTATATAGATTTTATTTTATATTACACAGTGTGCACAAAGGTGAACAGAGCAGAGCTAATAAAACTGCTTGAAATATCAGTGCAGCAGAGGCAGAGTGCATGGGAAATTAGGAGCTTAAAGGGTAACTCCACTTTCATGGGAAAAAGAAATAGCAAATAAAAAAAATATATATAGCATATACAATTGCGACAAAAGTCATATTGTAATTGAATGTTATTAAAATAATTGAATATCAAATACTTACCGCAATTTTGCTTTCCTGACTGGCTCCATGTCAACACACACATGGGCCCACCCCCACAATGATAGGACGTTTAACTCATAAATTTTAGCACCTGAGCCAGCACCGCGTTCTGTAAGTAGCTATCCCGAATGGGCGGGCAGGTGTGCTGACATGGAGCCAGTCAGGAAAGTAAACTTGCGGTAAGTATTTGATATTCAATTTTACATTTTCCTGACAGCGCCATGTCAGCACACACATGGGAAATAACTAGTGAAAATACAAGGTGGGCATTCATTAACAGAACAATTTTAATCAACATGACACAGAGCCTATGACTCTGGGCCCAACTCCACCGTAGTTAAGGCAGCTGGTTTAATACAATAGAGAGTAAGGAAGGTCTTGATGACCAAGTGGCCACCTTGGAGGTAGTTTCCATGGACACACCCTTCGCTGCTGTCCAGAATGTAGAAATACTGAAAGTAGCATGCTCCCTGATGTCCCCCCCCCCATCCGAATACACTAAGCAAAGCTGCAGCCATTGGCTGCAGTGGCTGATTGAATGCTGTTTTTTCAGCAGGGATATTTAACAGAAGCAGGTCTAACAATCAGCTTCTGTTGAACAGAAGAAATTTGGCCAGTTTCTGCTGAACCATACATACCATCATCCATGTGTACCAAGCTTAAAGTGATTGTAAACCCAGAAAAAAAAAAAAAAAACCTGCAAGACAAAGGTATAATGAGCTAGTAAGCATAGAATACTAGCTCATTATGAAATACTTACCTTCGATTGAAGCCCCCGCAGTGGTCCCCGTACACCGCTCCGGCTGGCGACATCACTCCCAGAGTTACTTCCGGGCATCGCGGGGGGCGGCACTGTGATTGGCCGGAGCCGTGATGTCACTTCTGCGCAGTCACGGGGGAGCTTCTGGTAATGGCACACTAACTGAAGCAACAGCACAAACGTGCCATTGCTTCAGTGCTCATGTGCTGATGATGTCAGCACATGCAGATCCAGTGGAGATATCCGGGGTAGCTACAGGTAAGCCTCATTATAGGCTTACCTGTAGTGAAAAGTGGATTGTAAGGGTTTACAACCACTCTAAGTATGCATATATTATACCTGATGGACCACGGTGGAAGCGAACAATCACTGTAGTAGTCTGCACTACTACATTATTACCACTATCTTCTGGGTTGTGTACTCAAGAGCTTCCCTTCTGCACAGGGACCATGGGGTTGGGGACACTTACTTGGCACCATCACCATTTATAGAACGGCTATGTTTTCAATGAACATTCAATCAACCGCTTGCCGACCAGCCGCAGCAGTTTTACTGCGGCAGAATGGCACGGCTGGCCAAAATGACGTTACCTTACGCCCCTTGACCTTTTAGCCACTAGGGGCACGCGCGCACCCACAGCGTGTGCCTGAAGCCAATGCGAGTGCCCGGCGGGCACGTTGACCGTCGGGCTCCCGTGGCCGCTTGTGACAGAGCGAGAACCTGGATCTGTGTATGTAAACACACAGATCCCGGTTCTCTCAGGGGAGTAGAGACAGATCGTGTGTTCATACTATGTATGAACACCGATCTCTCTCTCTCCTCCTAGACAGTCCCATTTCCCCTACAGTTAGAACACACCTAGGGAACACAGTTAACCCCTTGTTCGCCCCCTAGTGTTAACCCCTTCCCTGCCAGTGACATTCATACAGTAATTAGTGCATTTTTATAGCATTGATCGCTGTATAATTGTTAATGGTCCCAAAAATGTGTCAAAAGTGTCCAATTTGTCTGCCGTAATATCGCAGTCCCAATAAAAATCGCAGATCGCCGCCATTACTAGTAAAAAAATATATATTTTGTAGACGCTAGAACTATTGCGCAAACCAATCAATATAAGCATATTGCGATTTTTATTTACCAAAAATATGTAGAAGAATACATATTGGCCTAAACTGAGGAAAAAAAATATTTATTATAGCAAAAAGTAAAAGATATTGGGGGTTATTTACGAAAGGCAAATCCACTTTGCACTGCAAGTGCACTTGGAAGTGCAGTTGCTCTAAATCTAAGGGGTAGATCTGAAATGAGTGGAAGCTCTGCTGATTTTATCATCCAATCATGTGCAAGCTGAAATGCTGTTTTTTATTTTCCTTGCATGTCCCCCTCGGATCTACAGCGACTTTACTTCCAAGTGCACTTTCAGTGCATAGTGGATTTTCCTTTAGTAAATAACCCCCATTGTGTTTTTTTCAAAATTGTCGCTCTTCTTTTTTTATAGCGCAAAAAATAAACACCACAGAGGCGACCAAATACCACCAAAGGAAAGCTCTATTGGGGAAAAAAAGGACATCCATTTTTTTGGGGTACAGCGTTGCATGATCACGCAATTGTCAGTTAAAACAACGCAGTGCTGTATCGCAAAAATGGCCTGGTCATTGAGCAGCCAAATCTTCCGGGGCTGAAGTGGTTAATAAGCTAGACCAATGAAACTATGCAAATAAGGTCATACCTGGAGTTCTGCCTTAAGTAATATGATGGGCAGGTAAGATTGTGTGTCTATATGCTCCAAAACATAAAGGCAGCCTTTGCCAGGGTTGTAAGCAGGGCCGTCTTTAAGGCAGGGCAAAAAAAAACAGCTGCACTGGGCCCTGTCATTGTTGTGGCGCCCAAAGCAGCTGCCTCATATTTGCGAACTATCCCAGTTTAAATTCCCTTGTCTCTTGAAGTTTTAGTCCTGTGCTGTGTCCCGACATCTCAGTGTGAAGTGCTGGTACTAATGCTGCCCAGCTCTGCCCTATTGTTCTGTACAGGGGACTCAACTGCAGACCCTGTGTTTACATGTAAATAACCGTCATTCATATGTAAATAGCGACAGCATTACTAAGTAAATAGCTGCGTCCGGCGTCATTGATATGTAAATAAAGGTGGCATTCATATGTATATCTTGCTCCCCTGCAGTAAGGAGATAATGTGCTGTAACCTCTAGCAACCAATCAGTGAGCAGTATTACTGTACAGTAATCTCTAGCAACCAATTAACAAGCAGAAATCATTTGCTGTAACCTCTAGCAACTAATCAGTGAGCCGTATTGTGTGCTGTAACCTCTAGCAACCAGTCAGTAAGCAGTAATGATATGCTGTTACCGCTGGCCTGATCTGATACAGTAACTGATTTTAAGTCTAGCTGCTATTTATTGTATGTCTCAGGGCAGGTCAGGGCCATCTTTAATATTGATTGGACCCTGGGCAAAAAGATTCTTGCCCCCCCCCCCATTCAATTTCACTCTCCCCCTGCTCTGAGACATACAATAAATAGCAACTAGGCTTAAAATCAGTTTACTGTATCAAATCATGCAGCAATTGGGATTGGTTGCCAGCAGTGACAGCATATCATTACTGCTTACTGACTGGTTGCTAGAGGTTACAGCACACATTACGGCTCACTGATTAGTTGCTAGAGGTTAAAGCAAATGATTTCTGCTTGTTAATTGGTTGCTAGATATTACTGTACAGTATTACTGCTCACTGATTGGTTGCTAGAGGTTACAGCACATCATCTCCTCACTGCAGGGGGGGCATGATCTACATATGAATGCCGCCTTTATTTACATATCAATACTGATGTCCGTAGCTATTTACTTATGAATGCTGCCCCTATTTACATACGAATGCCGGTTATTTACATGTAAACACAGGGTCTGCAGGTGAGTCATCTGTACACAGCAATAAGGCAGAGCTGGGCAACATTAGTACCAGCACTTCACAGTGAGATATTGGGACACAGCACAGGACTAAAACTTCAAAGGACAAGGGAATTTAAACTTGGATAGTTGGCAAGTATGATGCAGCTGATTTGGGCCCCACAACAATGACAGGGCCCAGAGCAGCTGCCCCTTTTGCCCTGCCTAAAAGACGGCCATGGGGCAGGTGGAGAGTGAAATTGCATGGGGGGGGCAAGAACATGTTTGCCCAGGGTCCAATCAATATTAAAGATGGCCCTGGTTGTAAGCATTGTGCTACTTTTGTGCAATTGAACATCTAATATGAAAAAAAATATGCTTTTGGTGATATACATGGCAAAAAACTCAGT
Organism: Lithobates sylvaticus; assembly: GCA_028564925.1. Lineage (NCBI taxonomy): Eukaryota > Metazoa > Chordata > Amphibia > Anura > Ranidae > Lithobates > Lithobates sylvaticus. The sequence continues at coordinate 179,749,756 of CM053026.1, forward strand.
AAACTATCTGATTACAAATATTTTTTGTACACTTGTACACTCTGATTTGGGTTCTTTGTTTTAAATAAGAAGATATCGTTTTAGGAATGACTTGCTGCTGTCCCTCGGGCAGGAAATGACTAGATCAGTTAGTTATGGTCTATGTATGCTTCTCAAGTCCTAGTGGATTGTAGTTCCCCAGATGCTTATCAAGATAATTGTATCTGTTAGCCCCAGCTTCCATCCTTCAGGCATTGTTATTTGTAAGCTGTAAAAACCGTGACAGCGTGTTCCCACGACTCGTATGACAGGTCATCCCATTTAACCAGTCACCTGTTAGGAAGTGTAATTCTGACATATACAGCAATTTAACACAATACTTAGCTAGGAGACAAACCGCATTTGGAAGGAGTTCAGTGTAAAGGCTCTTGGCTGATCCCAGATTTTATAGAAATAGTTCAGTTGTATTAAAATGTAATAAATGTTGCATATGGTGATCTTCATTATGATTACATTCTGGTGATAAAAGGAATGGCTTTGGTAGTGTGGTGAAAAACGGGCGTTCCCTTTATGACATCATACGCCATTTAAAACGCATTCTGTTTTTGTTGAAGGTTATCGCAACAGATGTAACAGGCATGTATACAGCAATACATTATAGTCTCACTCCATTGTTTAATATTATGGGAATCTCTGGGCCATCGGGACCTCGCATCCGTGTCTATATGTCTGTGCTGGGGTAATTCCATCGAGAGTTCTGCCAAATGTTTTGCTCACTAATGGAGTCTACTCACTATCTACAGCAGTTTCCTGCTTGCTGAGTGCTGTGTGGGATAGCCTTTTAGATATAATCATGTGATTACTTCCAGTGCTGGTAAATTGTGATAACTGCTAGAAACAGTGTGAAGCCAGTGTACAGAATACCAAAGTGCAAAAAAAAAATAAAAAAAATAACATATTTTAATGTTTTGCCAGCTTTTATAATATATCTTTTTTTATAACTTATAAAATATAAATTTATAAAATATAATTTTATAATATATATACTTATAACTAGCTGTAAAAATGTAAAACTACTGGTAATTTTTGTTAGACCCCAATTACAAAAAATACTGTTTAGTAAATATACAATATGTAATATATGTATATTTTACAAAAGTGGAAGTACCCGTTAAGATAAAAAAAAATTTTTTTATTGCTAATGCTAAAGGGCACATGGCTTGGTGTTTACATAGCTGGGGACCAGCCTGTTCGTGACCTGATTGTGTTCTGAACTGCTAATGAGGTGGTGGGGTTAATACTATTTCCATTTTCCCTAAAACATTTAAAAAAGAGACAAGGAAAAAAAATGGAGGCATAGCCATGGATGGCTTTTTTCATCTGTGCTGAACACCCTTGTATGTATAAGATTATTACATAAAATGTTTTCCTGTTTGATTTGCAGGCACTTCCAGATAAGAGATCCCAAGTCTTTACACTATGTTAGACTGCACGGTAATGTGTATAATGCTGGCAGTGTCCTCTCAAGCCTGATTTTTCTACAGACTGGATAGATTAAATTTTTATTAACCTATAAGACCTTAGCTGCAGGCCAGACCTAGTTAGTATTCAAGTTAACACACTCAGAGTAATTCAGACTTCTAATCTTTATGAGTACAATTCTAGTACAGTGGCGTTAGATTGGATTCCACTTACATTGGAATCATAACATCTACTATAATCAAATATATCCTTATAGAAATAGAAATTTTATTTGATCTGAAATACCAAAAGTAGTGTGGTAGAATTATCATTTCATGACATCAAATGTAAAATTACATTTTCATGCTTCCCTCTAGTACTATATGTAGACAAGAGCAGTTTTATCTTTAAAGCATATGCTTTGAACATAAAATACTTATAAATTATTTTGTACTCTGGGACATACTGTTGACCCTACTATATATCTGGCCAGCTGGTGTCATGTCACATAATTCATCAGACTGCATTTAACCACTTCAGCCCTGGAAGGATTTACCCACTTAATGACCAGGCCTTGTTTTGCGAAACAGCACTGCGTTATTTTAACTGACAATTACGCGGTTGTGCGACGTTGTACCAAAACAAAATTTGTGTCCCTTTTTTCCCCACAAATTGAGCTTTCTTTTAGTGGTATTTGATCACCTCTGCGTTTTTTATTTTTTGCGCTAAAAACTAAAAATATTTATTTTTACTTTCGGCTATAAAACCCTTCCAAAAAAACTTAAAAAAACTAATTTATTCATCAATTTAGACCAATACGTATTCTGCTACATATGTTTGGTAAAGCGTATATTGATTGGTTTGCACAAAAGTTATTGCGTCTATAAAATAGGGGAATAGATTTATGACATTTTTATTATAATTTTTTTTTTTTTACTAGTAATGGCGGCGATCAGTGATTTTTAGTGGGACTGCGACTTCGCACACTAGCCCATTATGTGCCACTTACCTGCAAAAGAATCCAGCGATGTCCCCTGTGTAGGCAGCATCCATCTTCTGGCCCCTCTTCTTTTCGGGCCGAGGACTCCGGTTCTGTGATTCGCCGGAGCCGCGTGACGTCACTCCCACGCATGCGCACGGGAGTCGCTATTAACAGCAGAGGCTATGAAAGAAACGGCACTTCATTTCGTTTCTTCCCCACGCAAGCGCTGCTGGAATTTTCGGTGGACTAGAGGTGAAATATCTCCTAAAAGCTGCACGTTTAGGAGATGTTTCCACTACCTATAGGTAAGCCTTATTCTAGGCTTACCTATAGGTAGAAGTCTAAAAAGTGGGTTTACAACCACTTTAAGAATAAACCTTTACTGTTACTGTTAAAAAACCTTATTTGCTTGAAGTTGTCCATCCCTTTATTTTATTAAGGTCTTCTTCCTCATAAAATGTTAACAGATTGGTCTGGCAAAAATGAACTTTCATAAATCAATGCTGATTACTACTAATGATGCTGTTTTAATAAGCAAATTCTTATAGTCCCTTATCATCCCCTCCAACAGTTTACATACCTCATGATGTTAGGCTGACTGGCCTGTAGTTTCTAGGTATATATTTTGGCCCTCTTTAAAATATTGGTGCCATGCTGGCCCTTCGCCAATAAGCTGGTACCATTCCAGTCACTAAGCTTTCCTTAAAAATTAGGAATCACAGTCTGGCTATAACCTGGCTAAGTTCTTTGAGGTCTCTAGGGTGCCATTTGGTCCTGGTAATATATTTACATGAAGTTTTTAAATACTTTTTTGGACACTGGCTTCTGTTAGCCACAAGGCTACATTCCGTGTTGTGTTACTAAAAATAAAGTCTTGATTATTATACAACTATTTTTACTTTGTAAAAACTGAATGCAATTAGCATAGTCGTCGTCTCCTTGCCTTGTCATTTGTAACCAACTTCCCCTGATCATCCTTTATAGGGCCAGTATGCTCTGATCTCGCTTTCTTACTATTAGTATTTTCTTTTTTTAAATATAGGATTTTTTTACTGTCTATTTCTTATATTTGAAACACTTCAATACTGGGCAAGCAAATATTTTTAGTGTGTAGACACTGTCTATTGTTGTGATTAGCTGTGATTGGCCACAGCTAATCACATGGTACAAATGGGCTGTGATTGGCACTGTCTGTACCATGTGATCACTGTGAGCAATCACCGCTAGCAACTGTCATGTGATCTGCTGTGATTGGTCATGGCAATCATGTGTTACCGGCAGCGGGCCGGTACACTGATCAGTCATCCGCTGAAGTTTTACCTTACCTCTTTTATATTTTTTGCCTATTGGAATGCACTGGCTAATGACATTATTCAATGTGTTATTAACCACTTCAATACTGGGCACTTTCACCCCCTTCCTGCCCAGGCCAATTTTCAGATTTCAGCGCTGTCACAATTTGAATGACAATTGTGTGGCCATGCAATGCTTTACTCAAATTCAATTTGTATAATTTTGAGACCGATAGAGCATTCTTTTGGTGGTATTTAATCACCATTGAGTTTTTTGCTAAACAAAATAAAAAAGACCGAAAGTTTTTTTTTTGTTTCTGTTACAAATTTTGTCAATAAGTAATTTTTCTCCTTCACTGATGTACGCTGATAGGCTGCACTGATGAGGCTGCACTGATGAGGCTGCACTGATGAGGAGGAACTGATGAGGCGTCACTGATGGGCACTGATGAGGAGGCACTAATATGCAGCACCGATAGGTGGCACTGATGTGCACTGATAGGTGGCATTGATGCACAGCCTTTATGGGCATTGATGGGCGCTGATAGGTGGCAATGATGGACATGGATAAGCGGCACTGATAGGCAGCACTGATGAGGCACTGACAGGCATCACTGATGGGCACTGAAAGGCAGCACTGATGGCCAGTGATTGGCATCACTGGTGGACAATGATTGGCATCACCGGTGGGCATCATTAGTGGGCACTGGTAGGCATCGCTGATGGGGCTGCACTGGTAATCATTGCACTGATTATCAGTGCAGATCCCCCCCTGTGAGGAAAGCCACTTATTGGCTCTCCTCTCCTCCGTGTTCTTGCACTACCCTTGTGCATCCTTTTTCTATGATTTACACTGAATGTTACTACTCTAAGTTATCCCTTATTTCCATATCTGCAGTCAGATCTGTGTTATTTGTAATCAGTAGATCTAGCAGAGCATTTTTTCTAGTTGGGGCATACACCAATTTACACATGAAGTTGTCCAGCAAGACATTTAGGAAATGATGAGCCCTAAATGAGCGGGCAATTCTGTCTGCCCAGCCAATATCTGGATAAATGAAGTCCCCCAAGCTGTGATCTCTGTGAAAGGTAATAAATACACATGCGCATTACTTAACATGCACATAAAGAATACAGTATATCTGATGCTAAGTCCTCTAAGTTTTTTTTTGTGTGAAAAGAATGGAAAATAAGTAGCCATTTCCTCAATAACATAAAAGTGCTAACCATGGATGACCCACAGCTTTTTGTTTGAGATTCCATCTTTAGAAACTGTCAGCTTAGGTAACCTCGCTTATCTCTAATATCATCTATTTCCCAGGAGGCAATATATAACGACACCGACACAGATAATAAAAAAACACACAGTTCGATCATTCTTTTTAAATCCATTTTAAGGGGGTGTTCATGCTTTGTCAAGCAAACTAGCTCAGGTTTATCTGTAGGCAAATGAAAATAATGGTAAAACAGCTCAATTATCTTTTGTACCCTTAGCATGCTGCTCTCCTATTCTCTGCGGATACTGTTCATTTTGCATGGCTTCTCATGGCCTCTCTTGCATAGTCTCATGGGGGATCTCTTGTTCTTTAACCTAATAAATCGCAGTGAGAGTTTGCAGTAAGTGAGTCAGAATGCAAGACGACTATTCTCCTAGGTGACATATTACAGCACTTAGACTGCTAAGTGCACTAGCTTTGTTTTAATGAAAGCACGTCAAAAGGCATTTTTTTCATATTATACTGAAATGGAATGATTTATAAAAGGTGCTGCAGAAAGAAGGCAGGAAACTGTCATGTTTTTTTTCTCTCAGATGCATCCATTTATTCCCCGTTCTGTATGTTAAACGGCATAGTCTTGTGCAGGTGCTATGGGAGTAGGCTTCCCACCTGTCCGGGATGCAGTTGTCTAAGCTGAGAGTGTCTGTTGCACTCTCTTTCATGCTGCCCAAAGCCAGCACTAACAATTCCCCCTCTCCCCACACAGACGGGAGAGGAGAGGAGAGGAGAGAGGGCTTGATCTGCACCTCTTCCTCTTGGCTCTACCCCTCTGTGTCTGCCCACACTCCGTAGAAAAGGAAAGTGCGGGCTGGAAATTTGAAGTCCAGCAGCCTCAGATACATCTGGATGAGAGATGCTGACTGCCAAGGGGTGAGTGAGCTCACCATCCATCCCTGTCTGTGACTGAAGTCTCCCCCTTCTATCTCCTGCCTTTTAGTGAGTACACTAAGGTAAATCAGGGTTCTCAGAGCACCCCTTACTTTAGAGTTCCTCTTTACACCAGAAGCCACAGGTGTTTCTCCTTCAATCAGAGTCCTCTCTGTACAGCATAGTTCTCAGTGTTCCCTCTTAAATCAGGGTTCACAGAGTATCCCTTATGTTAGAGTCCCCAGTGTTCTCCCTTACATCAGAGTCTGCAGAGGCCCCCCTTACAGTGAAAGGGAACTCTGTGAGTTCAGATGTAAAATAGGAACTCTGGACTCTGATGCAAAGGGTGACTCTGGTTATTAACGTCATATGCTTATAAATTGTATTTAATAGCAAAATATATGCATAGTTTATAGCTTTTGGGTTTGACTTGAAGAAAAGGTGGCAACCCTATATGGGAGACACCAGTGGGAAACTCTAATACAAAGACAGTTAAGGCAAATTTAATGCCAGGCCTCCCAGTATACATGAGCAGATCCTTGTGGGAAATGTATGATCAAAGTTTTACAAGCCTTTAAGTTGCTGGTGTTTTTCATTATTCACCTGCTTGCTGTAAGTCAACTGTAAATCTAATGTTTCCTTACTGAACAGCTGCTGTCACGGGAATTACACCCACTAGTTTCTCACACTTCCCAACAGACTGTTAAGCTGATCTATAGAAATGTTTTGTGATCACACGCACAACGTGTCATAGCCCTGTGTGCTATAGACCATGAAAATAACCATTAACATAATTGCTTTTTAAAAGGTAGATATATAGCACCCTGGATACTTTTTTATTTATTTTTAACAGGGAATTATATAATAAATAAAATAATTAAATTGTGCATCTGCATATCACACCTTAAAAGGGATGTTTTTAAAGGTCATGCTGCCTAAGAGCATGCAAATCATCTAAGGGCTCCACTTGTACTGTGGCCCACCGTTTTCCATAGTTATTGCTAGGAAAACTAAAAGCAGAATGTGTTTGAAAGCAACAGATTGGTTCAGCTCCAACCATATCATTAAGTTTGCGGATGACACAACTGTGGTAGGTCTCATCAGCAACAATGATGAAACACTCTACAGAGAGGAAGTGGAACAACTGGTTAAATGGTGTAGTACAAGCAACCTGTTCCTTAATGTAAGCAAAACAAAGGAGGTGTTGATCACTCCCCACTGACCATCGACAGCTTGACTGTGGAGAGAGTAAGCAGTATTAAATTCCTGGGAGTTCACATCTCAGAGGATCTTACCTGGACAACCAACATCACGTCACTAACCAAGAAGGCACAACAGCGCCTATATTTTCTCCTCCGCCTTAAAAAAGCCAGTATCCCCCCACCCATCCTTACTACATTTTATAGGGGAGTCATTGAAAGCGTGCTGACCAGCTGCATCATTGTCTGGCATGGGAACTGCAGTTCTGCTGACCGTAAGACCCTGCAGCGGCTAGTGAAGATGGCTGAAAAAATTATTGGTGTCTCTCTCCCCTCCATCCTTGACATTTTCCATACACGATGCTCCAGAAAAGCTACCAGTATCGTGAGGGATCCTACTCATCCCTCCCACAGTCTCTTTCAGCTCTTGCCATCAGGTAGAAGGTACCGGAGTATCAAAACCAGGACTGTCAGACTGTTCAACAGTTTTTCCCCCAGGCTGTGAGATCCTTCAACTCCAATCCTCTTTGAAACCTCTTCTATTCCTATATATTGTGATCAGGAACGTCTCACGTCCCCTCCTATTTACTCTTGAATATGCCCTAGACATTTGTATAAACACTTGCTGCTACAAAGACTTTTGGAAACATATAGTATATGTACAGTTACGTAGTTACCAGAATATTACGTTGTTATTATGTATATGTGTATACTTATGGTATGTTATACATTCATGATTTATTCGTTATGAATTTCTATGTACATGTCAATAAATATCATCACAATTTATTCCATTTGGTTGTAGCCAATACCTCATTTAAAGTCCCAACCCTTCTTTTTGCAACAATAGATTGAGGCAAGTACACTTTATATGAGGATATGCTTTGTTCATTTATCATTTCAGAGGTTTACAACCACTTTAAGGAAACCCGTACAGAGTGAAATATGTAGACTGCCCTTCTTGGCCCATACTTCTGACACTGCTGCTTGCCTGGCTGATATCTTGATTCAGTGGTTATACTACTTTTTGAGCTTCTGACCCAAAACAAGGTTTTTAGTGTTAAAACTAGAGAACCAGGCATTTTCCAATGGATATCAATAATGGCAGCCGACATACACCTCTCAGTAAAGGATTTATTTAAAAAAAGAGCTCCAGGGAAAACACTAAATTATGTAAAAGAGAAAGAAATAATTGCAGTTCTTTTTGGTATGATAATATCAGATGTTGGTCTTTGAGGATATTCACATTGTTGCTGCAATGCATTCATTATTGCTTTTTTTTTTTTTTGCTCCTTATAGTTTGTCGCAGTAAAGAAGCCCATTAATTATAATTTACCTGTGGGTTAACTGTGAATAAAGCCTTTCGTATAGTTATACATCTCCTGTGTAGTAAGAAGCAGATGTGAAATGTAGATAACAAAGCATTTTATTAAAAATGTAATTTGATCAGAGACCAGTTACCACCCTTATTCTAATTCAGGTTATAAAATAATTCAAGTGTCTAAGTATATGGAGGTATCTAGTGCACAGCTTCCCCCTATATGCAGTTATTTAGTAGCTGTCAGCATAAAGAGATGAGTTAGCATAGCGTGACTGTGATGGATTGATATGAAGTGAACAGGTTGCAGATTTTGGCATCAATCACAAAATGTCTTAACACAGCTGGCACATATCATTTCATTCTCCCTGTAATGAAGCTACAATTTGAATATATAGTTGTTTTCTTACCTCAGAAACTTTGTGACATTATTTATATTCTCTAATTTTATATAAAAAAAAATGTAAGTAAACTTATGCTTTGTTATGCTCCTTGCCAGCTGCACAGACTCCATTCCACCTAAAGTGAACTTTGCACCTAAAATGCAAGGTCCACTTTTTAAATGCACCCCCTTACTGAGTACCCATAAAAAAACACCTGTAGGGGAACATACACTTAGGCAGGCCATACATGGGTCTAATTTCAAAAGAATTTTCTTTTGAAAATCTTATCTAAGAATTTTCATTCGTATTTCGCACCATTAGTGGGCTGCAGCCGATTTTCTTGCAGCCATCAAATTTGAGTAATCGGACATGTTGGAACTTTTTTGAAAAACTAACGATTTTATAATCAATGATGGGAAATCGGAATGTAATCTGAAAAAAAATGTGCATGTGCAAGAAAATAAGATTTCCCGGAAAGAAAAGAATATTCCCAGCCACGAAAATTATTTTCTGTAGCAACATGAGGTGAAATTGAAGGCTTGCTTGACCAAATTTTGAAATCAATGGTGGCACCATCGGATTTACAAAACGCACAAGTTTTCTGATTTTCAAAAGAAAATTCTTTCGAAAATCGACCCATGTATGGCCAGCCTTACCTTTCCTGTGGCTGCCACCCATGGCACCTACGAGAGTATAGTGTTCTCTCCCTTCTAGAAAAATATGGGGGATGTAAAGCACTCCAAATGATGCTGAGAAGACAGGGGGACAGGGTCATATTTAAAAAAGGTAATCTTGTATGAAATGCAAGGTCCAATTTAACTCCTCCAAAGCCACATTTAGCCACTGGCAGCCAAACAAGACAGTCAATGTAAGGAACATTCTTTCCACTGACCACCAAACTAATGCACTGTGAGATGTAGGTATAATAATTATTAACAAGGGCTACCTGAGCCCAGCAAGTTATTTCAAGGGTTTCTCCATGTTAAAATTGGTTGAGAAAGGCTTAATACACACGGTTGGAAATTCCGACGTAAAATGTCGAATCGGACCATGTTGTGGGCTCCATCTGACTTTTTCCGTCTGAATTTCGGATCCTGCTCTCAAATTTTCCGACAACAAAATCCGATCAGACTTTTTCCGATCGTGTGTAGAGAATTCCGACGGACAATGTGCCGCGCATGCTCAGATCAAATTGCGAGACCAAAGCTATTGGCTACTAGCCTCTACGTAGTTTCGTCGTACACAACGTTCAGAATGATCAGATTTTTCCGACAACTTTGTCTGACCGTGTGTATGCAACACCAGTGTCGGACAAAATCCGTCTGAAAAAATCTGAATTTCCGACCGTGTGTACGGGGGCTTACTTAGGACAATCACAAAGCACCTGAGCTACAATGTCACATGGAGTGAGTCCCCATACTTTGCCTTGCCAAACATTCTAGGTGTTTTACTGCCTCCCAGGAGCTAAGCAGAGTAATGAGGAAGTGAAATAAAGGTAAATAAATACATGTTTCTGGGATAGGCGGGCATTGAAGAAAATCTGTTGCTTTGCCTTTTGCAGAGTTTTTTTTTTAAGTTAGATTTTATTGCGTACTTTAGCAAGGCAGTAAATCTTACAGAAGAGACAAAGTAATAACATAAAAATAGAGGTACATCCACTATCCCAGCAGTTGTAGAACAGAATGGATCACAGCACATTTCAAGTTCCAAACAATAAAATTAAGATAAGACATACCCAACATGCAATAAAAGGTAGCATTCAGAGTAATAGCGTTTACCTAGTGGTGAGAATCCCCTTAATAAATCAACTCAGCAAAAAGGTATGCTCAAAGATAATGAAATTATACTATCTTTGAGCAAGGACTCGCTTTTATGTCTTTCTTAAGACAGGGCTTAGAATAAAAGAAAAAATTAGGAACGAAAAATCAAGAGTAAATAGAGAGCGCTTCCATGGTCTCCCTCTGTATATCGCTCTCTGACACGTGTCAAGTAGCATGGCCTATGGTATAGGCATAAAAACTTATAAATAGAGAAAGACTAATAGAGTGCCAGAAAGAAAAGAAAAAAGGAGGGGACAAGAAGGGGGAGGGGGAAATGGGGGGTAGTATGAGGAAAGGGAAGTAACAATAATGATGCATAATACAACAGACCCCTGAGGTCAAGCCACCACACCACAGCCCACTTTTTCCACTCTATTTCCCCAGTGAGAACCCACTTAATCTAAGAAAGCAAAGAGGACACATAGGTGTTGTAGTCACTGGAATATTAGAAATCGTGGCACTAAAGCCCAGTTTTGTTTTGAAAGGTTTTTTTACTTTCAATAGAAAATGGGACTTGTAATCTTATGCGGACCTGCACAAATTTAGAACCTTGCCGATCAGATGTTTTCATAGTCTATAAAGCAGCTCTGAAGTATGAAGCTGTTTTAGAATTGAGTGCTGCATGAAAATTTTCACAAACCCCTAAAAAAGGACAAGCTTCGGAGCAGGTCCAAGGGCTAGATCAACCTATAGACAATGGTCGTGCTGAAAAGGTTATGAATTGCAGACCGTCAGCTCGTCAGCAAAAGAGATAATTCTTTTTCAAATTAGAAAATCCATTTTAAGCTTCACATGCAACCAATATTTTTTTAGGCCCATCATCAATACACAATGAACTGTAAACTAATTTTGTATTTTGAAGCAAATTAGACGCATACATTTGTACCCTAAAGTAAACGTTAGACGTTTATAACTAAAGTATTTAAAGTCCCTAAATCACATATGTCAAACACAAGGCCCGCGGGCCAAATCTGGCCCACCAGGCCATTTCATATGGCCCTCACACCTCTCCTGCAACTGCGGCACTCCCCTCATCTTCAACTCTACCGTGTCTCAAGCAGTCAGCAGCAGATAGGAGGACAAAACTCCCCCGCTAGATCCTGTGCATCTCCATGCAGCTGCAGAGAGGCTTCTCTCTGGCAGCCCTACTGTCTCAGCAAAGGTGGACAGAACTCCTCCTACAGATCCTGTGCAGCCGCATCACCCCCTTGTCTCCACCTTCCCTTTGGCTCAGCATTTAGTAGACTCTGGCAGGGGACTCCAGACCTTCTCTGGTCCTCCTTCATACACTACACTTTTTGCTTCCCATCTCCACTCCCAGCTTTTTCCCACCAGTAGCAGAAGGAAAGGGGAGTGCACTGTGATGTAAGGGAGGGTGGGGGACTCTTGACTTCTGATGGTGAAGGGCTCTTGACTTCTGATGTTAATGGGGGTGGGGGCATGCTCTCGAAATCTAGTCTTACAGATACAACTGGCCCCTTGAGGGCAACCATAATGCTGATGAGGCTATTAAATTGAGTTTGACACCCCTGCTCTAAATGAATGACATTTCATTTCTAAAGTCCCATTTATCCTAATGCCGCATACACACGATCGAAATTCCGCCAGCAAAAGTCCGATGTGAGCTTTTGGTCGGAAAATGCCACCATGTGTATGCTCCATCGGACTTTTGCTGGCAGAATTCCCGCCAGCAAAAGATTGAGAGCAGGTTCTCTATTTTTCGGTCGGAAAAAGTTCCGAACGGAAATTCCCATATAGCAATTCCGACACGCAAAATTCCTACGCATGCTCGGAAACAATTTGACGCATGCTCGGAAACATTGAACAACATTTTATCGGCTTGTCGTAGTGTTGTACGTCACTGCGTTCTTGACGGCCGAAAGTTCAGCAACTTTTTGTGTGACCGTGTGTATGCAAGCCGAGCTTGAGCGGAATTCCGTCGGAAAAACCATCCAAGATTTTTCCGATCGAAATTCCACTCGTGTGTATGGGGCATTACATTAAAAAAGATACTGTTTTTTTAATTTTTTTGTTCCTTTGTTGTATTTCACTGCTGTTGGTCTTCTATCGAAATGCACTCACTCCATCGTTGGCTACATGTCATAACTCAGGACCAGCTTCCTGATGGTGGCAACAGCGCTTTCACTTTTGAAATTACATTAACATGTTACAACGTATATAACATTTTATTGCTATGGGTTTTGATTTACTTTGACAAAGTAAGCCTAGGCCCTAGCCTAAAGTGGCATTTTAGATATTTCTGATGACGAAGAGTGAATATATGGCGGCCAGTCGTCTTAGCGTTTGTAAGTGGCAAAAAGAACACCTTCTCCTTTGCGAATATTTTGTTGCCCGCGTGAGACATCTTTGGTTAATTTAATGGCCAATTCAAGTCTATAGTGTACTGTATGTCAGATTGTATACTACTTGAAATATTATGGAATAAGCTCTTCTAGACGATGACTTCATTCATTTTATTTATTCTGTCTATCTCGAGTCATGTGCGTGGTTGCTGTGATAGATTGTACTCCACAGTCAGTGCTGCATGAGACATCTGTCATGTTCCAGGCAGCCTCCAGCAAACTGACCCTCATGTTCGTGTGTGTGTTTTCATTAGAATTTCAAAAGACGTTCCTCTGCAGATTGCTTTATATTTAGTGTAGTGATTACTGGAGCACTGAACACACTTACAATTCACTGCTGCTCATATTTAGCATTATGTAAAATTTGAGGAGCTGTTTTATTCTAATACTTATAACTGAAGAAGACAAGGGGTGACTAGGTCAGGTAACGCAGGTGCTGAATCTGCGTGTAGTAGACCTATGACCCACAAGAAATGGGGAAAGGGGGAATTGGACTATATCGGTACTATTAAGTAATATAAAACAGGGACTGGAGTATGAAGTTAATAGACAAAGCAATAAATTTTAATAGACAAAACACATTACATGATCGATACTAAAACAATATTAGATCGCATAAAAACAAACAAGCACATTGATCCCTCCTGTACATTTATCAAACTTGACTAAAGAATGCAGGCCCGGGCCCGTAAGCTTGACGTCTGTTTGAGCGTAGGGAGGAGATGTCTCGACCGGTTTCGCAGCATAGGCTGCTTCTTCAGGAGATAGCTCTAAAATAGATATCATTGTTCAACATGTGATATATAACAGCATTGGTACATGGAGATTACAATATGAAGAAAGAGGATGCGTCCACTCACCAGTGCATATGGAGAGGAGTGTCCAGCGAGCCCAGAAATGCCTTACCCGGCAGATATGGGGGCCTGAGTACATGGACTAGACAATGACAATGAAAGAGGAGGTATAGTATAAGTATAATGGTTGGCACGTTAAGCATCACCACCCGTGAAGGAAAGGAGGAGAAAGTGTGGGGCCAAGGGCACCATAGGGGGGCAGGAAAGGGGGGGGGGGGGGGTAGGGGTGGGTTGGGGTGTGGGTGGAATGAGTTGGGGTGTGAGGGGGGGGGGGGGGGGGGGGGAAGGGAAACGGGGGGGGGGAGGGGGGGGAGAGTGTGGAAGAAGGGGGGGGGGAAACGGGGGAGGGAAAGCGGGGGAGGGAGGGTTTGTGGGTTGGGCAAACATGGGGAGGAAAAAGGGGGGGGAAGGGGGAAGGGAGGGAGGGGGGGGGGGAACGGGAAGGGGAAGGGGTACCGTGTGGAGAAGGAGAAGTGTGAGGGGTGGGGAGGAATAGGAGAGGGGGGGAAGGGAAAAAGGATTGGCGGGCCCGCACGGGGAAGGTGATGGGGGGGGGGGAAGGGGAAGAGGGGAATGGGAGTGGGGTGGGCAAGAAGAAGGAACCAGGGGAGGGGGAGAGAGAAGGGGAGGGGGGGGGAAGGGGGGGAAAGGGGGGAAAAGGGGAGGGGGGACGAGGAAAGGAGGGGTGGGGTAGGGGTGTGCAGGAAAGAGGGTTGTGCAATTCATGCCAAGGGCTAGTGATGGGATTGAAAGGTCACTTACAAAAGGTATATATGTCAATGTCAAGCTAGGACAGCGGAACGTGGGGAATCTCAGCTGGTTATAGTAGTTGTTAAATGCATGGGGTCAATTGGAATACGAAGCCATTGAAGGGTTGCAATGTCCAGCATTTACAGTCTAGACCAAAGGAATAATAAGGTAATCCCACTCATTAGAAGTAGAGGTTAAGTAATCAAATGTGGTAAATTTAATGTGTATGTGTATGCAAGCCGAGCTTGAGCGGAATTCCGTCGGAAAAACCATCCAAGATTTTTCCAATGGAAATTCCACTCGTGTGTATGGGGCATTACATTAAAAAAGATACTGTTTTTTTAAATTTTTTTGTTCCTTTGTTGTATTTCACTGCTGTTAGTCTCCTATCGAAAAAAAATGCACTCACTCCATCGTTGGCTACATGTCATAACTCAGGACCAGCTTCCTGATGGTGGCAACAGTGCTTTCACTTTTGAAATTACATTAACATGTTACAACGTATATAACATTTTATTGCTATGGGTTTTGATTTACTTTGACAAAGTAAGCCTAGGCCCTAGCCTAAAGTGGCATTTTAGATATTTCTGATGACGAAGAGTGAATATATGGCGGCCAGTCGTCTTAGCGTTTGTAAGTGGCAAAAAGAACACCTTCCCCTTTGAGAATATTTTGTTGCCCGCGTGAGACATCTTTGGTTAATTTAATGGCCAATTCAAGTCTATAGTGTACTGTATGTCAGATTGTATACTACTTGAAATATTATGGAATAAGCTCTTCTAGACGATGACTTCATTTATTTTATTTATTCTGTCTATCTCGAGTCATGTGCGTGGTTGCTGTGATAGATTGTACTCCACAGTCAGTGCTGCATGAGACATCTGTCATGTTCCAGGCAGCCTCCAGCAAACTGACCCTCATGTTCGTGTGTGTGTTTTCATTAGAATTTCAAAAGACGTTCCTCTGCAGATTTCTTTATATTTAGTGTAGTGATTACTGGAGCACTGAACACACTTACAATTCACTGCTGCTCATATTTAGCATTATGTAAAATTTGAGGAGCTGTTTTATTCTAATACTTATAACTGATGACATAAATGCAGTCAGCAGGTTTGCATTTAAACTGATATTTTGGAATATTACATAAAGTTATTAGTTATTATTATGCCGCGTACACACGAAGGGACTATCCCGCGGGATTGTCCGCTGGACTTAGGTCCGCCGGGAAAAGTCCGTACGTGTGTACGCGGCATTAGTCTCTATTATCTTCCATGGTACCATGCAAGGTACCGTATTTTTTGCTCCTTAAGTCACAACTGACCATAAGATTCACCTAGGTTTTAGAGGTTCAAAACAAGAAAAACAAATATTCTGAACCAAATGGTGTACTAAAATATTTTCCAGTGCCCATGAAATGCAGAGTGACCATTGCCATAGAAAATGCAGAGTGACCATTGCCATAGAAATGTAGAGCGACCATCGCCTTACCTGATGTTATCTCATCGGCCTGCCTATTCCTCCTGGCCTCTTCTAAATTTTAAGTAAAATCCAATGCAATATGGCAACCTGGAGGCATTCTGTACACAGTTGATGTACAGAATGCCTCCAAAAACATACACTATATTACCAAAAGTATTGGGGCACCTGCCTTTACACACACATGAACTTTAATGACATCCCAGTCTTAGTCTGTAGGGTTCAATATTGAGTTGGCCCACCCTTTGCAGCTATAACAGCTTCAACTCTTCTGGGAAGGCCGTCCACAAGGTTTAGGAGTGTGTCTATGGGAATGTTTGATCATTCTTCCAGAAGAGCATTTGTGAGGTCAGCCACTGATGTTGGACAAGAAGGCCTGGCATTGCATTTGGTCTGATCTATATAGTTGTATCTAAAATTCACTTTTTATCTTTCAAAATATTTTCCCAGTGCTAAACCTTTCATCCAATTTCTAAATTGCTGCATTTGTAAATTTAAAAAAAAAAAGCCAATATAAAGGAATAGTAGTGGTAAAAAAAGTCCTTGTGGATTTAATTGACCTTTTTTTGGTTAATTCTCCTTTAAGGGGTGTGTCAGGGGGCGTGTCCTATGACTACATACGTTTGCAAGTAGGTGTCCCTCATTCCCATCTCAAAATGTTGGGAGGTATGATATTGTAAAGGGTAAAGAAAAACAACACACATCCAAGCATTTTAAATAGACAGTTTTTTTTTTTTACCAAAAATATGTAGACAGTAGTGAGTTGTACCCTACCTAGGTGCTTGCTTAGGCCAGTGAGGGGAAATATTCTTTAGACTGGGTTCTAGTAGTTAAATAGCATGTATTATATTTCTGTGCTGCACGCCCCTTTTCATGTTTCATGTTTTTTTTTCATCTGTACTTTTATAATGGATCTTGCTGAGAGAAATATCAAAATTGGCAAAAATAGATTTTTAAGGGGGCTGTAGGCAATGCAATTGTAGCAGCACTGTTTTGTATTACAGGGACTGTAAGGCCCCTTTCACACTGGGGCGGGAGCTGCGGTGACGGTAAAGCAGCGCTATATTTAGCGCTGCTTTACCGTCGTTTTGCCCGCGGGATTCGGCCACTCGCGGTGCGGTTTTACCCCCTCCGCAAGCGGCCGAAAAAGGGTTAAAATCCCCCGCAGAGCGCCGCCGTAGCTGCGCTTTGCGGCGGTATTGCCGCGGTATTACCGCGGTGTCCCATTAAATTTAATGGGAAGGAGCGGTATAGGAGCGGTGAATACATCGCTCCTATCCCGCTCCAAAGTGAGTGGAGTGAATGGGGCCGTTTTTGTCAGGCGGTGTACAGGTGCTATTTTTAGCGCTGTACCCCCTTCCTCATTTCCTGTTCCTTTGCATGTTTGTCACACTTAAGTGTTTCGGAACATCAAACCAATTTAAACAATAGTCAAGGACAACACAAGTAAACACAAAATGCAATTTGTAAATGAAGGTGTTTATTATTAAAGGTGAAAAAAAATCCAAACCATCATGGCCCTGTGTGAAAGGGGCCTAATAGCAATGATCTCTGAAGGTTATATATAAGGTGTGTCCATTCGATGACTCCCCAGTCAATTCCAACAACTTCTGTGGAATGTTTGCAGTCTCTGATCATCACTTGTAGCCATAGGTGTGCACAGCCTATTGCATTAGGGTGTGCACCCCAAAGCTCAAACACATATGCATGTGCATGCATGTGTAAATATACAGATTGTGTAAGTAGGGCAGTGGACAGTGTCAGTTTTTGTTATTTATTTTTTTATTATTTTTTACAATTATATCATAGCTCCCAACTGTCCCTGATTTCAAGGGACTGTCCCTGATTTGGAGCAATGTCCCTCTGTCCCTCATTCCTCCTCATTTGTCCCCCTTATTTTGATCTGATCTATATAGTTGAATATAAAATGCACTTTTTATCTATCAAAAAGTGTTTCCCAGCGCTAAACCTTTCATCTGATTTCTAAATTGCTGCATTTGTAAATTCCAGATGCCAATGGTAATGGTAAAAAAAGCACTTGTGTGTTTAACCAATCTTGTTTTTTTGTACAATTCTCCTTTAAGGGGGCGTGGCAGGGGGGTGTCCTATGCCTGCATACTTTTGCTGATAGGTGTCCCTCATTCCCATCTCAAAAAGTTGGGAGGTATGTTATATATATTTATTTTTTTACAGTTTTTTTTAAAGAGCCCTGTTAGGAAGCTTTGATGAAATATCAGAGGTCTAATCAGGGGAAATCTGCACCACACAGAGTGATTAGGGTATGCCCTGGCACATCCTGTGTATGCTTGTAGCATACCCGCAGTCCCTCACCATTTACTCTTGGATGTCTGCAATGTATGACAGCATTCTGTAGCATTGCATTCATTGCAATCAATGATATCTGTTGTCCTTTGGTGATGTCAGTGGTCGTACCCAAGGCACCCTGCATCAACAAAGTTTACCACCACTGATCTAACTGGTTATATAATGGTACCAGGGGCGGACTGCCAACTCATGGGGCCCCCGGGCAATAGGAGATTATGGGGCCCCCAGGCAATCAGAGATTATGGGGCCAGACAGTATACACACACTCAATATACAATCACACAGTATACACATACATGTACACACAGTATACACAGACATGTTTCTATTGGCTGAGAAGGTACTGGAGAGGTGGGTCAGCTATAATCTCGGGATTTTTAGACCAAAAGGATGTCGGTAAGGGACATTTCAGAAACAGATGTAAAAAAAAAACACAGATTTTTACATACTGTCCCTAGTTTTACTTAGGCTGGCAACCCTGATGGGGCCCCCTAGTGGCCCGGGGCCCTCGGGCAGTGCCCGAGTGGTCGAAGGGGCAGTCCGCCCCTGAATGGTACATTTTCCTCCATGACAGTGCCATACACAAACTAAGTAGGCAATGTGTGCCTGGAAATTATTGAAAAGGTAGCTGATAGCATCATCTGACAGCTTGCCTTCTCATCTGCTCAGTATGACCGCATCTTCAGAGCGCTGGCCTAGCTCACATAATAGCTGCTGTTGTTTTTATCTACTGTATGTAGTATTATGCTGCGTGGTTATTTAATGAGAAGCTCCACTTTTGTTGAGAAAAAAACATTCCCCTCTGGGTGATCGATGTATATTGCAGGAACTTTAACAAACCTTGTTGCAGATTCCTACCTTTTGTTATTCTGAAGAACTACAGTGCTTTGAAAAAGTATTTATACCCCTTGACATTTTCCACATTTTGTCATTTTACAACCATAAACCTAAACGTATTTTATTGGAATTTTATGTGATAGACCAACACAAAGTGGCACATAATTGGGAAGTGGAGGGAAAATGATAAATGGTTTTCAAATTTTTTTACAAATACATATCTGAAAAGTGTGGCGTGCATTTGTATTCAGCCTCCTTTATTCTGATACCTCTAACTAAAATCTTGTGCAACCAATTGCCTTCAGAAGTCACCTAATTAGTAAATAGAGTCCACCTGTGTGTAACTTAAACGTAGTATAAATACAGCTGTTCTGTGAAGCCCTCAGAGGTGAACAAACAGCATCATGAAGACCAAGGAACACACCAGACTGGTCAGGGATAAAGTCGTGGAGAAGTTTAAAGCAGGGTTAGGTTATAAAAAAATATCCCAAGCATTGAACATTTCACAGAGCACTGTTCAATCCATCATCTGAAAATGCAAAGAGTATGGCACAATTGCAAACCTACCAAGACATGGCCCTCCACCTAAACTGATAAGGAGAGCATTATTCAGAGAAGCAGCCGAGAGGCCCATGGTAACTCTGGAGGAGCTGCAGAGATCCACAGCTCAGGTGGGAGAATCTGTCCACAGGACAACTATTAGTCATGCACTCCACAAATCTGGCATTTATGGAAGAGTGGCAAGAAAAAAGCCATTGTTGTAACAAAGCCATATGAAGTCCCGTTTGCAGTTTGCCAGAAGCCATGTGGGGGAAACAGCAAACATGTGGAAGAAGGTGCTCTGGTCAGATGAGACCAAAAATGAACTTTTTGGTCTAAAAGCAAAATGCTATGTGTGGCGGAAAACTAACACTGCACATCACGCTGAAAACACCATCCCCACTGTGAAACATGGTGGTGGCAGCATCATGTTGTGGGGATGCTTTTTTTCAGCAGGGCCAGGGAAGCTGGTCAGAGTTGATGGAAGATGGATGAAGCCAAATACAGGGCAATCTTAGAAGAAAAAGTGTAAGAGTCTGCAAAATACTTGAGATTAGGGCGGAGGTTCACCTTCCAGCAGGACAACGACCCGAAACATACAGCCAGAGCTACAATGGAATGGATTAGATCAAAGAATATTCATGTGTTAGAATGGCTCACTCAAAAGTCCAGACCTAAATCCAATTGAGAATCTGTGGCAAGACTTCAAAATTGCTGTTCACAGACGCTCTCCATCCAATCTGACAGAGCTGCAATTGCAGTGAAAGGGAGTTCTACAAAGTATTGACTCAGGGGGGTTGAATACAAATGCACGCCACACTTTTCAGATATTTATTTGTAAAAAAAATTGAAAACCATTCATAATTTTCCTTCCACTTAACAATAATGTGCCTCTTTGTGTTGGTCTATCACATAAAATTCCAATAAAATCCATTTACGTTTTTTGGTTGTAACATGACAAAATGTGGAAAAGTTCAAGGGGTACGAATACTTTTTCAAGGCACTGTAGCTGTTTGTTTGTCTGTGCTCATGTTCAAGTGGATGCGAATGGGTGTGATTTTATAATTATCAATAATGCCCAAAATCTGATTTGTATCTTAGTACAGACTTCTGGGAAAATCAGTAAGTCAATAACACAAGCAGGAAATAACATATCGGGGGGGGGGGGGCTTGGAGCTGGGGGCGTTCTGTACATCCTCTGAATACAGAACGCCTCCAGGTTGCATTGCAATTTACAGAAAATGACAGTGCTGCAGATTGAAATGGAAGGTAATTTATAATAACATTGAATTACAATATGACTTGTGTAGCAATTGTATATGTAATATTATTTATTTATTTTTCCCATGAAAGTGGAGTTACCTTTTAAAGCTTGCACTCAGTAGTGGCACTTTTTGTTCTGAGCTGCCTATGGCCTATGTATTTGCCTATGCAAATTATTTTCATGCTGGGATCTTGCTAAAGATATGATAAAGTGCTGCAATCTAGCAATGAATGTTGCAGTCTGAATTTAGTAATGTATACTAACATGTTAGGCAGAATTAAACTGCATACAGAAGTAATAAACATAAAGCAGTTCTAGTAAGGTAACTACAGTATGTTTTCAGGTTAAGGGCTTGTATGGTTAACAATGTGAAAATGTAACACTTCCAGGTATTTACCACCTCTCTAATGGATCTCAATACTCTTCATTGCAATGTCTTCATTTGCTTTTTTCCCCCAAAAGGACAATACTATATTTACTCAGGCATTATTATGGGTCAGTATCTACTTCCTGTCCCAGAGATTCAGTGATGTAAATCAGGATGAATGTGAATTCCTGGCTTTTTTTCCAAACATTTGATGTAGATCAGTCCCCAATGAAGTCTCTTTCACCTCATGGCTTGCTCATGGTGTTGCAGTCTGATTGAAGACGGCCTAGGCTACAAGAAGATTAGCAAGAAACTGAAACTGAAACTGAGCTGCAAAACGGTGGCCAAGACCATACAGCAGTTAAACAGGACAGGTTCCACTCAGAACAGGCCTTGCCATGCTCGACCAAAGAAGTTGAGTGCACATGCTCAGCATCATATCCAGAGGTTGTCTTTGGGAAATAGATGTACGAATGCTGCCAGCATTGCTGCAGAGGTTGAAGGGGTGGGTGGGGGGTCAGCCTGTCAGTACTCAGACCATACGTCGCACACTGCATCATATTGGTCTGCATGGCTTTCGTCCCAGAAGAAAGCCTCTTCTAAAGATGATGGACGATAAAACCCACAAACAGTTTGCTGAAGAAAAAAAGATTAAGGACATGGATTACTGGAACCATGTCCTGTGGTCTGATAAGACCAAGATAAACTTGGTTCAGATGGAGTCAAGCGTGTGTGGCAGCAACCAGGTGAGGAGTACAAAGACAAGTGTGTCTTTCCTACAGTCAAGCATGGTGATGGAAGTGTCATGGTCTGGGACTGCATGATTGATGCCAGCACTGGGGAGCTACAGTTCATTGAGGGAACCATGAATGCCAACATGTACTGTGACATAATAAAGCCGAGCATGATCCCTCCCTTTGGAGACTGGGCTGCGGGGCAGGATTCCAATATGATAACGACCCCAAACACACCTCCAAGACGACCACTGCCTTGCTAATGTAGCTGAGGGTAAAGGTGATGGATTGGCCAAGCATGTCTCCAGACCTAAACCCTATTGAGCATCTGTGGGGCATCCTCAAACGGAAGGTGGAGGAGCGCAAGGTCTCTAACATCCACCAGCTCCATGATGTCGTCATGGAGGAGTGGAAGAGGACTCCGGTGGCAACCTGTGAAGCTCTGGTGCACTCCATGCCCAAGAGGGTTAAGGCAGTGCTGGAAAATAATGGTGGCCACACAAAATATTGACACTTTGGGCCCAATTTGGACATTTTCACTTAGGGGTGTACTCACTTTTGTTGCCAGCAGTTTAGACATTAATGGCTGTGTGTTGAGTTATTTTGAGGGGACAGTAAATTTACTCTGTTATACAAGCTGTACACTCACTACTTTACATTGTAACAAAGTGTAATTTCTTCAGTGTTGTCACATGAAAAAATATAATAAAAGATTTACAAAAATGTGAGGGGTGTACTCACTTTTGTGAGATACTGTATGTACAGTAGATCCAGCACTAAAGCAATGAAAACTATATACATAATGAATATAAAATAACAAGCTAATACGCATATGTTTATTATACAAAGTGGGGTATGCCTGTACTTCTCTTGATGGACAAGAAAGCTACATGAGACGATCTGCATGTATCATTTATATGGCTTATCTGCTGTACTGTACCATATTTCATTTTATTCTAAATAAAACTCTTATTGAATTAAAAAAATAAAAAGGTCAAAATAGATAAACTTACATGCAATAGCCACAATATTTCACTATATTTTATTATGAGCTGTTTCTTTCCTGCCAATTATATGAACAAAACGTAATTTCTGTAACTCATTTGTCTGGCTGGAGTCCATTGTTGTATTGCCATCAAGGGAACAGATGTTAGCGGCACTGAACAAATGTCCCTATTTGCAAATCTGTCTCTTGACTTTAATATGTGTTTACATTTTAATTATTTCCAAAAACAATCCAATAAAATAAATCTGCAAAATTCAGCACAGAACATGAGTGATACAGATCAGAATGATTTGAATAAATGTACTATTTCCATATGCATAGAAGCATAAGTGTTTGCAGTTACTTTACTGTTTTATGTGACAAGTGTCAACAGTAACATTCAATAATTGTTGGTTTAAAATGTGTAAAATGAGAATCTGACTTTTGATCTATACTATTAAAGCATTTGATGACACTGAAGTATGCATGATTTACTACATGAATTAATACATATGCTTAGATAATCCTGCTATATATATTTGAAGGAAAACAAATGAATTATAAAATTGATATATAGTATTATAAAAATAAGCCTTATAGCCAAACTAAAAAAAACAAAAAAAAAACATTCTGGCTCTTTAATGCAGAAAAGATGTATAATGTTTTTTTCTTCAATAAACTAAATGTACCTGTCTGTCTGTAGTCCTCTGCAGAATGTACTCTGAGCTGCGCTTGCATAGCTTAGTTTACATTTTTAGCAGGATGCCAGTGGGCCGGCATACATGACTCCCTTGCCAGCCAATCAATATTGAAAAGAAGTCAGGAAGAATATGCTGAATATGTGAAAGAAGTCAGGAAGAATATGCTGGTACAGAGCCTCACTGGCATCAGACCATTGCCAGAGACCGTTGCAAGTGGAGCAGAGGTATATTTTTCTACTTTTAGCTTCACTTTAAGGCCTCATGCACAATGGACGTTTTTTTCTGCTGCTCATAGGTTTGGCATTTTTTTTTATCTGCCTTTAAATTCCCCTGCATGTTAGCTTATGTGTCCATGCACACATAGGCGTTTGGAGAAATTTAGAGGCAGGGAAAAAAAAACCACAGCCAATATGTCCAGAAGTAGCAGAGTTTTGGCAGACAAAAATGCTTGATGTGCCTAAGCCCTAGATGTGTTTAGCGCTTGAGCATTAATTAATTTCAATGGCCAGAGTAAATTATTATTCTGGTCAATGAAATTAATTAAGGCCCAAGTGCTTTCCGTGCCTAAATGCGTTACAAGTGTTTACAAGCTATGAGTGTTTTTTCTGCTAAACTCTGCTTCCAAGAGGAAAGGAGTCTAGGTGAGTTATTATTATTATTATTATTATGCAGGATTTATATAGTGCCAACAGTTTGCGCAACGCTTTACAATATAAAGGGAGACAATACAGCAAAAATACAAGAAGGTTAGGTGGGCCCTGCACCTGCAAGCTTACAACCTATTAGCTGGTGAAACAAAGGGTAGTAACTGTGAGGGATGAACTGATGAGGGAAGTAGAAGGGATTGCCTAAAAGTGGACAGAGTAGGAGATAACCAGACAGCTTGTGGTAGTAAGTTCCAGAGTATGAGAGAGGCACTGGAGAAGTCCTGGATACAAGTATGGGAGGAGGAGACAAGGGAGCTAGAGAGCAGGTGGCCTTGGGAGGAGCAAAGAGAACAGCTTGGGTGATATTTGTGGAGCTAAGATTGGTGATGTAACTCAGGACAGAGTTGTAAATGTCTTTGTATGTTGTTATTAGTGTTTTGAATTGTATTTGTTGGGAAATGGGAAGCCAGTGGAGGGATTGGCAGAGGGGGTAGTGGACACTGAATGTTTGGTAAAGTGAATGAGTCTGGCAGTGGCATTCATGATAGACTGAAGAGGAGATAGCTTGCAGAGATGTAGGCCAATGAGGAGGGATAGTCAAGGCGAAATATAACAATGGAGTGAATAAGTTGCTTAGAGGTTTCAACGGTTAGAAAAGGGTGTATTTTGGAGATGTTACAGAGGTGAAGTCTGCAAGATTTGGACAGCGATTGGATCTGGGGCTGAAAGGAAAGGTCAGAGTCCAGGATTACACCTAGCACCCTGGCATGAGGGAGGGACTGATGGTTGTATTATTGATCTTGATGGAGAAGTCAGGGCAGGGGGCACGGGCCAGAGGAAAAATTATGAGCTCAGTTTAGAAAGATTGAGTTTTAGGAAGTGGTGTGACATCCATGCTGATATGTCGGTTAGTAAGTTAGTAATGTGAGAGGAGACAGAATGAGTGAGGGGAGGAGTAGAGAGATAGATTTGTATGCCGTCAGCATAGAGATGGTACTGGAAGCCATGAGAGTTTATTAATTGACCAAGGGAGGAGGTGTAAATAGAGGAGGATGGGTCAGAAGACAGAACCTTGAGGTACCCCTACAGAAAGAGGAAGTGGAGAGGAAGAAACAGAGTTATATAGGTAACACTGAAAGATCGCTGTGATAGGTAGGAGGAGAACCAGGGGAGACCAGAGTCTTGAATGCCAAGAGAGTGGAGTTTTTTGAGGAGGAGGAGATGGTCAATAGTGTCAAAGGATGCAGAGAGGTCTAGTAGTATGAATATGAAGTAGTGGCCATTGGTTTTAGCAGTTCGTAGATTGTGAGTAGATAATGAGTTTCAGTAGGGCAGTTTCAGTGGAATGTAGTAAGCAAAATCTGGACTGTAAGGGGTCA
Organism: Lithobates sylvaticus; assembly: GCA_028564925.1. Taxonomy (NCBI): domain Eukaryota; kingdom Metazoa; phylum Chordata; class Amphibia; order Anura; family Ranidae; genus Lithobates; species Lithobates sylvaticus. The sequence goes on from CM053026.1 coordinate 179,775,556, forward strand.
AGAAGGTTGTTGTCAGTGAGGTAGGAGCTCAGACCATTGTAGACTAAGCGTTCTAAAAGCTTTGACGCAAATGGGAGCATGGGGAAGGATCTTAAGTTGTTCAGGCTGGTGGGGACCAGTGAGGGCTTTTTAAGTATGGGGGTGATTGGGGCATGTTTTAGAGAGGAGGGAAAGATGCCAGTAGAGAGGGAGAGATTGAAGTGAGGGAGCATAGGATAGAAGAAGAGGGATAGCGAGTTAGCAAAAGGTCCAGTGTGCATGAGGTCTAAAGAGGACCTGAACTCCAGAAACTTTTATAGCACAATTCCAGGCAACAGTTGAAAATAATACCCATACTATCAAGTCAATGCAGCAACTATGTTTAAACTATAACATTCACTCTGTTTGCCCAATTCAGAGCTCTCTGTAATCCACTTTTTTAGCTTCACAGACCACCTAACAGGGGCCAATAGGAGGACAGTAGGAGTATACTGCGTAGAGACTATGCTGTGCAACTTTTTCTACATCAACAATCACATTCACATTCATTTTGTGATTGATTTTAAGTCAGTGGTCACTTTTCTGTCATTCATAGGAAATATTTTTATGGCAAGGCTTCCCTTAAAAAAAAAAAAGAAAACAGTTTTGTTTCAGAGGTTGGCATCTTTGGGGTTTTCAGTTCTGGAACATGCTTAACCAAAAACTAATTTTAACTGGAGTTAAACTAGACAGACTCTCAGCACAGCATTCTAGGTAAATCACAAGTCAGAGCATTGCCTGTCAATAAATGTATTCCTGTATATGCGTCTTAGCTATGTGTTTAGTTGCTTGGTTGGAGTTGCCCTTTAATGTATCAGTTTCAGGGACATGTACATTTGAATAAGACGATAAGGACACAGACGAGCACAAATGTGTAAATGTAATGGCTTAGTAGGAACTTTTTTTGTGGTACCTAAAATACCACAATAACAAAAAAGTAATCTTACTAAGATAGTTTAAAATGAACATACTGTAATGTAAAAGACAGAAAATAAAGTAATGAAATAGAGATATGCGTGACATTACATGATCCAGCCTCATGAAAATAAATACTGGAAGCATAAAAAATTCAGAGAGCACATACAGTAACAGCAAACACAAATCCAAGGTCACTGATCTGGTTCAGCCAGTGTGACATCTGAGTTGCTACAGCTGGATTTGTGCATATCTAGGGCTCGCTATTCTGTCAGCTACTTGTCTAGAGTAGACACACTATAAGTGCTGCTGACGTGAGTTCTGTGTTCAGTGGATGACATGTGCAGCTGTCTGGGAATCAATCCTTCAAGGGAGTCCCTTAAGCTTTGCCTCTAAATCCATGACCAATGCCATTGTGTGCGGTAATTCTGTATAATCCTAATGTTTTATGCAGTTTTGTAATCCATTCTTTTCTCAGATTATATGAACATACTTTTATTTAAAAAAAAAAAAAGAGAAACAAAAAAGAGAACAAAAAAAAATGTTTAGCAGTTAAAGGAGAGTTTCGGTTTATGTAGAGTTGTTTTCCAACAATATAAAAGACTGAAAAATACCTCTTTGCAAATTACATCTTGATAAATTAATGAAGCTATAAGAAAATACGCTCTATGGCCAAACGTTTGTGGATACCTGTAATAGTAATAAAGGTGCAGGACCTTAACATAACAACAACAAATGACATAATCAAGTAAATAATAAATTAAAACATCCACTATATAAAATTATAAATTATGTGCATAAAAACATGAAAGTGAAAATCACTCACAAAAAAATGCATAAATGAACTAAGAAGTCTATTTACTCCAGAAATGTCCGTGTATTTTTTCCACCATCCAAAAGAGTTAACACCAAGTGCAACTGAGGGTAATACTACACTCACCAGCTCACTAACTGACAATGCAGCAAGTATTGCTTTGGGAATTAACAACCTCAGCTCCATCCTTCCACCTGAGGTCCTCTGACTGTAGCAGTAGCAGCAGTAGCCCACCACTGGGGGAGATTTGGAAAAGCCCACTAGATGGAAGCACTTGGGCAAGGAGCCAAATACCAAAATGGGCCATATATAGTACAGTAATTGTTTACTGATGTATAAGAATCACATCAAAAGAGAGGTGCATGCGCGGAGCCTAACCCGAGTGGTCATGCAGGCTTAGAACTCTGCTCCAGGGACAACCACACCGGAGAACTAAAAGCAGAAGTGGCTCCCCGAATGATGCCCGTGGACACCTCGAGTCCTACAGAGTCCTCCGCTCCTGCAGTCATGGTTCTAGGGGGTTCCAAAGCCAAGTACACGGTTGGAAACATCGGGGATGATCTATCCTGGCCGTCTGCCAAGATGGCGCCATCATCTTCCTCACAACCCAGCACACTACGCTCTGCCAAGTAACAGACACACAGCCTGAAGACACAGGACGTTGCTGGTGATTCTGATTCTGATACTGCCAGCTTCCAGTCAGTGATACCGTCTAGCATTGTTTAAACAATTCAAACAAATGTTACAGAAAGCACTTAAGCAGCCATCAGACCACATCACTGACAAACTGACACATGAGATCAGGGAGCTGGGCCAAAGAACTGCAGAACTGGAAGTGAGAGTGGATGAGCTCTCAAGGAGGAGAATTTAGTGCTGCAGTCTCGTTTGGAAGACCAAGAGAATAGAGACCGACGTTCTAACTTGCGGATTAGGGGAATCCCTGAGACAATTCTTGATTTACAGACCACAATGATAGCCCTGTTCCAGGAACTACAACCTGCCATCCCCGTAGAGAGATTAGAGATAGATAGGTTACACAGAGCCCTAGCTCCATGCAAATCTAATGGCCCACCTGAAACATTATAGCTAAGTTCCACTTCTACCGTACCAAGGAACAGCTACTCATGGCAGCCAGGGGCAGGGACTCACTATCCTTCCAAGGCCACACTTACCAGCTTTTTGCGGACCTATCCCCACTCACAGTAGCAAAGAGACGTGCTCTCAAGCCTCATCTGCAGGTGCTTCAATGCAATCAAATCTCATACCACTGGGGATTTCCATTCTCTGTATATTTCACACATCTCAAAACCAAATATGTGTGCTGCACAGAGGAGGAGCTGCAGTAAGCCATGATGGACTTGGGCCTCATGGATCATACCCCACACAGAGACTCATCTCGCTGGTGATCAGCCTCTCGTTCCCCTCAAAAACAGATGGCTGTCGGCAAAAACCACACAGCTTCTACACGTCAAAATCTCTACAAGCGTGGTCGTTTTGATAACCCTGCACCATCTAACAAGGACTCAATGGACTTATCTCACCCAACGGCTCTGATAGGATTCAACAAATTTCCCCTGCAATCCACATGAGTTGCTGTAATCCTCTGGTGACAGTCTTGCACAATCCTTCCCACAGACCTGGGCTCCCATCAACCGCCATCTTCTGAAATTCGCCCTACTCATGTCCCCATCGGACTGATGCACCTATCAGCACAAGATTCCACCCCTGTGTCTCCCCGGATCTACAAGGCTTCCTGGGACATACATACCTATATTCTGATTCCTGATTGTCCACATAGAAGCTCCCTGGGTCATTAGGGTATGACTGGACTGCTGTTAAGGGTATTGTTATTCTTGTACCCATGTTGTTACCAACCAGCCCCACCTCAGACGCCTCTATATCCTTAATTGCCCCAAGGTCCAGGTTGTCTCTGCAATGTACTGTCTTAAGTACCAGTTTATTTTACAGGTCTGCAGTTCGTTGGCTACACATTATTATTATTATTACACATTCAGACAATAATGTCATGCTGCTGCTACATTCAAGGTTACATGTTAACTGTTGTTTTTACATTTTTACTCTCCCGTGTTGTTCCCCCTTTTGGAATGTCTTGCCACCTCACTTACTGCCCTTAGACTCCTGCTCATATTATGCGGGACTCTGAAGGTAGTCACGGAGACTCTCAGGGACACCGATTGACGCTCCCTTGTCCTTTTCTCCCCTCTTCTCTCTATCCCCACGGTAGCTGCGGTTCTTGCCTCAGGTTATGTCTTCACCATTACAATGACTGTTCTGGACGCGCTATGGCCCCCATAATCATCCTTTCCTTGAATATTCAAGGCTTTAATACCCCCATAAACGCACCAAGGCACTATATTCTGTTGTAGCTTCTAAGGCTCATGTTATCTCTCTACAAGAAACTAATTTTATCGATAAGTCCACCCTGAACTTCCTCTGTGCCTCTTATCCGCAATTCTATACAGCCTCAGCCACAACCAAGCAACGGGGGACCCTTATTGGTTTCCATCGCTCCATGCCATTCACCCTTACTTCACAATTAAATGATCCGGAGGGCAGGTATCTCATACTGACAGGCCATGTCTTTGACACTGCGATCAAGATTGTGTCGTACTATGCTCCCAATAAACGCCTGATGGTCTTTATGTCCCATCTTTTCCAAGTGGTGGAAAAACAAGTTTGGATTGGCCATTCTCTGCGGGGATTCCAATCTCACTATTTTTCCTTTCCTCAATAGATCTCCACCGACCCCACTCTCTAGCTCCAGCAAATTGACTTTCCAACACCTGCTTTCTGTTCATAAGCTGGTCAACACATGTCGAGAATTTAATGCTAATAGTAGGCACTATACGTATTACTCTCATCCGCACAAATCATTCTCACGCATAGATCACATCTTTATTTCTAGCATGATCCCGGAGATCGTCTCTTCTAGCATCACCCCTTTTTCATGGACTGACCACTGTGCAGTATGCACCAGCATAGCCTCCCCGATCCCCAGATCACATGATACGTCCTAGTGTATCAACAACACTACCTTCTCCTATCCCTCTCACCATCTGGAGATTGAGGTAGCACTCACTGACTATCTCTCTAATAATGATACCGACAATATCTCTGCTCTGACACTATGGGAAGCCCACAAAGCTGTCATTCGTGGCAGACTGATCCAACAGGCAGCAGCCCTTAAGCTGGACCGTAAAATTCTATTTGAACAATTAGAGGCCAACTTTAATGTGAGCCATGCAGCTTTTCAATCCACCCCCAATGCTGCCACTAATTCGTGTCTAGATAAGGCCCGTCTTGACTTTGATATTTTCTGAGAGAATGTATTTTCTGAGAAAAGAGACCCCATGGAATAAAACGTTGACAATTGCAATTCTTTTTGATGTTGTACACAATATTTGCACAACTGTTTTCCCATGTATATTTTCATGAAAAATATAATAAAATTAATTTTAGTGCACACAAATACAATAAAATATAAATTTTATGAGGAAAACCCCCCCAAAAAACTGTATTTAAAGGAAAAGCCTTATGTTAAACAGATATAAATACATACCATATAGGCAGCATATAGTGTCTAGAGGACAACAAGAAATGGCCAGTGCCTGTTTGTTGAAGTCCCGCGGCCACTTGACTACTAAACCTCTATTAGCTTGTTGGGCATCTCATTCCAAAACCATGAGCATTTATATGGAGTTGTGCACCCCCATTCACTTTTGTCTATAGCAACCTGGAGCGTTGAGAGTTTTTGTTGGAAATTGTGTCCTTTCACCTAAAAGAGTATTTTTTCAGGAAGAGAAGTCATAATTGCACTTCATCTCATAGATGATCAGTAGGGTTGAATTCAGAGCTCTGTGCAAGCTCTGTTCACCCAATTCATATCCTTCAATAACATAGGGGCACACCCATATTGCAAGGGCCTTCCCCAAACTGAGTGAATAATGCACAGAGTGCAGAAGTTAGGTGTATGTAATATGCATAATGCAGAGGTCAAGTGTGTGCAAATACAGAGTGCACAGGTCATGAGTATGTAATGTACAGGTCAGACATACTGTATGTAAAGTGCATAGTGCAAGGGTCAGGAGTAGGTAATGCTCAGTGTACAATGTCAAGTGTATGTAATGTACATATTGCAGGGGTTAGCAGTATATAATGTACACAGTGCAGGGGTCAGTTGTATCTAATGTACATACAGTAGTACGGGGGTCAAGTATATGTAATATACAGAGTGCAGGTGCATCTAATGTACATAGTGGAAGGATCAGGTATATGTAATGTATACAGTGCCTTGCGAAAGTATTCGGCCCCCCTTGAACTTTTCAACCTTTTGCCACATTTCAGGCTTCAAACATAAAGATATAATTTTTTTATTTTTTGTGAAGAATCACCAACAAGTGGGACACAATTGTGAAGTGGAACGAAATCTATTGGATTTTTGAAACTTTTTTAACTAATAAAAAAATGAAAAGTTGGGCGTGCAAAATTATTTGGCCCCCTTGAGTTAATACTTTGTAGAGCCACCTTTTGCTGCGATTACAGCTGCAAGTCGCTTGGGGTATGTCTCTATCAGTTTTGCACATCGAGAGACTGAAATTCTTGCCCATTCTTCCTTGCAAAACAGCTCGAGCTCAGTGAGGTTGGATGGAGAGCGTTTTCGAACAGCAGTTTTCAGCTCTTTCCACAGATTCTCGATTGGATTCAGGTCTGGACTTTGACTTGGCCATTCTAACACCTGGATACGTTTATTTGTGAACCATTCCTTTGTAGATCTTGCTGTATGTTTGGGATCATTGTCTTGTTGGAAGATAAATCTCCGTCCCACTTTCAGGTCTTTTGCAGACTCCAACAGGTTTTCATCCAGAATGGTCCTGTATTTGGCTGCATCCATCTTCCCCTCAATTTTAACCATCTTCCCTGGCCCTGCTGAAGAAAAGCAGGTCCAAGCCATGATGCTGCCACCACCATGTTTGACAGTGGGGATGGTGTGTTGAGGGTGATGAGCTGTGTTGCTTTTACGCCAAACATATCGTTTTGCAATGTGGCCAAAAAGTTTGATTTTGGTTTCATCGGACCAGAGCACCTTCTTCCACATGTTTGGTGTGTCTCCCAGGTGGCTTGTGGCAAACTTTAGACGAGACTTTTTATGGATATCTTTGAGAAATGGCTTTCTTCTTGCCACTCTTCCATAAAAGCCAGATTTGTGCAGTGTACGACTGATTGTTGTCCTATGGACAGACTCTCCCACCTCAGCTGTAGTTCTCTGCAGTTCATCCAGAGTGATCATGGGCCTCTTGGCTGCATCTCTGATCAGTCTTCTCCTTGTCTGAGCTGAAAGTTTAGAGGGACAGCCAGGTCTTGGTAGATTTGCAGTGGTCTAATACTCCTTCCATTTCAAAATGATCGCTTGCACAGTGCTCCTTGGGATGTTTAAAGCTTGGGAAATCTTTTTGTATCCAAATCCGGCTTTAAACTTCTCCACAACAGTATTACGGACCTGCCTGGTGTGTTCCTTGGTCTTCATGATGCTCTCTGCGCTTTCAACAGAACCCTGAGACTATCACAGAGCAGGTGCATTTATACAGAGACTTGATTACACACAGGTGGATTATATTTATCACCATCAGTCATTTAGGACAACATTGGATCATTCAGAGATCCTCGCTGAACTTCTGGAGTGAGTTTGCTGCACTGAAAGTAAAGGGGCCGAATAATTTTGCACGCACCACCTTTCAGTTTTTTATTTGCTAAAAAAGTTTAAAATATCCAATAGATTTCGTTCCACTTCACAATTGTGTCCCACTTGTTGGGGATTCTTCACAAAAAAATAAAATTTTATATCTTTATGTTTGAAGCCTGAAATGTGGCAAAAGGTTGAAAAGTTCAAGGGGGCCGAATACTTTCGCAAGGCACTGTATATTGGAGAATACAGGTGTATGTAATGTACATATTAAAGGGGTCAAGTGAATTTAATGTACACAGTGCAGGGGTCAAGTGCATGTAATGTACAGAGTGCATGGGTCAGATTTATGTAATTTACACATTGCAGGCGTCAAGTGTAGGTAATCTACATAGTGGATGTGAGGGTTGCGGGGGGTCCAGTGTATGTAACGAACATAGTGCACAATTTAGAAGTAGGTAATGCACATAGGGTGGCCTAGCTGTAAGCAATCAGCATATGCATGATGTTTACCAGGTGTGGAGATCCTTTTTATCCCTCTCTGGTGGCGTGCCAGTCTCGTTCTCCTATTGCCTGTCCATATCCTACTCTCAGGAAGCTACTTTCTTCCTTTTAGGGAGGATGTGGGCTGACTGCTTGCTTCTTCCTATCTGTGCTGGTATGGATTCTCTAAGTGGGTTGGCCCCATTAGTTCCACCCCTTCCTCATATCTATGCTCCAGCTGCTAATGGGTTTTGCAAGTTAAAACTGCAGGATCCTTGTGTGTCCTGCAAGAGCACCCCTGCTAAAGGTACTTACTCATATACATAGGGTGATTGTTTCTCTATCTGACTACACTGCACACTGGGTAATTCATACTTTTTTTTCTCTTTAAAAGATAATTCCCATTATCTGGGATTTTTGCCTTAGCTAGTGTGCCGCAGTCATAAAAAATAACTAGAATTCTAGATAGGGTTTAAAGTAGATTATTTTATTTTAGACCTAACTGGCTGAAAATCACCCTGTGTTAAAATGAATCCCAAATGGCGATCGATATTCATCTGACAAAAACCCTGGCTGTGCAGTGGTTAAGCTGGTTGTTGCTGTTGAAATTCACACTAGCACAAGTACTTTTTTACAGGTTTGACAGGTTTATACATAGACAGTCAGTAAATATTAGTTATAAGAAACCAGCCAAGCTGAAAACAAAAGTCAGCATAAGTGAAATGAGGCGATTACACTAAGCATTTTCTACATTCTAACTATGAATCCATCTAAGTACAAATTAGCTGTTCACACATACTCCAGACTAATAACACGCTCTAAAGATATTATGGGGGCAATTCAATAAAACCAGAGAAAGGAAAATTATCTCAAAAGTTGAGTTTTTACACATAGCGACCAATCAGCATTCTTGTTTAATATTTTACGAAAATCAAAGGTGAAACCTGATAAATTGGTACTTGCAACAGCTCCAATTTTGTGCTAATTTTCTTCTCTTCCCTTCAATCTATCAGCTTCTTTGTGGCAGCAAATCTGGAACTGTAGAGTGCACATATGGGCAAGTAGAGAGGTGTTATGTTTCTGACTTCCTGTTTAGAATCATTACTGTTCTTTTTTTGTGTCTGTTAAATATAGATCCAGAAGTATTCTATCTTGTCTCATCTGTTCTCTACCCATATAGAAGATAGTTGATAAAAAAAATAGTTGCACAAGGATTTATGATTAAAGGTAAAGCTGTCCAGACGACCTGTTAAAATATAATATAATGGTGATTTACATTAAAAAACAACTCTAGACTACTTTAAAGTGGTTGTAAAGGCACAAGGTATTTTACCTTCATGCATTCTATGCATGAAGGTAAAAAACATTCTGTGTGCAGCAGCCCCCCAGCCCTCCCTAATACTTACCTGAGCCCCCTCTCAAGCGAGAGAGCCTTGCTTCTCCGTGGACTTGCACTCTTGATTGGATTTTGGCAGGAGCCATTGGTGAGGCAGGGAGGGGAACTTATTACATACTCCTTGAATTATGATCACTATTAGCCTCCATCCAGCCTGTACTGCTATCGCTGTGCAGATGATTTTGAAATGAATAGCGTAGCACAATTTCAATGTTTAATGCAACATTTGACACTATGGTGGGTAATGGTGGCTCAGTATACCCTTCCAGATCCAACTGTTGGGTGATTCCTACCATGACCTTAGACTCAGTTGTTATTTACGTCTTACAGCAAAATCGTTACTTTAAAATTTCTACTAAAACAACTCCCTTTCCCTGTTGGTAGTAGGTGCCACAACATACTCTCAGCCTCTCAGACTACCACACCAATCAGCCGAAAAGCCCATCCCCGTACTTTCTGCCCACTCTGGATATGAGTGCTGTTAATCTCAAAGAATGTGGTGATGGTGTCAATTTTCTGCTCCCCCTTCTCTTCCTTCTCTTCCCTTGGCTATTCACAGAGTGCCATAAAGTACTGAGCCCAAATTTGTGTTTTAAGTAACAAGTCTTGTTTAAAAGCTTGTTTTTAGTGTGAGTACATTATGATAAGTTGTTATTTTTCAGCTGACATATTTTATGTGACTATTTACTTTTTTTTTTTAACAATGCTTTTATATTTAAACTTATTCACTAACATTTTAAGACTTGGCATCATTCAGAATTTAATAAAGAACTGAAATAAGTAGTCTTCATATAACTCTGTTTACTTCTCAAATGCATTAATAGTTTATGTAGAGATGTTGTTTAATTAGAAATTGCAAATGCTGTTTGTCATTTGTGCATATTAAAAACGTTTAAGTGTGTGCAGTGCATTTATAATGTTTAACTTTCAAAAAACATTATTAAAGCTTGTAGTTAACTCATGTCTCCTTATAAGAAGAGTAAAGTGTTTTTATATATGTATTTTATTTAATAAGTGGTTCTTAAACAAAGACATTTTTACATTAATTCATTCCCCGCATTAAGGTAAATTGCATTAAAAGAGAGTTAAAGATTTTTTTTTCCTGATTTATGCTTACCTAGGTGGATGCAGCATCAGTCCCCCGGCACCTCTACAATGAGAAGCGAGCAAACGAACACCGCAGATCGCTCGGTTTTTAGAGCTTCGTGAGCAGAGAGCTGCTGACTGTCAGTCACTGGCTCTCTGCTCTGCCCCCTCCTTCATCACTGGAGTGCTGAGCTGTGGAGGAGGTGGGAGCGGCTGACTCAGGCTCTCAGCAGCTTGCTGAGGGGGTGTCAGTCCAGGCACCTGGTGGATCCAGACTTCATTGTCATGATGATGTGGTGCCTTGACTGACATCAGTGACGTCCACAGAGAGCGGACTTCAGACCGCTCTCTGCTGAAATTGGGTCAAAGGAGTGCAAAACGAACTGCACTCCTGTGATCCATAGGAGAAGTACAAACGAGCTTTGGCTATACTTCTCCTTTAAGGCAAAACATGTCCAAGTAGCAGTACCACCCCCTCACCCCCTTAAATACTTACCTGAGTCCTCACTTGATCCAGCACTGTGCCTATCTGTAGTGGCTCTCTCCTCTCCCTGTATTCACAGCACAGAGAGGCAGCAGTGGGAGCCATTGGCTCCTGATGCTGTCAATCAAATCCTGTGAGCAGAGTGCAGGGGGTGGGGTAGAGACACGCTGTGTGTCTATGGATGTGAGCCTGCACATCTACTGTCATAGAAAGTGTCTTACTATAGAGACAGAGAAGCGGATGCACCAAGAGCGCCAACAGAGGACTCCAGAAGAGGAGATGTGGGGATGCTCTGTACAATACCATTTATTTTAGGATAAAACGCCTTTATCAGGGGTTTATATGTGTTTATAAGAATAAGCTTAGCTGGTTTTCTAAAGAAAAAAAAAAGCACAAACCTACACATGTGGCTTAATGACTCAGGGGACAGACTCATTCCCTCTCCCCTATCTTTGCAGTACACTGCTATGTATATAGTTTTAAATGGAGAGAGATAGTCTGAAAGTAAACAGCATCTGGTGTTTTTTTTTTTAAATGTACAGAAAATCGGCACACAATATCGGCTATCGGGCTGAGAGGTGTCCAAAATATCGGTATCATCATCGGCACTGAAAAAACAATATCGGTCCATCCCTACAACAAACATTTACTTTAGTTGCATCCTGATGCATGTGTGCCTGCAGACTTTGTTACAAAAGTCAGTGCACTTCCAGTCTGCATGATGCCTAGCATTAAACAAGACCATTGGTAGTTGGTTTTCGGCACACAAATTTTCCTTTTTCCTGGTGATGTTGTTGTTATTATGTCACAAACACAGGCCGTTAGAGGAGTTGGGGGATGATGAAGGTGGGAGGACAATTGGGCGGGGAATGGGAGATTGGGAGCGCAAGTATTAGAACTTTCAGATTTCTTCCCCCGCTTTTTTTTTTTTTTTTTAGGTAGAAGGGAAGACTATCTGTAATTTCTGTATCTGGATTTGGGGCCTCCCACCACTAGCATTATCCCTTGCCTCATCCATGGGGAAGAAACTCGATGCATATTGCTATTTTGACAGGATCCTAAGAGATACACTTTTTACAAAATGTTTGTCTATTTATGTTGTGTCATGTTTGAGATCTTAGTCCATTGGAAGAATATTGTATGGGCTTTTTTTTAGAGCAATATTTTATGTTTTGTAATTGTTTTTTCGTAAATTGAATAAAAAATTATTTAAACAAGCTTGTTGGTAGTAGCCCGGCTGTCATAGATACTTTTTGGAACTTTGGAGTACAGAGGTGCATAACAAAAATAGGAAATTAGGACATGATTTTAGAGTGTTTGTGTTTAAAGTGTGCATGCACATGCATACAATCTTTGGCCACAACAGGCCTCTATAACTAATTTCCTACATTTCTGCGTAACTATCCATACTGTTACTGCTTTATTTTCCCATGGCTTATGAGTTTTGCTCGGTGTATGATCCATACATACCTTTGGTGAGCAGCTGTAGTGCAGAAACTGCAATATTTCAAAGTTCAATGCACACTGTAAAAGGAAACTACAAAATACACATAGAAAATTACTGTACACTTTACCAGATTAGTTAAGTGAATTGTGTCAATCTTCATAGCGTTTTCTCCTTCGTCTTGTGCATTTCCTTTTAGTAAATCAGGGCTATGGCATTCCTTGTTTGGCATGTTCTGTTACTTTGTGTCAGTTAAAGCAGAAATAAACTCTTCTGCTGGTTCCCACATTTTGAAATAATGTGAAAGTATGCACAGCATACAAAAGTCATCTTACTACCAAACTTCCCATTATGGGATGCATTGTCCACTCCACAATGTTCCTCGCCACTTCATCCCTTTTGTTAACATGTTCACTTCATCTTCCTTAAGGTTGGGCATCTTCGGCCATCTAGATTGGCCAGCCCGGGGGGGAATGGGAGAGGGGATAACTACAGCACCCTGCAGATGCCAGGGTTGTACTCTGATCTTGACATCCACAAAAGAATCGGGGAGGAGCGACGTGCTGACGTCACCGCGTTCGTGCAGGTCCCGGAGTAACGGCTGCATTGGAGAGCCGGCCAGCTTGATTTTTTATGCTCTGTTTATCTACCTAAGTGTAAGCGCAATAATTTTTTTATAATAAAATTACCGTAAGATTTTACACTATGGAAGCCTTTTATTTCTTCATGGGGATCGTATGGCAATATTTTCCTTTGAGTGGTGGAAACCTATGAAGACGCTGTGGCTGAGACTATTGTTGTGTTTAACAAAGGCCCTGGCTGGGTATTAAGCCGAAAGCGCTTGTGATCTCCCATAATAGGAGATCATAGGAAGTCGGTAAGCTGCAGTGTGTCTAGTGGTGGAAGTCATCTGTCTCTTTTATATCACATTCCTTGGGTGCATCTTTCGTCATTTTGCATTGATGTCACTACACTGGATGGACTTTATTTGCTGTTACTTGTTACTTTTTACTCATTCAATCACATTGTTTATAAACTAGCACAACTTATTTATTGAAAAAAAAAAGAATTGCTGACATGCGGCTAACTTTTGTGCATTAAAAAATGTTCTGCCAGCAAAGATTTGTAAACGTGTGTTTAGCCCCACTATAGGTTGCTGCGCACTTTGCTGCCACAATGAGTAAAGTGCTGCCATCCTGTCACTGTGTGTTAGTTCCTAAGAAGACAGCTAGATTGCAACCCATGTAAATATTTGTTTTGAGAATTTTACAGCCTATACATACTCTGATGAAGAAGATCAAAGGGTTTCTTGATCCTACAGAGCCAAGAATCATGACTTCAGAAGCATTCACAGCACTAAAAGAACTACTTTCATTTCTGGAAATTTACAAATGAATTTTCAGATAAGCAATCTCGTTGGGAGTGTATAACATATCCCTTGCAAAACCAATGAAACTCATCATCGAGCACTCTAGCAAACAATCTATATTACTCCTCTTGTTGCTGGAATAAATTAAAGTGCCCAAAGCCCCGTAACTATCCAACATGTACTCGGTACATACAGAGCATATTGATCAGAAGAGGGAAGTGAAGACAAATAAACTGCTCAAGGTAAAAACTTACACAACAAATAGCTCTTTGTATACCTTGAATAGACATACTTTTTTTTTCCAGATTTGATGTTGGCGGCGTTGACATCTCAGTATTCCGAATTTTATTACAGGGTTCACTAGTTATGGTTGAGAAAATAAATAACTTTGCACGCTGTGGTTTGTTTATGCACGGTAAACACAGACCTCTTGTTTTTGTTGTGTGGTCTTTCATGTTTCTTGGCTCCTGCACAGAATTTGGTCAGTCAGAATCACAGGGTACCTCCTTTCAATGTGATTGCTATTTCCATGAAGATTTTTGGTCTCAGCAGGCTGTATGTAACTTTAAAATAGTGTGATAATTACATATTTTCAACATCATGTTTTTATGGTATTTGCTTTAACCCTTTCATTGTACCATTAACCCATTGTAGCCCTTAGTCACCACTGTCATGCCCGGCCCTGCATTCCATTCCCTGCAGTCTTACATTCCGTGCCTCACTAGAATTGTAATTGCATGCACCTGTTGAACAGGGCAGAAAAATTGGGCCTTTGGTGGTGGTGGTGGACGGTGTTGCCACAACACTGTAAGCCCTCACAGTTACTCTTGGTGGGCGCAGAAATGGGCCCTGCTGAGAATTATTAGGGTAAGCAGAGCACAGTTTTGCAACTTTCTAACATGTGTTAGAAAAACTGTACATATTATTGTTATTATTATACAGGATTTATATAGCGCCAACAGTTTGCGCTTTACAACATGAGGGCAGACAGTACAGTTACAATATATCACAACAACGTAGTGTATCTACTGTAAGTGAATTATACCTTTTTTCAGGACTAATTGTTGGAAGGACAACAGCATGTAATGTAAAGTACTGTGAACTATATACTGTATGCATTATACTTATCTATACAGCAGGTGGTGCTGTAGTATTATAGTGTTATAGTGTGAATTCTATGATATGACAGGATGTACCGTCTATTTCCCATCTATTTAAGTTCAGTGCACTTGTTTGTGGTTAGTTCCTGTTTCATGTTTCTCACGCTGTAAGACATGCTTTGCAATCCTCTATAAAAGCAAAGCTATTGCTGCAAACAAGAAGCTTCCAGCGCATGATTTTAATACTCAGCTAACAGGTTATGGACCCAGTCTGACACATGGTTTCAATACTCAGCTTACACAAATTGGGTTTTCATTTGGTGGTAAATGGTAATGGATATCTTTTTTATCATTATTATCAAAAAAAAAAATGGTACAAAATAGTAAAAAAAAAAAAAAAAAAATGAGTTGTATGTTTCTTTGTATTACCATAGCCTACTGCAAAAAAAACAACCCAAAATACATTTTCCTGCTCCTTAAGATCACAGCCATATCAAATATGTGTATGTCATTTGTTATTTATTCCCATAGCACAAGTTATACAGCAATGATCTGTTTACCTCTCCTGTGATTGGACACAGCTGATCATGTTGTAAAGAAGCACTGATTGGCTCTTTACCTCAATCTGTGATCAGCAGTGTCCTCTGGACACCGCAATCACAAAGCGTGCCCCCTGTGCCCCACATCGAGCGCAATTATAGAAGGCCTTCATATGACAGCCTCCCAAAACTAGCCGTCTGCGCTGTTGCTGTCATTCAGCTATAGCGCGGTCGGCAAGTGGTTAAACAAAAGAGTTTTATCGCTATTGACATTTATTTTCACTTATAACATTCCAGTTCCTTTTACAACATTGTGACCTGAAAAGAAGACAGTCTTCTAAATGGAGTCCCAGACAGCCATAAACAGGTAGAAAAAATATTTAGGTGGAAGCAATGTATTCAATTGAAATACCTAATAGCATACTTAGTAGAATATGTTGATATTTGATAGTCCTTATTTATGATCTCCTGTGGAATTGACTGTGAAAAAATACCGTATATACTCGAGTATAAGCCGACCCAAATATAAGCAGAGGAACCTAATTTTACCACAAAAAAATTGGAAAACGTATTGACTCAAGTATAAGCCTAGGGTGGGAAATGCGGAGCTACTGTAAAGCCCCATACACACAGTCGTACTTTTTCATGGATTCTGTCCGATCGGACAATGTTGTTGAAAAATCAGACCGTGTGTATGCACCATCGGACAGTGTACGTCGGATTGTCCGACGGACAAAGTCTTATCTCCTGCTGGAAAGATTTGCCGACAACACGGTCCGATCACACCAAATCCGATCGTGTGTACGGTTGTCCGACCGGACAAAGTGCTACGCATGCTCACATCACATTACAAGACCAAAGCTATTGGCTACTAGCCTCTACGTAGTCCTGTCGTAGGCAACAAACGTCACCACGTTCAGAATGATCGGATTTTCCGACAACTTTGTCCGACCGTGTGTACGCAAAACCAACATCAGACAAAGTATGACGGACAGGATCCGACCGACCTGGTCCGCGGATTGTCCAACCGTGTGTATGGGGCTTAAGTGTAAAAGAGGGTCAACAATGTCCATTTGCAACCTCACTGTGCCCATTTGCATGCCTCGCTGTGCCCAAAGGGTCCCGAAATGACATTGATGCGGATGGACACAGTTGACCGACTTTGGGGCCCTGTATCTCGGGGGCCACTTGGTGCTAGGAACCCCAAATTTGGATATGTTGTAGTGCTAGTTCCACTGGGTTTGCATATTGCATATTTGTTCCTAGCACCAAGTGGCCCCGAGATACGAGGCCCCAAAGCCTGGTCAGAAAATGTCATTGTCTGCTGCAGAAAAGTGCTTGACTCGCGCATAAGCCGAGGGGGGAACTTTCAGCACAAAAAAATGTGCTGAAAAACTCGGCTTGTACTCGAGTATATACGGTAATCACTTTTTTTAGTCAAAAGTTAGGAATTAAAAAAAAATATGTTTGTTCTTTCTGCCATGGAACTCATTTGGAGCACTAAGCTGCTTTCTGGGGCAATCACTGATTACACTGAAAATTCGCCAGTGGAGCTCACATTCTAAAGCAGGCAATTGATCGCTATAATTTTAATGCAATCAAAATCCTTTGTAGCTCTGACCTAAAACATGGAGGTGAAGATAAATATAAAATCAGCCTTTTCGTCTTTCTCCTCTACTCTACTTGCATGGACTTCCCTTAAGAAATTGGGCTTATGTTATTCATACTGCTGGTCTCTGGACTTTTCTATTGTTGATCTTTTCACTTGTTTGGACAGAACAATTTGGAACCCTCACAGTATCAGCAGAGTACAGCAATTGCTACAAATAAATAAATAAAACACCACTATACAGTAAGAGCTGTCTTATATAATAATATAATATTAAAATACTTTGGGTAAGTGTTTTGTAAAGAAACCTTTGTTTGAGCTGTGTTTCTTTCTTATACAAACATGTTTTATGCTCAAACATGTGTTATGCTCAAAAAATGTCAAACATCATGATTATTTTTTTATTTTTTTTATTTTTTTTAAGAACTGCAAGCAGAGTGAAACACTAGTTATTTTTGTTTCTCTTGGCATTACATAGTCAGGTGTTTAGATCCTGGTTTTCAGCCGCTATTCTATTCCTGGGGGGATTTGCGGAATATTGCTGTGTGTGAAACATTTGAGATTCAAATATTGAATGCACTGTAACAGAAGGACTTAAAGGATTGAATAGATCTTACATAGCTAATTTAACCCCTTCAGCTCCGTGGGCAGGGATAACCAGAAAAGGATGCAGTAAGCATAACTCTCCAAAGGATTTGTTTGAATGTTGACATCGGAATATACAGCATTTTATATTAATTATATAATGTATCCTTTACAACAGTGGAAAGCTTAAAACTATTGTAAACGATCACCTTGTAAAAACAACCCATTCAGCTTAAAATAGAAATGAAAGGCAAAACATGTTTGTATAGACATAAAAATACATTATAAATAACTCTTTTCCTTTTTTTATAAGTGATCACATTCCCTCTGTTCTCAGCTGCATAAGAGCTGGGGGGGAGGAGAAGCAGCAGCACACTGAGCTTCCCAGTAAATGATGGTGCAGAGGGGGCGTGTCAGGACAAGTTTGATCATTGGAGGAGAGCACACTGAGTTCCCAGCATAGCTAGTGTGTTTATCTGCTTAGTGTGGTCAGTTTTTATTTGGAAAGCAGAGGGACTGGCAGGAATACCAGGGGTTTAACATAAAGGAAGCTTACAAAGAGAACAGGATACTTTCTCATACATGTACATGGTACAGATTGCACATATCAGCAATATGGCTTTTTGAGGTAACAAATGCTTTAAGAAAATGGATATTATTCAATCTTGAGAGACTGTCATAAAACCAGGAGAGAAACAGGGAGGCTACTATTGTGGAGCGCTCCTTTTAAAAATGCCCATTGCTTGGCTGTCAGGCTGACCTGTTGCTTATAATATAATAAGTCGCTAACCCAAAACAATTATGCAGATAGTGATTTCTGACTTTAATGCTCTGCATGCTTTTCCCAGCCAGTGACTTAGAATGTAATAAAACCTGTGGGTCAGTATGGCAGCCATCATTGTTGTAGCCCTTCTTAATATGACAGGTTTGATACAAGTAGACATATATTAACTACTTGGCGACTGTGCTATAGCTGAATGACGGCCGCAATGCAGTCGTCCAGGTTTGGTTCATATGACGTCCTCCCATGATCTCTCCTGCTGCATGATTGCAGCATGCTCTGTGATTGCTGTGTCCTCTGGGCACTGCTGATCACAGATTGAGATAGAGCCAATCAGCAGCTCTTTACCACATGATCAGCTGTGTCTAATCACAGCTCATCTTGATGTAAACAGAAGCAGTTTAATGGCATTCCATTCCTAACGCTGACAGTGTGAGGGAAGCCGATAAACAGATTGTGTAAAAAGGACATGTACACTGATAATCAGGCACAGTGTCCTGATTATCAGTGCAGTCCCACCAGTGCCCACCAGCAGTGCCGATCCTGACCTCCCTGGGGCCCTAAGCAAAATTCTGCTGAGGGGCCCTCTACCTGACCCGTGATGCCGTGAGCTATGTAAACCATTTGCCATTGCCACACAGTCACACCTGACACTTCAGCGCTCCCAATACAATCCTCCCTCCTTTAAACAAAACAGTCAAAGAATAAGTACAACAATATAGAACAGACATGTATATAATATATATATCTTTACACAGTGTGGATCCCCCACTTACATCAGGGTCCCCAGAGAGCCACCCCTTACACCAGGGTCCCCAGAGAGCCCCCCCCCCTTACACCAGGGTCCCCCCCCCCTTACACCAGGGTCCCCAGAGAGCCTCCCCTTACACCAGGGTCCCCAGAGAGCCCCCCCCTTACACCAGGGTCCCCAGAGAGCCCCCCCTTACACCAGGGTCCCCAGAGAGCCTCCCCTTACACCAGGGTCCCCAGAGAGCCTCCCCTTACACCAGGGTCCCCAGAGAGCCTCCCCCTTACACCAGGGTCCCCAGAGAGCCTCCCCCTTACACCAGGGTCCCCAGAGAGCCTCCCCCTTACATCAGGGTCCCCAGAGAGCACCCCCCTTACATCAGGGTCCCCAGAGAGCACCCCCCTTACATCAGGGTCCCCAGAGAGCACCCCCTTACATTAGGGTCCCCAGAGAGCACCCCCCTTACATCAGGGTCCCCAGAGAGCCTCCCCTTACACCAGGGTCCCCAGAGAGCCTCCCCCTTACACCAGGGTCCCCAGAGAGCCTCCCCTTACACCAGGGTCCCCAGAGAGCCTCCCCCTTACACCAGGGTCCCCAGAGAGCCTCCCCCTTACACCAGGGTCCCCAGAGAGCCTCCCCCTTACACCAGGGTCCCCAGAGAGCCTCCCCCTTACATCAGGGTCCCCAGAGAGCACCCCCCTTACATCAGGGTCCCCAGAGAGCACCCCCCTTACATCAGGGTCCCCAGAGAGCACCCCTTACATCAGGGTCCCCAGAGAGCACCCCCCTTACATCAGGGTCCCCAGAGAGCCTCCCCCTTACATTAGGGTCCCCAGAGAGCACCCCCCTTACATTAGGGTCCCCAGAGAGCATCCCTATAAAGCCCCTCCTTACATCGGGGTCATTGCCCTTTACATCAGAGTTCCCCCTTGCACTGTAAGGTGGAATCCTGCATACTATGATGTAAAGGGGAACTCTGGGAATGTGGGGAGGACTCTGGTGACCAGAGAAAGAAACCACTAAGATAAGGGGGTTTACTGATAAGTGGGAAACCTTTATATCAGTGCCCCCTTACAATATTGTATTGACCCCCCCTAGACTGGCCTGGCGGTGCTGTCACTGACCTCCTCTCAGGTGCATCATGCAGGGCTCAGTCAGGCGGCTCCAGCTTGGTGGCTCTGGTTTTATCCCATAGTTTCCTCTCCGCAGTCCATACATGTCTGACTTCTCCCATGACCCCCATCCTGGCTGCGCTCCCTCTCTTGACTCAGGGGAGGTCAGAGGCTGCGGATGGGACAGGGGAGGTCAGAGGCTGTGGGGGGAGGGCAACAGGAGAGGTCAGAGGCTGCAGGGGAGGGCAACAGGAGAGGTCAGAGGCTGCGGGGGGGGCAACAGGAGAGGTCAGAGGCTGCGGGGGCAACAGGAGAGGTCAGAGGCTGTGGGAGGCTGTGGGGGGCAACAGTAGAGGTCAGAGGCTGCGAAGGGGGGGGGACAGGAGGTCAGAGGCTGCGAAGGGGGGGGGGGGGTCAGGAGGTCAGAGGCTGCGAAGGGGGGGGACAGGAGGTCAGAGGCTGCGAAGGGGGGGGACAGGAGGTCAGACGCTGCAAGGGGGGGGACAGGAGGTCAGAGGCTGCAAGGGGGGACAGGAGGTCAGAGGCTGCAAGGGGGGGACAGGAGGTCAGAGGCTGCAAGGGGGGGGACAGGAGGTCCGAGGCTGCAAGGGGGGGGGACAGGAGGTCCGAGGCTGCGAGGGGGGGGACAGGAGGTCAGAGGCTGCGAAGGGGGGGGGGACAGGAGGTCAGAGGCTGCAGGGGGGGGACAGGAGGTCCGAGGCTGCGAGGGGGGGGGGACAGGAGGTCAGAGGCTGCAGGGGTGGGACAGGAGGTCAGAGGCTGCGAGGGGGGGGCAGGAGGTCAGAGGCTGCGAGGGGGGCAGGAGGTCAGAGGCTGCGAAGGGGGGGCAGGAGGTCAGAGGCTGAGGAAGGGGGGGGCAGGAGGTCAGAGGCTTTGAGGGGGGAGGGGGGACAGGAGGTCAGAGGCTGCGAGGGGGAGGGGGCCAGGAGGTAAGAGGCTGCGAGGGGGAGGGGGCCCAGGAGGTAAGAGGCTGCGGAGGGGACGTTTTATTTTTAAAAATGGCGCCACTTGGCGCCATCGTGTCACTGGTGCCGCTGCCCCTACTGTGAGGGCAGCGGCGCCTGAAAAAAAGATCGCCGCGGGGCCGACATGCAACTGCGCATGCGCCCGCCTTTCCGAAAATTGCCGAGCAGCGGCAACAGCGCTGGCGCATGCGCAGTTGCATGTCGGGCTACTGCGCATGCGCCAGCGCTGTTGCCGCTGCTCGGCAATTTTCGGAAAGGCGGGCGCATGCGCAGTTGCATGTCGACCCCGCGGCCATCTTTTTTCAGGCGCCGCTGCCCTCACAGTGGCGGCAGCGGCCCCAGGGGCCCCCGAGTAGAGCCGATCCGCCGCGGGGCCCTACGCAGCTTGCGTAGTCCGCGTATAGGGCGGATCGGCTCTGCCCACCAGTGTTGCCAATTAGTGCCCACCAGTGCTGCCAATCAGTGCCTCCTCATCAGTGTCACCTATCAGTGCCGCCTACCAGTACCCATCAGTGCCACCTATCAGTGCTGTCTATCAGTTCCGCCTATCAGTGCCAGCTACCAGTGCCACCTATCAGTGCTACCTACCAGTACCCATCAGTGCCATATATCAGTGCTGTCTATCAGTTCAGCCTATCAGTGAAGCCTCATCAGTGCTTCCTCATCAGTGCCCACTAGTACCGCCTCATTGGTGCAGCCTATCAGTGCCCATCAATGCCACCTCATCAGTGCCCATAAGTGCAGCCTGTCAGTGCCCATCAGTGCTGCCAATCAGTGTCTCATCATCAGTGTCACCTATCAGTGCCACCTACCAGTACCCATCATTGCCATCTATCAGTTCTGTCTATCAGTTTCGCCTATCAGTGCCACCTATCAGTGCCACCTATCAGTGCAGACTCATCAGTGCCTCCTCATTAGTGCCCACCAGTACAGCCTAATCAGTGCAGCCTATCAGTGCCCATCAATGCCCATCAGTGCCCCTCAGTGCAGCCTGTCAGTGGCCATCAGTGCAGCCTATCAGTGCCCATGAGTGCAGCCTCATCAGCGTACATCAGTGAAAAAGAAACATTATCTGTTTGTAACATTTTATAGCAAACTATGAAAAAAGTTTTTTTTTCCTTATTTTTTTTTTACAATTTTAATGATTTCTTTTGTTAATTTAGCAAAAAATAAAAAACCCAGTGGTGATTAAATAATACCAAAAGAAAACTCTATTTGTGTGGAAAAAATTATAAAAATGTCATATGGATACAGTGTTGCATGACCGCACAATTGTCATTCAAAATGTGACAGCGCTGAAAGCTGAAAATTAGCCTGGGCAGGAAGGGGGTAAAAGTGCCCAGTAGGCAAGTAGTTAATAGTGTTGCTGGAATTGACAATTATTAGGTAGTTGAATGGATGAGATATTTTTAATTTGTGTCAGGTATCCCAAAAAGTTGATTGACCCTACAGATAGTATTGATTAGGCACCCAGGTTGTTGGCCCATTACCAGCCTTTTTTTGTCTTTCATGTGTGGCCTGCAGTCTGATTTGGTAAATTGATGGGTGAATAACTGTAGAAAAACTAGACATCCCTTTTTAAAACTCAACAGGTGTGTTTTATTTTTAACAAACCCCTTGCAGACTCCATTAGGACTCATTCATCTGCCTGCCTTCAGCCCCCAAGGTTGTTGTATTGTCTAGTATGGTAGAGTTTTATTCTTAGAGTGGTTGTAAGTTACACCACTTGTACCTATAGGTAAGTATATAATAAGGCTTACCTGTAGGTACTGTAAATATCTCCTAAACCGACATATTTACCATATACGCTTGCACCGAGGTCATCTGTGCATGCACACTGAAGAAACTATTTGCTCGTGCCGTTTCTTCAGCACCGTGCCGTGAGACATGTCGCCAGTCACAGTGGTGTGCAGGGCCACTGCAACAGCTTCAATCTAAGGTAAGTATTTCAGAATGGGCTAGTATGCAATGCATACAAGCTCACTATGCCTTTGTCTTACAGGGTTTTTTTTTTTTCAGGTTTACAACCACTTTAATGAGATTGTATCAAATATTGTAGCAGTATTTGACTTCATATCTCACCTATAGCTACAAAAAAAGTTACAGTGCCTTGCAAAAGTATTCACCCCAAGCATTTTTCGTGTTTGTTAACTCACAACCTGGAATTAACATGGATTGTTTGAGAATTTGCATCATTTAATTTATAGAACATGCTCACAACTTTGAAGATTTTTTGTGAGGCAAACAACAAATGGGACAAAATAACAGAAAAAGTCAATGTGCATAACTATTGACCCATCTAAAGTCAATACTTTGTAGAGCCACCCTTTTATCACAGCTCCAAGTCGCTTTGGATAAGTCTCTATGAGCTTGCCACATCTTACCACTGGGATATTTTTGCCCATTCCTCCTTGCAAAACTGCTCCAGCTCTTTCAAATTGGATGGTTTGCGCTTGTGAACATCAATCTTTAAGTCTGACCACCATTTTCTATTGGATTGAGGTCTGGGCTTTGACTAGGCCATTCCAACACATTTACATGTTTCCCCTTAAACCACTCAAGTGTTTCTTTAGCAGTGTGTTGGGGTCATTGTGCTGCTGGAAGGCGAACCTCCGATCTAGTCTCAAATCACACACAGAGTGGTCCAGGTTTTGCTTAAGAATATCCCTGTATTTAGCACCATCCATCTTTCCCTCAACTCTGACAACTCTTTCCCAGTCCCGACTGCTGAAAAACATTTCCACAGCATGATGCTGCCAACACCATGTTTCACTGGATGGTGTTCTTTGGGTGATGTGATGTGTTGGGTTTGCTCCAGACATAGTGTTTTCTTTGATGGCCAAAAAGTAAAATTTTAGTCTCATCAGACCAGAGCACCTTCCTCCATACATTTTGGGAGTCTCCCACATGCCTTTTCGCAAACTCAAAACGGGCCATTTCGTTTTTTGATTCAAGTAATGGCTTTCTTCTGGCCACTCTGCCATAAAGCCCAACTCTATGGAGCGTATGGCTTATTGTCGTCCTATGTGCAGATACTCCAGTCTCTGCTGTGGAACTCTGCAGCTCCTCCAGGGTTACCTTAGGTCTCTGTGCTGCCTCTCTGATTAATGCCCTCCTTGCCTGGTCCCTGAGTTTTTGGTGTGTGGCCGTCTCTTGGCAGGTTTGCTGTTGTGCCATGTTCTTTCCATTTGGTTATGATAGATTTGATGGTTCTCCTAGGGATCATCAAAGATTTGGATATTTTTTATAACCCAACCCTGACTTGTACTTCTCAACAACATTGTCCCTTACTTGTTTGGTGAGTTTCTTGGTCTTCATGGCAGTGTTTGGTTAGTGGTGCCTCTTGCTTAGTGTTGCAGTGTTGCAGTTGTGTATATGTAATGACAGATCATGTGACACTTAGATTGCACACAGGTGGACATCATTTCACTAATTATGTGACTTCTGAATGTAATTGGTTGCACCAGAGCTTTTTATGGGCTTCATAACAAAGGGGGTGAATACATACGCACATGCCATCTATCATTTTTTTATTTCTGAAAAATAGTTTTATGTATATATTTTTCTGATTTTACTTCACCAACTTAGACTATTGTGTTCTGATCCATCACATATAATTCAGTTTAAAAAAACATTGAACTAAAGGCTGTAATTTAACTAGGTAAAAAGCCAAGGGGGTGAATACTTTTGCAAGGCACTGTATATTTACTTAGCAACTTAAAATCTGTGTACAGTGAGAAGGTAATTGTAGGTTTTGATTAGATGGTTCTCATTTCTTAAAGTCAGCAAGGTAAATGCATAATGTATATGGATTCAGCATAATCACTGAATATTATAGTTGTACTACTCTAAAAATAGCTGGAATGAATCCTCTTTTATGAAATTGAAGATGTGTATCATTTTGACCTTGAATAAGGCATTCCACTTTAAATTTGAAATTAGATTTTACAAAAAGTATTATTGCACTTTCATACTAATTGAACTGGCTTGGATATAGAACATAACATTAAATCACCAGCAAAACATAATGATGGAGACATTTAACAAATAGAAATGATTGCTTAAAAAAGCAAAATGGATTTCAATTCAGGCCAAACAATGTCAAAGCTCATCTCCAGCCTAAACATTTTTTGGATATAGTGGAAAAGGGTTAGAACATCTGTCAATGTTGTTTTGCTGTCTGGGGCCTCATTTGGGAGCATTGTCCTCACTATCTATTTGATGAGTGTCAGACATAAAAGGAAGCAAGAGGGACATTTTTCTACTTCCTGGATATTTTTTAGCACTCAGACTGAACAGGAAGTAAGTGGAAATCTTTCCACTTCCTCTCTACGGCAGTCAGACAGAACAAAAAGTAAGTAGAGATTTCTGTATTGTTTATTTTATGGCAGCCAGACAGAACAGGAAGTGAGGTCTTTCCCTTCAAGTCAGAATAAGAAGTGACAGGAAATCTCTCCACTTTCTGTCTATTTGATGGATGTCAGACAGAACAGGAAAAGAGGTCTTTCCACTCCAAGTCTATTTAATAGGTGTCAGACAGGAGAGGAAGTGAAGGAAAATCTATCCTGTTTGTGTTTATTTGACAGAGAGTAGGAAATGAGGAGGAATCTCCCCAGTGTCAGGCAGCTATAAAAGGCAGCTATAAATGTTTTCTGATAGAGGGAGGAAGGCTGGTTATCCTATATCAGGATTTAATTGGCGATCTTCTAACAGAACTTGTCTAGGTGAGGCGTGTTGGACAGAAGGAAGGGAAGAAAAATCCCCTCCATGATGACATATACATCTACAGGTATGTGTGTCATCTGAGATTTAAAACTCCACTGCATTCAAAATTAAAAAAAAAAAAGTTGTAGGATGTTAAAGTGGACTTAAACACCAGAATTTGCTTTAGCTTAATACATTAAGCACAAAAAATAAACATTCATCAATACCTATTTGTTAACATTTTTACACAAGCACTTGTAGTATGCAATCTTCAATGTGGCTAGCTCCTTGAACTTCCTGTTTTTACAGAAAAGAGTTAAAATGGTTGTAAAGTCAGAAGGTTTTTAATCTTAATGCATTCTATGCATTAAGATAAAAAGCCTTCTGTGTTCAGCAGCCCCTCTCAGCCCCCTAATGCCTCGTACACACGTACGGACTTTTGCCGGCGGACCTAAGTCCAGCGGACAATCCGCTGGACTTTCCCGCTAGGTACGCCGGACTAAAAAGCGAACGGACTTGACCACACACGATCACGCAAAAAGTCCGGCGGTTCACGCGATGACGTACGCACGTACGACGGGACTAGAAAAAGGAAGCTCGAGATCCCAAACGACACCCTTTGGGCCCCGTCAGCTAATCTCGTGTGTATCGCGTGTTAGTTGACGTTTGGTTAGAGACGATTCGCGCTTCTCAGACTTCTGCTTAATTCGTTCGCTTCTGCCGTTCAGTTTGTGCTTGTGAGGTTTGTATCTGGCTTTCAGTGCGTGTGGATCAGTTCCTACCTGTTCTCAGGCCGTTCTGGTCCGCTCGTTCCTGTTTTTCAGGTCGTTCTTCATAGGCCTTGCTGTTCTTCAGTGCGTTCTGTTAAGTTGTTTGTTTGATCAGCCGACCGTTTTGAAGCCATGGAGTGTGGACGTACTCGGGAACGAGTTCGTGCTGTGCAGGGGCTCGGTGTTGCGGTTAACACCTTGGCACGAGCCCGGTCCATGAACAGGGTGAGGAGGAGTTCATGGACCAAGAATTGGTTGCGCCAGCGTGACCAATTCTCGCATATGCCTTTGCTCCGTGAGATCCGTGAGAATAATCCTGATGATTTCAGGAATTATCTCCGGATGACGGACCCCATTTTTCACCGTCTGTTGGCTTCGCTGTCCCCTTATATTAGCAGGCAGAATACCTGCATGCGGCAAGCCATCAGTGCGGAGCAGAGGCTAGTCGCCACGTTGCGTTACTTGGCGACGGGGAGAAGCTTGCAGGACCTCAAGTTCACGACAGGCATCTCCCCCCAGGCTCTGGGGCTCATTATTCCAGAGACCTGTTCTGCCATTATCCACGTCCTGCAGGAGGAATACATTAAGGTAAGTCTTCTCTTTTAAAATTACCTATGTCTTGTATGTTTGTTAATGTAGTGCATCAATGTCATCATTAGCTAATTACCATGATAGGACTATTCTATGATTGTCGCCTATTCCTTTTTTTTTGGTTTTTTTTTTTTTTTTGTCTAGTATTTTATGTTTGACTTATCGAAATATTTTTAAGAATGTATTATTTAGTGGGTCACATGCATATTTGCTTGCACCAACCTCCCCAGCATGGAAGCTTGGCCCCCTAAACACCCCTAGCCTAGTCACTTTCTTTGGTTAAAAATGTATATTACCAGCTCCATTGTACAGCTTTACTCACCCCCCCTTTCACCCCCCTTGACCCTCATTTTTAAATTGATTGCATGTGTTTTTGGTCAGCTTGTAATTATCCCCACCCCCCCCACACCCCCTGATAATTAATATCATGTGTTTTTGGTCAGCTTGTAATTATCCCCTCCCCCCCACACCCCCTGATAATTAATATCATGTGTTTTTGGTCAGCTTGTAATTAGCCCCTCCCCCCCCACACCCCCTGATAATTAATATCATGTGTTTTTGGTCAGCTTGTAATTAGCCCCTCCCCCCCCACACCCCCTGATAATTAATATCATGTGTTTTTGGTCAGCTTGTAATTAGCCCCTCCCCCCCCACACCCCCTGATAATTAATATCATGTGTTTTTGGTCAGCTTGTAATTAGCCCCTCCCCCCCCACACCCCCTGATAATTAATATCATGTGTTTTTGGTCAGCTTGTAATTAGCCCCTCCCCCCCCACACCCCCTGATAATTAATATCATGTGTTTTTGGTCAGCTTGTAATTATCCCCACCCCCCCCACACCCCCCTGATAATTAATATCATGTGTTTTTGGTCAGCTTGTAATTATCCCCACCCCCCCCACACCCCCTGATAATTAATATCATGTGGTTTTGGTCAGCTTGTAATTATCCCCACCCCCCCACACACACCTTTAATTAATTGCATGTGTATTGTGTGACCTTACCATTATATACTCCCCACCCACATCCCCATTATTATCTTCTCTGGTCCATCAGAGGGGTCATCAATCAGAGATTTGTGCCTTTTATCCTTAATCTTTTGGCTTTATTTCAAGGATTTACAAAATAAATACATATGTTCTTCCAAATTGTTTTTTAATTTGTTGCATTTAGTTTGGTGTTTTGCCTGGTTTATAATTTAAATTGTATCTTTCTGTTTGACTTCACAGTGTCCCTCCACGCCACAGGAATGGCAGACTGTGGCTTCCCAGTTTGCTGCCCGTTGGGACTTTCCCAACTGCGGAGGGGCGATTGACGGCAAACACGTGCGAATTGTGCCCCCACCCCATTCGGGGTCATACTATTGGAATTATAAGGGGTTCCATAGTATCGTGTTGATGGCGGTGGTGTCGGCACACTATGAATTTCTGTATGTGGATGTGGGGAAAAACGGCCGGATGTCGGACGGAGGAGTCTTCAACCACACGGAGTTCGGTCATCGTCTCCAAACTGGTGGGCTGGAGCTGCCACCAGATGAAGATAATGTGGAGGGACTCCCGTTCGTCTTCATTGCCGACGAGGCGTTCGGTCTGGGTGACCATCTGATGAGGCCATTTCCCCAACGATCCCTCACCCCTGAGAGGAGGATTTTTAACTATCGGTTGGCCAGAGCAAGAAGGGTGGTGGAAAATGCCTTTGGTATTATGGCCAACCGTTTCAGATTGCTCCTTACATCGCTACATCTGGCAGAGTACAAACTCAATACTATTATTCTAGCATGCTGTGTCATGCACAATTATTTGCGGAAACATTCAGGAACATACTCCTTACCAATTGGCCCTGAGGCCGGAGTGGAAGGCAACATGACAGGGCTGGATAATCGCCCTCTTGGTTCCGCACCACAATCAGCCCAGCAAGTGCGGGACCTTTATTTACAGTATTTTAATGGTAGGGGGGCCATTGAAATGGCAGCAGACCCTTAAACCATCTTTTTCATTTTAAATGAATAAATACAGTTATTTATGTTTGAAATATTGGTCGTTTCGTATTGTTTTGCTTTTAATTTGGCCTGTTTTATATGTTGTCCTAGTGCACATCTTAATAGTGGGAAACTTGTTTAGCGTTTAGTAAATAAGCCCCTTTGTCAATGAACCACAACATGTTTTTGTCAAACTGGTAGTATTTAAAAAGAAGAAGCCACACATTTTTGAATTTGTGCAAACATTATTTTTTTTATTATAGTGCACATCCAAAACTTTTTATTATTTTTTGTTTTTTTTTTTTTTTTTTGGTTGTTTTGGTATTTTTGGTTTTTTTTTTTTTTTTTTTTTTTTTTTGTAACATGATTTTTTTTTTTTTTTTTTTTTTATGTTATCTTTTTGACATTTTTTTGGTGTTTTTCTCACAACATATTGTTTTATTTTTTGGGATTGATTTTTTAAAACAAACATAAAAACATGTTTAAAATTGTTTAAAAATTTTGTCTTAGCATTTGAAATTATTTACACAATGTAAAAGTCCAGAACTTACAAAGTTCAACAGGTAACCCATGAACAGAAGAAGCCAAATTTTGAATATGCACACTAATTTAACTGGAAAATGGGTAATGTCAACATGTGCTATGTTCCATCATGGGGAATCAATGGACGTGTTTTGTGTGTGAAACCCCTTCCCTCTCACCTACTAGCATTAGGGGTTGCAAACACAAAATGCGTCCATTGAGATCCCCTGATGGCACATAGCACATGTTGACATACCGTGTGCATATTTAAAATTTGGCCTCTAAAATTAGTTAAACAGCGCTTCAAAAGGGAATGAAGGACATGATTGATGTTAATAAATGTAAAAGGGGTCTTTAGATTCTCCCCAAAACATCAATCATGTCCTTCATTCCCTGCTGCATGGTGGCCATCTCCTTCTGCATGTTTTCCAGCTGCAGATTCCAGGCCATGATCTGCCCAATAAGCCTGTGGGCACTGTCAGTGGTAAATGGCTCCGCAGCTTGTCGTTCCACAAACAGATCAGCATCACCTAAAAGTTGGGTAGAGAAAACACAAGAAAAAAAGTGTCAAAAACATGCAGACCTTAATTTATTAGCTCAATCTGTGTTCTGAGACACTCACTTGGTGGGGTGCAGATTTGATCGACTTCAACGACCTGTTCCGCCACATCCACGCGTGGGCTTGGGCTAACTGCCCAATTAGTCTGGTGAGGCCGGGAGGTCCTCGTAGGTTCGGACTGACGTCTGAGTCTTTTGCCCCCTATGGTAATGGAACACAAAAAGGTACACTTTTGAATCACACTGATATTTGAGTGCCAAAATAGGATTAGTAAACATTGTTTAAAAGTCTTGCCAATTATTAGCAGTTTGTTAGAAGATCCTACTTGAAGACAGAATTGAAATGTCTATCTAATGAAACTCCAATACTTAAAGCGCCCTTCAACCCTAAATTTGAACTTCCGCTCATTGGATCCCTGCACCCCTGTGGTGTCTTATTTTGAACGTTTTAGGGGGGATGGGTTGCAGATACCTGTGTAAGGCAGGTATTTGCACACACATCCGGCCCTAGACTCCCACAGAAGTATACGCCACATCCCGTCCCACCGTGCTGTCTGCTGGGACACACAGGGGTCCCCGAGCTTGCGCGGACCAGTCCTATTGCATTGCGCAACTGGCGCATGCCCAATAGTGACCCGGGAAGTGAAGCCACAAACATTAATTTCATGATTGCAAGATCAGAGATTGTAGCTGCACCATCCAAGGGACAGGTGAGTGTACTTCTTTGAAAAGTCACCACCTACAGTATTTAGAGATGATGAGCATTTTTTGGGAATTGTGAGCATGAGACCCTGCTTAACATATTTATCCCCCCCCCCCAAAACAGCCTCTGGAGTCCCTGTGTAAGTTACCCGTAAAACCCTTACTACAGCAGTAATTGTATAGATAGTGACAATAATAAACAACCTTACAACTCCAACAACCCAAAGCCAGGTAAACTCAATAAACGTTATGAAGACAAACGGAACTTTCATCAAATATGCGCAAGTTTCACGAACGAATGGTAATAACATCTGCGCAAGTTTCAGGTACGAATGGTAATTACATCTGCGCAAGTTTCAGGTACGAATGGTAATAACATCTGCGCAAGTTTCACGGACGAATGGTAATTACATCTGCGCAAGTTTCAGGTACGAATGGTAATAACATCTGCGCAAGTTTCACGGACGAATGGTAATTACATCTGCGCAAGTTTCAGGTACGAATGGTAATAACATCTGCGCAAGTTTCACGGACGAATGGTAATTACATCTGCGCAAGTTTCACGAACGAATGGTAATAACATCTGCGCACGTTTCACGGACGAATGGTAATTACATCTGCGCAAGTTTCACGAACGAATGGTAATAACATCTGCGCAAGTTTCACGGACGAATGGTAATTACATCTGCGCAAGTTTCACGAACGAATGGTAATAACATCTGCGCACGTTTCACGGACGAATGGTAATTACATCTGCGCAAGTTTCACGAACGAATGGTAATAACATCTGCGCACGTTTCACGGACGAATGGTAATTACATCTGCGCAAGTTTCAGGTACGAATGGTAATAACATCTGCGCAAGTTTCACGGACGAATGGTAATAACATCTGCGCAAGTTTCACGGACGAATGGTAATTACATCTGCGCAAGTTTCAGGTACGAATGGTAATAACATCTGCGCAAGTTTCACGGACGAATGGTAATTACATCTGCGCAAGTTTCACGAACGAATGGTAATTACATCTGCGCAAGTTTCACGAACGAATGGTAATTACATCTGCGCAAGTTTCAGGTACGAATGGTAATAACATCTGCGCACGTTTCACGGACGAATGGTAATTACATCTGCGCAAGATTAGACATATCAAGTATAACCATAGTAGCGCACGTGCTTGACTTACTTTTTTTGATGGCTTTTCGAATTCTCCTGTATTGATCGTGCTCCCTGGATTTGATGTCGGACCATCGTTTGCGCAGTTGATCCTTGCCCCTTCGTACGCCGAATTTCTGCTCCAGGGTGCTGACGATTGTAGTGAGAATCTTGTCCTTGCGCAAGTTGGGACGAGGGTACGGCCCATTTTCCCCGTCGTAATCTTCCCTTTGGAGGATGTCCACCATCTCCACCATCTCTTCAAAGGCCATATTGGTGGCCTTATATCTGCTGCTGGATGTAGATGTGTTGGCTTCTTGGCTTTCCTCCGCGCTACTGGCTGAGAATGTGTCCGCCATATTCATGAATTAATTCACCAACAATGCAACGAGGGGAAGCGGGGCGGGGAATACTCGTCATGAGGAACGTCATGGGCGGGCGACGCGGAGGACGCAGGCGGACTTCGACGCGTGCGCAGTGTATATAAGGCTGTTTGAGGGGCCCACGTGTTCCCGAACGGAAGTAGCGAGCGCTCTGTACGAAGGTAAGTGTTTTCTAGGATGCATTACTGTGTTTTTTTTTTTTTGGGTTTTGGGCCAGCATTTTTTAAGGTTCTGTGTGTGTTGCTGCCTGTGTGTAGGGGTTGCTGCCTGTGTGTAGGGGTTGCTGCCTGTGTGTAGGGGTTGCTGCCTGTGTGGATGTGTTGCTGCCTGTGTGTAGGGGTTGCTGCCTGTGTGTAGGGGTTGCTGCCTGTGTGTAGGGTTGCTGCCTGTGTGTAGGGGTTGCTGCCTGTGTGTAGGGGTTGCTGCCTGTGTGTAGGGGTTGCTGCCTGTGTGGATGTGTTGCTGCCTGTGTGTAGGGGTTGCTGCCTGTGTGGATGTGTTGCTGCCTGTGTGTAGGGGTTGCTGCCTGTGTGTAGGGGTTGCTGCCTGTGTGGATGTGTTGCTGCCTGTGTGTAGGGGTTGCTGCCTGTGTGGATGTGTTGCTGCCTGTGTGTAGGGGTTGCTGCCTGTGTGTAGGGGTTGCTGCCTGTGTGGATGTGTTGCTGCCTGTGTGTGGGTGTGTTGTGTAATGTTTGTTAAGAAAAACTGGTTGTGCGTTTTAAGTAACATTTGTGTTTTTGGTCTTTTGTATTGCCATTACTAACAAAACAGAAACAAACATGTCATCACCCCAGTTGAATCCATTCAAGGACCAGCAGTTCATGTCCGAATTCATTGCCCTGTACAGAAAAAATACCAACCTGTGGCAGCTCAAGAACCCTTTGTATGGCAATAGGGATGTCCGGAAGGCAACACTGGGGCCACTTGTGGCTTTTGTGAAGACTAAAGTCCCCAACGCAAACACCAAGTTTGTGGAAGCCAGAATTGCAAGTTTAAGGCACATGTACAAGCGGGAGCGCAAGAAGATTGAGGAATCAGTCAGATCAGGAGCAGCAGCAGAGAATGTTTATGTACCCAAGCTGTGGTACTACAACCAACTGACTTTTATAGGTGACCAGATGGAACCCAGGGAATCACTGTCGACTCTTCCCTCCACCCTTCCCTCCACTCTTCCCTCCACTCTTCCCTCCACCCCAGCTGAGGCTTCCACGGAAGGAGAAGACCCCTCCACCTTGGAGCAGGCTGATGCGCCCAGCTGGAGCCAGGTATATATTTAGTAGCCTAAATTGTGATTGTGTGAATATTAATGCTGTCAACGTTAAAATGTGAAACAATTAACACCCTGAACTCAGAATTGTGAAAAAAAACTGACAAAAATTATGCACACTTCTAAAAAGTGTTGGTGCAACATATCGATACATATATAGTGTATACATACATCCAGTAGTGGCAAAAAAAGCGTTAGACAACATTGGTGATCTGCTTGGAAAATGCAGGGGTCCAAATGATAGCCTTTTGGATCTTTTGGAAAATTTAGATGCTCGTTCCTAAGTTTACAATTGGATGATTGAGTAGGCCAGAAACCACAAAACAGGTGTTTGATTTTTGTTTTTATTTGCACACAGGATGAGCTGACCCAGGATGATGCCGGGACAAGTGGTATGGAGGAGGAGGAGGACATGCCCAGCGAGAGCCAGGAGGTGGCTGGGCCCAGCACGAGCCAGAGTGACAGCCACACCCAATTAAGAAGTCTACCTCGACCCCTGCCCTTACCCCCAAGAAGGCCCAGGAGGATGACCATTGTGGAGGAGGAATCACTGGAACTGATTCGGAAGGCGAGTGCGATTCTCGACAAACCCCCCCTTCCAGAAGAGGGCTATGGCAGCTACGTGTCCAGCAGGTTGCTGCAAATGGAGAGGGGCCAACGGCACCTGTGTGAGGGCCTAATTTCTGAGGCAATTAGGGGGGGTTTGAGGGGTGAATTACGAGAATCCACCCGCCTGACCCATGAAGGCCCGACACCAACTTCTCCTCCTCCTCCTCCTCGTCTTCCTTCTCCTCCTCCTCCTCCTCCTCCTCCTCCTCCCTACTCCTCCTCCTACCACAAGTCAGCCTCCAAGGAAGCGTGCAGGGAAGACTGCAGGGAAGAGTGCAGGGAAGCGTGGTGCGAAGAGTCGGAAGTGATTGCCTGGCTTCAGTCTGGTCTCACAGAAGACACAGGCTGTTGTAGTGCCACAGCTTGGGGACATAGATGTCATCTGCTGCTGTTCCTGGTCTGTCTGATTCCTGGTCAATCTTCTTGTGCTCCCTATATTGTATGAAATGTGCCCAAGCTTAATTTTTGGCTTCACAAACTTGGTGTCTGCCGTTGGGGCAAAAAGTCTTCACAAAATCTACAAGTGGCTCCAGTGTTGCCTTCCTATTTTGTTTTGCCTTGTTTGTTTTAACCAGAATAAATGGTCATTTTATTTTCATCAAATAATGATATACGTGCTTGATATTCAAAAACATAGTTTCTTTAGGAGTAGGCAGGTACATGTCTAAACATTCATTTGACAATACAAGTGTAAAGTGCAACTTCAATGGAACTGCAAGTGCAGTCGCTGGAAAGGTGAGGTTTAAGATCGGAATTAAGGGCAAGCTCTGCTGACTCCACAATTGTATCATGTGTAATAACTAATCCTTTTGCTAACCAACAAATAATAAAAAATATCTATATAGAGATATATGTACATATATAATATATAGATATATATATATATATATATATATATAATTTTATTTTTATACACGTATAGATCTATATATCTATATAGATTTATACATATATATATATATATATATGTAGATATCGATATATATTTTTTTGCGCTTATTGAGAAATATAGATATATTTTTCATTTGGTGATTTGGATATCTATATCTATATCTATATCTATATCTATATCTATATCTATATCTATATCTATATATATATATTATATATATATATATATATATATATATATATATATATATATATATATATATATATATATATACAAATATATAACTTCACTAAAGAATGCTGAAGAAAAAACGTTCGGGAGTACTCTGCGTGAATATACAAGCAGCAAGGCAAAATCATTCTTCAAGTACGATACCATACAAATCCCGCTGTCAGAAAAAAAAAAAAAAAAAAATTAAACAGCGTGACGATTGTGCGAGCTTCAAAACGAAGGCTAGTTTTACCAGACCGAGCGAGTCCGTGACATAATAGCTACTGAGCATGCGTCCTTTTTGGTACGCCGGACCATACTACACACGACCGGATTATCCGCTGGACTGCCAAGTCCAGCGGATAATTTGAGAACAAAACCTGAAACTTTAGTCCGCCGTACTTTGGCCAAAAAAAGTCCGCCGGCGCCTACACACGAGGGGATTATCCGCTGGACTTCGGTCCAGCGGATAATCCCGCGGGATAGTCCCTTCGTGTGTACGCGGCATTATTCTTACCAGAGCCCCATCTCTGTACAGCAATGTGTACAAGTGTCTTGGACTCTTCCAGCCTGATTGGCTGAGACACATTGGCTCCTGCTGCTGTCAATCAAAGTCAGTTAGCCAATCAGGAGAGAGAGAGGACAGGGCCGAACCACAGCTCTGTGTCTAAATGGACACACAGAGCTGCAGCTCAGCTTGGGTGCCCCCATAGCAAGCTGCTTGCTGTGGGGGCACTCAGCAGGAGGGAGGGGGCAGGAGCACACAAGAGGGACCCGAAAACAGGAGGTTTTGGGCTGCTCTGTGCAAATCCACTGAAACAGAGCAGGTAAGTATAACATGTTTTGTTTTTTGTTTTTTCTATAAAAATAGCAGATTTTACAATCACTTTAACACTGGAAAAAGCAGCCTCGAGTCAGTCTGTTAGCTTGAAGAAGGTAAGGGGAGGAGGAGAGAAGAACAGGGGAGTGCCTTGCCATTCTAGGCTATGGGGTGGTGTGTTTCTATTGATGCACAGTTTGATATCACTTAAATGTACCTTAACCACTTCAGCCCCGGACCAATTGGCAGCCAAAGGACCAGGCCCCTTTTTGCAATTCGGCACTGCGTCGCTTTAACTAACAATTGCGCGGTCGTGCGACATGGCTCCAAAACAAAATTGGCGTCCTTTTTTTCCCACAAATAGAGCTTTCTTTTGGTGGTATTTGATCGCCCCTGCGGTTTTTATTTTTTTGCGCTATAAACAAAAGTAGAGCGACAATTTTGAAAAAAAATGCAATATTTTTTACTTTTTGCTATAATAAATATCCCCAAAAAATATATAAAAAAAACATTTTTTTTTCCTCAGTTTAGGCCGATACGTATTCTTCTACATATTTTTGGTAAAAAAAATCGCAATTAGCGATTATTGATTAGTTTGCGCAAAAGTTATAGCGTTTACAAAATAGGGGATAGTTTTATAGCATTTTTATTAATATTTTTTTTTTTTTTTATTAGTAATGGCGGCGATCAGCGATTTTTATTGTGACTGCGACATTTTGGCGGACACATCGGACATTTTTGACACATTTTTGGGACATTTGTCATTTATACAGCAATCACTGCTATTTAAATAGCACTGATTCCTATGTAAATGACAGTTGTAGTTAGGGGGTTAACCACTAGGGGGCGGGGAGGAGTCAGTGTGACGTGTTGTGTTTTTTTTCACAGTAGGGGGGCGTGGCTGTACGTCTGACGTCATTGATCGGCGTTCCCGATGACAGGGAACCGCCGATCACTGACAGTCAGTGTAGGAAGCGCGGGGAGAGGTTTGTTTACATAGACCTCTCCCCGTTCTTCAGCTCCGTAACCCGATCGCGGGATACCAGCGGTGATCGGGTCCGCTGGTCCCGCGGCCGTGGTCACGGAGCTCCCGACCGGGTCGCGCGCGCGCCGCTGGCGGCGCGCACGCGCCCCCCGGGCAGGCAAATTAAAGGGGACGTACAGGTACGTGCTTTTGCCTGCCCGTGCCATTGTGTTGACGTATATCTACATGAGGCGGTCGGGAAGCGGTTAATCAATAAATAATGTGTATTTCTCATAGAAGACTGTCACAGTGATTTTGTCACACATATGCAGTTTGAATAATCAAAACTGTCCCAAAAAAATGATAATTTACTGTTACTGGAATACCTGATATCACTTACCGTATATAATGCTTTTCTGTGAAATCCATAGGATCTCTAGAATATTTGTATCAACTAAGCAAATGTAAACACCATTCTACAATATCTTTATGACTGATGTATCAACCAAGTATGTAAACACTATACTGTATCATAGGTGTGCACAGCCTATTGCATTAGGGTGTGCACCCCAAAAATCAAACACATATGCGTGTGTGTGTGTGCGCATGTCTACTGACAGCATCAGTAGAGCAATAGATGGTGTCAGTAGGCCAGAGATTGGTCAGTAGGGCAGTGGACGGTGTCAGTAGTTTTTATTTTTATTATTTTATTTTGTATTTTTTTTTACAATTTTATTTTTTTATAATTTTTTTTTTTTTAGAAGCTCTGTTAGGAGGCATGGAAAAATATCAAGGGTGGGAATCTGCACCACACAGGGTGATTAGGGTGTGCCCAGGAACACCTGGCACACCCTGTGCACATGCCTATGTACTGTATATAAGAAGGTCAGGTGGTTGCACATAGGAGCTTATTTACCAAAGATGTACAGACTGTTCACATTGCATACCCAATTCGCAAAATAGATAAAAAAGAACAAAATGGGATTTGGGCTTCCATATGATTTGATGATTGAAGTGGTTGGAAAGGGGCACCACATTTTATTTGCTACTATAATCACTGTGACAGTCTTCTATGAGAAATACACATATAATATTAAGAGAAAAACAAATCTTAATGTCTAAGCCCAATTTTGCAACTTTGACATGTGTTATGCCCCGTACACACGACTTTGTCCGAAACTGGTGTTGCAAACACACAACAATCCGATCATTCTGAACATGATGACATTTGTCCGTTACGACGGGACTACGTTTACGTTAGTAGCCAATAGCTTTGGTCTCATAATTTGATCTAAGCATGCGTGGCACTTTGTCCGTCGGAATTCTCGACACACGATCGAAAAAAGTCCGATAGGATTTTGTTGTCGGAAAATTTGAGATCCTGCTCTCAAATTTTTTCCGTTGGAAATTCCGACGGAAAAAGTCTGATGGAGCCCACACACGGGCGGATTTTCCGAACAACATGGTCCGATCGGACATTTTCCGTCGGAATTTCCGACCGTGTGTACGGGGCATTAGTAAAACCGTACATATCATCACAACTACTTTGTACATCCAGGTGGATTATATGTTGTTTTTTTTCAAGTCAATTTGGGCTTTCATTTGGTGGTAAATGGTAATGTATATCTCCTGTTTTTTTTTTATTATTATCAAAGGAAAACTGGCTTAAAATAGTAAAAAATAATCATTTTTTTTTTAAATTTAGCTGTATATTTCTTGCTACTACCATAAACTACCACCAAAAAACAACCCAAAACAAGTTTTCCTGCTCCTGATGATTGCAGCGAAGTCCATCCAGTTCAACCACAAAAAAATATATATATATATATATATATATATATATATATATATATCAATGTGTATGTTAGTTGTTGTATGTACCTGTAGTACAGCCCAGAAACAATAGTGCCCATTTAGTTTTTTTAATCCTACCTAAAACATATTGACATTAACTGACACTGATACTAATTAAAAAAAAAAATCCTGTTCAAAATAAAATAGTGATCCTGAACTTTGGCCCTGACATTGACCTTTGACCCAAACACTAACCCTGGTATTGAACTAGATCAAACCTTGATCTAGGTATTTTTTTATAAAACATTTTTAATTTTTCTAATTTTTTTCTACACACACCTTTTTTTTTCTATCCCTGCATGGGCAGAGAAAGATACCATGTATGTTTCTCATCCATTCTCAGAGACAGACAAATCAATGGCTATCGCAGCGATCAGGTGACCCAGAATCGGACGTTCTGAGTCCCAATTGTTAGAACGGGGCCTGGGGCTCTCAGTGAGGCCCTGGTCACTGTACTGGAGATACACAAATATGCGGCAAAAAGCCCCACACAGTGGGGCTGCATTTTTGTGTTACATTGGCTCCAAGGGGTTAAATAAAAGAGAGAACTATATACTGCTATACTTTAAATAGATCTTGATAAAATAGAAATGTGATCACATCAAGGAGGCAAAAACAGCGTAACATGTAATTTTAATTTACTTGGGGTAAACTGAAAAGGTATTACCCAGTAATATAGGAAAGTGCTATTCAATTCACATGAAGCCTGCTAAATTGGCTCTGATTATTATCCTGACATCCATCTTGTACAACAAACAGTTTAAATCCTTATAGAGAAAGGTATACTTATCTTGTGCAAGACTGTGGACATAGAATGCAAATGAGTATGGTCCCTGGTTCATAGCACTGTTCTGTTCTCAGAGAATGTGATTTACACAGCAAGTTAAGCTTTAATCTCCTCCTGTCCAAGCTGACTCTTGTACCCCAGCAGCTAGTAGTCTGTTTTTTGGGCCAGTGAAGGAAAATCATTCATTACACTAACTTTTGCTAGTTGAATGGCTTTGATTATACCTTTAAAACTTTCTTACTTTTTTCATTCTCTTTTCTTTTTTATATACAGTATGTGGTGCCAGTAAATTTTAACGAAGCTGTAGTGAGCACAAATAAGAGAGCACTGATTTTTCAAAGGAATGTAATTGTGTTAACTTCTAACAGTCTCCTCCCAGTCTCTAAGTGTCTCCTGCAGCATGTCCTCAATTTGCAACCACTCATGTAGCATGTCTACGGTCTCTAACCATGTCCTGTATCATACCAACAGTTTCTATCTCTTGTATATTGGTCACAGTCTTTAACTATTTCCTATACCATGACCGCAGTCTCCGATTATCTTCTATTAAAGTGGATGTAAACCCACTCTCATCCTTCCTAAACTACTGCAATATTAGTTATATAGAAGGATATACATGCCTCCTGCATGTATACTTATCTGTCAAATGTCTCCCCTCTGTCTGCTATGAGACCCGAAAAACTGCAGATTTTGTGGGTGGGTCTGTTTTCCAGGGCTCAGTGGGTGGAGTTGTGATGTCAGTAGACTCCCCACCCACCTCTACACTCCCCTTATCAACATGCATTTTCTCCTGTGTATTTCTTACACTGAACTTCTGCTATGATCACTAACATCCAGTCAAAACCCAGAAAAGTCCCCACATGACTTCAGCATGCCAAATCATGCTGAGGTGTGGAATAGCCAATCCTTGCAGAGCTGCTGAAGGAAAGAGTGGGGTGGGAATTAAAAAATAATA
This sequence comes from Lithobates sylvaticus, assembly GCA_028564925.1. NCBI lineage: Eukaryota > Metazoa > Chordata > Amphibia > Anura > Ranidae > Lithobates > Lithobates sylvaticus. The sequence goes on from CM053026.1 coordinate 179,816,445, forward strand.
TATGTCTTAGACTAGTGCACAAGATATGTAAATCACCTGTCAATCACAGCAAGGGGGAAGAACGGACAAAGTTTTCCCCGATTGTCCGTTTTATTTCACTGAAAAAAGATATGAGGATTGCTCAGAGCTGGATTAACTCTTTGTGGCAAGACTGGGCACAGCTGATCTGAAATCCCATACTCTATATTGTGCCAAAAAAAATTCGGGTTTACATCCACTTTAATGTCTCAGTGACAGTTTTCTGTACCTTAACATATACTATTATGGTCTGCACTTTGATGATGTCAGAGGTTAGAAACATAGAAGAGTGACAGCAGAAAAAAGACCACATGGACAGAGTTTGTCCTGTGTTTTCAATACTGTATGTTCTGTCCTCGCTACATGTTTCCTTGTGTGTAACTCGACATGCAGCTAAACCCTCCTATTCTACAATAAGCCAGACTGAATGTAATCTTGCAGCTTAATTAACAAAAGGGGCATGGGTGAAACTATTGAGAAAAAACAAATATAGATACATATAATCAGTATATTAAATATAAAGAAATACAATAAATAAGCTAGACTGTAGATGGCGATAAGTAATTCTCACCAGCGATGCTGTGTTTAGGGGATGCAAGCGGATGGAAGTTTTAGTCCAACATGATTGTACTCTAATGTTCCTTCTTTCAGTCTCTAAGATGGAGTCTGAGTTCCCAGGATGCACCTGTTTCTCTTTCTTGAAGAATGATGGGAACTTTTGTTAGTGAACAGTTTCTAGTTTCTGCAAAAACATTAAATTTACCACTGGCTCTATCTTGTGGTCAAATCTGATATTGCAGGCAAAACAACTTAATTAAAGTGTTACTAAACTCAGGACCTTGCATTCACTATATCCGTTCTACCACAGTACACAGGACATGGGAATGCAATCATTTTAGTAAATATAAACTGCTAAATACCTTTTCTCATCATCAGTATAGAGCAGTGTCAGCCGAGCACTAGTTAAAGCTTGTAGAAGGAGTTTTAATACTGCACTGAGCTGATGCAGGTCCCCTGATCCTCAGTCTGGACCGTGCTGATTGGCCCTGTGCTGATCACATGCACTATCCCAAAAAAAATTAAAAACTCTCTAGAAATACACACCAAACTGAGCATGTGCAGCTTGACTCCGAGGCTCTGTCTTATCCAGCCATGTTCTGGAGTCAGTGGAGGAGGATCAGAGATGACAGCATTAAACAGCCTTTTTACACAATGCAGAGGATTAACCCCTCGGCTTAGCTTGCACAGTGAGTATAACAAGAATGCTTTACTGCATATACAGACTGATTTCACTGTTGTGGGCTTAGTAACACTTTAATATCTTGCTGGATGCAGAACACTGTGTGTGTGTATATGCATCAACTGCCCTTTCAGTAAAACAATATTTTCTAAGATCAGTTTTGAACTTTCCTCCTGCTAGCTTGTAGTCATATGGAGGGGAAAACACAGGAAATGCCACTTGAGTGTAGTAGGCCTGTAGAAGTAGCTGATGCTCCGAACACGTAGCCTGCTAATTCTGCCTATCCAGATCAGTTTCTCTCCCTGATGTCTCTCTGTTTCCGGTGATGTAATTTCCCTGCATTCCACGCTGGTCCCGGTCTATTTCCTGGTGGCCACCGGATTGACAACAGATCCTCTGTCATTTTCAAAGTGTGGATCCCTGTCTCGGAAGCCAGGAGAGATACTACATATACACACATGAGCTTGATTTTAATCTTTATCCTGTACAGAATAACAATAAATATTCAGCACAGATAAATCAATAAGAGCATGAAGTAAGTTGCCAACTGAACACTACAAGGGTAATCCAAAAAAGCCTCCATAATATTAAATAATAAAATCAGTGCAGCACAACACTATAGCATCAGTAATGTACAATTGTCCGTACAAACCAGTTCCAAAGTGAGATGATCAGGCTCTGTGAACAAGGTGCCTGATGGCAAAAGAGACAGTGTTACAGGTGAGCACAGCCCGTTCACCACAGACAACTCTAGCCTCTCACCTCACAGATTCGACCTGAAAAATTCACTCAGCATTTACCCATTTGACCTCCAATTATCCGATAATGGTCCGATGATTATGTAAAGGCTGGTCACTCCGCCGGGCATATGTGAAGAAAAATGAAAAGATCTAGTGCTCTCCTTTTCACAAATATATTTCCAGCAAAAGATAGAAAGATACACTTACAAGTAAAGCACTTAAACCAAGTGCAGGCGTGATGGCATGACAGTATGTTTCAAACCACAAAGATGGCCGCGGGTGACATCATACATAACCCCTCCCCCTTTTTATCCTGTGAGTGTATTATATACCTTGCTATTAAAACTCTGCTTTAAAGCCCCATACACACGGTCGGATTTTCCGATGGATTCTGTCCTATCGGACAATGTTGTCGGAAATTCCGACCGTGTGTAGGCACCATCGGACAGTTTCCATCGGATTGTCCGACGGACAAAGTTCTATCTCCTGCTCTATAAATATTCCGACAACAAAGTCTGATCATACCAATTCCGATCGTGTGTAGCGAATTCTGACGGACAAAGTGCCACGCATGCTCAGATCACATTACAAGACCAAAGCTATTGGCTACTAGCCTCTACGTAGTCCCGTCGTAGGCAACAAACGTCACCACGTTCAGAATGATCGGATTTTCCGACAACTTTGTCCGACCGTGTGTATGCAACACCAGTGTCGGACTAAATCCGTCGGACCAAATCCAATGGATTTGGTGGTCGGATTTTCCGACCGTGTGTATGGGGCTTAATACTACACTCAGGTGGCGCTTCCTGTGTTTTCCCTTCCTTTTATCCTGTTTACAGAGCTGGCTTTCTCTGAGGACAGCTGCCACCATCTATCTTAAGAATTCACCCTTTATGGACTAACACGACTATTGTTTTATCGCCCACCTGTATATTCACAGTTACACTATCTTTGCGCTTACGGTTACCCTTTTCTATTCAAGCTTGAAGTCATATGCTGTGTTCTTGATCTTAGCTTAATATTGAAAATCCAGCCCTCCTGAACCTTATTCACCCCTTTGATGTATATAAAGGTTTCAGTTGTGTCTCCCCTTTCCCTTTCTCCAGACTGTACATATTAAGTCCCAAAAGTCTCTCCTGATTTATTTACCAGACTGTACTTGAAGCACCCAGTATCAAATACGCTGACCACTACTACTCTGATTCCACACATATCCTAGTTAAAGTGATTGTAAAGTCTAATTCTTTTTCCATAAAAATAACAAACATGAACATACTTACCTGCCCTGTGCAGTGGATTTGCATAGAGCAGCCCAGAGCCTCCTCTTCTCGGGTCCCTCTTCGGCTCTCCTGGCCCCCTCCCTCCTGTCAAGTGCCTCCATAGCAAGCAGCTTGCTATGGGGGCACCCGAGCCGAGTCATAGCTCCCTGTGTCCATTCAGACATGGAACCCCCGGTTCGGCCCCACCCCCTCTCTCTCCTTATTAGCTAACTGACTTTGAGAGCAGGAGGGAGAGTCCTGGACGGCCGAGTCACTCGTAGATATTACTGGGCAGAGATGGGACTCGGGTAAGAGTTTGGGGGTGCTGAGGGGGGCTGCTTCACACAGAAGTTTTTTTTTTATCTTAAAGCATATAACGCATTAAGATTAAAAAAAAAAAACTTCTGACTTTACAACACCTTTTAAAAGCTTTGCTGAACCTGATTGCAGTATAATGTGTGAAGCTAGGATTACAATTACATTGAAAGGACTTTCTTCTTCAGGACAGTTGCTGTCCCCTCTGATTAGTAATAGCAGCTTGCTAGTGGATTGTGCATATCTCCTTGGCACACTTTTTATTTTAGGCATATTTAATAGTGTTAACATCTTTGAATGCACAGTAGAAGGTCAGAAAGATGCCAAAATCCCTCCAAAATGCAATTTTTGAAAGAAGAATTGATTATAAACGCATATTTGCTCCCATATTTTTTTGCAGCATGGATAGACAAGAATGTTCATCTCTTTTTACACAAAGTAACAGTTTAAGGGGCATATAAACAGTGAGTAAACCATGATGATAATAAAACACCTTAATCAGTAAACATATTTTGCTTCATTTCATGCAGAAAATGATTCTGAGGGCTCTACAGATATAAGTGGATGAAATTTTATGAGCCAGGGCGCACACACAGACATGGGGTTTAATAATGTTTGACACTCCAGTATTTTATAGTGGTTTAATTAGCTCTCCTTTGTCAAGATCAGTATATAAAGAGGGGACTGACTATTCCTAAACTGCAGGTTTAATCTCATTCAGAAGACTTCTCTCTAAATGTCATGGCAACAACTTTTAAATGATTGCACATTAGCAAATCAGGTCATTGTGCATCAGATGTGGTTACATTTATAGAGTGCTTATCAGTCCTGCATAACGTATTGAAAATGTAGCAGCAGAATTGTACATTACTGTTGTTCTCACCTCTGGGACCAGTGGCGGCCGCATGGATTTCAATGTTTCAATGCCACATGATTAGAGCCTGAGGCTCTAATTGGCTTAAAAAAAGGGTAACTGATTGACTGATGGACTGACCAAATGGGGGGGCTCTGGTGGTGGTTCTGTTTGCCACCCCTCCCAAAAAAATGGAGCACCAGCCGCCACTGTCTGAGAGGGTGGCAAAAGTAGATAGTGACACAAGGCTCCTGGAGCTAAGAGCTAGTGTGTATGCTGCAGATGACCAGATTTGTAGAAGTTAACTATGTATTTCTTACAATAAAGCATCCTTAACATCTAACACTCCCCTACCTAAACACTGGAGTAAAATGTGTACTGAATATGGGTGGGCTTCTAAAAAAACACCAGATACCTGCCTGTCTATGGTGTCAGTTCATTCTGAATAAGTGATCTGACATACTTTGAAGTTGTCACGACTTGAAGTCATACTAATATGAATGGTAGTCATTGGCAATCATGGGAAACGACTTGTCATATGACTATGCAGTCGCAAGTCGTAGGACAAGTCGTACAAGTGTGAAAAGGGGCCTTAAGAGTCTCTGTGAGAACACGTGATAAGGAGAGTGGCCACTACTCAGCTTTGCCAGTAAAAATAACAGCAACTGGAGGACAGTATCATTATCCAGAAAAAAAGGGTATTTTAAAAGATCTATGGTCACAGCTAAGGATGAGAACACCCCCTGGTTCAGTTCGCACCAGAACTTGCGAACAGGCAAAAAATTTGGACAAACACACGAACACCATTAAAGTCTGTGGGACACGAACATGGAAAATCAAAGTTAAATGAAAGGCTTATATGCAAGTTATTGCCATAAAAAGTGTTTGGGGACCCGGGTCCTGCCCCAGGGGACATGTATCAATGCAAAAAAAAGTTAAAAAAACTGATATTTTTGGACTGGACCTGGTAATGGACTGGAGGGGGGGGGGGGTATGCCTTTTTTTTCAATGAGTTTTATCTATATTGCTGAGACCCAACAATTCATTACAGCAATGAGCAGATTTGAATTACTTTTTTTTTCCTTTAGAAATGTAATTTTGCTGTGGTACTGTTCTAAACATGGGAAAACTGCGCCACTTTACAGGCATGCTTTAGACACCCCCCAGGCACGATATTTAAAGGAATATTTCATTTTTATTGTTCCACTTTAAGCATTAATAAAATCCCTGCTCATGAAAACACGGTCATTTCTAAAACTTTTTTTTGCATTGATACATGTCCCCTGGGGCAGGACCCAGGTCCCCAAACACTTTTTATGACAATAACTTGCATATAAGCCTTTAAAATTAGCACTTTTGTTTTTTCATGTTAGTGTCCCATAGACTTTAACGGGGTTCCGGTGGTTTTCGAATTTGCTGCGAACACTGCATAATGTTCGTTGTTCGCCGAATGTCTGAACAACCAAAGTCCGGCCTGAACTTATGCTCGGGCCAAACCGTTCGCCCATCCCTAGTCACAGCATGCATTTTCCTGTTATAACATCAGTATTGTAATAGCAATACAAACAATACAATAGTTATTATTGCCAATCCAAAATAAGCTTATGTGAAAAATCTTATGTTTTAAGCACTGCCTATCTACTGCCATCTCTTTGATCAACATCCTGGATTCCCTGCATGCTTTCCGTTGCCTTCTCAGCTGCTTTATGTGGTTCACTTTTTACTTTCTAAGGACTACCTTTTTCATGTTACACTGCTGCCAGCAAACGATGATTTCACATGTGGAGTGTTCCCTGTACTGACTGTGCCTCCTGAAATTCATCCTCTTCACCATGAGCTGATAAAGAGAAAGGAAGCATATAAAAGTGATGGACAAATAAAGGTGCAGTTTTCTGTGATTCTCCATTGCACATCTAGATACATAAAACATCCGGATGCAGAAATGTAGTTCAAGAGGCAGGCTCTGGGAAGTGGGTGACACAGGAGTGCATACTCACAGGGCATAGTGACTATGGGGGTTATTTACGAAAGGCAAATCCACTTTGCACTACAAGTGCACAGTGCACTTGAAATTGCACTGAAAGTGCACATGGAAGTGCAGTTGCTGTAGATCCGAGGGGAAGATCTGGAATGAGGGGAAGCTCTGCTGATTTTATCATCAAATCATGTGCAAGCGAAAATGCTGTTTTTTATTTTCCTTGCATGTCCCCCTCGGATCTACAGCGACTGCACTTCCAAGTGCACTTTGCATTTGTAGATTGCACTTGCAGTGCAAAGTGGATTTGCCTTTCGTAAAGCGGCACTGCATTGAAGGAAGTCAATCCTGTAGGATTCTTCAGAAAGTATGTTAACATCCAGGAGCCAATGCGCTAGCAGAATTCTGTCCTGTGCAAAAAAACATTTGGTATCCAAATAACTTGATTTGATAAGTCTACTGCAGAAAATCGAAATCAAATAATATGTTTGATCTACTATGTAATTAGTGCATAAAATAATTGGATAATTTTTACATTTGTCCAGGTTCAGTCTTTATTTTCTCAATTTATTTCTCTTCAGAAGCACTTTTAACATTTTAAATGGAGGTATTGATTTATTTGTACACTCTTACCAAAATCCATATATACAAATTAATGATTTAGGTGAATAGCAAGTGCAGTCCCTTGATTATAAATAAATCCATGCAATGTGCATAGCAGCAATGAGATCATGCTTGCTTCTGAAGTGCTCGCTTTTATGCACATTGACCTTTCCTAAGGATGCAAAGTAGAGAAGAGAACAGAGCAAGCAAGTATTTTATTTCGATATTGAATTTTTATGTGATATTGGACTGCATCTGTATTTCATTTTATGATTTTATTGTAGAGTGATAAAACATTTCTTGAATCCTGAATAGCAGTGAGCTGATCACTCAAACTGGTACATGCATTTCACAAAGGCATAACTTTTCATTAAAACAAATGCAAAGCTGTATTCAAAGTTAAAGAAGATTTCTATTCCAAAGGAAATGCAAGATTTTTTTTAAAACTAAGAGTTGTGCCAATTAGGGATGGGCCCGGTGCTCGATGCGAACCCACGTTCGCATAGAGCACCGGGCGTTCGCTCGCTCGGCGAGCCCAGAACTATTTTGGCCGCTCGCATCACGTTAGTGTGATGCGAGCGGCCCCGCAATGCATTGCGGCCGGCGCGGCCGGCGCAGTGCTTTGCTGGCTGATGATTGGCCAGCATGCACTGTGACCCCGCATGCTTGGCCATTCACAGCCCCGGAAACTCGAAGAGCATAATTGGCTACAGGCAGGACGCCTGTAGCCAATTACAGCTCAGGGCTGTAGTACACGCCCCCACCCTATAAAAGGCCGCCACGCCGTCTGCGCCGGTCACATGCTGTTCCGGCGCAGATTGTGCAGGCTGATTCTGTGACACTCTGCTCGAGTTAGTTAGGTAGAGAGATTCTCTTACAGAAATTGAGTTAGATAGATTCAGTTACAAAGATTGATTGAGAAAGAGGGGCTTGTAGTGTGTTCGTGGCAGGCAGGCAGTGCTCCTATATTTTGTTACCAGAAGCTGCTATAGGACTTGTAGTGTGTTCGTGGCAGGCAGGCAGAGCTCGATATTTTGTTACCAGAAGCACCTATAGGACTTGAAGTGTGTTCGTGGCAGGCAGGCAGAGCTCATATATTTTGTTACCAGAAGCACCTATAGGACTTGTAGTGTGTTCGTGGCAGGCAGGCAGAGCTCCTATATTTTGTTCCCAGAAGCACCTTTAGGACTTGAAGTGTGTTAGTCCCATCACACACACAGAGCTATATTTTGTTCCCAGAAGCACCTATAGGACTTGAAGTGTGTTAGTCCCATAACTCACACAGAGCTATATTTTGTTCCAGAAGCACCTATAGGACTTGAAGTGTGTGAGTCCCATCACACACACAGAGCTATAGTTTGTTCCCAGAAGCACCTATAGGACTTGAAGTGTGTTAGTCCCATCACACACACAGAGCTATATTATCTTCCCAGAAGCACCTATAGGACTTGAAGTGTGTTAGTCCCATTACACACACAGAGATATATTTTCTTCCCAGAAGCACCTATAGGACTGGAAGTGTGTTAGTCCCATCAGAACGACAGAGCTATATTTTCTTCCCAGTAGCACCTATAGGACTTGAAGTGTGTTAGTCCCAATCACACACACAGAGCTATATTTTGTTCCCAGAGGCACCTATAGGTCTTGAAGTGTGTTAGTCCCATCACACACACAGAGCTATATTTTCTTCCCTGAAGCACCTATAGGACTTGAAGTGTGTTAGTCCCATCACACACACTGAGCTATATTTTGTTCCCAGAAGCACCTATAGGACTTGAAGTGGGTTAGTCCCATCACACACAATGAGCTATATTTTGTTCCCAGAGGCACCTATAGGACTTGAAGTGTGTTAGTCCCATAACACACACAGAGCTATATTTGTTCCCAGAAGCACCTATAGGACTTGAAGTGTGTGAGTCCCATCACACACACAGAGCTATAATTTCTTCCCAGAAGCACCTATAGGACTTGAAGTGTGTAGTCCCATCACACACACAGTGCTATATTTTGTTCCCAGAAGCACTATAGGACTTGAAGTGTGTTAGTCCCCTCACACACCCAGAGCTATTTTTTCTTCCCAGAAGCACCTATCGGACTTGAAGTGTGTTCGTCCCAGCACACACACAGAGCTATATTTTGTTCCCAAGAAGCACCTATAGGACTTGTAGTGTGTTAGTCCCATTACACACACAGAGCTATCTTTTCTTCCCAGAAGCACCTATTAGGACTTGAAGTGTGTTAGTCCCATCGCACACACAGAGCTATTTTTTGTTCCCAGAAGCACCTATAGGACTTGAAGTTTTTTAGTCCCATCACACACACAGAGGGATATTTTGTTCCCAGAAGCACCTCTAGGACTTGAAGTGTGTTAGTCCCATCACACACACAGAGCTATATTTTGTTCACAGAAGCACCTATAGGACTTGAAGTGTGTTAGTCCCATCACACACACAGAGCTATATTTTGCTCCCAGAAGCACCTATAGGACTTGAAGTGTGTTAGTCCCATCACACACACAGAGCTATATTTGTTCCCAGAAGCACCTATAGGACTTGATGTGTGTTAGTCCCATCACACACACAGAGCTATATTTTCTTCCCAGAAGCACCTATAGGACTTGACGTGTGTTAGTCCCATCACACACACAGAGCTATATTTTATTCCCAGAAGCACCTATAGGACTTGAAGTGTGTTAGTCCCATCACACACACAGAGCTATATTTACTTCCCTGAAGCACCTATAGGACTTTAAGTGTGTTATTCCCATCACACTCACAGAGCTATATTTTGTTCCCAGAAGCACCTATAGGACTTGAAGTGTGTTAGTCCATCACACACACAGAGCTATATTTTCTTCCCAGAAGCACCTATAGGACCTGAAGTGTGTTAGTCCCATACACACACAGAGCTATATTTTGTTCCCAGAAGCACCTATAGGACTTGAAGTGTGTTAGTCCCATCACACACACAGAGCTTTATTTTCTTCCCAGAAGCACCTATAGGACTAGAAGTGTGTTAGTCCCATCACACACACAGAGCTATATTTTGTTCCCAGAAGCACCTATCGGACTTGAAGTGTGTTAGTACCATCACACACACAGAGCTCTATTTTGTTCCCAGAAGCACCTATAGGACTTGAAGTGTGTTGTCCCATCACACACACAGAGCTATATTTTGTTCCCAGAGGACCTATAGGACTTGAAGTGTGTTAGTCCCATCACACACACAGAGCTATATTTTGTTCCCAGATGCACCTATAGGACTTGAAGTGTGTTAGTCCCATCACACACACAGAGCTATATTTTGTTCCCAGAATCACCTATAGGACTTGAAGTGTGTTAGTCCCAACACACACACAGAGCTATTTTTTGTTCCCAGAAGCACCTCTAGGACTTGAAGTGTGTTAGTCCCATCACACACACAGAGCTATATTTTGTTCCCAGAAGCACCTATAAGGACTTGAAGTGTGTTAGTCCCATTACACACACAGAGCTATATTTTGTTCCCAGAAGCACCTATAGGACTTGAAGTGTGTTAGTCCATCACACACACAGAGCTCTATTTTGTTCCCAGAAGCACCTATAGGACTTGAAGTGTGTTAGTCCCATCACACCACAGAGCTATATTTTGTTCCCAGAAGCACCTATAGGACTTGAAGTGTGTTAGTCCCTTCACACACACAGAGCTATATTTTCTTCAGAAGCACCTATAGGACTTGAAGTGTGTTAGTCCCATCACACACACAGAGCTAATATTTTGTTCCCAGAAGCACCTATAGGACTTGAAGTGTGTAGTCCCATCACACACACAGAGCTATATTTTGTTCCCAGAAGCACCTATAGGACTTGAGTGTGTTAGTCCCATCACACACACAGAGCTATATTTTGTTCCCAGAAGCACCTATCGGACTTGAAGTGTGTGAGTCCCATCACACACACAGAGCTATATTTTGATCCCAGAAGCACCTATAGGACTTGAAGTGTGTTAGTCCCATCCCACACAGAGCTATATTTTCTTCCCAGAAGAACCTATAGGACTTGAAGTGTGTTAGTCCCCTCACACACACAGAGCTTTTCTTTCTTCCCAGAAGCACCTATAGGACTTGAGTGTGTTAGTCCCATCACACACACAGGCTATATTTTGTTCCCAGAAGCACCTATAGGACTTGAAGTGTGTTAGTCCCATTACACACACAGAGCTATATTTTCTTCCAGAAGCACCTATAGGACTTGAAGTGAGTTAGTCCCATCACACACACAGAGCTATATTTTGTTCCCAGAAGCACCTATAGGACTTGTAGTGTGTTAGTCCCATCACACACACAGAGCTATATTTTGTTCCAGAGCCCTCTAGACTTGACATGTGTTAGTCCCATCCACACACACTGAGCTATATTTTGTTCCAGAAGACCTATAGGACTTGAAGTGTTTTAGTCCATTCACAACACAGAGCTATATTTTGTTCCCAGAAGCACCTATAGGACTTGCGTGTGTTTAGTTCCCATCACACACACAGAGCTATAATTTTGTGCCAGAGAAACTATAGGGACTTGGAAGGGTGTTAGTCCATCACACACACCGAAGCTATATGTTTTCTTCCCAGAAGCAACTATGGGACTTGAAGTGTGTTAGTCCCAATCACACATCAACAGAGCGTCTCCCACACTCTTACCAAAATCCATATATACAAATTAATGAGAAGCAATTTTAGGTGAGTCCCATACAGCAAGTGCAGGTCCCATCACACAGGAGCTCCTCTATTTTCTTTGCATTATAGTGGCATTCACACTGCTGCCTAAATCCAGCAGCACCACAGCAATGGCCATCACACAGCATACTTCTTGTGTGTTATCATGCTTGTGTGTTAGTGGCTTCTGAAGTGTGTGTTAGTGAGCATTCGCACGAAGCACCCACAGCGACTTTTGTGTAAGTGCACATTCTATTTTCTTTGCAGAACCTTTCCACACTCAGAGCGCCTCTAAGCACCCTCTGGATGCATCACACAGTATTTTCTTATGCAGAGAAAAGGGAGAATACACAGAGCAAGCACCCAGGACTATTTTATTTCACTTTGTATAGCACCCACAGGACTTATAGTGTGTTAGTGGCATTTTATTTTTTTTGCAAGAAGCATCCACAGATTTTTTTTAGTGGCATCAGAAGCTCCTCTATTTTTTTTGAGAAGCATAAAATCACATTTATTTTCTTTTGAATCCTTATAGTGTGTTAATAGCATTTTTCTTTGCAGAAGCACCCACTGGACTTTCTAGTGTGTTTAGTGGCTGAGCTCACTCAGAACTTCTAAGTGTACATGCATTTCACAAAGCATAACTTTTTTTCATTAAAACAAATGCAAACAGCTGTATCACCACAGAGCTCAAAAGCACCCATAGGACTTCTAAAGAAGATTTCTAAGAACGCAAGAGGGAGGCAGAGGAGCGTGCAGAGCCAAGAACTCAGGGGCAGGCAGGCTCTGTTTTAAAGGAAATGCAACACGCGCCGTCTTTGGTTTTCTTGGCCTGCTGGAATGTGGGAGCCGCATTTTTTGCGGGTAAAACTAAGAGTTACAGCCACCCCCTTCCCTAGTGCCTCCTGAATGAAAAACTCTTGAACAGTGTTGGGTTAACTCAGGAGGATAGCCCAAACGATTCGAATTAACAACTAATGGCCGTACTGTCTCCACAGCCTTTACTGCCTTTGCTCTATTTCATTGGGGTGCCTCAAGGAGAGAAGAGGATGAGGAGGAGGGACGAGGGAGGAGGAGGTAATGCGCGGCGGTCACATGTCACCAATCGAGGCAGGATGCCCCATGGAGGACAGGTAGAGGCCAGCACTGCAAACTGATACAACACCGCAGAGCTCCGCCTGTGAAGGGCGGCTGCTGCCTCTGCACACGTTATCAGAAAAGTTCTTTGGTGAGGGCCTTTTTTGAGACGAGTGCAGCAGAATCGCACCACTGATATTAGCCAATATTTGTCTCAAGCGTATCTCGCGTGGCCAAAACATAGCCGCTTGGGCACGACATGCATGGACCCAGACATATGGCGAACTGCCATGCAGCTCGTTGGCAGGGCACACATAAAATGGCACAACAAATCACCCACACCAAAGGAACTAAGCAGGAACTCTTACTTGCTTCCTTCCTCAGCTGGGATATCCCACTACACCTTCAGTCCTCTCTGAGAAGCTGCTCTGGAGAGGACTGCAAGTGTAGTAGAATTCGGTATGTGTCACTACCAAGTACTTGAAGTACCCGACCGTCCGAATTGCAGCAGGCAATAATTTCCCTGACACAGCTGCTGGACGTACACTCTTACCAAAATCCATATATACAAAGTTAATGATTTACGGCATTGAAATAGCATGGAGTGCGGTAAGGTGCATATTACCGCTGACTGATTATAAAAAATATATATACAAATTAATGATTTAGGTGAATAGCAAGTGCAGTCCCTTGATTATAAATAAATCCATGCAATGTGCATAGCAGCAATGAGATCATGCTTGCTTCTGAAGTGCTCGCTTTTATGCACATTGACCTTTCCTAAGGATGCAAAGTAGAGAAGAGAACAGAGCAAGCAAGTATTTTATTTCGATATTGAATTTTTATGTGATATTGGACTGCATCTGTATTTCATTTTATGATTTTTTTAGAGTGATAAAACATTTCTTGAATCCTGAATAGCAGTGAGCTGATCACTCAAACTGGTACATGCATTTCACAAAGGCATAACTTTTCATTAAAACAAATGCAAAGCTGTATTCAAAGTTAAAGAAGATTTCTATTCCAAAGGAAATGCAAGATTTTTTTTAAAACTAAGAGTTGTGCCAATGAATTAACTCAACTAATTAACAACGTTTGCCTTATTTCATTGGAAGGGAGAGCATCAAACATACAGTCCATTACTTGCATGAATGATTGTTCCAAGAATATATATTTTTTTTCAGTTTAGTGGGGAAAGGTTAAAACCACTGTCAGATTTAACTGCTGCTCCTGTTCTGGTTTGGGCACTTTTCCCCTTCTTGCTTACATTTTGAGTTATGTAGTGCTTAACGGAGTCTGTTTTCAAAGACCAACTGAACTTTAACCACTTAAGGACTGGAAGGATTTGCCCCCTGACCAGGCCATTTTTTGGGATTCGGCACTGCATTGCTTTAGCTGACAATTGTGCGGTAATGCAACATTTTACCCTAACAAAATTGATGTATGTTTTTCCCACAAATAGAGTTTTCTTTTGGTGATATTTGATCACCTCTGTGGTTTTTATTTTTTTTTGCGCTATAAACAAAAAAAAGAGCGTAAATTTTGAAAAAAAAAAATATTTTTTACTTTTTGCTATAATAATAAATATCCACAAAAAAATAAAAATAAACAAATTTCTTCATTAGTTTAGGCCACTATGTATTCTTCTACATATTTTTGGTAAGAAAAATCACAATAAGTGTATATTGATTGGTTTGCGCAAAAGTTATAGTGTCTACAAAATAGGGGATAGATTTAGGAAATTATTATTATTATTTATTTTTTTACCAGTAATGGTGGTGATCTGCGATTTTTAGCAGGACTGCGACATTATGGCGGACAGATTGGACACTTTTGACACATTTTTGGGACCATTGACATTTATACAGCGATCCGTGCTATAAAAATGCACTGATTACTCTGTGAATATCACTGGCAGGGAAGGGGTTAACACTAGGGGGCAATCAAGGGGTTAAATGTGTTCCCTGAGAGGTGTTTATAACTGTGGGGATGGGGATGACTGGAGGAGGAGAAAGATTGATGTTCCTAATCACTAGGAACAGCAGATCTGTCCCTCCTCCCCTGTCAGAATGGGGATCTGTCTGTTTATCCCCATTCTGGCTCTCTGTGGAATGATCGCCGGTGGCCGGCGGACATCGTGGCCGCTGGCCATGCGCATCGGTTCCGGCATCGTGCCGTGGGCCCGCGCCCCCCCCCAGTACTCTCAAAGAGAGTGACGTACAATGAATGCGATTCGCCCAGGAGAGCCTACCTGCTGCAGTACAACTGCGGCATCTGGTCCTAAAGCGGTTAACCACTTCAGGCCCAGAAGGATTTACCCCCTTAAGGACCAGGACATTTTTTGTGATTACTTTCACTAACAATTGCGCAGTCGTACGACGATGTTCTCAAATAAAATTAATGTATTTTTCCCACAAATAGTGCTTTCTTTTGGTGTTATTTGATCACCTCTGCGGTTTTTATTTTTTGCGCTATAAATAAAAAAAGAGCGACAATTTTGAAAATTTTGAAAAACTTTTTACTATAATAAATATTCAATAACATACGGTATGTAAAAAAAACTAATTCATTCATCAGTCTAGGCCAATATGTATTCTGTTACATATTTTTGGTAAACAAAATCACAATAAGCGTATATTGATTGGTTTTCAAAAGTTATAGCGTCTACAAAATAGGGGATAGATTTATGGCATTTATATTATTATTATGTTTTTTTACTAGTAATGACGGTGATGAGTGTTTTTTTCATGTGACTGCGACATTATGCAACAGATTGGACACTTTTGACACTTTTTTGGGACCAGTGGCATTATTACAGTGATCAGAGCTAAAAATATCCACTGATTACTGTACAAATGACACTGGCAGGGAAGGGGTTAACACTAGGGGATGATCAATTGGGTTAAGTGTGTCCTAGGAAGGTGGGGGGACTGGACTGACTGGGAGTAGGGATGGGCGAACTATTCAGCCCGAGCATCAGTTTGGTCCGAACTTTGGCTCGGATGTTCTGCAGAACACCGAACAATATGCAGTGTTCGGTGCAAATTCAAAAGCCGCCGGAACACTGTTAAAGTCTATGGGACACTAACATGAAAAGTCAAAAGTGTTCATTTTAAAGGCTTATATGCAAGTTATGGTCATAAAAAGTGTTTGGGGACCCGGGTCCTGCCCCAGGAGACATGGATTTAAAAACTGACGTTTTTTTGGGAGCAGTGATTTTAATAATGCTTAAAGTGAAACAATAAAAGTGAATTATTCCTTTAAATTTCGTACCTGGGGGGTGTCTATAGTATGCCTGTAGAGTGGCGCATTTTTACCGTGTTTAGAACAGTCCCTGCACAAAATGACATTTATAAAGGAAAAAAAGTAATTTAATGAATTGTCGGTCCCGGCAATACAGATAAAAGTCGGTCCAGGCAATACAGATAAAATTCATTGAAAAAAACGGCATGGGATCCCCCCAGTCCATTAACAGGCCCTTTGGGTTTGGTATGAATATTAAGGGGAACCCCGAACCAAAATTTTTAAAAAAAAATGCGTGTGGGTCCCCCCACATTCCATACCAGGCCCTTCAGGTCTGGTATGGATATTAAGGGGAACCCCGCTCCAAAATAAAAAAAAATGGCGTGGGGGTCCCCCTCAAAATCCATACCAGACTCTTTGAAGTGGAATCAAACGGTACTTCCATATACCTGACAAGACCAGCTAGGTATAATCACAGCAATTACCACACTCACAAGACTCTCTCAGTACTAAGGAGATAGCTACTTGGTGAACACAAAAGAGATGAGAGAGAATCTATGTTCAAAGCTATCTGATTTAATTATTGGCGGGTATACAACTTATATACGTTATTATTAGCCAATCATAATAGGGAACAAAGGGGGTGGTCAATAAAGGGGTGTACATTTCATATCATTACATATCATTACATATCATTAATACTCTAATGCCCAACCCCTTAAACATGGCTGACATAGCAACTATAGTAACCATGCCATCTGCTTCCATGACTCATAGTCATGCGTTTGGTTTTCCCCTTTACACAGGAAAATGTCCCAGACAGCTCTTCAACCACAGAAACTTTATATAGAAAGGTACAGAACAAAGATGCAGCTGAAAAATACATTTTCTTATATGTGTGCCTTGCAAAAACTGTTACAGTCTGTCACAGTCTGAGAATACAGATCTTAAACTAACTAGCAGAACCCAAGTTAACCTTATATGAACTTATATAAAGATGGAGTCATTTCTGTTCAGTCATATTACTACACCCTTCAGGTCTGGTATGGATTTTAAGGGGAACCCTGCACCACAATAAAAAAAATGGTGTGGGGGTCCCCCCAAAAATCCATACCAGACCCTTATCTGAGCACGCAACCTGGAAGGCCACAGGAAAAGAGGGGGGACGAGAGTGCCCCCCTCCTGAACCGTACCAGTCCACATGCCCTCAACATGGGGAGGTTGTTTTGGGGTAGCCCCCCAAAGAACCTTGTCCCCATGTTGATGGGGACAAGGGCCTCATCCCCACAACCCTTGCCCGTGGTTGTGGGGGTCTGTGGGTGGGGGGCTTATCAGAATCTGGAAGCCCCCTTTAACAAGGAGACCCCCAGATCCCGGCCTCCCCCCCTGTGTGAAATAGTAACGGGTGCAAATGTACCCCTACCATTTCACAAAAAAAGTGTCAAAATGGTACAAAAGACAAGACACAGCTTGGGACAAGTCCTTTATTAAAAAAAATAAAATAAAAATGTCCCACAAAGTCCATTCATCTTCTTCTCTCGCTCTGCCGATGAACCGAAAAAAAAAAGCTGTGAGCGACACGCCTCCATGGGTGGCACCCGCCGTATGACACATGTTCGCTTTGACAGTTCTTATATAACTGAGGGCGGGGCCACACAGTGACATTCCCTGGTGACCCCGCCCCCCTCTGACGCACAGGGACTTCCCCATGGCTTTCCCATCTGTCTTCCAGGCTGGTTGTACAATGGATGGAGGATCTCCCTTTCACTACTGATATTGCCTTCAGGTCTCCGACACCATGATGGATGCTGCATCCTCGGGGGTCCCTGCAACTGAACTTTGAGGCAACATTCATCTGAAGGTGTCTTTATTAAAGCAGAAGTTACAGTGCCAGCATGCCTGGATTACTAACTGTGGCATTTGCTGGTACTGTCATCCGAACTGTCAAACCATCCAAAGTCTGGTGTCATAACTGATCACATGTGCAGCACCATGGCAGTTGAAGAAAAAACAAAGGCCAAAATGGCAGCTTCCTTGGCTGAAAACTATAGGATATATACTTATAGGTAATTTGCTGGTTCCTCTGCTCTCAAATAATTTCATTAGATCACTGGGTAATTACCCAAGAAATTAATCCAATTTGTTATACTTAAACATAAAATTAAAAATGCTAAATTTATGTTAATTTTAAGGCACAAAAATGCTAAATATTACCTATTTTTTACAAAAATTTAAAAGATGAGGCTGTGCCGAGTAACTAGAAACCCAACAAGTCAAACTTGAATATGCAGGGTGCCCGCAAAATTACAACAAACGTCATTATCCTGTATTTTCCATAGGTGGTGCTTTAAAAGCAACCTGGCAGACCAGGAAAAAGGAGGGGGGGGATGTGCCTCATGATCACAAATCCTTTGACAGGTTAAAATAAACCCCATATATGTATTTAGGCGGTGCCTTTAGATGTTTTCTTGAAATTTAGCTTTAAATTATTAGACTATGTGATTCTGTGCAGTTTATAGCCTGTGGTGAACCATTGTATATTTTGAACTTGCTACAGTGCACAATCAAGACACTTTTCATGCAATGGCAGTGTATATGTTAAGTGTTATCCTGGAAACTGTATTGAGATTTATTGAATTACTCTCATGTAATGGTAAAAAAAAAAACAGAGAGTGTGAATGTCTGTTTATACGAGATCAATAAGCTTTATTAAAGGTCATTGGTGTGATTGCATCAAGCATAGCAGACAACTTGTAAAGATGTACCAGGTCAAACCATGAAAGGAGCTCTTAAATCCCACTCAGAAGATTTCTCTACCACTGCAGTTAAGATAGGATCCAATAGGGATGCATGCAGGAAACAAGCACTCATGTGTGCCGTGTTATAAATGGCAATGTCTTCCATAGACATGAGTAGCTCTTTGCACCTGCATCCCACATGTGTAACTGGCCTGATTTGGCTCAGTGAGCTGTCTTAACTAGATACATATGAAGAAAGCAGGTGCTCTGGCAAATGACATGTACTAGAAACAGCATTATTCAAATGTTTTATTTCTTCCAGATGTTATGGAAGAAGAATATAGGGAATTAATATTTATGGGACCAAGCAGTAAGCAGTACCTGCTTAGTAGCTAATAAAATAATGTAATAATGGTGTATCCTTTTGGACTGCTTAAAGCATCTGGCAGTTTGCTATAGTTGTTATAATTACATTCTGTTATACATGGAAACAGAAGTATGCATTGCTTTTCTGCAATACAAGACTACCAGCAGGTGCCCAAGTGGCTGCATACTTAATTTCTAAGGGTAGGTAGTATAGCTTTATGTACCCATACTATCTATCTCTTTTTCAAAAAAGCCAGATGTGTTTCTTGTCTCCAATTTCCATTGTTTGTTTTTAAGTTATTCAGACCATTTATATTTTACCAAGAAATTCCAAAGAGCTTTGCAGATCTTTCACATTAGTTCCTGCCCCTGAAGCAAATTACAGTCAAATATTCCTAATGCTAGAGACAGTCTGGGGATGGGATGCAGTTTAACAACCAGTAAGTTTTTGGTTTGTGGAAGGAAAGGGGTAACTCAAGGTTCAGACTCCAGGATGATATGAGTTTGGAGAGAGAATTAAATCCAAGGTCTTAGCTATGAATGGTTGCTAAATTTGTGGTCCCAAATGGTTCTTTTAGCCACAATGGTGACAGTTACATATGGAGAATATTGTGCTGCACCAATTGTCACGCTATGGGGTTCTATGTCATATCCTCACTGATTGTTGTGAATGTATCTAATATCTATAGATAAATGCTAAGCATTTTTTATTTCCAAACAGTAAACTGACAAATTATTAAGTCTAAGTCCTTTTTCATTTCCATTTCCATGGTATAGTCCATGACATGTGGGTGCATGGTGCCAAAAAAACCCCCAAAAAAACAAGAGAAGTTAAAGTGCAAATGCAGAGCTAACCCTGCACTCTCCATTAGTGCCTAATGCTTTGCAATGGGAAGATCACCCATCCTACATTTCTGTAACCTAGTATATATTAGGCATTCCTTGTTAAAGAGACAGTAAAGGAGTATGATCGTTTTCATTTGTGATTTATTAATTGGAGAGCAAAGTATTGTTAAATAGATACCCAGTGCAATCCCGTCTTTTCCCCATGGGCTTGAATTATTTTGTATTGGCCAATTGTTCATGGAATGGATGGTGTCATGGTATCCAAACAGACTGTGTAAGAACCAACTTTACCTTCAAATGTCAGGTTTCCATTCTTAGTTTTCCATGCTGCAATCTATAGATTACTAGAGAGCTGTGAGAGAGGCAGCAATAGAGACCTTGCATAAGCCACTATGCACAGGTAATGTTGGATGGGATAGAAAAAGAACCATGGTTTACTTTAGGGGCTTGCTCAGAAGTGAAATCTGTAGAGCTTAGGAGAGCACCTTTTAATTTGTGTCTATTTTTTAAGTACTGAGATGTTTGCATTTCCTTTTTGCTGCTTATTTGAGGTAGTGTAAATAGTAGTGATAATCAGATTAAACCTTTTTTGCCACATTCCAAGAAAGAAAACATGGATCTAAATTTGCAGTGAGTGCACATAGAACAGCTTTGTTGGACTTTTCACTGCCTTATAAAATAAGACTGTTATTTTCACTCACCTGCAAACCCGTTACCTGCCTAATTATCACTACTTACTGCAATGTATATTTTAAAATAATTATACAGTGTTCTCAACGACATTAGTACTTTTTAAAATCACACACAGAGAATTCAATTCCCAAAGAAATATGCAGGAATTGCAATCTTTTGGGTTGCTTTGGATATGGCTAAAACTATGTTTAATTTCAGATGCATTGATTATGATTTCATAATGTTCCAAAAATGGAACTCCTGTAATAGACTGTAGCTGAAGGACATCTCACAGTATTCTATTGCCGTAGTGAGGAATGATTCATTATCTGTGCATTCATAATGTTCTATTCCTTAAGCTGTTCTTAGCCCTTTTTAGGTATTAACATCCCATAGGAAATTTCCAGAACATTTTATATTTTCTTTTATTCATTATGCTGAGCATTAATTGTTAAATATGTTTTTAATATACCAGAGAACATACTTGGTATCTTTAAAGCACTAGTTCCGTCTTCTTGCCTTGCTCATTGGGCAGGCACTGCTGATGTAACTTCCGAGTATGCATGTTGGTGGTACATTATCTCTGCACCTATGATGCTGGGACTGTACATTGTGCTGCACATGTGTCAATGTATGTTTTTTAGGGTCACTAAAATCTCACAAAAACTTTACATGTTAATGAAATTTCCAAAGTTTGCATTTTATTTATTTAACCACTTCCCCTCCTGCTGATTGGACACAGCCGATCAGCTAATTTCAGCCAAAATTATTGGCTTAACCCTCCTGACAAACTGTCCAATCACAGCATGGGTCAGCAGGGGGCACGAGCATATGCATCCTGAACCTGAAAGACAGGCTGCGAAGTACAGGTATGTTGCTTAGCCTTCCTGTGCCACCCATCCACAGTGAATCTACTGTTGTCAGTAGTTAACTGACATCTGCCGATCAAAGCTCTTTCCTTTGCTCTGCAGATGAATGAAACAGAATGGATACAAATGTAACAATGCTACATTGTGTCTTTCTGTTTTTGGTCTGAACAGTATTGTTGTCAGACTGCTTTTTGTGACCGCAGCAGCTACACACAGGACATGTGAACTATGATGATTTTTTTTGGGTGTGTGTAGCACAGCCAGTGTTTTGAACTAGTTCATCTATATTTTTCATTAAAATAACACCTGCTGATCTCTCGCCTTTGTCCCGGTACCTGTTATGAGGTGATGAATATCTTTCAGCTGCGCTCCTGCTGAAAATGGACTTTAATGCCCATTGTAGACTAAAAAGCTCAGGGCCACTTTTCCTACAGTGAACTGGGGATGAGGATCCCTGTATCATTTTAGAGAGTTCTGATTACCAGTATGATCAAGATCCAATGGGGATCCTACAGCTTTTCATGTGTTTAGGATGCAGAGGCTTATAAGGATAAGCCTAATGCAGAGGCTTATGGGGATAAGCCGAATGCCACGAGCAGATTTTCCGTCAGAAAAATCTTGGATGTTTTTTCCGACGGAATTCCGCTCAAGCTTTCTGACTGAAAAATTTAGAACATGATCTCAATCTTTTGCTGGCTGAAATTCGGCCAGCAAAAGTCCGAAATTTTCCAACCAAAAGCTCTCATCTGTCTTTTGCTGGCCGAATTTCCGATCGTGTGTATGCGGCATAACCCTTTGTGATGCAATAGTCCTATTTTCATAGAGTCGGTTGTGTGTGTGTGGTCTGTAGTTGTTGAAAGGAAGTTTGAAGCCTAGTTCAATAGTTCTACCAGTGAAACGAATCAACATTCTGCAGAGAACATCAGGTCACTGAGGAATAATTGACTTCAAATCCAGGTTCGCAAAAGTCAGTCCGATCATTTTTTATTAAGAAGACATGCTCTACAGGTGTGTTGGTTGTCATTTTCATTCTATTCTGCACCTGGCTTGCTATTTTAATGTCCACAGTTGCTGCTATCCTAACGACTCTGAATCCAAGCCTGTGAATATGCTAGGTCTTTACTACAGTACCACCCACCACCCTCTATGTTTGCACTGCATCCTATACATTAGAGCATTAAATGGGGTTTGCACAGTAACATGTGACAAAAGGCTGCATATAAAGGATGGATGCAAATCTGACTGCATGGGCATATGTGGAGTACAGAATAAGGGAAAACAAAGAAGGCTGTTCAATTTTAGCATACAGATATTTTTTTCCAGAATGCCATTAGTAGTTCAGTGATTGATTTTACTTGGAACTGCTCAATAACAGTAAATGGTCTGAATGTTCTAGAATGCCAATATAATATTTAGGTAGAAAACAATTCAATGGCATTTGAATAATAGTACTAGAAAGTTATAATGCCTCTAAAGGTTTTATCTTGCTTGTTATCATTCATTGCTAAAGCTTGACAGTCCTCCTTAATGATACCGAAGACCATATCAATGCAGTGAGTGGTGAAGGATTTTAATGATTTTTCTTTTATCATGGATGATAATGTGAAATGTAAAATATTTCATACAAACAAAACAAAAACATAATTATCTTTTACCAATCTGACTGCAGTAAATTGAAAACTGAATAATTTTGAATATTTGTATTTTAGGACCCAGTACACTTTGGGCACTTTTTAATCCAAGCTTATAAATAGTCTCAACAGCATTACATTCAGCAAGCATTAAACAAACTTCAGCAAACATATCCAAAATGTATAGAAAGAGGCAAATGCAGCTTTTTCAAGCCTTCTAAGCCCCCTCCGAGAGTACTGAATCCATTTTTTAATAGAACTGTTGGCTGTTAGCAGACATTAAACAGGCTTTTGAAGACATTTAGCTTGGATTACAAATTGTCCATGTGTAATAGCTGTGAAAATCCATCTCTAAAAAAGAATCATTTCAGTAGCTGTGAATTTACTTACATTTATTTACTTCAAATTTCAGGGGCATCGGGTTCGCCAAATGCACATTTTCCAGCATGAGCAAAGACTTTAGTCTTCTATGTCTATATTTGTTGCTGATTCTAACAAATTTATATAATATTAAAAGTCTTCATAAAATTGAAATATTTACCTGCATTTGGTGATAGCACTTCTACCTACAATATTACTAAAATGCTATAAACCTCACAAATCTGATCAAATGTGTGGTATTTATTGTTGTATATTTACCATATATACTCGAGTATAAGCCGAGTTTTTCAGCACATTTTTTTGTGCTGAAAGTGCCCCCCTCGGCGTATACTTGAGTCAAGCACTTTTCTGCGACAGAGAATGACATTTTCCGACCCGACTTTGGGGCCCCGTATCTCGGGACTACTTGGTGTTAGGAACCCCAAATTTAGAGTGAAAACCCAGTGGAACTAGCACTACAACATATCCATTTCCTAGCACCAAGTGGCCCCGAGATACAGAGTCGGTCAACTGTGTCCATCTGCATCAATGTCATTTCGGGACCCTTTGGGTCCAGAGACCCCAAATTGTGGCTGCAGCTAGGGAGCATCTAGGAACCCTTAACTACCAAGTTTGAAGTTCGGGGGACCTATGGCAGCAAATAGCCACAGTGAGGCATGCAAATGGGCACAGTGAGGCTGCAAATGGGCATTGTTGACCCTCTTTTACACTTACAGTAGCTGTGCATTTCTCACCATAGGCTAATACTCGAGTCAATAAGTTTTCCCATTTTTTAGTGGTAAAATTAGGTGCCTCAGCTTATAATCGGGTCGGCTTATACTCAAGTATAAAGGATATGTTTTCTATATCAGGCTCCAGAAAGACAAGTGACTTATAGGCAAGGGATCTAAAAATCACAGCTACCTACTTTTAGTATTTTCTATTGTTAGTAATGGAATCTTATATCTGCTACTTAGGCGTGCCGACTGAATGTCATATTAGACAGACTCCTGAATGTTATAGGATTGTTATAAATTTAATTGAAGAAGTATCACAGCTTGAAAATGCATTATTATGATACCTTAAGATAATAGAGTGGAAAGCGGGACTCGTTGCATTTGAGGGGACTGTGAGAGGAAGCCTCTCTGTTACATCAGGAAGGGGTTCTAAAGCAAACATCCATTTCTAATCAAAAACCCTTTAAAGTAGCCCTGTCAGTAAAGTTAATATGGACAAAAAAAACCTGCAACAGTAGTAAGTGATTACTCCCATTTTCTTACTCCGCATGACAATCTGTTTATCAGAAATCATTTGCTGATGTCTTCTGGTAGTGTGGATCTTGTGTGTTTCTGCTGCACTCAGTGGTTCTTCTTGCAGACTTCCACGCCACTGCAGGGGACATGGGGACATGCAGGGGACACTCCAGTAACTGTTAAGCCCTGTACACACAATCAGATTGTTGGCCAACAAAACCATGGACTTTTGTCCGAAGGGTGTTGGGCCAAACTTGTCTTGCATACACACGGCACACAATTGTTGGCCAACAATAACGACCGTAGTGACGTACTACGTGTTTTTTCAGCTCTTTAGCGCAACCCTTTGGGCTCCTTGCTAATTTCGTGTTAGTAGAAGTTTGGTGAGTGTTGATTCGCGCTTTTCATTTCACACTTTTCAGTTCGTTTCTGAATGGCCATTCATCAATTGCGGAATTGGAGGAGATAATTTATTATTGACCTTGGAGTTATTCCTTTGACATTATTTTTTTGGTTGAATAATGGTTTGATTTGGTATATTTTCCATATTTTTGGATGCATAGAATACACTTTTTTGGTTAAGTTATATTGGCAGATAGCATGTCTAATTTTATTTGTTTTATTTTTTTAATGCACAATAAAAACATTGTGTAGAATAATACTTGGCTATGTGTTTTACTTCAAATGACAGTTTGGGAGTCGACAGTTACATTTAAAAAAATACAATGTAAAATTGACAAGGGACACCAACATAGTTGTATCTTTGATCTTAAAAACTACGGGATAATGGTGTTGTGGTAACTTGCCCCCCCAAAAAAAAAAAAAGCATAATATTATTCTTGATATCACTAGATAAAAAAAGCCTTTGAAAATTCGTTTGCAACAACTCCATCAGTATCACCAGCAAAGCAGCATCATTATTATCCCAGAAGAAGAGAATGTGCGCTGCATTTGGAGATTTCATAATTTGCCACGTCACGAATGTTAATTCTCAATTACGAACGCTAGTTTACAAGACCGACCGCTTCTGGCTCGCCCTTGCTTCCGAGCATGCGTGTTTGTACTTTGGACTTTTGTCCGACAGACTTGTGTACAAACAATCAGAAATGTACAACAACAGACATTTGTCCGTGGAAAATTTTAAAACCTGCCATCCAACATTTGTCCGTGGAAAATCCAACAACAATTGTCCGATGGAGAATACACACGGTCGGATTTTCCGCCAACAGCCTGTCATCACACATTTCCCATTGGAAAATCCGATCGTGTGTACGAGGCTTTAGACTTCAGTTGAAGATGCCTCTTGAATTCATTCAAATTCGGCGGTGGGCAGCAGGAATGGTAAGTATTTAATTTCTTTACTTGAAGTTATTCTTTTTGCCCAAATTGATTTTATGTAAAGTGTCCTATGAAACCTAATTTCAACAAGGCCTGGAAATGGTGAGGTCTTTAGTTTTTATTTTTTGTCCCCAGAGTGTCATCAAGACAAAAAAGTAAAGAAGGTCTCCCCGAAATGGGACAAGATATTTATCAGGGGAGGTTCTAACATTGTTCTGCTATACTAAAAAAGGTGTTTTTATTAGAGTTTTTGTCTCCCAGAGAAAGAGTATCAGGAAGGTTTAACTCTTTCCTGCCCTAAACCAAAAAAAAGCTTTTGACTTGGATTGCGCTTTAGGAATAATGTAGTTATATTACCAGTTATAAATAACTATGTATACAACTTTCTACCCAATGTTTTAATTGGTTCTCACACACACAATACAGTTTGGGGCAAGATTGTATGCTGCAAATCACACATTTTCTGACCACGAGCTTATAAATCTTCATCTGAACATACAGGAGCAAACATTTTTCCTTTATATTTTTAATGACTACTCCATTTCTTCTTGATTACAAAAAGGTGTCCAGATGAAAAACATTTAGGTGAGAAAGTATGTTTTGCAGTATGAATTGTTGAATTACTTTTTTTACTGATTCTTGTTACTATGGGATTGATTTACT
Source organism: Lithobates sylvaticus (assembly GCA_028564925.1). Taxonomy (NCBI): domain Eukaryota; kingdom Metazoa; phylum Chordata; class Amphibia; order Anura; family Ranidae; genus Lithobates; species Lithobates sylvaticus. The sequence goes on from CM053026.1 coordinate 179,843,190, forward strand.
AAAACTGGAGGATGCAAAATCTGGTGCAGCTCTGCAGAGAAACCAATCAGCTTACAGATTTAAACAAGCTGTTTAGAAGCTGATTGGTTTCCATGCACCAGATTTTGCACTCCATTTTTAGTAAATCAACCCCTATATATTCCTTTTTTAGGAGCTACAATATTAGGATAACATTGGCAACAACTAGTGGACAGAAAGAGGAGTTGAATTTGTAGCAGAGTGGTATGGTAGCAGTTACTGGTGGTAACTGTTTATTAAAATAGAGAGAGAGAGAGCAGAAAATGTTATTATTATTTGCAATGCCTTTCTTTTAGTGCTTGTCTCTCAGTTTGGTACATCACTTGCCTGTGCTGAGAGTCAGGGCCTGCAGAGGAGAAAAGGCAGGCACAGGTACAGGTGGACCTTTTACTCAGAACTGGAACTTGGCATTTGCTAAGTTAAAGGGTGACTCTAATTTTGTGAAAATATAGCAAATAAAAAAGAAATAATATAGCATATATGATTGCCCAGTGTGGATTTATTTGATTTAAATCAAGTCAATTTAAATCATGATTTAAATCACTAGTGAAGAGGCTTGATTTAAATCATAATTTATTTTGAAAGAGCAGCTGTCATCTCTGTTCCGCAGCGGCTCCTTCTCTGACCTGCTGTTGACTCACCGACAGTCCCATTCACTTTAATGGGACGGCTGGTGATGCGGCAGAGACTCAACAAGGTGAGGGACATGGCGGCAAGCAGGTGAGTGGATGCCCGCTAAAAGGCGCTGCCATGATGGATCTGAAATTACAGGTGCTCTTTAAATGTAAGGACTTATCTTTGCTGGTATTTAAAATCTTTAATATTTGCAAACAAAATTAAGGTTTCCTATTTAGAATAAGCTGTCAGGTTAGTAAAACAGCGATATCAGAACTGATTCAACCATACAGTTTGTAGTGTACATAGATTTGCAAAACACTGGGATAGTGTGGAATGTGGAAACAGTGTTTATGAAAGTGTGTGGGAATAGAGTGGTCATTTAAATTTTACTTTATTTAACATTATGTCGTACAGTGCGGTAGAAAAGGTAAAAATGTTAAACTTTAAACAACGAAAACATGCAGAAAATAAAAAGTGACCTGTTTTAATAACTTACATAGAAGGCCCGGGTGCACTGGTGATGACTTTGAGTATCACTCATAGGACATATCCAGTATTTGGCCCCCAAAAAAATGTAAAACAAGTACTTCTAATATACTTTTAATATATATATATATATATATATATATATATATATATATATATATATATATATATATATATATATATATACATATTAGAAGTGCTGTATAACAACTGCATTGCTTGAAATGAAAACATATGGTCATTTTCACATTTTAGTGCTGATATTTTTATGATTTTTTTGTGTATCAATTAACAATATGCTTCTGCAATGCTTTAATTTGGGAGTTAAGTCTAATGCCCCATACACACGGTCGGAAAATCCGACCACAAAATCCATCGGATTTTTTTCGACGGATTTTGTCCGACACTGGTGTTGCACACACGGTCGGACAAAGTTGTGGGAAAATCCGATCATTCTGAACGTGGTGACGTTTGTTGCCTACGACGGGACTACGTAGAGGCTAGTAGCCAATAGCTAATGTGATCTGAGCATGCGTGGCACTTTGTCCGTCGGAATTTGCTACACACGATCGGAAAAAGTCCGATAGGACTTTGTTGTCGGAAAATTTGAGAGCAGGAGATAAAACTTTGTCCGTCGGAAAATCCGATGGAAAAAGTCCGATGGAGCCTACACGCGGTCGGAATTTCCGACAACATTGTCCGATAGGACATTTTCTGTCGGAAAATCCGACCGTGTGTACGGGGCATTATAATTAACGGGTTTAGAGATTCCAGATGAACCATGGTTTTGCCTATTTCATAACACAAACACCTCATAAACACTATATAAAAACACAGTAGTGCCACACCTAATAAACGCAGTGAAGGGAATAATACCAAAAAAATTGCTAGATCCAGAAAAACATACAATAAGAGAATGGTTTATAAGGATCAAATACATATATAAAATGGAGTACTTGACTAGTAGGGAAGAAGACCAGGCAGAAAGATTTGCCAGCATATGAGACAGGTAGATAGGATTTCAGAAAACTAGGAAATAGAGAGCTGGACAGAGTAGGAAAGAGAGGAGGAGAGGTTGAGCAGGGGGTTGGGGAGGGAAAGGAGTGAACGGCACAACTAGGGGAGAGGAGAGGTTAGGGGAGGGAAACGAGGAAAATGGGAAGATCGCATGTTTATGTGATTTATTTTATTGCTTGAAAATCCTTTTTATATGGAAAGTCAAATAAAATTTAAATGTAAAAAAAAAATATATATATATATATATACTTGAGCCCTACCTAACTACTCCAGAGAATTGTCAGCCAGATATGATGCAAATCAGTGAGATCTGGGTCACATCTTGATTAGAGTTAAGCACTTTAGTCATATTTAAGAGTACGATTCTTAATGTACTATGAAGTCCTTACTGTGTCACTAATCACTGATCAAATAATATCTTCAACTGTATTTTCTTTGCATTAGTTACAGTAGATTAGAAATTGGAGTGTAATTAAAGACCTATATGTGACTTAACTTTAGGCCCCTGGTTGCCTTTCTAAGTGTGTTAAAAGCTTATATCCCTTAGTTAAGTAATTCATTTGAAGTGAATTCCACAGAGTAAAATAAAAGCAGGACCTACTTCTTCAAGCTCTCTGCTCCTTGGGGGTTTTGTGTCTTCTTAATAATGCAAAACCCTGAAGAGTGAATTGGCTTCCATACACTTTCATTTGTCTGAGGTCCTCAGTATAGGAAGTTTGCTAGATCACTGTGATAGAATGTTTGTAAAATGCACAAAGGTTTGTTAAACATGCACCAAGTACATCTTTGTACAAGTATTCAGCTTGTTCTATAAAATATGCTGCCAGTAATACGGCTAGAAAAAATACTGCTCAGTTCTTTGAGGCTAAACTTTGAGCTTGATCTGCAGTAATATAGGAAATAATGCTTTTGAAAATTCAGGCCTTATTATGATTTCCTAACTTTCTGTACAGAGGGGTTTGGCAGTGAATAAAGGGTACATAAGAACTCACTGCAAGAAAATGGTCCAAGGAAAAAACTCGGTGGTCCCACCATTTCTACGTAAGGCAGTATTAAACCTGAAAAATTAAAAAGTAATTTATTTCAGTTTACCAATTCCTAAATGTGATGGCTATATTTATTTTCTCTTTGGCCATTTTTTACCTTTATTTTCATTGGTGTGCTGGCCAGTAACTTATGTTCTGTCTTAGGGTGACTTCACTCTGGATGGAGGAGTAATGGAGGCACTTTAGGAGAGCAACATTGTCAACCTGGGGAATAATTATTGTTAGATGTACTAGCAGTTTTGAATGGACCTGATTAATAAATGAAAGCTGAACTCCAGCTAATATTTTTTAAGCAATTTCCTTTTTGGGATTCATTTTTTACATAAATATAATCTGGCCATTGTAAGTAGCCCTGTTAGTGTTAAATGCAGTGGCAGCCGCTCCATAAGGGGCGCAGGGGCGCTGCCCCCCCTACCCATGCATCTGGCCCCCTAATCTACATACAGGGCGCCAGACCATGAATTCCAATGGGGTGGTGTTATTTTTTGAAGCACGTGATTAGAGCCAGAGGCTCCAATAGGCTTCAAAAAAGGGTGGGCTCGGGCGCAGAGCACAGCGCCCTGAGCACTGCGCCCTGAGCACACCCACTTGTGTGGCAATAGCGAATGAATATTCACTATTGACACACTGCTCCTCCTCCCGGCCAACCAGGAAGTCCCTATTGGCCAGGGAGTCTTAGGACTCCCTGGCCAATCGTGTCTCTAGGACACACTTCCTGTTTCTGTGCGGCCAGGAGGAGGATGTCTCACTGTGTGCTCGCCAGAGTGGCATGGCTCTTCCTCCCCCTACGGCAAGGTAAGGCACATTTACAGGGTCTAGTGTCCCCCCCCAAACCCCCTGCCCCCCACGGGTGATGGGCGATCGCTGCCGGTAGTCTCCCGCGATGGGGGTGGCGGGGGTTTTTTTCTCCCATGGCGGGGGGGGTTGCGAGCTATCACGGACATTTATCTCCCGCAGCAGGGGGTGGCTGGGTGGTGGGTTATCGCTGCTGTTTTGCTTCTGCAGTGGGGGGGTGGCGGGCTATCACTGCTTGTCTCCCCCGAGGGTGGGGGGGTTGCTGGCTGGTTGATCGCCATCGTCCGTCTCTCAAGAGGGGGGTGATGTTAGTTTGTGCCGGCCCCCCCAAAATTTTGAGTACCAGCCGCCACTGGTTAAATGGTTTGTGTCAACCCTCTATCTACCTTGTTGCTCACTTCCTGTTTCTTGTCTGGTAAAAAGCCTAGGCTTATGACTTCATGTACAGCTCCCTCTCTCTCTTGAGAGTTTGCCAGGAAGGGAGGGGGGTGAGTCATAAAAAGGCCAATGAGAGCTGCATGGCTGCAGAGCTGGAGGTGTGCCTCTGTGTGTCTGTGTAAATCCAGGAAGTGAACAGGCAGCAGCTTCAGCTGCCAACAGTTAAAATGATTGCAGCCAGACTCAGTGGAGGGAGATTTCTGCAGCATATTTGGCAAGTACAGAATTACAGTATATATAAAATAATATGCAAAGTGGTTTGAGGGAAGCTTCAGAATGGCAAAGATGTTTTTTTTTACAAATTATTTGAGCAGGCTGCAGTTCCTCTTTAACTGTAATTATGCAATGTATTATTATTTAGGCTAGTTACCTATTATTATCATTATAATTTTTATGGTTTCCATTTCTAAAACAATATGTTTATAATTTGTTTTTAATAATTGCTAGTTTGATAGGGATCGTTTCCCCGCACTTACCCACCTTCACCTCACCGAGTGCAGTCAGCCATTATGTTGAAATTTGACGTGATAGCTGATGTAAATGTTGTACTGGCTCTATAAAAGTTGGGCAGATGAAAGATACCAGTAACAAGATAAAGTTTTTATATTTATAGCCATTTTTTTCAGTAACGGTACACTTATCCTGCTTTTCATCCTAAACAAGCTCTGAGGCTGACATTGCTGCATAAGTACATTAGTGAAAGAGAGTGAAACCTCAGACTTGATTTACCAGGACCATAAGCTCATTTTCCAGGCTGTCAATCTCTGAGTTACCTGGACTGAGTGGTGTATGACATATTTTGTAAAATATTTAAAATTGTGATTCTAGTGTGTAGTACAATACATTAGCTATTTCATTTTCAGTTATTATAATTTGTATTATTTGTATTATAGTAGAAATAAATGATCCTTCAGAAGGATTTTATTAACAGCACCCTGTGGTTGGCCATGTGGGTTACTAACTTATTGCGCTCCCTTGTATTAAACTGGCCAACAACTAAATAGAAAATGACTAAAAAATCTGTACAGTAGCCTCCCTGGCGGTATGATTATGTCAGATTTTTGCATCTCAAAGCGGCACAATTATTTTGCATAGAAATTTGGCGTTTTATATTGTAGGCCTGTAATTCTTAGCAATAACACACTGAAATCTGTCCACCAAGAGTCTAGTAGATATCCCGGGTATGATGATGTTTGAAACACAAAATCATAAATTATAATATAATAAATAATAAAATAATTATAAAAAAAATAATAATATAATAATAATATGAATTTCCCCACGATACATTATTGCTCAATTCTGCAAGTGTTCTAATTTACTATCGCTGTTTTCTAAAACCACTTTTGACATAAAGGGACACTTTTTGGTTGCCAAGGACAATCTCAAGTTTCCAGGCAGAAAGAACAGTATATATAATATAAAACTGCATGCAGGGCACTGGACAAAGTACTGGGGACAAAAGGGATGTGAAAAATTATTTCATACAGTAATGTAATCTGTAAGATTTCAGTGTACTGTATGTATTATGATTTTTCACTTTTTTGAATTTGCCGCCGGGCTCCGTCCCCGTTCCTCGCGACACCCGCAGGGAACGGAGCCCGGCACAGAGAGGCTTCAGGCGGAGGACAGAGCCCACGGACACAGCAGGGGGACATCGCAGGATCCTGGGGACAATGTAAGTATACCGCACCAGGATCCTGCAAAGTAATCACGAGTGTGGCTTGGGGTTCACGCTGATGGTGCTGAAATTTAACCCCGAACCATACTCGGGAATACCACCAGGGAGGTTAATATGGATATCTAACTTTCATATTTGGATTTTGAGGGATGAAGGTTTGATATTTTTCTGGAAGGATGTTGCTGTCTTTATATGCCAACTGACAAGGAGGTTGATTTACTAAAGGCAAATATTCTGTGCATTGCAGGTGCAGTTGCTCTAGATCTGAGGGGAAGCTTTGCTGATTTCTATCATCCAATTATGTGCAAGCAAAAATGCAGTTTTTTTCTTTTCCTTGCATGTTCCCCTCAGATCTACAGTGACTGCACTTGTAGTGCACTTGAAGTACACAGACTATTTACCTTTAGTAAATCAACCCCTATGTTTAACCGTAAATGACAAAAAGACACGTTACATGTTTTTAATTGTTGGTTTAATCATGTCTGCAACTGCATTTCATTATTATTAAGTCTTTTTTGATGCATGATATGTGAGTGCTGGTTGCATTTTCTAATAATAACTATCCACCCCTATACCAAGCCTTTTCTGGCACTGTAACAATCAATATTTTTTTTAAATAAAACTACTTAGAACCCCCAAATATTATATATTTTTTTTTAAAGCAGAGGCCCTAGAGAATAAATTGGTGGATTTTGCAAGTTATTATATCACACGGTATTTGCGCAGCAGTTTTTCGAACACAATTTTTTTTTAAAAAAGCACACCTTTTAGAATTTTATTGCGAAAACACAATACATAACACCATTTTTTTGTAAATATACAAGATGATATTATGCCAAGTAAATAGATACCAAACATGTCATGGTTTGAAATTTAGCATGCCCGTGCAACCACGACAAACGGCATACATTTTACTATCCATATTCAACGCTTTTAAAACCTTTACAAGTTACTACTCTAGATTTACACGAATGGTCTGGTGCTAGAATTACTGCCCATGATCGCAGAAATACCTTACGTGTGTGGGAAATAGCTATCTTCATGTTTTATGGGACTGACGCATTCAAGAAACAAAAGCACTTGAACACAACGATCGTTGGGTGATCAAATGCTTTTAAGGGCAGAGGAGGGATTTGGTGTCTTATAGACCTCAGATCTCTCCATAAAGAGTACCTGTCAGATGCCTATTGCGCATGAGCAGGAAAGGTTGCGGGCACTTAATTTTTTATTTTTTTTTACTATTATTATTTGTACACTGTCACTTTTTTTTATCACTTTAATTGCTGTTAGAAGGAAAACATCCCTTGTGACAGCAATAGGCATGTGACAGGTACTCTTTATGGAGAGATCTGGGGTCTATAAGACACCAAATCCCTCCTCTGCCCTTAAAAGCATTTGATCACCCCACGATCGGTGTGTTCAAGTGCTTTTGTTTCTTGAAAATGGCGCTATTGACATCCGGCCAAACCAGAAGTTATGTCAGGTCATTGCTTCTGGGTTACCATAGCTGAGCACCAAACAAAACTGATCTGGGCTTTGTTTGGCTCTCCAATCAGCCGGCAAAAGTGCTGGCTGGTCGATCGGGTGGCTTTCTGATTTGCAGTTATACATTTTTTTATATGTTGTTAAAAGGACTTTTCCAGTCTGCTGAATTCCAACTATACTTTCTTTTTTGTTTTTGAATAGAGAGACTACTGTCCCCATGACTGGAGAGCTCAAAGCTTGTAGGCTCCCTGTAACCACTCTGATTTTCAAACCTAAAAGTCCCACAATCCAATTAGTGCATATGCATGCCTTTCCAAGATTTGTCACACATTTCTTTGATGAAACTGTGGAAGAGTTTACTTCTGCCACCAATGTTGGTGAGAAGGCGCACAGCTACATCACAGAATAAATTGCCATACTCCAGAATAATCAGCGAAGCAGGTAGTGAACATTAAAGTCAAGTACAATAGGGACTTTACATTTCAATGAACACTATCATTTAGCCAATTATTTCAACAGTATACAGCATTTATTAAACAGTAAATTAATCAGGAATATATAAAAGTATTTATTGAAAAATGTATAAATGGAAGAATTTATTCTGGATCTATTTTCACCATTACTATTTTACAATTATATCTATTTCAGATTTAACTATTTTTCACTCTGGACATTTCAGAGTTTGTCTACTATGCACAGCCTTGTTGACCGATTGAAACTATTTAGGTATTAGGTACTATTTAGGTATCTTTTCAGAATCACTGTTAGTTGTTTATAGTTACATAGTTAGTCAGGTTGAAAAAAGACATAAGTCCATCTAGTGCAACCATAAAAAAAAAAAAAAAAAAAAAATATCATGCAATCCCATATACACAATTATACCCACAGTTGATCCAGAGGAAGGTGGAAAAAAAAAACAGAAAAGCAGAATCCAATTTGCTACAGCAGGGGAAAAGAAATTCCTTTCTGATCCCAGAAAGGCAATCAGATTTTCCCAGGATCAACTTTAACTATAAATGTCAGTACCCAGCTATATTATGTACATTTAGGAAATAATCCAGGCCTTTCTTAAAGCAATTTACTGAGTTAGCCAGAACCACCTCTGGAGGGAGTCTATTACACATTTTCACAGCTCTTACTGTGAAGAAACCTTTCGGTATTTGGAGATAAAACCTCTTTTCCTCTAGACGTAAAGAGTGCCCCCCTGTCCTCAGTGTTGATCGTAAAGGGTATAACTCAACACCAAGTTCACTATATGGACCCCTTATATATTTATATATTTATACATGGTGATCATATCCCCCCTTAATCTCCTCTTCTCCAGAGTGAATAAATTCAGTTTCCTCATAGCTGAGCTCCTCCATGCCTCCAAGTCGTTTATGCTTTAATATCTGTCATGGAAGAGAAATGGATAACATAAAAAATGATAAAAAAAGTGGTATCTACATATAAAGCACATATAAAGCACAAACAATACAGGATGTTATGAAGGCTTACTTGCTCTTTTATAAAACATGGCGTTAAAGGGCTCATTGGTGAAAACAGAAAATACACATTTTGATAAATATATGCAGACATATTCACAAGTGGCAATTAGTAAACATCTCTAGTTATGTTTAGAAGGTTGGCCTATATTTTGATATTTCTTATAGAAAGCTAATAACCACAGTACGAACAAAGGACAACATAATACATGATAGCTGTTTAAGTAACTAAGTATTAAGTTTAAGTATCTAAGCTGTGTGTTCTCTTATTTCCTTTATGAAAAAGGATAACACACATATGAAAACAAGCCTATATCTGAATGAAATGTATGTGATACACTTAAGATTTTTTTTGGATTGCAGAGTGAAACTTACAATTTCAAGTACAGTTAAAACTGCGCATACATTGAATTTTTAGGTCTCAATTAAATGAAAAAAAGTATTGAGGTTCTCATTCCATATAATTGGTATGGCTTACTGTAGTACAACTGTCACAATTACCTTTCTAAAGAGCTGATTTTGGAGCTGAAGCAGTAGGGCTGCTACAAGGATACACTTTTTTTTGTATGGAGCCAAAATGTGCACCTTATGTGATTTTCAAATCTCTTCAAACCACAGGCTTTCATCTCCTTTTTAACAAGTTAGTAAATTGGGACATTATATAAAGACCTAAGAGTATTCATGAATCAGGACTATAGGACTTGGTAGATGACATATTATGTGGCTTGGCACTTAGAAATGACTGTCATCAGCAAGGTTGGTGTTTGAAGCCAAAATGATGAATCATGCTGGCAAGAGACAGATAGCACAGAGGAAACGGATAACAGTTGCTTGATGCCAAGGAGACATTGACGAAAACCTGCAAATGTGCATATAATCCTTTGTAGCACAGTAAACAGATATATAACACTTTAATGTGTGATCAGAAACGTACAGAGATCCTTAGATAAAAAGATGTGTGTCATGCAAATATCTACGTCTTTTAAATTCCAGCCAAACCAAGTGTTGCAGCAGGGATAGCTCATAATTGGATGAATACATTTAATGTGTTCTTGTGCACAGAATATACTAGTAATAAACAACAGCAGCATTTTCCATATTTAAGAAGTTGCAGGCGCATAGAACCTTGTATTAATTATGTTCACGTTTTAATGATGCTTCAAGCTGAACTCTGGGCAGATATACAAGCAATCAATTATTTAAACTCTTTATTCATCATTAGATCATTAACTGTTTTTAAATGCAAGCAGTGTTTATACCTGAATTAGACTTGCTATCGGCCTCTTGTAGTACACTGTACATTAAAGCTCAGACTGGGGGAGGTAGACACAGCAAATAGAGCTAAGAAATTGTACTGCAGTGCCCATGTGCTAACAAAGAACATGCTGATAGGAGAAGAGAGCAGAATGACAGGGAGATGTATTCATTGTCTGCAACTCCTCTTTTCACTGCCCATCAATAGGCTAGGGAAAGCACAAAATCACTAAGTATTATTTAACTGCAGCAGAGAAAATGTGGTTGTCTGCCCTGCCAGACAGAACTGTGCCATACTTATTATTATACAGGATTTATATAGCGCCAACAGTTTACGCATCACTTTACAATATAAAAGAGGGACAGTACAGTTACAATACAATAAAATACAGGAGGATTAACAAGGCTTAGAAGAGCTTACACTCTAATAGGGTGGGGTAAGTGGTACAAAAAGTTGTAACTGTGGGGAATGAGCTGATGGAAGGGATAAAAGATTGGTCGGAGGCGTGATAGGTTTTCTTGAAGAGATGAGTTTTCAGGGATCACCTGAAGGCAGTTAGAGTAGGAGATAGCCAGACAGATTGGGGTAGAGAGTTACATAGGATAGAAAAGGCTCTGGAGAAGTCCTGGAAATGAGCATGGGGGAGGAGACAAGGGAGCTTGAGAGGAGGAGGTCTTGAGAGAAGCAGAGAGGATGGTTTTGGTGATATTTACAGACAAAATTGGTGAGCTGGGGGCAGAGTTGTGAATGGCTTTGTAAGTTAGAAGGAGTAGTTAGTATTTTGAACGCCCTACATTGGCGATCAGAAACCGGTGTAGGGATTGACAGAGAGGGATGGCAGACACTGAGCGGTTGGTAAGGTAGATGAGTGTGGCAGCAGCATTCATGATAGATTGAAGAGGGGATAGCCTATGGAGAGTTAGGCCTATGAGGAGGGAGTTGCAATAGTCAAGGCAAGAGATAACGAGGGAGTGAATGAGTAGCTTGGTGGTTTGATTAATTAAAATGGGGCAAATTTTAGAGATGTTACGGAGGTGAAGTCTACAAGCTTTTGACAACGATTGGATTTGGGGCTGAAAGGACAGATCAGAGTTTAGGATTAAACCTAGTACCCTGGCGTGAGGGGAGGGATTGATGGTTGCATTATTGATTTTGATGGAAAAGTCATGGAGAGGGACACAGGCAGGAGGCATTATTATCAGCTCGGTTTTAGAGAGATTTAGTTTAAGTAAGTGGTGCCAAATCCTTGCTTGGCTGGAGGACTTTGTCCGTGGGAATATCTAATCCAATTAACAGTTCCTTTTGTGTCTAGGTATGCCAAGTGTGGGGTGGGAAGTTTAAGTAATTCGAGAGGAGACTGAACGAGCACGCAGCAGGGAAATTCTGTGTTGGCCGTGTCCCTCGGACACGGCCAATCACAGATCGCTGTAAACGGCCAATAACAGCGGCCGTTTACAGCGAGTAGATCTGCCAGTGCCATCCCCAGTGCCATCCCCAGTGCCATCTGCCAGTGCCATCTGTCATCGGTGTCACGTGTCATCAGTGCCACGTCAGGTGTCATTGGAAGCCATGGGAAGTTATCAAGTGACCAAGGGAGGAGGTGTAGATAGAGAAGCCATGGGGCAGAGTTGTGCAAATCTTAGAAATGGATCCAAATTATTTTACACAATTTTTCAGATATTCAACTTTTTTGGTGTCCCCAGGTTATCAGATATCTTCATTCTTCAGAGATGAACCTCTAACTTATTTATTCCACATCATTGTACCTAGGCCATAAGGATAGTTTTTGTAGACCTTGCTAATGCTAAATTCCTACAGCACAGGATGAAAAATACTGCTTAGCTGTATAATGACATTTAGGAAATGATTTAGGTTTACATTACTGATTATATCATAGAATTTTACCACTTGCCGCAAAATCACGTGCCTGTACATCATTTTGCTCAAGTGGTTGTACCGCGGTGATGCATGCAGCTGCAGGCATCACCCCCATACAGTTTTTTAGAGCTGACAGTCGGCTTTCTTGTAATAACAACCAATGTGGCTAAACACCTGTCAACTGTTACCGGGAGACCCGAGCCACCTGCTGGCACGTCCACTGGCTGGCCGGAGACCCGAACATAACCGGAATCAGCTTTGATTGGGTCTCAGATGTAGTAACCCGGAAGCGTACGTAAGTCGCTACCACAAATGTAAACAGTGTTCAAACCAAGCGTGAGGTATCGCTCCGATTGTCAGAGTGAGAGCAATAATTATAGTGCAAGACCTCCTTTGTAATTCCAAACAGGTAACCGTTAACAATTTTTAAAGCTTCACCTATGGAGATTTTTAAGTACCGTAGTTTGTCGCCATTCCACGAGTGTGCGCAATTTTAAAGCGCAGCATGTTAGGTATCTATTTACTCTGCATAACATCATCTTTCACATTATACAAAGAATTTAGCTAACTTTACTGTTATTTTTTTTTTTTAATTCATTGAAGTGTTTCATTGAAGTGTATTTTTGTTTTTAAATTGCATTTGAAAGACCGCTGTGCAAATACAGTGTGAAATAAAATATTGCTGCGACCGCCATTTTGAGTCTCTGCTAAAGAAAATATATAATGTTTGGGGGTTCTAAGTAATTTTCTAGCAAAATATACTGATTTTAACTTGTAAGCAACAAATGTCAGAACTAGGCCTGGTCTTGAAGTGGTTAAAATAGATATACATTACTGATCAGATTATGGCCTTTTATTTTAATCTTTTTATTTTTTTTTTCATTTATTAATATTTTCTTTTACTATTAGGTGTTGAGAAATATTTGGCCAAAAGTATGTATGCAGTACTGATGGGGTCATGTTTGTCTCTTAAAACCTGTCTCTGACACTGTGACACTGATTAGTCTCGTAGGTGCTTGAAATGTCCATCATTAATGTTGCAACATTCCTGGATCCTGTCCAACACTGTGACACACAGTAAGACACAAATTCCAGTTAGCATCAGTGTCCATAAATGCTTGTGAGATGAACTCCCAATTCATCCACTGCGTAGGGCTTGCTCTCAAAGGCCTTATCTTTTATTATGCCACAAAAAATAAGGTCCATAGGTGTGAAGTAGGGTAGTCAGTGCACCGACATTGCCCGATCCAACACTGTGGGAATGTGTTGTCAAGGTAACTCTGTACCAACAAAGCAAATGGGGAGGGACCCCATCATAATATATAATAAACAATAATGTTCTAAGTGTAGAAGTAATGTATACCTATTTCTGGCACACCCTGTATAATTCAGGTATCTCAGAAACGTTTGAAGAAAATTAGTAAATTATATTTTTTTCTAATGAAATTTGTGAAATTAGATGTAAATGAAGGGTAAACAGCCATGGCACCTATACCATATAAGTACACCTAGGCCAGTTATTAATGATTAACTGTAATTTGTGGTCTGCTTCATAAATGCTACATGCCCTTTAGTGCAATTTATTGATACTCTGTGGCTTTTAACCACCCTTTCACAAAAGGTCAATGTGACAAGGGAGTCAATGAATATGTGCGCCTCCACAGCTTTCATATCAAAGCTTGAGACTGGGGAATAGCTGTGTGATTATATTAGTGACGTTTATTTTACCTCCCAATCTGCAAACTTATTCTGACTAGGTTTTATAAGCCTTTTATAAGTCTCATATAAAGTGTAAAGCAGGGAAGACTATAAAGCAGTAGACTGACTATATAAAAGCCATACACTATACGTTGTAATTATACAATCTCCTTTAGATATATTATCAACTATGTAGTGCAAAGGCTTATCCAATTTGATACAAATGGAATGGATTGCCTAGGTAGGTCCTCATATTACATAGCTTTCGTAAAAGCTAAAGGAGAGATTGCACAATCAGGTTGTATAGTGTATGACCAGCTTTAAGATGGATAATGTAGATTGTTGTCCCAAAGTTGAGAAGTGACTGTGTTTTTGTTCCACTGAAATCCAATGAGTAAAGTCCAATTTAGTCAGTGTTATATTTAACAGTTGTAAACTGCTTGTGGCAGTGAAAAGGGATTGATGACAGCAAGCCTGAAGTTGTGTTTGCGCAAAGCTTCCATTTCGCTTAAACCTGACGGTTATAAACTGTCAGTAAAGTACTAACTCTATTTCTTGTCAAGCTCAAGTTTGATAATGACCGTGTATTTTTTCAGTGAGAAGGGAATGGTTTCTCTGTGTGCCATTACAATGCAGGGCTTGCTTAAAGCTGCAAATGTACGTAATTAATTATCTGTCTTTTCTGCAGCTATGATATAAGCTCCAGGCTCCCAATTGAACTACTTTTTGTTTATAATAACTTCTTCATGTTGGTTTCATTTTTTCTGTACAGCAGAGCTAAATGCAAATTAAAAAGACAGGCAAGTATGTAATTAACTTTGCAGGAATTGGAAAAGAGAGAGGAGAAATCGAGAAATCCTTAGTTGATTTGCAAATTAAGAGCTCAAAGAAAAAAATTGAAAGGATCAGTTTTTTTCAGCAGCTAATATAATCACTTCAACATCAGTTAGTCTGTGCTCTTTTGAAAATATCTTATACTATACAGTTGAACATTACTAAATCAGTACAAAGGGGAAAAAGTGAAAAAAGGCTCAAAAGAGATGGAAGTGCTTATTACTCTCTCTTATTTTGTTTAAAAAAAACTATAAAAGATGAACTTGCATGTTGGAAAGCCAAAGCCTAATTTTTTTTTTTTTTTTTAATCAGCGCAATTGACACTACTTACTATAAATACATTGTGTCCCTTGTGCTCATGACTGCTGTTTTAGGTAAAAATCCATTAAAATCCATGAAGTAATGCATAGATACGGGGCTAAAAACACTGCTTGACATTTCAAGACAGCAAAGGCAGAATCCAAGTCAGGAGCTTATTGTTTTCTTGAAAGAACGGGCAATTTTTTAACTCTTGTCAAACAGATATCAAAACATGTTTCCAATGGTATATTTAACCCCGGAAGATTTTACCCCCTTCCTGACCAGACCACTTTTTGCGATTCGGCACTGCGTCGTTTTAACTGACAATTGCACAGTCATGCGACGTTACACCCAAATAATATTAGAGGTGTTTCCTAACACTAGTTAGTTTTGTTCAAGAGTTAAGATGGTATTCTTAAATTTCACATCCCTTTTCAACCAATCAGAATTCATTATGCACATTATGTCTTCTGTAGAAGCTTCTGTAGAAGCGAAAGCACCAGATTCAAGTCCCATGGTGGCAAGGGAGATCGCATTGGTGGAACCACATGTCGCACCCCCTGAATTAAGGTACACACCAGGGAATGCAAAGCCAGAGGGCATGAGGGCAGAGGATGATGGTACTCAAGGCCAAATTTTTTTCAACGCCCCTCTGAAGAAAAGTCAAAATACGAGCCACCGAAAAGGAATGTGAGTGAAACCCCACTGACTCACCCCATGAAATGTGTGCTTTCCACGTCTGATGATATAGTTTCATAGTTCATAGTTAGATAGTTAGATAGTAAGGTTGAATAAAGACACCGGTCCATCCAGTTCTACAACTGTACATTGCACACCCACATCAGTCCCTACCCTCAAGAAGCCCACAATCCAAGGTCCCCATTCATATACTAGGGCCATTTTTTTTTGGACAGAAGCCAATTAACCTACCTGCATGTCTTTGGATTGTGGGAGGAAACCAGAGTACCCAGAGGAAACCCACGCAGGCACGAACATGCAAACTCCAGGCAGGTAGTGTTGTGGTTGGGATTCGAACCAGCAACCCTTCTTACTGCTAGGTGAGAGTGCTACCAGCTACACCACTGTGCCGCCTTCCTTGAAGTAGACTTCATAGCTTTGAGTAGTGTCGTAATCACCAACGCAGGTAAGTCTCTGTCCTTCAACACCTTGCTTTCAACAGCCAGGCTATTAAAGCCAGCAACGGTAAAGCAGGGTGGGAGATTGGCCCACGGAATAGCAGATCCTCCCTGAGAGGCAGCCACCAGGGGACGTCTGCGACCAGATGTACCAGGTTGGCATACCAGGACCGACCAGTCCGGGGCCACTAGAATGACCGGAATTCCTTCGGCCTTGATCCTGCGTAACAGCCGAGGCAGAAGCTTGAGAGGAGGAAAGGCATAGATCAGACAATACTGGCCCCGCGGAGCCACCAGAGCATCTGAGACATCCGCCATAGGGTCCCGAGACCTGGCCACAAACCTCTGCACCTTCCTGTTGACCCAGGATGCCATCAGATCTACCTCTGTAGAGCCCAACGCAGACATATCTGTTGAAATACCTCCTGATAAAGGGACCACTCCCCTTGGTCGAACACTTGTCGACTGAGGTAATTCGCCTACAAGTTGTCCACCCCGGAATGTGGAGATGGCCAGGACAAAACGCTCTGCCCACCGGAGAATGCCTGCTACTTCCAGGCCCACTAACACACTCCTTGTTCCTCCCTGGTGGTTGACATAGGCCACCGCCATGGCATTGTCCGACTGGATCCGTATCGGGAGCCCCTGAAGTTGATCCGCCCAATGTTCCAGACAGAGTCTGATCACCTGAAAGCTCCAAGATGTTGATAGGCAGCCTGGATTCCTCCAGTGTCTAGCAACCCTGAGCCGAGCTCAGGCCCAGGATCCTCCCCATCCAGTACAGAGGGAGAAACTATTTCCCCTGCCGAAAAGACGGGAAACAAAGCCACCAGATCAGGGACCCTTTGGTTCCTTGGCCCAGCCAAATCTGACTGTCCAGAGACCCTGGACATTTGTCCCATTTTAACAAGATCTCCTTTTGCAGGGGCCTCTTATGGAACTGAGCAAACGGGACAACCTCAAACGTAGACATCATCAGGCCTAGCACCCGCATGCAAGTCCACAGGGAGACCCACCTGCTGGACAGCAGTATGCAGGTGGCCACCTGTAACTTCTGGAGTTTGTCCTGCAGAAGGAACAGAGTCAGAATCCAGAGTCAGACCCAATTTCTTTTTTTATAATTTAAATCTTTATTCAACTTTTTGCACTTTACAATTATAACACATTTTGTTGCAGGAGCATACATTAAAGCATTCTCTTAAGAGCCGTTGGGCCCGGTCTATTGCTACGGCTGACTTGTATACCTTATGCATCGTGGTTTTTTCTTCCTTCCCTTCCCCCCTCCCTCCCACGCCACCTCCCGCTCCACTCCCTCATCCCCTCCCCTCCTCCCCCCCCTAGTGTATTAATGCCGTGTATTTAAGTATTCTCTATCACCTTTTTGCTGCAGAAGTGGAGCAGAGTCCACAAGCACTACAATAATGTGCCTACTACTGTCTTGGCGAGGTGTTGTCATTTCTTTTTCTCATTAATTGCCCTATTTACGCTGAACATCCTTTTTTTGTCAGCCATGGGTTCCACATCCTCCCAAATTCTTTAAGATTTCCTCTTTTTAGGTATGTTGTTCTTTCCCGACATAGGGTCTCATTTATTGTATTGATCCAGCTATTCACTGTGGGGGGCTCTTTGGATTGCCAGTACATTGCGATCAGTTTCCTGGCCTGGAACATGCTTCTTAGGATTGCAACCGTGGTGCTCTTCCTCTCTCCCCTTTCTCTTCTAAATCCCAAAACACACACCAGGGCCTCCTTTTCTAGGTTAACTGCATATACATCTCTTAGAGTATTGGTCACCCCTTCCCAATATCGGAATAATTTTGGGCACTTCCACATCATGTGCAGTAGGTCGCCAACCCCCTGACATCTTGGGCATTTGTCATCTACTCTCCTACCAAACTTAAACAACCGTTTAGGCGTGTAGTAGGCCCTATTAACCAGCATCAAGTGGGATATCCTTTGCGGGGGGGAAACTGATATGGCAGGAGCCATTTCCAATATTCTTTTCCACTGATCATTTGATATAGCCCCCATATCTTCCTCCCATTTCTGTTTTACATTATGAAGTACCCTCTCTGAGTTCATTTTATGGGTTATCTGCCCATATATCTCTGATATCAGTCGCTTCGTGGAGCCTAAGTGTAGTATATATTGCCATAGGTGAGTCTCGTTCCATATCGGAGGAGAGCCCAGGAACTGAGCGTCGAGAGCATGTCTTATTTGCATATAGAAGAAAAACGTGTCCTGTGTTATGTTAAATTCATCTACCAGCTCGTTGAATTTTTTAATTCTATTGCCGTTATATAGTTGTCTTAATCTTTTAATTCCCTGTTGTTCCCATACTCTATTTTTCCCCACCTGGAGGACTTCTTTTAAGTTTTTGTTATCCCATAGGGGAGTATGGTCAGACATCCCATTATAGCCCATTTTTTTTTTAATTACTGTCCAGAGTTTTACTAGCATTTCTATTGTGGGGTATCTAGCTCGGAAAGAGTCCGCCTCTAATGCTTCTATAATGGTGCTATGTTTGGACTCCGCCACTATTATTTTCCCATTTGGGTCCCCCCCCTCTAAGTCCCCACATCCCCTGAGTTGCTGCAATTGGGAGGACCAAAAATAGCATTCTGGGCGTGGGACGGCGAATCCCCCTGCCCCCACCGGTAGCTGAAGGGTACCAAGTCGAATTCTAGCCTGGCCTCCCTTCCAGATTAATTCCCTAAATAGGGTCTCAATTTTTTGGAACCACTTTCTGTCTATCCATATCGGGGAGTTGTGGAGTATGTACAGGAGTTGTGGCATCCATATCATTTTGATTAGCCCACATCTCCCCGCTACCGACAAAGGAAAGTGCCTCCAAATCGAGATTTTCCTCTTGAACTTGGACAGTAGCGGTACAAGATTTTTACATAGATACTGATTGGGGTCCTTTGTTAACGTTATCCCTAAGTATTTCATCGTATCTACAACCTTTATCTGTGGTGCTCCTGATATTGTTGGATTACCGATAGCATCTATAGGCAGGATTTCCGATTTGTCCCTGTTTGTAACTAAGCCGGAGAACCTGCCAAATTCCTCCACTACCCCAAGGGCGTTTGTCAGTGAGTTATCGGTGTCTCCCAAGAACAGCATAACATCATCTGCGTAAAGTGCGATTTTTTCTTCTTTCCCTGCCTTTTTGCGGAAGCCGCTTATATCTGGGTTTGTTCTTATTGCAATGGCCAGCGGTTCCATTGCCAGGGCGAAGAGCAGGGGTGATAAAGGACACCCCTGTCTTGTCCCTCTCTCTAGTTCAAACGCCTCTGATGTTTCGTTGTTCATTTTTAGCCTAGCTATGGGTTTCTCATACAGCATTTTTATCCACCTGGTGAATGAGGGACCAAATCCGAAATCTTCCAATACTCTCCACAAATATGCCCACTCTATACTATCGAAGGCCTTGGTCACATCTAATGTCATTATCGCCCTTGGTCCCCCATTCACCACCGGGTCTTGTATGTTCAGAAAAGCCCAATTTCTGAACTGGAATCAGCACAGACTTTTGGTAATTTGTCAGCCACCCAAAATCCAGAGTCTGAATAGCGATCTCTACGTTGCCCCTCAGGGTCACTGGGGACTCAAGGGAAGGTTGTTCAGGTAGCCCAGAACAGCAATTCCAGCAGCAGCGCAGCAGCACCAGAACTGGGGCCAACACCTTGGTGAAGACCCGAGGAGCAGAGGCGAGACCAAGGGGTAACGCCGCAAACTGATAATGCTCCTCTCCCACAGCAAAGCGGAGGAACCGCTGGTGTCGTCCACATATCGGAATGTGCAGGTAGGCATCCTTGATGTCGATGGAGGCAAGAAAGTCCCCTTAATAAAGAAATGCCACCATGGAGCGAAATGACTAGATTCTGAACTTCCGCACCCGCACAAAGCGGTTCAGGGCCTTGAGGTGCAGAATCGGACGTACTGGACCCTCTTTTTAAACAGGTTTGTATAAAAACCCTGGAAACGCTTAGACACCGGAACAATCACCCCTTGAAGCAACAGGCCTTGCACTGCGCCCCGGAGGGCTAACAAGCTGTCTGGAGACAGACGCAGATTGGATGGAAAATATCTGCTTGGGGGACAAGACTGGAACTTGATCTTCTAACTAGACAGAATCATTTTGTGTACCCACATGTTATTTATCAGAGAGGTCCATGAGCCCAGAAACCAGTGAAGACATCCCCCCACCCGGACTGCAGATGAGGGTGCCGAAGGAGCCTTATCTGGAGGTTTGGAGAACCTCGCTCTCTATAGTAGGACAATATGTAAAAACTTACCCAGAAATTACTTACCGTCGACCATCATCCCTTAGCGATAAACTTACCTCTAGTCATTTCTATGCTCCAGATGACCCAAAAAAAATGGACCAATCTGGTACCTTCCCTTGCGGACACTGCGACTCATGTATGTTTCTGTCCAATTCCACTAACACTCTACTACCCAATGGGAACTTACATAAGCCCAAACATCGGGTTATGTGTAACACTGTAGGGGTTATCTACTTAGCCACTTGCCGATGTGGATGTTTCTATGTCGGCAAAACAAAAAGAGCTTTCTCGATTCGCATACAGGACCATATAAAACCTCTATTTAAAAAGAAAATTTCAACTGCGATTAATCGCCATGTAGCTCTGAAACATAACTTTGATCCTACTACAATGTTATTCTCGGCCCTGGAACATTTACCCCTCAATGTACGCGGAGGGGACATTGACAACCGACATCTCCAACTTGAAACTAGGTGGATATACACCCTAGATGCCACCAGATACCCAGGTATGAATGAGTATATCAGCTTCAAATCCTTCCTTTAACAACCATTTCTTTTTTATTATTTCAACTTTAAATTATTTCCCACGGTCACAACTGGCTTCCTCCCTTCCTGAGGTCTCGCCCGGTGATTTCTCCGCCATCATGCGCCAAAGCCTGCTCCTCCTTGTCTGTAGGTATTTTTCTATGTAAATTGTCTGTTTTATTGCTTACGTCTAACTGATATACTATGCCCTGTATTACGCATAGAAACTATCCTGAAACCCTTCCAAACATACTGTATGGGTAATGTATTCTGACTGTACACATATTCTTTTATCAAATTGCCCCTGATCTCTGGAATGGACGCCTGACCAATTTCATTATGGCTTGATCTGTCTGACTTTTTCTCATACCCCTGTACAAATCTGTCATGTTGTACAGACATAATCAGCTAAAGTACTTGTTTAGTTATGATCAAAATATGCTCAACTTCCATTGTACTTGGTATTGATCAATTTGGGATTTACTGCCGGTGAGAATGCCCCCAATCTTTTCAGCCCATAGGAATGTCGCTACTATACAGCCTTTATTGGCTTATCTCCATCTCAGTCCCCTTCCTTTCTCCCCCTTCCCTCCCCTTCTATGTGCCCTCCCACCATCACTTCGGTGTATGGACTCGGCCGCCGCCCACGGGGCGGACTTGTCACGCTTTGGGACAGCCCAGCTGCCTAGTATGGACACCCGAGGGCGGGCCCTCCCAGCCCGCCCACCGCTAGCCTTTGCCATTCACTCGCCGTTTTACGGCGATGACGTCATCACGCCCGCTGCGCGCCCATTGCCGGGAACTATGGGCACTGTAGGCTCCCGGCCATGACGCGCTGTACGCATGCGCATAGGCCTCTATGTCCGCTGATCGAGGGGCGGATCCACGCTGCCTCGATCTGGAAGGCGGTATTTAAACCAGCTTACCACATCAGTCCATCACAGGACTCTGGAGGCACCTGACGCAATACATCTGCTCGTACTCAAGTAAGCAACCAAATTTCTCTTTTATCTCTCTTTGGATACCCTTCTTAATCTACTTGATACTTACCAGGGCTATTTGAATGTATTTTTTCTTTAGCCCATTGCAGACTTTTGACCGATCGGACGTTCTCCCCCTTTTCCCCCTTGCTTCAAGGGTGCTCACAAATTGCACTTTTCAAACAGAACGGTGCTTCGTACCTTACACTTTAAAAAACAGGTATTTGATCTCTGCAACTTTACCTAACCTTATACCCTCCTCCTCCCCCACCCTTAAC
The DNA here is from genome assembly GCA_028564925.1 of Lithobates sylvaticus. NCBI lineage: Eukaryota > Metazoa > Chordata > Amphibia > Anura > Ranidae > Lithobates > Lithobates sylvaticus. Next base: position 179,865,435 of record CM053026.1, read on the forward strand.
CATTACCATGTTCAATTATGTAATTCCCTGCCTATTTACTATCTCTTCAGGTGCCTCCTGTTTTTAACTTTGGTTGCCTTTCCAGAACCTCTGGTTCTTCTCTAATTTTTCTAATTACTCTTCAAAATTAATGAAAGCAAGTAACTATCTGAGACATTGTCCCTTATGTAGTGTATGGCGTTACGTCCATGAACTAATTTTTCATGGACTCACAACACTATTTAAATTGCTTCCTATTATCCGTTTACTTTTTGATTTATCCTTTTTTAACTAGCTAACATACCAAATGTTCAATCTGGGGATTACCGCCTTCTACTAGGCAGCTGCGGCACCCTGTATGACTGCCCTACCCCACGGTTGCGGCTGAGTCCAATCTACACCTTGATCAGGGTAAGTTTGGGATGGTTTATAAGGGGGACCCTTCCCTTCCCTTTTCTATCCTGGGAAGGAGGGGCACCAGCACTTCCTCTGCGCTGATAACTTGGTGATATTCCACTCTATAATTATATTTGTCCCTTCCACTGACCTCTATCTATTTTAATGGCTCTAACTTCCTCCTTTATTGAGTATTGAATGGAACTTATTATGATACTTCTTTTACCAGATACACCAATTACGCAAAGTAGACATACCCTGAGGAAGCCATTGTTATGGCGAAACATGTCGGAACAGTCTACAAAGACTAATTCAGTCTACCTTAGGTTATCTTCCCACATTAATTGTGAACTATACCTCTAACTTTATGTGCATAATTTGACTTCATCACTGACTATGTATTGTTTTCTATACCTTTGATTGTAAATTTTTGTAAGTGATATTTCAATCATTTGCCTTGATTTATTGAATTGAGTCTTATCTTCAGAAAAATATATATTGCTAATATTTCTTCATACATATATATTCTTCTCTTTGTATGTTTTGATATAATTGTTTATATGTAATAAAAATTGTTTTATTAATTAACGAGTATTATGAGCCTTGAACTGTGAGTCCGCCCCAACTCTCCTGTATTATCTTAGCACCGCTATAATCCCTATTCCACCATCCCCCTCTCTTTGATACTCTTATACTAAGGGATGAGGTGCTGTATCATTTAGTGGACCCTCTCTGCCTTTTTGTACATTACTTTCTGTCCCAGGTGTTTCAATACACCAATTCCTGACAGATGGTCCTCAAATAATTCCATCACATTTGAATCATTCTAGCCTCGGGGGACACACACAGTTCACTGCTCTTCCTACAAAATACCTATTTTAGGTCAAAAAACTTAAAAATACTTTATAATGAACTGCTATTCAATTGCTTATTAATTTGATATCGAAAATTTGTTTATCATTGAGAGCTTTAAAACGCTTTGGCGCATGATGGTTGACCTCACCGGGGAGGCATGGAAGGGATTGATGACCAAAATACAACAGTCTCAGAACACTACCAACATTTCTGATGCTGACCTTGATCGTGACTTTATGCGACTCCAGCGTCTTTTGGAAAAAAAGGTACGAATATATTGGCATAAAACGTACTTTGAAAAATATGTTGAATATAAAATTGTCCCATGGGGATTACGAATTCAAATCTTCCCTAACGTGAAAAAAGTCAATGATGTTCTCAAATCCTCTTGGGAATTCAATCTTCAAACTTGTTCATTTGGTATGATATCCATACTATGTAAACAATACGAATGTGAACTTGATCAACTCGATACCTCGGTCTCTGACTGGTATGAAAATCATATTTTATGTCTATCGTCCCCCCGTTTTGCCCTAAAGGACAAAAACTTACGGGCACACATTGAGGAATATACCTTAAACATTATCAGTAATAAAGAAAATAAATTCCTAAGAGATAGATCTGCCCATCAAAATGGCTACGCCTACAAATGGGACAATCCTACTTTTCCCAGAGCACCAACTAAATCATCCCACTTCCAACCAGCCAAAAATAATACTGACCCACCTGGCACTTCATCCAACTCCTTTAGTTCCAGTACAACCTACCATGAACTTTCCCAGGATCCCATTACAAAAAAACGAAAGAATGATCAACACATCTCATCTACAGAGCTAATTAAACGAGCTCTAAATACGAGCATACTAACTAGACCCCCTAGTACTCGCCCAAAAACTTCGAACATCTCTACCCCCCATCCCAAAAATCAATCTTCTTCTTCAAATATACCCCCTCCAACTACACAAATGTGCACGTTGGACTCTTCCAACTTCTCAACTCCCGCACTGGCATCACCCATAAGAAGAGCCAGCGAACCGTGTTTACCGACTATGTTCCCCATACCCTCTCAGGAACTGAAACTGGCACCTATTTTTTTAGGCCAGAACCAAGACCCACCCCTAACACCGACATAATCCCTCAGTTCACCAAAGAACTGATTTCAGCAACGAATCTTGATGTTGTAAACCTCTCCTCTATTCCCCTAACACCACCCCAGATCCAAGTTTTACAATTGGACCTCACCTTTTGCCCTTCCATGGACTTTGATTGTTTTCAACTAGTTAAAGATCTTCATCTCTTTGCGAGAAAATTACTGTATAAAACAATCTATCATTCAAAAACCACATCTACTCAGATGGCTAATACAGACAATACTGTTCCAACTTTAGCAGAAATTCAAGCCCTTGAGGACTTAATGACCCTCTTGGATGAAGCTGACCCAACTGACGATGACCTTTTGGATAATATACAAAATGAAACAACCGGTCCGGTCCCCATTTTCTCTTGTCCTACCTCTTTTAAACCTAAATCTAGAAATTTCCCCTCACTAACCACGAATCCTGCCATTTGGGCTTTTGTGGAACAAACCACCAAGGAATTGAAAAAACTTAACTTAGATCAATCAGGTATGTCAAACCTCACGAAGATTCAACAGAGAGCCCTTAAATCCCTTCAGTCTAATCGAAATATAGTTATCAAACCCTCCGATAAAGGAGGAAACGTGGTTGTCATGGATGTCCTGGCTTACATGAATATGTGCCATGACATCCTTGACAACCACGAATGGTACAGACCCATCTGCCCCACTAGAATCAAGTCCTACATTTTAGACTATCAAAATTTAATTTTTCACGCAACCAAAAAGGGAATCATAGATACCAATACTTGGAAATTTCTACATGTAACTCACCCTAAAACCCCAACTTTTTACTCTCTTCCCAAACTTCATAAATCAATAAAAAAAACCCCAGGCAGACCCATTGTCTCTGGCTGTGAAGGGCTCACAGAAAGAGCCAGTGAACTTGTAGACAAACATCTTGCCCCATTGGTATCTGCACTCCCCTCACATATTAAGGACACCATTCATCTATTACGTGTCCTTGAAAACCAGCAATTACCTGTAAATTCATACCTTGTTGCATTAGATGTTGAATGCCTCTATAACGCCATACCTCATGACAGAGGAGTGGAAGTTGTAGCCAAACAACTAAAATGTCTTGGCCCCAATGCACAACCTTATAACAATTTTGTTCTATCTCTGCTCAAGTTTATCTTAACCAGAAACTACTTCACGTTTGGATCCTCCCACTACCTCCAGATACAGGGCGTAGCAATGGGCACTAAATGTGCCCCTTCCTACGCCAATCTGTATCTGGGGGGGTGGGAAAGGGATATTCTTCTGGACCCGGAGATGAGGTGCTATACTCAGCACATCCTCTCCTGGATGAGATATATCGATGATATTTTAATCTTCTGGACTGGCACTTACCCAGATCTACAACGTTTTTTTGAAAAAATATCCATTAATACATACAATCTTAAATTCTCTCTGGAGGTCAGTCAGGAAAAAATTACTTTCCTTGATCTTACTATAACTATTGACAATGAAGGCAAATTATATTCCTCGCTATATAGAAAAGCGTCGGCTGGCAATACCATATTGCATGCATCCAGTTCTCATCCAAAAAACCTTATAAAAAGCATACCGTACAGCCAATATTTGCGAATAAGAAGAAATTGTACTAATGATAAAGACTTTCACCAAGCATCTTTTGAACTATATCAAAGATTGAAATCCAGAGGCTACAGCCATAATTTACTTAAACAATCATTTAATAGAGTTAAACGCTTGCAACGAAAAGAACTTATCTTTAGAGACAAAAATCTTCAACACAATCAACCTGTACGTCTTATCACTCAATACTCCAATCAGTCTGCTCAAATTAGGAACACTATAAATACATTCTGGCCCCTACTATCATCAGACCCTATAGTAGGACAATATGTAAAAACTTACCCAGAAATTACTTACCGTCGACCATCATCCCTTAGCGATAAACTTACCTCTAGTCATTTCTATGCTCCAGATGACCCAAAAAAAAATGGACCAATCTGGTACCTTCCCTTGCGGACACTGCGACTCATGTATGTTTCTGTCCAATTCCACTAACACTCTACTACCCAATGGGAACTTACATAAGCCCAAACATCGGGTTATGTGTAACACTGTAGGGGTTATCTACTTAGCCACTTGCCGATGTGGATGTTTCTATGTCGGCAAAACAAAAAGAGCTTTCTCGATTCGCATACAGGACCATATAAAACCTCTATTTAAAAAGAAAATTTCAACTGCGATTAATCGCCATGTAGCTCTGAAACATAACTTTGATCCTACTACAATGTTATTCTCGGCCCTGGAACATTTACCCCTCAATGTACGCGGAGGGGACATTGACAACCGACTCCTCCAACTTGAAACTAGGTGGATATACACCCTAGATGCCACCAGATACCCAGGTATGAATGAGTATATCAGCTTCAAATCCTTCCTTTAACAACCATTTCTTTTTTATTATTTCAACTTTAAATTATTTCCCACGGTCACAACTGGCTTCCTCCCTTCCTGAGGTCTCGCCCGGTGATTTCTCCGCCATCATGCGCCAAAGCCTGCTCCTCCTTGTCTGTAGGTATTTTTCTATGTAAATTGTCTGTTTTATTGCTTACGTCTAACTGATAAACTATGCCCTGTATTACGCATAGAAACTATCCTGAAACCCTTCCAAACATACTGTATGGGTAATGTATTCTGACTGTACACATATTCTTTTATCAAATTGCCCCTGATCTCTGGAATGGACGCCTGACCAATTTCATTATGGCTTGATCTGTCTGACTTTTTCTCATACCCCTGTACAAATCTGTCATGTTGTACAGACATAATCAGCTAAAGTACTTGTTTAGTTATGATCAAAATATGCTCAACTTCCATTGTACTTGGTATTGATCAATTTGGGATTTACTGCCGGTGAGAATGCCCCCAATCTTTTCAGCCCATAGGAATGTCGCTACTATACAGCCTTTATTGGCTTATCTCCATCTCAGTCCCCTTCCTTTCTCCCCCTTCCCTCCCCTTCTATGTGCCCTCCCACCATCACTTCGGTGTATGGACTCGGCCGCCGCCCACGGGGCGGACTTGTCACGCTTTGGGACAGCCCAGCTGCCTAGTATGGACACCCGAGGGCGGGCCCTCCCAGCCCGCCCACCGCTAGCCTTTGCCATTCACTCGCCGTTTTACGGCGATGACGTCATCACGCCCGCTGCGCGCCCATTGCCGGGAACTATGGGCACTGTAGGCTCCCGGCCATGACGCGCTGTACGCATGCGCATAGGCCTCTATGTCCGCTGATCGAGGGGCGGATCCACGCTGCCTCGATCTGGAAGGCGGTATTTAAACCAGCTTACCACATCAGTCCATCACAGGACTCTGGAGGCACCTGACGCAATACATCTGCTCGTACTCAAGTAAGCAACCAAATTTCTCTTTTATCTCTCTTTGGATACCCTTCTTAATCTACTTGATACTTACCAGGGCTATTTGAATGTATTTTTTCTTTAGCCCATTGCAGACTTTTGACCGATCGGACGTTCTCCCCCTTTTCCCCCTTGCTTCAAGGGTGCTCACAAATTGCACTTTTCAAACAGAACGGTGCTTCGTACCTTACACTTTAAAAAACAGGTATTTGATCTCTGCAACTTTACCTAACCTTATACCCTCCTCCTCCCCCACCCTTAACCATTACCATGTTCAATTATGTAATTCCCTGCCTATTTACTATCTCTTCAGGTGCCTCCTGTTTTTAACTTTGGTTGCCTTTCCAGAACCTCTGGTTCTTCTCTAATTTTTCTAATTACTCTTCAAAATTAATGAAAGCAAGTAACTATCTGAGACATTGTCCCTTATGTAGTGTATGGCGTTACGTCCATGAACTAATTTTTCATGGACTCACAACACTATTTAAATTGCTTCCTATTATCCGTTTACTTTTTGATTTATCCTTTTTTAACTAGCTAACATACCAAATGTTCAATCTGGGGATTACCGCCTTCTACTAGGCAGCTGCGGCACCCTGTATGACTGCCCTACCCCACGGTTGCGGCTGAGTCCAATCTACACCTTGATCAGGGTAAGTTTGGGATGGTTTATAAGGGGGACCCTTCCCTTCCCTTTTCTATCCTGGGAAGGAGGGGCACCAGCACTTCCTCTGCGCTGATAACTTGGTGATATTCCACTCTATAATTATATTTGTCCCTTCCACTGACCTCTATCTATTTTAATGGCTCTAACTTCCTCCTTTATTGAGTATTGAATGGAACTTATTATGATACTTCTTTTACCAGATACACCAATTACGCAAAGTAGACATACCCTGAGGAAGCCATTGTTATGGCGAAACATGTCGGAACAGTCTACAAAGACTAATTCAGTCTACCTTAGGTTATCTTCCCACATTAATTGTGAACTATACCTCTAACTTTATGTGCATAATTTGACTTCATCACTGACTATGTATTGTTTTCTATACCTTTGATTGTAAATTTTTGTAAGTGATATTTCAATCATTTGCCTTGATTTATTGAATTGAGTCTTATCTTCAGAAAAATATATATTGCTAATATTTCTTCATACATATATATTCTTCTCTTTGTATGTTTTGATATAATTGTTTATATGTAATAAAAATTGTTTTATTAATTAACGAGTATTATGAGCCTTGAACTGTGAGTCCGCCCCAACTCTCCTGTATTATCTTAGCACCGCTATAATCCCTATTCCACCATCCCCCTCTCTTTGATACTCGCTCTCAGTTTGCTCAACCAGGGTCACTTGGAACCTCCCAAGGGGAGGTTGAAAGACTTTGAGCCTTTATTAGTGTACCCTGAGGGACGAAAAAACGTCCTGTGTGCCAATAAGAAAGGACCACGCTTGTGACATGGCTCCTTCCCCTTTTTTAACTGTGGAAGAAAAGTACTCTTCCCCCCTGTGACACGCTTAATGATATCATCCAGAGTGGCCCCAAACAAACGATCACCTTGGAAAGGCAGATCAGCTAGGGCTTTTTTAGAGGCCTGGTCTGCAGTCCAACACTTCAGCTACAATACCCGCCGAAGCACTACCGCTAAAACAGACAGCTTAGAAAGCAAGGGAGCTGGGTCCCAGGAGGCAACACAAACTACAGCCCCCTGGACCAGCTGGTCTGCCAATTCAGTGAAGGCAGGAGGAATCTGATCACCCTCCAGGTCACGGCACAACAGCTTCGCCCCCTCTGTCAGCATTTGAGACACCAGGGCAATGGCCAGGACCGGCTGAATCGCTGAACCCGCAATAGTGAACATAGTGCGGCTCAGAGACTCTGCCTTCCTGTCAGCTGGATCTTTAAAATCCTGAGAGTCTTCAACCAGAATCATGGTGGCTTCGTTCAATCGAGAGACCGGAGGATCCACCGCAGGTGGAATCGTCCACATCTTGAGAAGGCTCTCCTCAAAAGGATAAGCGAAGCACTTTGGGACCGCAAAAGGACATTTTGGATGCTCCCATTCCTTATAGACAAACTTGTCAAAAAGGGTGGGCCCCGTCCATGGCAGCCAAATCAGATTCAGGATCTGACGAGACAGATGAAGCAGGGGTAGACGGGGAAGCTTCTTGCTAGTCCGCCGCCCAAGAGCCACCTCCACCCGGGACACAAAGGACTCCAGGGCCGCCATAAGTGCGTCAGTGGATGGCTGGGACCCAGAGGGACCTGCAGCCTCTGATAGGGGGTCAGGTGGGGAAACATGCTCCTGATACTCCATAGGGGAAGAAGAGACTCCCACACCAAGAGCGACCACTGAAAAGGGACACCCCCACACCGGTAGCAGTACCGCAACACCAGGACACCCCACAGCCTGCAGCAGAGAGAGGAAGGGACCCCACTAGACTCACCACCCCACCGGTGTAGCGCTTGCTGCCTCCCGCGCACACGTGGTGTCTGAGGAAGAGGATAACACAGTCCAAAAGTTAATTTCACCAAAAAAAAAAAATCCAGGAAAAAACAACAAACAAAAAAAAAAATTTGCCAGGACTAGAGATCCCTGCAGTTAACTAGGTCCTTACTCCTTACTAGGCAGAAAAAAACTGAAGGCCTATAGCAGAGAGGGGGTGTATATCACCTAGGACTGTCCATGGGCATAGCCAAGTCTTTTTTCTGCCTAGTGCCCTACTCCTGTAGGGGGCGATATAATCCTATGGTTCTGAATAAGGAAGCGCTGTGTCTGTCAATGAACGAATGAGAAATGAACTTTATTGGTCCTTACTAGCAGTTAAGGAGCAAATACAACATCTATTGCCTCCACAGCAGCCTGAGGTGATTGACTAATGAACTCTTTTGAAAATCATAAATTGTATGCATTTTGTGATTCAATGATGCCATAATTGATTTCTTTGCGGGAATTTTCTTTTCATGGGCTCATGCACATTTCTTTTTCGATTATATTTCTCACACAATTTTTCCATGATTAATTAGATAATCCTTTGTTTTTTTTAAAATGTCCAACATGCCCGATCACTCAAATTCGATGGCTGCACTAAATTTGCCCATTGCTGCAGCAAACGAATGGTGCGAAATTCAAACAACAATTCTTATATAAGATTTTCAAAGGAAAATCGGAATTCAACCCGTGTATGGCCAGCCTAAAACTAAGGCCAGAGTTGGTTGAAATTCTTTACCAGGGGACACACTTCTTTTCCTTGATATGTATCAATTTTCTAAAGTGGATACGTTTTTATAAGTGGATGGTGCACTGACTTTGTAGATATTTCAGTCTTTGTATATGCATTTGCTACTAAGATTTTATGGAATAGCCTGGAGATATACCATAGTGAAAACACATGAATACGAGTGATATTTGTTGCTGCCACCCCAAGTGGGTCACAATATAGAAAAGTCTCTCACGGTGGGGTTTTTCTGCAGCAAAATTGTAGTCATTAAATTTGTTTAAAAAGATTTTATTGAAATGATATCAACAGGACATAAACACACATAAATGTTTAAAATATGAGCTCCGGTCAGAGATATATGTAAACATTCAATTTTACAATATTGTAACCATACAACAATATATGATCTAACTGCCGGCTGTGCCGAACAGAAAGAAAGGCAAAGCTAATATGCAGTAGGTAGCTGCTTCATGTTATAGTAAAATAGTATAACTGACCTGTATTGAAATTTTGTAATATATGTGCCAACCTTCTCCTCCGAGCATTGGGGATCAACTGAAGATTCCCAATAGCTCAGATGTTTTATAGCTTTGCCAATCGAGCGCAATTGGTTGCAGGTGATGGTAGAATGCTCCCATCCCTGTCCCTGAACGCACATACCACATGGCTGTGCGTGTGGCTTCCTCAGTGCCCCGGAAGGCCGGAATCCCCGACCACCAACGTCACTTCCGCCGCAACAGCGAAACAGAATGACGTCTCGCGTGCGTGCAGGAACCCAAGTGTCCGGAAGTGATCCGCGATGCCGCCGGCAGGGGAGAGGCCCCATCTTGTTGGCGAAAAAGGAAATTGCACCCACCGATGGAGCATATATAGAGCGATGGGCGGCTCTCTCCCCCTGCCATGAAGACACATGGGCAGGAAATCCCCGCCCGTCGTTGGCTGCATTTAGCGTGGTTTCTTGTTAGTCACATGTGAGTGGGCCTCCCTCCTTGGAGTGTATCACATGAGTGCACGGGATTGCTGATTGATTTTTAAAGGTACCCCGGTCAGGAGACTCTTCATGTAAATCCTTCATGGGTAAATAGGCCATTTAACTTTTCACTTGTGCATACAAGGGATTTTGTTGTTATGGAAATTCATACTGTTTATATATATATATATATATATATATAAATGATGCTTGTACATTCTTTGATGGCAAATTAATCCCCTGAGGAAGACTTTGACCACGCATGTCAAAACGCGTTAATGTTTAGACATTATCATTGTAAATAATAACATATATTGTTGTATGGTTACAATATTGTAAAATTGAATGTTTACATATATCTCTGTCCGGAGCTCATATTTTAAACATATATGTGTGTTTATGTCCTGTTGTTATAATTTCAATAAAATATTTTTAAACAAATTTAATGACTACAATTTCACTGCGGAAAAACCCCACTGGGGGAGACTTTCCTATATTATAGCCTGGAGATATACTATTTATTTGCAGAAAATGTCATTGTTATATATTGAATACATTTATATTTTTAATTTGCAAAGATCTGCACTTTAAGCAAAGGCATAATTCCAGCACGGAGCTGTTTAAGTCCCCGCAGGGTTATAATGTAACAGTAGAGAAATAAAAACTTTAGTGAACATTAATAAGTCAAGGCATTTTTCACTGTTGTGCTCTGTGAATCGAAGTAAGAAACTATTTGGTCAAGTCATGATTTCTGGTTAATTTACATTTACATTGTCTACTGTCTCTGTTTAGAAATACAAAACATAAAACGTTCTTAAAGTGGAATAATATCCATTTTTTTAGGTAGAGAATAGGGACAATTTATTAATGTTGTTTTTCCATTGTGTAGATCATCTGTCTCTTTATGTCCTGGTCAAAACTCTGACCATGGAAATACTGTGGGGTAATCTGAGGCAGGCCATTGAAGCAAAACAACCTAAATAGTTTTGTATACAGTACAAAGTACACCATGCCTCATAAGTTCTAGCAGCTCTGATCAACATCTACAGAAAGCTTTTGGTTTCAGTTCACTTGCTACTAGAGTCAAATTCACAAGTGAATACTAGAGTTTGCATTCCTTTTGGATTAACAGCATAGCTCTTATAATGCAAAATTATGTAAGTGTTGTTTGTAATTATACTATTATTATTATATCTTAGATGATGCCATTTTACAGCTAGGAGTATAGTCTGTTGTTCAGTGTTACAATACTAAAGGAGACTTTCTAAAAGCAGAAACTGAGCTCAGAAGATGTATGTTCTATAAATACAGCGAATACACAAATAAAATAAATATATGTGATCTCTTTTACCTGCCAAATTAATTGTATTTCTTTCTACCCAGTTCTAATCTTGCTGTCCAGTCCTTTCCATAGCCTGTGACTGGACAGTGAAACAAGTAGCAACGCACTGATAAGGTGATCTCTTGGTCACTCTCCTCTCACATCCTTTCAGCATGATCTTTGCTAGCACATCAATACTGTGACGGAGTTGGCTCCTTATGCTGTTCCTCTTTCCACCAACCTGAGTTCTGCTATAAAGAGGGATACAAGGCTGATACCAAATCAAATTTATGTACCATAATTACACTGCTGGCATTTAATGTATCAAATAGTACAGTGCTGCTTTTAACATCTGCCTGAAGTTTCCTCTTTCAGGACTAGAATAGGTTGATCAGGCATGAATAAGAGACCTTAGTATACGAGCCACCTAGGATGAATGACAACTTCAATTCACGGTCATATACTCTGGGTGATTAGGTTAAAATAGCCAAAGTGGCCTAATGTTATTGCATGGATGGGCAGTCTAATGGTTACCTGCTCTCAGACTCCTCTGTAAAAGCTCTTTATAATTGCAGTTAAACAGCCCTTTAGATACAATGGGTGCCTAGTAAAGTAGATTATTATTCCTTAAAAATGTCTGCAGTGTATTCATGCATATCTGTTTAGGAACCTTTTTGTCGTTTTCACTTTTGGCATAGTTTTGCATGAACAAAATAACTAGAAAAAATTTGGTTCAATTCAAAATTGATATTTAATATCTGCAGATAGGTTACATTTAATATTGCCTTTTGTATCTACTGAGGGTCCCAGTTGTGTCCAATCTAATGGATTCTCCTCTAGAATAAAAGGCCATACCAGACCTGAAGGAACTGGTAATAAAATTTGGGGGAACCCCACGCTTTTTTTTTTTTTTTTATCAATGACTGTTCTCTGTATTACGGGGAGCCGACAATTCATTATAGCCACAAGTGCTTTTAAATAACTTTTTTTCCTAAAGAAATTACACTTTGCAGGGACAGTTCTAAGCACGGGAAACATGCGCCCCTTAACAGGCATACTATACACACCCCCAGGTACGAAATTTAAAGGAATATTACACTTTTATTGTTTCACTTTAAGCATTATTAAAATCACTTCTCCCGAAAAAACGGATGATACATGTCCCCTGGGGCAGGACCCAGGTCCCCAAACACTTTTTATGACAATAACTTTTTAAAAATCAATGACTTTCAATGACTGTTCTCTGTATTACAGGGACGGAAGCCGACAATTCATATAGCCGTGAGTGCTTTTAAATGACTTCAACCTCAAAAGTTTGGGTCCCCATTGACTTCAATGGGGTTCGGGGTCAAGTTCGGTCCCGAACTCAAACTTTTTTGCAAAGTTCAGCCAAACCCTTCGAACCCGAACATCCAGGTGTCCGCTCAACTCTACTCTTGGGGTCTTTTCAAAATGTGGTCATTTTGTGGGTGTTCCTGATGTTTTAGTGCTCCAGGGCCTCTAAAAACGTCTAAAGCCCCATACACACGGTCGGACTTTTTCATGGATTCTGTCCGATCGGACAATGTTGTTGAAAAATCAGACCGTGTGTATGCACCATCGGACAGTGTACGTTGGATTGTCCGACGGACAAAGTCTTATCTCCTGCTGGAAAGATTTGCCGACAACACGGTCCGATCACACCAAATCCGATCGTGTGTACGGTTGTCCGACCGGACAAAGTGCTACGCATGCTCAGATCACATTACAAGACCAAAGCTATTGGCTACTAGCCTCTACGTAGTCCCGTCGTAGGCAACAAACGTCACCACGTTCAGAATGATCGGATTTTCCGACAACTTTGTCCGACCGTGTGTACGCAAAACCAACATCAGACAAAGTATGACGGACAGGATCCGACCGACCTGGTCCGCGGATTGTCCGACCGTGTGTATGGGGCTTTAGGTTGTCAGGAAACTAGAGACATAATTCATGTGCGCCTTGCATTTTGGTCCTCTCTATGTGGCTAGGCTGTGAAAAAGTCTCACGCATGTGATATCACCATACTTGGGTAGAGTAGCAGAATATGTTTTGGGATGTAATTGTTAGGATGCCTATGCTGTGTGCAAGAAATAACTTGTTGACAACTTTGTGAAAAAAATATATTTAATTTCCTTGGACTGTCTGTTTTACAAAAAGCGGTAATTTGGGGTACTGTCCTGGAATTTTAGGGCCTCAAGAAATTTAATAGACAGTCAGTACATCAGAACTGATCAATTTTTATAGTTTGCAGACTCATAGTTTGTACATCTTTCACATAGACTAAATAATATACACTGATTAGTTTTTTCATCCCAAAAAATTAGCAGAATCCATTTTGGTCTAAACGTATGATAAAATGTTATTTGTTTGCAAAATTTTATAACAGAAACTGTTACTTTTTTTAACAGAAACTCAAAATTTTCATTATTTTCCTTTATAAAAAATAAAAAAAAAAACAGTAGTGCTTAACTACCACCAAAAGAAACTTCTATCTGTCATAAAAATTATGTAGATTCATTTAGTACAGTGTTAGCGTAATTGTCTTTCAAATTGTGTCAGAGATGGAATTAGACAATGTACCTTATATGTCTGCAAAGAGATCTGCTTTAAACCAATATCAGGCCAATATTTTCTTACAGAGTGGCATGCATTTAGCCTTTTCACCCTTGAATATATTGTTTACAGGATGTTGAGTTTAATTTATTACTCATTAAATTAAGAATGCACTGGTGTTATGCACTTTAATTATAGCTACTGTATTACAAACAGTTAATAAATTAAACTGTTTTGCATAACATTGTGACATTTCCTGGACATCTGCCCAGCGCAAATTATTTACTGACAGTTGCCAAAATCGTTCTCTTGCAATGAATTTTCAGAAGTATTTACGTTTACAGGCAAACTGCATATTTTTAAAGAGATTCAAAAATATTTTTACTTGACAGAATATAGTTTTACATCCCATTAATTACCTGAATATGACAAAGCCTTTGGTGTGATTCATGTAATGTTCCCACTGAACTGAGTGCATTGTCCCAATGTTTTATTATTATTCTCTAATGGACAGTGCTGGTACATTATTTATTTATTTTTTCACAATTTAATGCAAAGCTATCGATGCTTGCTGTAGGAGTAAGAGTTTGTATTTGAAGGAAGAAAAATAGGCTAGTCGTCTATAGAATGTAGAACATTTATTAATATGCTATACAATGTTACTGTTGTTTTTTATATGTACATATTTGTTGTATGTTAATACAATTTGAATAAAAAGTTTGTATAAAAAAGTAGGTAAGTCAAAGCATGCATTAGAAACATGGCAACAGGAGTAAATCTGTGACATTTTGCTTTCACAAAAAAATTATTTTCAAAAAAAAAAAAGATCCATCACCGCTAGAGTTCCAAACCAGCAAGATTTATTCAAAACATCAGCATACAAGCACAGAGGACATGAGAAGCCTTGACATGTTTTGCACAATGTGCTTACTCATGAGGCAATACAAATGCAGCTACAGGATAATTAAATTGTGGCACGCCACTCATGTATCTGCCTCTTATAGGTTCCAACATCATATTGCAGGTGCACATACACCAGACAATACTGCTTTGTTAAGAATATGGAGAATATAATTCTATATAAGCTATATTTCTGCTTTGTATGTAACACAATTGATATTCTGGATGAATTCCCAGGAGGTAATTATGACTCGGGGACTAAACCAGTTTATTACAGTAGATACTTTTTTTGAATATAAACAGTGGTCTGGCTGGCATCATACACCTTTGATTTATCTATTCTTTACAGGTTCCTTTATTACTTTTTTAGATCACTGGTATTCTAAATGCTTAGGCCTTGGAAAATAAGCGTTTGTATTTGCACCTTAGAAACGAATTGCAAAACTGAAATTGGTATGTACTAATAAAGTAATATAGTGTTATAGTTAGTTGAACTGTTTTGTAGAAAGAAATAAAAACTGCCCAGCAAAATTATAAATAAAAAAACAAAGTTCCATATGACTCTGACTAAATAAGGGTGGAACATGGGACACATTCTTTAACCTCTTCGCGCCTGCGCTATAGCCAAAAGACAGCTTCAGCGCGGTCGCTCCCTGCCGTGAGGACGTCCCTGGACGTCCTCCTGTTTACTTCCGCAATGCGCGCTCCTGAGAGCGCGCATCGGGCAAGTTCTGTGCTGGCCGTGTCCCTCGGACACAGCCAGTCACAGATCGCTGTAAACGGCCAATCACAGCGGCCGTTTACAGCGCGATCGGCGTGTCCAATGAGAGATGATCTCATATGTAAACATATGAGATCATCTCTCAGCGCCGCTCTCCCTCCTCACACAGACAGCGTGTGAGGAAGGAGAGATGAATGGCTGCAGCGGCCGTAAGTAAAAAAAAAAAAAAACGAAACTAAATGTGCCATCTGTCCCGGCTGCCATCTGTCCCCACTGCCATCTGTCAGTTCAGCCTGTCCCCAGTGCCATCTGTCCCCACTGCCATCTGTCATTGCCACCTGTCCCCAGTGCCATCTGTCAGTGTCACCTGTCCCCAGTGCCACCTGTCCCCAGTGCCATTTGTCAGTGCCACCTGTCCCCAGCGCCTCCTGTCCCCAGTGCCACCTGTCCCCAGTGCCATGTATAAGTGCCATCTGTCATCAGTGCCATCTGTCCATAGTGCCATCTGTCATCAGTGCCATATCAGTGTCACGTGTCACCAGTGCCACATATTAGTACCATCTGTCATCAGTGCCACGTATCAGTGCCATCTGTCATCAGTGCCACCTGTCAGTGTCACGTGCCATCTGTTATCAGGGTCACGTGTCATCAATGCCACGTATCCGTGCCATCTGTCATCAGTGTCACATGTCATCAGTGCCACGTATTAGTGCCATTTGTCATCAGTGCACGTATTAGTGCCATCTCTCATCAGTGCTACGTATTAGTACCACATGATATCAATGCCACGTATAAGTGCCATCTGTCATCAGTGCCACATATTAGTGCCATCTGTCATCAGTGTCACGTGTCATCAGTGCCCCGTATTAGTGGCATCTGTCATCAGTGCCACATCAGTGTGACTTGTCATCAGTGCCATGTATCAGTGCCATCTGTCATCAGTGCCACGTCAGTGTCACGTGTCATTGCCCTGGTGCTCCAGGGCCTTCAAAAGTGTAATAGGTAGTCAACAAGTTAGATGCCTCTTACTAAATACCTTGGAATGTCTACTTTAAAAAAAAGGGTCATCTGGGGGGTATTTGTTCTTTCCTGGCATGTTAGGGTCACAAGAAATGAGATAGGTCACCAGTACATCAGTACATGTGATCAATTTTGTATAATTTGCACCACAGTTTGTAGACTCTCTAACTTTCACAAAGACCAAATAATATCCACTAATTTGGGTTATTTTTACCAAAGATATGTAGCAGTGTAAATTGTGGCCAAAATTTATGAAGAAAAATTTATAATTTGCTATATTTTATCACAGAAACAAAGAAAAATGCGTTTTTTTTTTTAATTTTCGTTTTTTTTTCATTTATAGTGCAAAAAATAAAAAACCCAGAGGTGATAAAATACTACCAAAAGAAATCTCTATTTGTGGGAAAAAAAGGACAAAAAATTAATTTGGGTACAGTGTTGCATGACTGAGTAATTGTCATTCAAAGTGTGAGAGCACCGAAAGCTGAAAATTGGTCTGGGCAGGAAGTAGGTTTAAGTGCCCAGTAAGCAAGTGGTTAAGAAGTTTCAAGGTGGTGCTAAAAAAATAAATCGAATCTGGCCAGATTAGAGTAACTTCAGTTACTCTTAAGTACCATAAAAAAGTGTTTCCATTGACCAGATATGTTCCCTTAGGCTCATAGTTGTTTATTCTTTTGCTTTGTCTGAAACAGGAGAAAATGATTTTGGTTTTGTTTTTGTCAATACATGGCATTACAGACAAAAGGAAATATGGAAGAAAATCCACTTAACATAAGAGTTTGCAAACAGGTGGCTCGACTGCCAGATGTTACGACTGAACTTGGTTTATACTAAACAGATTTTTAGCTTGTAAAAGCAGCAGACTTTGTTTGACTTGAACATCAAATATTGCATTTTCTCAAAAGTAAACTTTATAAAAAAAGAGTTAAATGATACTAGTGTTGTTTCCAAAGTGATTCTGTGCATAATGTATTTCTTGAGAAATGCATCAGACACCTTTGTGAATTTTAATAATATTTTGGGAGTCCCAAAACCTAGAGCAGTGATGGCAAACCTTGGTACCCCAGAGGATTTGGAACTACATTTCCCATGATGCTCATCCACTCTGCAGTGTAGTTGAGCATCATGGGAAGTGTAGTTCCAAAACATCTGGGGTGCCAAGGTTCCCCATCACTGACCTAGAGCACATTATTATGCAAATATTTACTTTCTATTACGCCTCATATTTTGACATTGGTTACACTTATTACAATAGTAAGCTAATCGGGAGGCACAGGAGGGGAGGAGCCAAGCATAACTTCTATTAGAAAGTCTATATGTGCATATTAGAGTATCCAGATTTTGGAGTTCATATAGGAGCTTCAGAAGATGACATATGGTACTTCCCAAACAAAGTGATGAATACAGAGCAACTTTAAAGCAAAATTTAAACAATTACTTCATCATTCAAACCTACTGGTCACAGGTTAACAAGTGGATAGTCCACATCACGGCACTCAGATAGAACTAAATGCAGCATGTTGCTTACTACATATTAATGACCTTTCTTATCGAAAATACAAAAATGCTCTTACAAAACACTTGCTCAATGCTGCCAAAGCATTAATCCCAGTCAACTGGAAATCCAAAAATACTCCAACAATCAAAGACTGGCTTACAAAGTTAAATCAATCTATGAAATGGAGGAAACAATTGCCATAAAAAGGGAAAACACAACTCAGTTTCAACAAAGGTGGGAATCTTGGTACACCTTCACTCATCAGAGAACTATAAAAAATAACCTCCAATTAATTCTCCTTATGGATCCTCCTTCCATTGTTTTACCCATTTCAATTTAACTTTACACAATATACTCCTTTATGTGCTTGTGTTCATGTACGTTTGTTATATGTATACATGTACATGTGTAATTCTGATTCGTATACAATTGTATTTGCCATTAAATACCTGATATGCATTCCCATTCACTAAGATTAAAAATGTCCTCCCTTTCCCCACATTTGATGGTCTTCATGTTCAACAAATATAATTTTACCTCATTTCATTATACCTACTGAATAATATTTCTTTATGTACAATCACACTGCTTTTGTATAAAAAGAAAATTTATAATATTCATTGTCATATTTCATATACCTGTTTACAGCTATACATCTATGTTATAACAATTTATTTCTTGTTAAATGTCTACATTTTGGGTATTTGCAATACCCACCATACCTTGTATTCTAATACCTCTTTTTTTCTCTATATTTACAATAAACTTTTTGGTGAAAAAATAAAAAATGAAGCTAGGAGCTGGTAAGAGGGGTCTGGTCGGTAGAGCTGATTAGAAAGTATTGTATATTTGCATGTGATGGCTATAGCTATCTATTTTATGCTTAGCCCATGTAACATTTCAGTGTAATTATAGCTCTTATGCTTTACAGAGGTAGATCTGTGTTATGACATAAATCTTAGCTTCCAGGGAACTAAATGAATTTGGATGAAGTGCTGCTTTTGGACTACAAGAGCTGAATTTCCACTGGAAGTAGCCAAGCCAGATGTAATAGTTACTCGACCAGTGAGAGACATCTGAATTATGCTTAAAGCAAAGGCTCACTTGCATAATTTGTAACATTATGTAACTAATTAAGCACAGAAGGTATTAGCATCTACTGATTACTATGATATGCCATTGCTGAAGGGGTATGCAGATTGCCCCAATTATCGCTATTATTATAGGAACAATTTAAATCTAATCTCGCCAGGATTTATGAATCACACAGCTCTGTTTCTCAGAAATCTGTATTATGCAATACCAAATAGCAGAAAAATTTTGAAAATCCAAAGACATATGTTATTTATTCTTTTTAGAGAGCTGTGAATTAGTCCATCTTTAGTTTGACAACACTGTGAAAATGAATCCTATATGTTATGTCTGTATTTCAATTTTTTTTTGTCATTGGGCAAATTTTTTAAAAATGTCTACTTTCCCATATACAAAACTCATTTATGGGAGCTAAGGTAATTTAGTTTTATTGTTTATTTTTGCTATTACAAGAAATACCATTTTGTAGCCACTATCAGCCCCTTATTTAAACTGAAAGCATAACTCCAGCAAAATGTCAAGACAAAGATAGTAGTATTTTCAATTCAATTCCTAATTGCACCTGTTGAAAATAAGGTAATGGTTCTCACTCCTCTGATAGGTAGCAATAGGAAAAAATCGCTGCTGAAGATATGGTTTTTAAATCTCCTCTGCTTCCTCAGCCTGTGATTGGTCGATAAAGGAAAAGCGGAACATTGTTGAGGTGATCCTGAGGACAGAACAAACAAATAGAACCATGATTGGCTGTGAGTGCTGGCCTTGTAAAAAGAGCAAGATGAATTCAGATACAAAAAAGAATTGCTTGCTTTAATAACTACATAACCAGGTTAAATAATTTTAAACTATTTTCCTGAAGTTCTGGTTAAAGTAGAGAGACACAGATTAGTCTATAATATATAAATCACCCCAGTTTCAAGAAATATAGATTTTTGAACAGAAGACAGAAAGAAAATCATGCTATTTTCGGTTACTTCTATAATGCCAGATTGCAATTCCATTAAAACTGTAACTATGTTTTAAGGAATGGATGTGAACGACAAAGTCATTATGGTCTGTGGGTTTGCAAACGCAGGACATGCTTAAACTGGGTTTCTAACTGTTAGTAAAATTAGAGAAGCAAGTCAAACTGTTAGAGACTGTTAGAGGTGCCAGGATTATTTTTTTCTTTAATTTAATTGTATTGTGCATTGCGATATGCCTAAATGTATCAAACGCTGAGATTTTGGCTTGAAAATTAGCCATATGCAATGGACAATTTCTTTGTGCCTGTGGTAAGTACTCTAAACTAGAGTTTAGCCGTTTATTGTACAACGTAATTACTATTTTTTATGTTTCAAATTATTTCCTGTGGAATACACAGTGGCTGCTCTGCAACTTTGGTTTTCCACAAGTAAAAGGCCATAACCGTTTGTCTAATAATATCCTTACACACAATTAGAAGGACAATAGCTCATTTAATAATGTTTGGCACTGTAAAGTCTACAGCTCTAAAATTAAGAAATAGTTGTTATTAAATAGCTAATTATCATATCATGTTCTTTAAAAACAGAATGCTTAGTCCTGAAACAACACTGCAAGAAGGGCCATGAAATTATCCCAACTACCACTGCCATGAACCAGTAATGGAGAACTGAACGTACTGAGGTCAATTGTGAGAATAATGGCTATAAAGCAGAATGGAGCAGGAACTTCAACTCAGCTCTAAACCTTGGGTCTTAGTGCTGGAACCTTGAATAAATTTTAGCTGCAGTGTGTGCCTGGATTTTACTCAGCATCACTTCAGGGTTCAGTGAATTTGTTCTGTTTGATTTTCACTATTTCACAAATAACTTGGATTGCTGTTAAAATAAAGATATTATATATAATTTATTCCGCACACCAGCTAACATAATAAATAAAATAAAGCTGCAAGCAAAATAGTGATCAGTGATGACTCGTATGATGCAATATGTGCATTATGTGCTAAAAAAGTATTCTATTTAAAATACAAGCACAGTGTATGAAGTAGCTTAAAACTCAAACATCACGTGCAATCACATGAATATAATGGGGTTGATTTTACTAAAACCGGAGAGTGCAAAATCTGGTGCAGCTCTGCATAAAAAACAATTAGCTTGCAGATTTTATATACCATCCTACCATGCACAGCTACACCAGATTTTTCACTCTCTGATTTTAGTTAATCAACAATACACTGTTTTGAGCAGAGTTAAGATTTAAGCAACTGACTGTATCACTTTACCCATTTCTTCTCACTTTTATATTTTTCACCAATAATATCTATGTTGTTATGATTTTTGTCACATTGTATTCATGGAATTACACTTGTCCTTTGAGTTTTCAACCATTTCATACACTGTGCTTGTATTTGGGATATCATAATTTAGTTTTTTTTTAGCACAGCATTCACACATTCAAAATAAAGATATTCAATGTCCTTGCAGACCTCTGATAAATAACAGTATGACCCTTATACTGTTGATACTAATATCACCTGATTTCAGCGTGATGTGAATCCTGAGATCATGGCTTTACTGATAGCTGCAAGAGAATCCAAGTCATCTGGAATAGAGATAGTTAAATAGTGGAATTACCTCCCTTAAAGCAAATCTGTGTTTTGCCCTTGTACTTTGGTGCAAACCTCCCCAACACCACTTACTCCTTTTCACTCCTACAACATTCTATTTAACTGCTGAGACTGAGAGCAAAGCCATGGTTAATTTTAGTTAACACAAAGCTAAGGACTACCCTAAGGATGCACTGATTGGCCCATTAATAGTCCTCCACTTTTAGAAGTACTTGGAATATCCGTTGGTTCCTGGTGCTGAATAGACACACAAGGAGGTTATTGTGAGCAAAGTATGTACAACTAGGGTTGAAGACGTTAAAAGCAAATCTGTTGTTTTGACCAAAAGGGGGGTCATTTGGCTTTGCTGCAAAGTATTGAAAACATATCAAGTGTCCTAGAACAAGCAAGTATAAAGTTATCTTTGATGTTGCATTTACAAATGCTTGGTTCACAGTTATGCCACTCTAGTTATACCTGAATACTGTCCCTCTAGCCCAGGGGTCTCCAAACTATGGCACTCCAGTTTTTCAGGAACTACAATTTCCATCATGCCTAGTCATGTCTGTGAATGTCAGAGTTTTATAATGCCTCATGGGAGTTGTAGTTCCGCAACAGCTGGAGGGCTGTAGTTTGGAGATCCATGCTCTAGCCACTGCACCATTCAACTTACATTATATGTGGCCTGCATTTTTGTTTACTTCAAAATTTGTTTCTCACTTGTGGTCACATACAGTAGATGCATAGTTGCAAAAAGAGCAAAGTGTTATGCAAATATTGTAAATCTGTAAAGAATTTTCAAGAACATAGTGAAGAGACAAACTGTGCAAATGTAATTTAAAGTTTTCTTGCTTTGCTGCCTGCCTGTTTGATCTAAGCATTGATATGGAGAGGTCATTAGATTTCATAATTTTTTCAGCTGGATCTGGTTCATTTCAAATTACAGCTTTTAATAAGTGATGAAAGATGCTGCGAAGAGAAGGATTTATTTCCATGAATCACCATGCCAAGTGCCAGACTAAATTACAGTATAACTGAGAAAACTGAGTCATCAGTAAAATCACTGTATTCAGTAAAGATTTTATCATTGGTCACTATTAACCATGGTGTTTGATGTAACTGTAATTAAAATGATGGCTAAAAAATAAATTATATTTTTATTACTATCACCATATACTGTAGTTTACATGCAAGGCATGCAGGGAAGATTGCCATACTGCTGGGAGTGTAATTGACACAAGAACCTTGGGCTAATTAGAAAGGGAATAGAATATGAGTGACTGACTATTTTGTAGTAGTATGTGTAAAGCTACTTCCTTTTAAATGTAACCCTGATTAAACTTTAACTTCGTCCTTCTGTGTTGTACCTTTGTCATGGCATTGAATGTATGCTACAGTCAGAAGCTTGGTCAGAAGGATTATGTAGCATTTTAGTAACTTGGAAAAGTCAGAAATCCTTTAAAACAAATACTGCCATTCAAGAAGGTCGATATTATAGGGCAATGTTAGTCAGCCCTCATGGGTTCTTCATAGCAACACCATCATGGCAGGAGCTGTTTTTGTAATTCTTTTTTTTTTTTAAGGGAACATGTAAGGACAGCGTTTATTCAATATAGCTGAGACTCCAGTGCTGGGCTACAGTCTCCCATCCAAGCTGACTGCCAAAAAATGTAGTAGTTCAAGACAGTTTTTTGCATAATTATGTATAAAGATGTGTATACCCTGAAATTAAAAACAGTTCTGTGTGTCAGACAGTGGTAGCCTTCAGTGCCAACTCTTACACCTATGGGTTCATGTCAACAGACGTTATTTTCTTGTATTTGCCATGTGTTTAGAACAGACATCAAACACAGTTCAGCAAAATCCTATTGACTTTAATTTAACAGTATATATGACAGGTCAAAGGCTGCATTTGACCTACTTTGCATGAAATGCTTTGGGTAAAGCATGCCCTGTTAAGGTGCGTTTAAAAGTCGTTTTCTTGTCAAACGCTGTGTTTCCATTTATACATACTTACAAGTTCAGATCGAAAAAAAAAAGAATTTGACTACAATCAGTCATCAATAACGCTAATAACTGTCCTGTCCCTTTTATTTAGTTTCTACTTTGTTTTAACCACTTCAGCCCCGGACCAATTGGCAGCCAAAGGACTTTTTGCGATTCGGCACTTGGTGGTATTTGATCGCCCCTGCGGTTTTTATTTTTTGCGCTATAAACAAAAATAGAGCGACAATTTTGAAAAAAATGCAATATTTTTTACTTTTTGCTATAATAACTATCCCCAAAATATATATAAAAAAACATTTTTTTTCCTCAGTTTAGGCCAATACGTATTCTTCTACATATTTTTGGTAAAAAAAATCGCAATTAGCGATTATTGATTAGTTTGCGCAAAAGTTATAGCGTTTACAAAATAGGGGATAGTTTTATAGCATTTTTATTAATATTTTTTTTTTACTAGTAATGGCGGCGATCAGCGATTTTTATTGTGACTGCGACATTATGGTGGACACATCGGACATTTTTGACACATTTTTGGGACATTTGTCATTTATACAGAAATCAGTGCTATTTAAATAGCACTGATTCCTATGTAAATGACAGTGGCAGTGAAGGAGTTAACCACCAGGGGGCGGGGAGGAGTCAGTGTGTGTTTTTTTTTACAGTAGGGGGCGTGGCTGTACGTCTGACGTCATTGATCGGCTTTCCCGATGACAGGGAACAGCCGATCAATGACAGGCAGAGTAGGAAGCGCGGGGAGAGGTTTGTTTACACAAACCTCTCCCCGTTCTTCAGCTCCGTAACCCGATCGCGGGATACCAGCGGCGATCGGGTCCGCTGGTCCCGCGGCCGTGGTCACGGAGCTCCCGACCGGGTCGCGGGCAGGCAATTTAAAGGGGACGTACCCGTACGTGCTTTTGCCTGCCCGTGCCATTCTGTAGACGTATATCTACATGAGGCAGTCGGGAAGCGGTTAAAGTAAGAGGTGTTTAGCATTAGTGCTTTGTTAGCTTCTACTGGACATATTATTTTCTCGTTACCATTTATTAAAAATGTTACCATTATGTGATTTTGAAATTCTTTGAAAGTAAAGTACATTTCTATTTCAGACTGTTTATTCCAGCTCCTCGTTGTTTTGCCTTAGGAAGAACTTGCCCAATTTATTAGAAGGAGCATTTGTCAGTGGGATTTAACTTGTCATCCAGCTTTATAGCCATTATGGAATATTTTCCTGTGCAATTTTGTGGTTTTTGAATAGTGGTTTCCTTTTTTAATGTAGTTAACTGTGCAAATGTGTTAGTATAAGACATTCAATATTTCTAAAGGATTGCTTCTTGAACATTAGCTAAAATGTCTGTTAGATCCCTTTTATATTTCTCTGTCTTGCCTGGTCAGTTCATACATTCTTATTACTTGACAAAGCTTTCCTAGCTAAATATTTCTTTATTTACAGTTTTGGAAATTTGGCCAGTTAAAATTTGGCAGTGGAAAGTTACTGTGTCCCCGCTCCATAAAGCCTAAAACACACGTGTCACTGACAATCCTAAGTGGAATAAGATACCATGTTTAAAGGTGAAATATATATATATATATATATATATATATATATATATATATATCCATCCACTCTTCAATGCTGGGCACTTTTACCCCCTTCCTTCCCAGGCCAATTTCAGCTTTCAACCCTGTCACACTTTGAATGACAATTGCGCAGTCATGTAACCATAAGACATTTTTATCATTTTTTTCACACAAATAGCTTTTTTTTGGTGGCATTCAATCACCACTGGGTTTTTATATTTTGTTAGATAAGCAAAAAAAAAAATGTTTTTCTTCGTTTCTGTTATAACATTTTGCAGATAAATTATCTTTCTTCATGAATTTACGTCAAAATGTATTCTGCTACATTTCCTTGGTGAAAATAACCAAAATCAGTGTTTATTATTCAGTCTGTTATAGGAAGTTTTAGGATCCACAAGTTATGGTATATATATATATATATATATATATATATATATATATATATATATATATATATAGATATACCTGTGTGTGTGTAAATATATATATATACATATATACTATATACAGTGTATATGTATATATATATATATATATACATACACACAATATATATATTGATCTAATGTTTTGAGGCCTAAAAACGCCAGGACAGTACAAATACCCCCAAATGACCCCTTTTTGAAAGTAGACAGCCCAATGTATTTATTAAGAGGCATGGCAAGTTTTTTTGAAGTTGCAATTTTTTGGAAATATAACTGGTGTGGCGGTGATCAGGGACACTGACTGGTGATTTTATGTAAAAAAAAAAAAGAATACTTTTTTTTTTCAATTTGTTTCATTTTTTAAATCTTTTTTATTACATTTTGTTCTTTTTGTAACTATTTATTTCAACACACCGTCACCAAAGCAATACAGTGTTACTATAGTACTACTACTACTAATTTTTTTTTTTTACACATTATTGTTTCTTATACAAGTGAATTTTATTGGTATAAGCAACCATTTTTACTGAATGAAACTGATTTATTTAGTGTCTTTTGTTGTGATTAGCTGTGATTGGCCAAAGCTCACCACATGGCACAGATGGGCTGTATCTGTATCTGTGTCTGTATCATGTGATCACTCTGACCAATCACAGCTAGCAAGACAATTGTATACAATGGATTGCATGAAAGGAAGCAATTCATTGTTTAAAATTGTCATGTAATCTGCTGTGATTCACCATAGCGATCACATGGTACTCACACCAGCGGGCTGGTGTGTATATATATATATATATAATATATATATATACACAGCGGGTAAAATAAGTATTGAACAGGTCACCATTTTTCTAGATAAATACATTTGTAAAGGTGCTATTGGCATGAAATTCTCACCGCATGTCGGTAACAACATATGCAACTCATAAATACAAAGAAACCAAAACAAAGTTCAGAAATTAAAACGGAGTTCCAGCCACAAAATTCTTTAAAAAGTCATCAGCTACAAACACTGTAGCTGCTGACTTTTAATAAGGACACATACCTGTCCATGGAGCCCTCAATGTCGGCCCCCCTGAGGCCAATATGTCCATCAGATCGGATGCAGGCACTGCCATTCTAACTAAAGGAAACCGGCAGTGGAGCCTTGCGGCTGCTTCACTGCCAGTTTCCTACTGCGCATGCATTAGTCGTGCCTCGCTTTGTGAATCTGGAGGATGGGAGTAAACAGCTCAATCTCAGTATTTGCAGATGATACTAAGCTAGGATGTGAAAACCTTGCAAGAACATCTAAACAAATTAATGGGGTGGGCAACTACATGGTAAATGAGGTTTAATGTTGAAAAATGTAAAATCACGGACTTGGGTGCCAAAAATATGAATGCAATTTACTCGCTAGGGGGAGAACCTCTGGGGGAATCTAGGATGAAAAAGGACCTGGGGGTCTTAGTAGATGACAGGCTCAGCAAGGGTATAAAATGCCAAGCTGCTGCAAGCAAAGCCAACAGAATATTGGCATGCATTAAAAAGCGATTAACTCCAGAGATAAATTGATAATTCTCCCAATCTACAAGACTCTGGTCCGGCCGTACCTAGATCATGCCGTCCAGTTCTGGGCTCCAGTCCTCAGAAGGGATGTGCTGAAACTGGAGAGAGGGTCCAGAGAAGGGCAATAAAGATAAAGGGACTGGAGGATCTCAGCTATGAGGAAAGACTGCAAGCACTGAACATATTCTTTCTGGAGAAGAGACACTTGAGAGGCGATATGATTTCAATGTACAAATACCATACTGGTGACCCCACAATAGGGGTACAACTTTTCCGGGGAAGGGAATTTAAAAAGACACATGGCCATTCACTACACACGATCAGAAATGCTGCCAGCAAAACTCTGATGAGAGCTTTTTGTCGGAAAATGCGACGGTGTGTATGCTCCATCAGTCTTTTGCTGGCAGAGTTCCAGCCAGCAAAAGATTGAGAGCATGTTCTCTATTTTTCGGTTGGGAAAAGTTCCTATCCGAAAATGTGATCGTCTGTATGCAATTTGGACACACAAAAAATCACGCATGCTCGGAAACAATTTGACGCATGCACGGAAGCATTGAACTTAATTTTCTCGGCTCGTCGTAGTGTGGTATGGCACCGTGTTCTTGGCGATCAAAAGTTCAGAGAAATTTTGTGTGACCGTGTGTATGCAAGGAAAGCTTGAGCGGAATTCCGTCTGAAAACCCATCCAAGATATTTCGAACAGAAATTCCGCTCGTGTGCATGTGGCATTAGAGTGCTAAGGATGTGGAATTCTATTCTACAAGCAGTGGTTTCAGCAGGGAGCATTGATAATTTCGAAAAAACTAGGCACCTAAACGACCACAACATACAGGGATATATGATGTAATATTAACATAAAAGCACACACACAGGTTGGACTTGATGGGCTTGTGTTTTTTTTTCATCCTCACCAACTATGTAACAACACCAAAAGGGGTGTGCATGCCTCAGCTCTGGAATCTGTAATGCTTTTTTTATTACCTATTAATAATGTTCTTCTTGAGATAAAAAAATGATATCTTGTGGCTATCTAAGAGCTAATGCAGGAAACTGGCTCTTGATTGGAACCATATTTTATTCATTACAAAATATAAATTGAATCCAGAATTGGATTTACTAATAACTCTGAGAAGTGTATACATGCTGGGCTCTATTTCCTATTTATATTACTTACTTTAAACATTGCACTCAAATTCTGGTTATATTTGTTTCCTATTTCACTTTTCATTTTCATTTTCACTCTGGCTAATGATGTTCTTATTCGTGTGTCATGGGTACTTTTTGGCCCA
The DNA here is from genome assembly GCA_028564925.1 of Lithobates sylvaticus. Taxonomy (NCBI): domain Eukaryota; kingdom Metazoa; phylum Chordata; class Amphibia; order Anura; family Ranidae; genus Lithobates; species Lithobates sylvaticus. Next base: position 179,893,924 of record CM053026.1, read on the forward strand.
TGTAGAGCCTGGTAAGTTTTTTAATGAACACCCAGTGTGTAATGGGTAACTCCCACACAAAAATAAATAAGAACTCAGCTGTTTTTTATATTACAATAGAATATAACATTATCCTGGCTCAATGGCCACACCCCAAAGATTGGGTAATACCTAAAATCCACCAGTCTCTTGTCATCCTGATCCTCTCTGACTTTAATCCCAGAAGATTGTTTCTCTCATATTTAATCACAAGGATAACAACAATTTTAGAGCTTTCAATAAACAAATTTATGAATGACATATTTTTTTAACCCTTTCATGCCTAAGCCTATTTCTGACATTTGTTGCTTACAAGTTAAAATCTGTATTTTTTTGCTAGAATATTACATAGAACCCCCAAACATTGTATACATTTTTTTAACAGAGACCCTAGAGAATAAAATGGCGATCCTTGCAATATTTTATGTCACACAGTATTAGCGCAGGGGTCTTTCAAACGCAATTTTGAAACTTTCATGAATTAAAAAAAAAAAACAGTATAGTTAGCCCAATTTGTATGATGTGAAAGATGATGTTACACTAAGTAAATAGATACCCAACATGTCATGCTTTGAAACTGCGCACACTGAATTGCGGAACAGTGACAAACTACGGTACCTATAAATCTCCATAGGCGACGCTTTAAACATTTTTAACGATTACCAGGTTAGAATTACAGAGCGGCGGAAGGCGGCAGGAGGGGGGGCGACCCCTCCCGCTCCTTTAGGATAACAGCCGAGTGGCTTTTAGCTGCATCGGTTGTTATGGCTAAAAAGCCAACCGCTGGCTCTAAAAAATGCAGCTGCAGGCATCACCCCGATATAACCACTTCAAGCCATGAACGCAAATTTGTGTACGGTTGGTGCAAAGGGGTTAAGCTTCAAAGAAAGTATCGGCACCTAAACAGTACATATTGGAAAATGCAATGTAATTTCTTTATTTACAAGCTGCAAAAATAGCCCCAGCTGCTAGAAAGAAAATAAAAAAAAAGTGTGAAATCAACAGAATTTGAATTTGTTCTTTGAACATCTGTTCGGCATTGGATTTAGATTTCATTAATTTCTCATAGACATTCAACAAAGATTCTGAGATGTAGACTTGTGTAAGCAAATCTATTTCGGTGTGCAGTATGTGCCATTATGTAAAGTAGATGGCAGTGCCATCTTTTTAACTGGTTCATCTTCTATATGATTTTCAAAACTAAAAAACAGTCTATCATATGCAGTCAGGCTATAAAACTGTCTTTGTTAACCCTTTCATTGCCAGAGCTGTTGTTGCATTTTTTTCCACACATGTTTAAAAAAATAACTTTAGGTTTGAAGATTGCATAATCCCACAAAACTTTATATATTTTCTGAAAGCAGACTCCCCGAGTAAAAAAAATAGCAGTAGTTAAAAATTTTTTACGTTACACAATATTACCATAAAGGTGTAGGAATCTCAAAAATTTCAGTAAAATGTACACTAAAGTTTTTTTAGGGCCACAAATGCAATAAATTACACAATGTTTTTATAAAATAAAAAATATGAGGTTACACCAAGTAAATAGAAACCCAATGTGTCAAACCTTAAAGGGTAACTCCACTTTCGTGGGGAAAAAAATAGCAAATAAAGAAAAAATAATAAAGCGTATACAATTGCGACACAAGTCATATTGTAATTGAATGTTACTAAATTACTTTTTCTTTTCAAACTGCAGCCACTGTAATTTGAGAATGCATTGCAATATGGCTACCTGGAGTTGTTCTGTACACAGAGTCACAGAGTGTGTACTCACCACCCCCAGAAACATAATTTCCTGCTTGTATGATTGGCTCACCAATTTTCCCAGAAGTTTGCCTAAGATACAAGTCACATTTCAGGCATCCCCTGCAACAAAAATTTTGTTTTTGATGAGACACTCCCAGTAGGAACACATCTAAAGGGATGCAGGCCCAGCAGATTTCCTCATTAGTGTCCTGTGGGTGCACACCTGATAGATCATTATGAAACCACTAACATTAGACCCACTCATCACTGAGGCTCAGAGGAACATAAAGGATTACTTCAGAATAAAAAAAGGTAGGAATCTGCAACAAAGGTTGCTATAATCCTTGCACTGTACATAGATCACCCAGAGGGGAATGTTTTTTTTCTCAACAAAAGTGGAGTTACTCTTTAAATTTACATGCACTCCTGAAATGGCCACAAACTTCAGTACTTAATTTTTTCCATTAAAAGCCCTCTACAGGTCATCAGTTAAGTGTTACAGAGCTAGGTACTGGTGCTAGAAATATTGCTTTCACTCCAATGTGTGTAGCGATATGTAACATATGTATTACGATCTATGTTTTTGTGCACAGACACCCCCGATGCATGCATTTACATTCATAGGTGTGTGTATGTGGGGGTTGGAAGCCTCAAAAAATGTTTGAGGGGACTGTATGTGCTTGTTATTACAATTTAAAAAACATATTCTTTACTTAACTTTTTTTTCATCACATAGGGAACGTTTAGTTTTTTTGGTGACAGGTACTCTTTAATGAGACATCCAAGATCTGAAAGACCCTGGATGTCTCCCCCGTGCTCTAATTAATCTAATGCAGTTCAGATTGCACTTCAATAGATTCTTTCCCTGCCATGCTGGCCGGGGAGACTGACATGGGGACCCAGAACCAAGAAGAAGAGGACACATAGGAACTCGGCTCCCTCCCCTCTACCCGGTGGAACCCGCTATGCTGGTACTGGGCCCACAGAAGCCTGGGCCTAGGATTCATGAGAGGGCACATGTGGGCCCGGAGGCGGGGGGTTCCCATTACTGGAAATGGTGTGGAAGCAATCCGTCAGAAGTGGGGATGTCAGACTGCTTCCATCTGACAGCCAAAAGCAGCTACCAGGAGTGATTGAAAGCAATCTGGCAGAAGTGGAGATGCCAGACTGCTTCCATCTGACAGCCAAAAGCAGCTATCAGGAGCGTGTGTAAACACCCCCGCTGCTGGGTCCATATAAGTAGCTGCCCATGTGGTGGAAGGGATTATGGAAAAAATCTACTTTGGTTTATTGTTTATGTGTAATTATTTAGTTTGGTTTAACCTTTCACTATTCAGCACCAGGCCAGCCCTGCGTTATCTAATATCCTGGATGTACAGGTGTTGAAAAGAGGTAGAAAACTCCCACGTGTTGCAGTTTTCTAATTCGTATCCATGAGATAATTGTATTATGAACCTTTAACAGCTTTCCATTCCATTTCCATTCTCTCTCTCTCTCTCTCTCTCTATATATATATATATATATATATATATAGAGAGAGATAGAGAGAGAGAGAGAGAGAGAGAGAGAGAGAGAGAGAGGGACAGAGATAAAACAGAGTAGGTTTTTTAAACACCAAATAAAAGACTTATATGGCCAAAGAGTTATTGTCAAGTTAACAGGCACTCTGCTCAAACGAGAATGTACACCCCTAACTAAAAAGTCAAAGAAGCAACCGGCTCTCCCCACATACGTGATTCCACCTTAGGTTTCAATCAGAGACAGATTGGCCCAAAATAATTCTGATTTACTTTAAAGGGTTTTTCCAGGTGAATTTAATTTGTGATATGTATCTTCTCCTCCTTCTGCAACCCCATTATTTGAAAGAGTCTCATTCTGCAGTTGTTTACATCTTCCGGAATACTGAAATTAAAAGAAACATACATTTTGCTGAAAAGGTCACAGTACTAGCATTCACCTGCAGCCCTAAATGTAATCTCTCCCATAAAAAATGAACAGGGTAATCAGAAGCAAAGAAGGAGACACTAAGGCTCCATGCACACTAGGAGCAGAAAAAACTTCAGCGTTTTAGCTTTAAAAATGTGGCATAAAAGACGCGAATTGAGAGCATATCGTACACAATTTAGGCGAGTCTATGAGAGTTTAAGAGCATTTTAGTTTATAGGTGTTTTTTGCACTACACTCCCCTCTGTAAAAGTTTTACTCCCAAAATAAGCATTTCACAGCCTTTTTTTGCTGGGTGCTATTTTGGACAAAAAGAGCAAAGGATATTGTGAGCAGAGATTCCTGAGCCATCAAGAGCCATGCCACTCTACTCTTCAATTCTACTCTTCTGAATACTCAGGGTGCTCCAGTTCATGCTATCTCCTCCCAGGATGAATGTTTTATAGTTCTGTCTTTATAATCTGGGTGAGATTTATCCCAGAGGTTGGCATGTCCTTGCACAGCTGCAATTAACTGATGTTGTGTGACCTCCTTCCTGGTCATGTCTGAACGTGTGCCTCTCTCATAGAAAGATGGAGACGATGGACAGGGTCAAAAGATACTTCCTGTAAAGCCAGGAAATGATGTACAGTGACAACACCCCTTTTTTGACAAAAAAACTTTGAAACTTGACGTTTAGAAGAGATAAGAGGAGTTTAGGAGAGACTGATGTTTTTACAGCTCCTAAACTTCTCCAGAAAACGCGATAGAGGAGGTTTTTTTTCCTGCCTCTGAAAGTCCCTGAAAGAAAACGCCTGTAGTAGTCATAATTTGCAAAGACACATAGAACACAATAGAAGTGCTTCTAGATGCAGGTGAAACAAAAGTCAAATGCCTGTAGAATCAACGTTTTTTTTAAGTCCAGTGTGCATGGAACCTAATGAAAAAAAAAAAAAACTTTAGTGTTAATTCAGCTCCATGTTATTTCAACTTCTGCCTCAACTTGCTTTACATATGTTTTATATATTCTTTATAAGCATCTCCAATTAATTTTACAGCAAGGCACAGCATCTGATTATTGATGATGCATAAACTATTCATTTAGCCATCTGTTTGGCATGTGACCTCTAAGCCAATGCATGGCGGGACTAAAGTGCTGTTTTCCATTATCCGTTCAGTGCCAAACTGATCTTGTGTTGTGTTTATCAAGTTTGTGGTAAAAATTTGTATTTTTGGAAGCAGGGCAAGCATTAGACAAACATCATATGATGTTGACTTAAATTACATTCTCTTATTTAGTTAAAACTTTAATCCATGCCTTTAGGGGTGAGATTCGTTTTATTCCCTTGTTATTTATTATTAAAGAAACACTAAGATATTGGGAAACCCCAGTTTATTTAATAAGGCAGTGCTAGAAGGAAAATGTTAAGCGCCAAATGCAGTAACCAATAGCAGTCATCAAACATGTATTTTATACTGGTGTTGTTTTTGTATATTTAAATATTAATTAGCAATCCAATTAGCACTGTCTCAAAATTGGCCATTGGGAAGTTTTGCTATGTATATGCAATTGCAATTGAGGAGCAATACAATACAAATCATTTCTTAGGTTTACCATTTTTTGTCACCACAGTAAATCTTCATGAGTTAGGCATGGCATTATTTAATGTTGATACAAGAGATACCGCAAGGGAGAAGAGTAGAGAAGTGTAGAAGAATCCTGCACTTTGCTTAATTCATCGCAACTATAATCAATACAGTTTCTGCTTTTACAGTTGCAATCCCGATCTAGCAAGGACACCAACTGTTTGGCTAGTTTCCATGGCAATAAATAATATTATGTTCCCATTTATATGCTGTGCAAAAAAAAACACATTTTAATATTCACTTTTCTTTTTTATCCACATTGATTTCCAAAATGTTTTATATTGTAGATCATTGATAACATTTTAGTGGTTAAAGCTTGTGTTACCTGAGTTCTGTTACAGTGCTTAATACAAGGCCATGAGTATTTACTAACATTTACAGTGGTTGTAAACTCTTACATAGTGAAGTGACTGGCCTCAGGTGATACATAGAGATTAAACAAATCATCCTACATAAGTTGTACCTGTTTTTCATAAGTCCTATTTTCTTTTCAGCCTTCTAAAGCACAGGGGGCAGGGATCTGACCTAACACATTACACAGCACCTGTGATATAAAGTAAAATAAGTAGAGATTCTCCACATAGCAAAGTTAATATGGTGAAGGTGTTTTCCTTTGAATATCCATGTGACAGACCAAACCAGGACAGGGTCTTTTGGAGGGGACTGCAGTGTAGCCTCTTGCCTACTGACTATGGACCCTGGCTTTTGAGGGGGCTCTATTCTTGGGAGGTGTGTGCCTGGGGGACCATTTGAGTGGTCTTGCTTTGGATTCAAGATTGTCTTCCCGAAACACACAGACTCTGGGAATCTAGGCTCAGGATACAGATTTGGGTCCTTTGTGCCCAAACCAGCAATGACTGCTTTAGACTGTGAGACTCAGAGTAGATGTTAATATAATCAGCTCAAACCAACCTGATACTGGGGTCTCCTGCCATAGTCTGTTTATTAAGGTGTTATGTGTATATTGTTAAATATGTCTCTCCCATTGTGTGCCTCCTAGGTGTGCATTTCCATTGTTAATTGAGTCACCTATTGTTTATGTATGCCTGCTCATCTCTTGGAGATGTGATTAATAGCGTGACCATTTTACCTTGTTGTCGAACCATTGTGGGATGTTATATGTTATATGTTATACTTATGATAATGTGTAATGTACTTTGTGAATGCAGGATTGTTGACTGTGTCCTGACCGGTCTAAGCACCTAGGCTTGTTTAAGTGACTAGTTGTTTAATTAGCTTAATATTTATGTTTATGTTGGCTATTCCTTAGCTATGTTAATTATAGTTCTGTTTACAGTTTGCATTGTATACGATAATGTGATCAGGCTCACATGACCTTGTGCTATTTATTCTTTGTGAATTTACAATAAAGAGTTCCACCTCCAGTTTGCACCTAAGCTAGTGTCATCTAGATCTTGGGTGCAATATTCAGTTATAATATCTGGTTCCTGGTTCCAGACTAGAGGAATCTGTAGACTGACAGAAGCATCCAAGCCAGGTGCTGACTGGTCCGTCACAACCCAATTATATGCGAAGGTAAAAAAACAGGATTTTTTCTTGCACATAATTGGATTAGAGTGATTAAGAGTTCAGCCTATTAACTAAGCTAAATGAACATGCAGTAAACAGTTTCTGCTTGTGTAGGAAAGCAACCCCAGAGTCTCTGCCACTTTAGCTTGAACATTGGCACTTAGAGAATAGAGCAGCAGTTTCAACACAGAACAAGCAAATAATGTGAAAGCTTCCCCAAGAGTCCCTGACATAAAAGTGCCTAACACTAAAGCATATTCCAAAACTTACCCCATCATCTATCCGAATCCTAGTCATTACCTTAATCCCTAAATCTTAACTCTTAACCACCTTTCTTAAACCTCAGTGTTAAAGTTTCAGTTTAAATCAGCTAAATATATTCCAGGTGCATCAAAAAAAGGTGTGCAAAGTATTTTTGGCTCCTATGCACTATATGCAATGCACCTGATCAACGTTAGACACTGCAAGGGCACATAAAAATCAATCTTTCTTTCTACTTGTCTTGTTCACACTACAACGCTGCCTTGAAGTTGGTTGCAGTGTGTTGCATAAAATGGTAGCCATGCTGCATTTTTGTCCAATGCATCGGAGTTCACCTGAAGTCACCATCTGTCTCCACACTGCAGCAATGCTTGAAAACTTGTGAAATGTCACCCAGACATTTCAATAAAGTAAAAAAAGAAAGTTAAAAGTACCTTGCGTTGTAAACCTCACCCCCACTGCTGACTCACAACAGAGACAAAACTGTGTGTTAAAAAGACAGCTGTAGTGTGTGGCAAGTATGAATGGGTCCTTACAGTTTTCCTTTAAATGTCATTCACTGCCTGAGTAGGAAACCTTGTGTCCTGCCAGCATGCTGTAGAGGCAGGCAGTTGCTTTCTGTGTAGAAGCAGTAATCTTTCTGATACCCCCTCCCCTTTACTGAGTCAAAGCCAGATATCTCCAATCATTGGGGAGCATGGGAGGCATGTTGGAACTCTACAATTAAGTCACTGCTTCCACACAGAAAGCAAGGGTCCCACTTTACAGATGCTGGCAGGAGACAGGCTTTTCTACTATGGCTGTGGCTGCCTTAGATAGAAAACAAACTTCAAGACACTGAACACCTTTTGCTTTTATTAACCTGGAATGCCTTTAGTTGATTTAAACTAAAGGCTCAATTGGGCTTTTACTTAACCATTAACACCTTTACCTAACATCATGTAACATGTAAAAAGCTCAAGCTTAACCATTTACCGACTTGTTAACATTAAAGGTAATATGCAACCCTCTAAACCTTTGACTTAACTAGAACAGATTAAACCCACAGACTGTACCACAATAGTCCCTCACTGAAAGATAATAGCTATCTCCCAATGCTAAATATGAATGACCAGCACAATAAACATGGGAGCCTTTAGGGCAGTCTATTCTGTCTTGTAAAACACTATAATTTATATTTTGCCAGTAAAAGACTAACTTTGTAAATTTATTTTGTTGTGTATTTTCATTATGTCTGTAGAAGTTTATGTGATCAAAGATATTCAGATTAATTCCTGATAAGTAATTATTCAATAACCTGGAGATGCATCCTACATACTTACATAGACTATTTTTCATTTCATGCATCTTCAGTTTCTTCATAAAAGCAAGCAAAATGTAAGCATTTCCCAGTGGATAGAATGGACAATTCAAGAGTGTGAAACAGTGTTCGTGTAGCTGAATATTTTGATATTTTAAAATGTAATATGAAATTTGTCTCAGAGGTGAAGCTTTAAACTTTCCTTTATACATTATTCTAATAATGGTTCAGAAAGCTGTGAAAGCCAGAAGTCCTGTAGACCTACCCTGTTACTATATTAAAGTCATGTCCCTGTCATGCTTATGTTATTTTAATTTTCTGTTAGCTCAAGGGATGCTTAAAATGTATGATAAAACTTTAATGCTGATATTTCCAGTTGAAAAAAAGCTTGACGTATTATTTTTTAAATCTAATTAACAAATCCACCTAAAATAAAAATGAGTGTGACAATGCGCTCCTGAAATCTGTTTGTCCTGCTGACTTTGGTGCCATGACTGATCCAGTACTTGTTCCATTAATTCTAGTTAAGGACCTACTCTACTGTAAACATTTTCTAGGATCCCAGATACTAATTTTAAAGCTGTTTAGATTTCTAACAAATACCATGTTAATTCCTTCTTCGTTTCCATAGCTAGGAGTGTTTCTTGTTTGCAAATTAGCTGATCTCTCAAACCAGTCACCCAGAATAATTCCTATAATCTATTTCTTTTGCCATTTCATCTAACACCCAGTTGTAAATTCTTTAGACCCACTCTCTCTCTCTAATGTTACACCTCTCTAGCAAACCTTATTAAGCAACTGTAAAACTCTGTCTAAAACCCCACCAAGAGTTTTGTTAAATTGCATGTGATCCGTAACAATGAACTTCTCCTCTTTGACCCCTTTTGGTCTGTTAAATATATCATTTAAAGCGTTTTGCTATATCTGTTCAAAAAATGAAAAAATACCTTTTTATCCTGGGAGAAATCCAGTGAACATGTAGCTTCCTGTGCATTCAAACTTTGCTGATTCTTATTAGTTAGCACTGTTCTCAGTTCTTTCTGTGACTACAGGACACCTCCCTACTATGTCATGAAGATGATGAGGGTGGGTTCTGTAGTTCTAACACATGTCCTGTTCTAGGGTGACAACACTACTTCTCTATAGATACAGTACAGTGGGCGAATGTTGTCTACCTAGAATATGAAGTGCGTTACTGGCAGGATCATCATGTAAAAATAAAGGTGAAACACCCACAAAATGCAAAACGAATGTGGGCACTACATCTAAGGAGTAGTAAGATGTAATGTATCATATTTATGTTCACTTTAAATTTACTTGTTCCTTTAAAATATATCTGCTTTCTGCATTCCACTACACCGCAGAAAGTTTATAAACCATGAAACTGTGCAAAAAAAAAAAGTAATTATGTAACATTTACTTAATTTAGCTGCCGAATGTTCAAAGTTTGTATTTAGGATATGAAAGGCTTCCCAGCCATGTGCTTGTGTACAATATTTTGTAACAGTGGTGTTTTTCAGGCTTACTATATTAATCTTTTGTAAACAATGCACTGCCTCTAGCATGGATCTGTTCCTGGTTAAGGAATAAACTGTATTATACTTTTATAGCTAGGGGATAAAAGCAAAAATATGAAAGAGTTTTAAAGAAACTAATAACACTGTCTTCTTAAAAAGAAGGTTTACCTACTCACTAGGGATGAGCCGAACACTCCCCTGTTCGGTTCGCACCAGAACCTGCGAACAGACCTAAAGCTAGTGTGAACTTTAGAACCCTATTAAAGTCTATGGGACTCGAACGTTCAAAATCAAAAGTGCTAATTTTAAAGGCTAATATGCATGTTATTGTCATAAAAAGTGTTTGGGGACCTGGGTCCTGCCCCAGGGGACATGTATCAATGCAAAAAAAAGTTTTAAAGACGGCCGTTTTTTTCAGGAGCAGTGATTTTAATAATGCTTAAAGTGAAACAATAAAAGTGTAATATTCCTTTAAATTTCGTACCTGGGGGTGTGTGTATAGTATGCATGTAAAGGGGCACATGTTTCCCGTGCTTCGAACTGTCCCTGCACACAGTGTCATTTTTGCAGGAAAAAAAGCTATTTAAAATCACTCGCGGCTATAATGAATTGCCGACTCCCGTAATACAGAGAACAGTCATTCATTGAAAGTCATTGATAAAAAAATAAAATAAAAAAATAAAAAGCGTGGGGGTTCCCCCAAATTCAATTAGCAGGCCCTTCAGGTCTGCTATGGATATTAAGGGGAACCCTGCGTCAAATAAAAAAAAATTACGTGTGGTTCCCCCTAAATATCCATACCAGACCCTTCAGGTCTGGGATTAATTTAAAGGGGAACCCCGCACCAAAAAAAAAAAATGTCCTGGGGTCCCCCTCAAAATCCATACCAGACCCTTATCTGAGCACGCAACCTGGCAGACCACAGGAAAATAGGTGGGACAAGAGCGCCCCCCTCCCTCCTGAACCGTACCAGGTCACATGCCCTCAACATTGGGAGGGTGCTTTGGGGGTCTGTGACCCCTCAAAGTACCATGTCCCCATGTTGATGGGGACAAGGGCCTCGTCCCCACAACCCTGCCCGTCGGTTGTGGGGGTCTGCAGGCGGGGGGCTTATCGGAATCTGGAAGCCCCCTTTAACAAGGGGACCCCCAGATCCTGGCCTCCCCCCTGTGCGAAATGGTAAGGGGGTACAAAAGTACCCCTACCATTTCACCAAAAAAGGTGACAAAAATTTTAAAAATGACAGGAGACGGTCTTTGACAATTCCTTTATTAAATTCTTCTTTCATCTTCTTTCTTCTGGTCTTCTTCCTTTCTTCATCCTTCGGTTTCTTCATCTTCTTCTTCCATCCTCTTCCATCTTCTTCTTCCTCCGATCCGCTTCTTCTTGCTTTGGTCTTCTCGTCCAGCATCTTCTTCCATGGCGTCGGCATCTCTTCTTCTGTGTCGGGCCACTCCACGCAATGGGAGGCTCCCGCTGTGTGAGGCTTCGCTCCATCTGAAAGTTATTTTATAACGGAGGGCGGGGCCACCTGGTGACCCCGCCCCCTCTGACGCATGGGGACGTCATGGGGACTTCCCTATCGCTTTCCCCATGACGTCAGAAGGGGGCTTCCAGATTCCGATAAGCCCCCCGCCCGCAGACCCCCACAACCAACGGCCAGGGTTGTGGGGACGAGGCCCTTGTCCCCATCAACATGGGGACATGGTGCTTTGAGGGGGTCACAGACCCCCAAAGCACCCTCCCAATGTTGAGGGCATGTGGCCTGGTACGGTTCAGGAGGGAGGGGGGCGCTCTCGTCCCCCCTCTTTTCCTGTGGCCTGCCAGGTTGCGTGCTCAGATAAGGGTCTGGTATGAATTTTGAGGGGGACCCCACGCCATTTTTTTTTTTTTTTTTTGCTGCAGGGTTCCCCTTAAAATCCATCCCAGACCTGAAGGGTCTGGGATGGATATTTAGGGGGAACCCCACATCCTTTTTTTTTATTGGACGCAGGGTTTCCCTTAATATCCATAGCAAACCGGAAGGGCCTGGTAATTGAATTTGGGGGAACCCCCACGCTTTTTATTTTTTTATTTTATGAATGACTGTTCTCTGTATTACGGGAGCCGGCAATTCATTATAGCCGCGAGTGATTTTAAATAGCTTTTTTTCCTGCAAAAATTACACTGTGTACAGGGACAGTTCTAAGCACGGGAAACATGCGCCCCTTTACATGCATACTATACACACCCCCCAGGTACGAAATTTAAAGGAATATTACACTTTTATTGTTTCACTTCAAGCATTATTAAAATCACTGCTCCTGAAAAAACTGCCGTTTTTAAAACTTTTTTTTGCATTGATACATGTCTCCTGGGGCAGGACCCAGGTCCCCAAACACTTTTTATGACAATAACTTACATATAGGCTTTTAAAATTAGCACTTGAGATTTCTCCCATAGACTTTTACAGGGTGCTTTTCGAATTTGCTGCGAACACCCCAAATTGTTTGCTGTTCGCTGAACAGGCGAACAGGCAATGTTCGAGTCGAACATGAGTTCGACTCGAACTCGAAGCTCATCCCTACTACTCACTTACCAAATTACATATAAACTTTTAAAATTACCTCAGCCTTTACTACGACACAAAACCCGTTCCTTTTTTCATGGTTGTTTAAAGCTGGGCTTTAATTTGCTCATATTTTGTCTTCTTGATTCAACCTTTCCCCCTCATCAATCTGCTAATGATATTTATTTAAATTGTTATTACGTACCTTATTTTAGACTAAAATCTCCCTCAAAAATAAATAGCTGGCAGCGGGTTCTTGATATTTCCGTGAAATTTAGATTCCAAAAAATCTAAGTAAAACAAATGAGGTTGTAGCTGGCAAATACCACATTGCACTGCCCAGATGAATGTGGAGGAAACAATTTTGGGGTCTAAATCTGGTCAGAAAATGAAAAAATTATTCCACAACCTGGTAAAATTGAGGAGGTTAATTTCCTACAGATTTCAGTGTATATAGGAAACAAAAGAGTAGAATAATGAGACCAAAAGCTCTGTTGCCATAGGGGGTTGATCCATCCACATCAACTATTACCTTCAGGATGTGTTGTATAAAAATATTTTGGGGCTATTGCACAAAGCTTGCCTGAAAGATAATTGGGAGTACATGCATGGAATGCTCAATGTTTACACTTCAGGTGAAGGAGAAATCTCTAACATCGCACTTCAACCCTTAGCCCAGGTTCACACTGAGCTGCGGGAATGAAGCCGTGCGAGTTCAACTAAACTCGCACAATTTCACTCCCACATGTCAGTCCCGATTTCGGCCGTGATTTCAGAGACATCTGTGCAGGTTTCTGCACAGATGTCAATGTAAATCACAGCCTGACATCGCAAAAAGTAGTACAGAAACTACTTTTTGAAATCGGTGCAGCGCCGCAGATGCGGTGTCGCACCTTTAGGACAGTGCCATTATTGGCAGTTTCTACTGATTTGACTTGACAAATCGCATGTCAAAATGCTCCAATGTGAGCCAGGGCTTATGGCTACTTTAAAGATTGATTACTATTTATGACCTTAGGCATTTTAATTCTTAGTATTTGAGTCTTGTGATTAAAAGTTTACTTAAATGTGTTATTGTGACATCATGGGTTGCATTAGGAAGCTATTTAAGTTAGCAACCTTTCTTTTGTGATAACACAAACTTGTAGAGGATTTAATGGATGTTCTGGCTCAGAGCTCACAGTAAATGGATATATGGCTGCCACAAAATAAACAGTGCAAATGGGAATAGAACAGTCAGCTGGCTGCATGCAGAACATGCACCAAGCAGTGCACTATAATATTATTCATGTATGGACAACGCTATAATATGTTTCAGAAGCTTTGAAAAATTAGATGACGTGTGTAATGCCCACATTAAATCAGTAACTGGGGTTTACAGAATTACTTTATTTATCTTAGAAAAGTTTTAGAAATGGAAAAAAGTTATTTTGGAATATTTTACATACTGTATACAGTATATACATATATATACACATATACAGTATCTCACAAAATTGAGTACACCCTTTACATTTTTGTAAATATTTTATTATATCTTTTCATCTGACAACACTGAAGAAATTACACTTTGCTACATGTAAAGTAGTGAGTGTACACAGCTTGTATAACAGTGTAAATTTTCTGTCCCCTCAAAATAACTCAACACACAGGCATTAATGTCTAAACCGCTGGCAACAAAAGTGAGTACACCCCTAAGTGAAAATGTCCGAATTGGGCCCAATTAGCCATTTTTCCTTCCCGGTGTCATGTGACTCGTTAGTGTTACAAGGTCTCAGGTGTGAATGGGAGCAGGTGTGTTAAATGTGGTGTTATCGCTCTCACTCTCTCATACTAAGTGAAAATGTCCACATTGGGCCCAAAGTGTTTTCACAGGTTGCCACTGGAGTCCTCTTCTACTCCTCCATGACGACATCACAGAGCTGGTGGATGTTAGAGACCATGCGCTCCTCTACCTTCCATTTGAGGATGCCCCACAGATGCTCAATAGGGTTTAGGGCTGAGGACATGCTTGGCCAGTCCATCACTCTTACCCTCAGCTTCTTTAGCAAGGCAGTGATCATCTTGTTAAGTAACAGTAAAGTTAACCAAATTTTTTACCCTTTAAAATCTCCATAGGCGACATTTAAAAATTTCTACAGGTTACTAGTTTTGAGTTACAGTGGAGGTCTAGTGCTAGAATTATTGCTCTTGCTCTAATGACCATGGCAATACCTCACATACCGTTTTCATATGCGGCGCGACTTACGTATGTGCTTTCACTTCTGCGCGCAAGCTTGGCGGCATGCAGAGCTTTCAGTTTTTTTTTTCTTATTTATTTTACTTTTTATTTTTTATTAAAATGTTGGGTCAATTTTATTCCTATTACAAGGAATGTAAACATTCCTTGTAATAGAAAAAAAGCATGGACCTCTTTAATGTGAGATTTGGAGTCAAAAAGACCTCAGATGTCACATTTACACTAAAATGCAATAAAAAAATTAAAATAAAAAAATAAATGTCATTTAAAAAAATAAATGTCATTTAAAAAAATAAATGTCATTTAAAAAAATAAATGTCATTTAAAAAAATAAATGGCAGCTCCAGTAAGCGGTGGAGATGACCGGAGTGCTGAGGGAAGAGGGGCCCTCTCCCGCCCCCGATAAAAGGGATCTTGCTGCGAATCCGCTGCTGAGACCACTTTTATCTGAAAGCCGACTGCCCGCTGTTGAAGAGGATACTGGAGTTATTGCAGCTAGCTGCTGCCATAACAACAGTATTCCCCTTCAAACAGCTGCTGTATAATGACGGTGGGCGGTCGGCAAGTGGTTAAAGCTATAGTTATTATATGTCACCATAAGGGGATTTTTATTTTAAAATAGTACTTGATACTGCTATGGGATCATTGCATATGAACTAATGGGCAGGGGGGCTTCTTTATTGAAACTGGAGGCCAAGACAACCAATCAAATTTTCCAGGCATGTTTTTTTTTTGTAAGATTGATCAGTAAAGGTCTTAAATGTTTTTAGGTAGCATTGATTAGTCAACCCCTTCTTGTGTCTAAACTTTTCTTGCATTAAAAATCTTTCAAGGTATGAATGCACTCTGGATTATGGGAGTGAGGTTAGTTAGAATAGATGTTTTCAGTTCTACAGACAGCACTGCACAGCACAGAGGTCCCTGAAATGCAAAAGAGATTAATTTAAAAAGTAATATGCCTTAATAATACATTTGTGTGCTTGGTTTAGGTAATGACATAAATCATTATCTAAATCCGATGCTAGAGTCACCTTAAATAAGGTAGTTTGTCTTATTTCTAAATGTAGAGTTCTGAATGGGGAATTCTAATTATACTCAATAACCTTTTTCCTGTTGTAAAGTGTTTAGGTTGTAGGTGTATAGATTTTTTATTTATTTGCTCTCCTTTTTGTTTGTTTTGAACAGTATATGACAAACTAATTTATTTCCATACATCAACCTAACAGGTTCTTTTTGTTTTTTTCCAGATGCAGCAACTATTCCATGAAAATTATGAACACAACAGAAAAGGATATATTCAAGATTTGCACAACAGCAAAATTCATACAGCTATAACATTGCACCCTAATAAAAGACCAGCATACCAGTACCGACTGCATAATTATATACTGAGCCGAAAGATTTCTGAACTGCGCTTTCACACTATCCAGCTACACAGGGAAAGTGTTGTGATGAGCAAGCTCAGTAACACAGAGATAAGTAAACTAGACCAGCAGCTTGGTATGATGCCATCTTTCAATAGATTTCAGCCACGAGAAAGGAGCGAAGTAATTGAATGGGAGTTTCTCACAGGAAAACATATTTATTCAATGTCTGCAAATGCTCCACCATGCCAGAGTCTAAATAACCTTCTCAAGGTGTCTTTGGATGACACAGTGATGCAAGTGATGGAAATGATCAATGAGAACTCCAAATCAAGAGGAAGGTTAATCGATTTCAAAGAAATCCAGTATGGGTACCGGAGGATCCATCCTATGTATGGAGTAGAATATATATTAGATTTGTTGCTGTTATATAAAAGACATAAAGGAAGAAAGCTAACCGTTCCAGTAAGAAGGCACGCATACCTACAACAATCATTTAGCAAGCCATTTTTCAAAGAGGAAGAAGAGTTGGATGTGCAGAGCTTTCTCCAGAGCATCAATAGTGATACTCAGTCCTTTTCATTTTTTTCTAATTCTTTGAAAATGTTTTCTGCCCTTCACGTAACTAAGGAAATGAAAGAAAACATCAACAAAAAAATTCACTTCCTTGTCCCGCTCACCGGAAGATACGATATCTTTACAAGGTTTATGGAAAACTATGAGAAAGTCTGTCTAGTTCCAAAGCAGAATGTGAAGCTGCTGATTATTTTATTTAACTCTGAAAAAGACTCAGACTCCAATAAGCACATGGAACTCATGGCTGAATACCAAACCAAATACCCACAAGCAGAAATGTCCATCATGAAAATGTCAGGATCCTTTTCCAGGGGGTTGAGTCTTGAAAGGGGCTCTGCTCAGTTTGACAATGACACATTACTACTGTTTTGTGATGTAGATTTAATCTTTACATCAGACTTTTTACAGAGATGTCGGGACAACACTGTGCAAGGACAGCAAGTATATTACCCAATTGTATTCAGTCAATATGATCCAAAGGTAGTTTACGGAGGAAATCCTCCAACAGAAAACAACTTTGTTTTTACAAAGAAAACTGGCTTTTGGAGGGACTATGGTTTTGGAATTACTTGCATTTATAAAAGTGATCTGCTAAAAATTGGTGGGTTTGATACCTCTATTCAAGGTTGGGGATTAGAAGATGTGGATCTCTTTACTAAAGTTCTCTCTTCGGGACTGAAGGCCTTTCGTAGTCAAGAAACAGGGGTAGTTCATGTGTTTCATCCTGTCCAATGTGACCCTAATTTAAACCCTAAACAATATAAAATGTGCTTGGGTTCTAAAGCAAGTACATTTGCATCTGCTGCTCAATTAGCAGAAATATGGTTAGAGAAACATTTAGGTTTTGGCTATAACAGAACTCACTCCTGACATGCCAACTCTAATGCTGGGGGGAGTTTACCTCAAAATAGGACAAAATGGTTTCAAAACTCCTCTGTGTCTTCCAAAGGATATCCGCTGTTATCAAAGGCAAATAAACTCTACTGATGACCAGTCTTTTAAATCCCTACTGAAGATGAGTTTACTGTTTCCCATGTGTGTGTTTTGGATAAGAGCTATGATTAATATGGTCTTAAGGAGCACATTGATCAAGACCATAAAGGTTTCTTTTTTTTTTTATTACAGAAGATAGTTCTTAATGGGGAGTTAAATGCAATATGACTTATTGTATTTGTTAATGTGACCCAAATATTTGCTGGCAAAGGTACCACAAAAGTGCATTATGCTTCCCTTTGGGAAGAGACATGAGTTTTATAATTTATAAAAAAAAAAAAAGACTTAAATATATAAACACTACTTTTGTTCATCTTTAGAATTTTTAAAATTAAAAGATAATTATGATTGTATCTTTATTTTTTAAAATTACATTGACAAGGGACTTCATGAACTTATGGTACTGGCTACCAAAGTCCAAAATGTCTTACTATGCGTCTAGTTCTGAATGTGTTGCTCCTAATGTAAACTATTCGCCAGAGGAAATGGTTGTATCAACATTGAAGAACTGAAAATTATAAAATGTGTTTTTTATTAGCTGGCAAGAGGATGTTTTAAATGAACACTTTTATTTATAAGAACAGACTGTGTATTTTTTTTTGTTTTTTTGTAGAATATGCAAAATGTGTTTTTTTTTAAGTAACTCAGACCACCAATGTATTATGAATAATTTGCCCTTGTGATGTCAGAGTTATTATGGTAAATTAATGGGTGCTTAAAGGTGCAGTGCTACTTACATTGTCTTACAATTATCTATATCATCCACAGGTAACAGTGAAAATATACTATCAAGTATTTATTACGGTACTTTTGTGAAGGATAATAGTGGTTAAAATATTTATCTCCCCATGTGCCAATTACTGTAGCAGCCTATAGACCCTAGAACTAAACAAGAATTTTTTTTATAGAGAATCATTGGAGCTGTCTAAAGCTTGAAAGTGTAATTTACTATTAGTGACTAAAGGTACAAAAATCCTTCCATTCTTTGGAGTATTACAACACTTCCCTCAGTAGAGAATACAAATCCTGTTAGCCACATACTAATGGACTGTTGTTGGCATCATGTTTCTACTGTACCTATATAGAACATAATACCTGCTATAGCAGACAATCAATATACCACATAGTAATTAGGTCTTAGGGCAGGAATCTCTCCCAAATATGACCAATAAACACCACTACCAGATATGTGCAGTGTTTAAGGTTGGTGCTTCCATTGTAAAAACACAAAAACAAAAAATGTTTTACTTGTGTAAAGAAAAAGTAAAATATATATCATATATTTGTCATATATATATATATATATATATATATATATATATATATATATATATATATCATAAGTCACTTGTGGAGCAGGTCCATTGGCAGGCATGTATCTGGGCAGTTCTGGACTCATGAATGTTCCCATCACCTTCTTTTAGTGCATAGTCTTGATTGGTAAACAGTAACATTCAATTAGCTCAACATATAAAGCAAATATTATGCTACATCCCATAGTACATTCTCTTTGTGAAGCCTGTGCAAAAGGACCTTACCATTTGTATGTACCCTGGGGAATCATACATAAATAAAGGCTCAGTTTATTGTAGTGGTAGAGGAGGTCCTGCCCCTCAATATGATAAAGTATTAGACCAATTCATAGAGCTATGTGTTCCTACTCAAATCTGAATAAGGAAATGAAGAGCAGTATTTATCATAAGATGTCCTCAGACCTTCAGAAAGGGACCGTATTCTATATGAGGAAGAGTGGGTGATTGGAGAACCTGGGAAGACACCAAGTCACAGAGAGCAAGGTAAAGTCCTATATACTAGCAAGTTTGCTTGCTTGTGGGTAGTGCTTCCAAAAAATAACATCATTATCTGACTTAAAAAACAAAAACAAAAAAAAACAAATTGAAGAGCAATTGATTATTGGAGAGGCACAGTTAAGCATTCTTCAACTGCCAAAATGAAGAGACTGCTACTTTAGGGAATCTATAGTGTTAATAATGTTTTCACATGTACAAATGCGAATGTGATTAGGTAATGTAATTAATCTTATCAAGGTAAGTTAATGATTTAAAAACTTGTTTGTAATTATATACAGTACATGGGAGCTTACTTTTCTGATTCCCCTCACAAGTGATATCATAGTGTTCACACTGACTAAAACTATGTGGTTTATCCTTTAACTGGTCAGCATTTTTTAAAAAGAAATGCTAACTCCATTGTGTGATATTATAGATGCAGAGAAATCTTCCTGGAAAACTTCCAATGATAAAGAGAAAACTCGATAATTTTGGGACATTAATTGTGCCACAAAATAGGGGTATTAACCACTTCCAGCCCAAGAACATCACATGACGTCTTTGAATTTCAGTGGGGATATCTGATTGATGCCTGAAGCTACAGGAATCATTCAGGTATCATCTTTTAGAGCCGGCGATTCTGTGCACCGTAAGAATAATCATAGCAGCATTTCTCCCGCTGCCGTCTGGTGCTTCTCTGGGCTCTCCCGTGCCATCGGGGACCCGGAGAAAGAATTAGCCGCCACTGGATGATGAGCATAGAGATTTCCAGTGACCAGATCATCACCAGTCATCTCTATGATCGTCATAGGCTCGGGCACGATGTAGCATGGGATCGTTAATTTTTTTTGATCTCATGCTTTTCAGCCTGAAGGAGAGATGTGGGGTCTTATAAACAATAAAAAAATTTTTAAAGCACCCCCATCCCCGTGTGCTCATGCAGAGAAACAAACGCACACGTAAGTTCCACCCACATATGTAAACGCTGTTCAAACCACACATGTGAGGTATTGCCGCGTGCATTACAGCAAGAGCAATAATTCTAGCACTAGACCTCCTCTGTAACTCCAAACTGGTAACCTGTAAAAAAAATGTTAAAACATCGCCTATGGAGATTTTTAACTATCAAAGTTTGGCGCCATTCCATGAGTGCTCACAATTTTAAAGCATGACATGTTGGGTATCCATTAACTCGGCGTAACATCATCTTTCACATTATATAAAAAAAATTGGGCTAACTTTACTGTTTTGTTTATTTTTTTAAATCATGAAACTGTTTTTCCCCAAAAAAGCATTTGAAAAATTGTTGCACAAATACTGTGCGACATAAAAAGTTGCAATGACTGCCATTTTATTCCCTTGCGTTTTTGCTAAAAAAACATATATATATATATATATATATATATATATATATATATATATATATATATATATATATAATGTTTGGGGGTTCTGAGTAATTTTTTAGCAAAAAAATTATGATTTTAACATGTAGGAGAGGAGTGCCAGAATAGGCCCGGTATGGAACTGGTTAAACACCAAGTCAATAAAAACACAAAATGTAAGCTTATTGAGTAAATGTACAATCATCGTTTTGTCGAAGCATGGTGAATAGCTTGCTTCTTCAGGATCCAAGCTCACACATAAGTAGTCTATTGCCACACAGAGGATTCTGTTAATGGCCCCCTTTTATATACTGTAGTTGGTTGCACACATTTTACAATTTTTTTTAAATGTTTGTAATAAAGATTTAGTATTTTTATTGACTTGATGTGTAATACCTCTATTTTGTGGCACAATTAAAGTGCCATAATTATCAAGTTTTTTCTTCATCATTGGAAGTTTTCCTGGAAGATAGAGAAACTCTACTTTCGTGGTAGTGTTGATGGGGATGGTGCCTTAATAGGTGTTTTATTTTAGCTCCATCCACATTCTATACTGATATGATAGGTGCCTACTAAAAAGAAAGCCTACAAATATATATTAAATAACATCACAAAATAGGGAACAACAAGTAATTAAGTATGTATGTCACATTAAAACTTGCAGACCGATAAAAGTAACAACTGAACATGTATATTCACTGCAGCTATACTATAGTTTCCCTTTAAGGTTCTGTGACTGTATATGATCTGCTTGTGAGAACAGGCAGAGATCAAAATTGTTTTAAAGAACTAAGGGGGAATTAAAATGAACATGAAATCTATAGGAAGATTATTTCCCTTTTTTTCACTGTATCTAAAATGAAGCCAACAAAACAATAGCTGTAAAAATAGACAAGTAAGCAAATGCATATTTTTATCTCCATGGAACAAAACGGTACATACAAATATGAAAACAGCTGCAAAGATTTGGTTTTATGTCTTCTAATACATATTATTAGCAAATTATATTTCTGAAAGGGATCTCAATATACAGTAGAACTGGGCTTTGCATATGGTATCCAGCTGTAAAGACATTTATTGTAAACATTGTATAACTATTACTCAACGCAACATAATAATTTGCATTGCTAATCTCTGAAAATAGATAATAAATAAGCATAACATATATCTAAAATAGCCCAACAACATGACCCTAGTTACATTTTAAAAAAGGCAATTACATATACATAAATTTAAACATATTTGTATAGTGCGGCCACTCCTCATTTTTAGCATATTAGAACTGAACAGATATGAGTCAAGTTAAAGCAACTCTGTTACATCTGAAAAAAATAAAGCCCAGTCTGAAAAAGGACAAAAGTTATTACTTGTCCCACTACCTACACTGTGATCTATGGTGCTTGCTAGTTACATAGTTGTTTGCTTAAACAGAGTAAAGATGGGCACTTTTTTGGCTGCATGATAGGTACGTTTTAACTGAGTATTAAAAAGCAGTAATTTTTGGAAGGGAGAGGTTCATTGTTATAGCCAGACCAACAGGACATAAGGGAAATCATTCCAATGGTGTAACAGGCCACAGAAAAAAAAAACATCACAGGAGGGTTTTTATCCCCAGCACACTCTGTAAAAAAAAAAGTTTTGGCTTGAGTTGCTCTTTAAAGTGGTTGTAAACCCTCACAAATACCCAGTGAAGTTACTGGCCTCAGGTGATACACAGAGGTAAAAAAAAAAAACCCTACATAAGTTGTACCTGTTCATCTGCAGTCTTATCTTCTCTATATCTATTCAAAGTCCAGAATTTATCAAGCTTGTCAGAGCTGTAAGAAAACACTGGGCGAAGAGCTGAAATTACACACTTTAGAGCTCAGTGAGGAGAGCTCCAAGAGCTGATTGGAAGGAAGGGATATCCCCCCCCCCCAACCTACACATACACACACACACACACACACACACACACAAACACACAGCACACAGGATCAGAGTTGAGGCTGACAATTACAGGCTGTGTGCTGGATCTCCCTCCCCATCACCTTTTTACCTTTTGGTATCAGAAACACTTGTCAGAAGGAATAAGGCACACAAATTAAATCAAAGTACTCTGGATTGAGATACATTCACACTATAGAGGGATACGCTTTGTTCATTTCATGCCTGAGGTTTACAACCACTTTAAACAATAAAAGGGAAATTTCCATGATGATCCTACAAAAGGCACAACAACTTGTTTTTGGAAGTGCTTGTCATGTGCTAAATCTGCTGTTTTTTTTAACATGTTGTAATATAGCATGTAGGCGGGGGTTCATCTGCCAAAACTGGAGCAAAGGATAATGCAGCAAAACTGAATCGGATCACTGTAGCAACCAGACTTTTTGAAATAATTTATTTGAAATGTAAAGTGTATTTAATAATTAGGACCACAACTTTTTTTCCCATTTCCTTTGCTCCAAGTTTTACAAGTCAGCTACTACAGATTGTGGCAGTACCTGATACCAGTTATTGGCTGCTTTTCTGTTTCAGGGAAAGTCGGCTAATGTGCTAAATGGTTATATTCAGTGATCTCAACAGTAACTGATGAGTAAAAATGTATTTTTACAAAGATACACATTTAAAAGGGTGACTGAGTAAAAAAAAAATCATTAAAACAACCAGGTATATTATATTTGTCGAGAAATCTTGCCAGCGATTCTCTATAAAACAAAGAGTGTTCTTTGAAAAGGTACTAGACTGTACGTTTTATATAGATTTTTAATATGTGCTGTAATGTAATATTTAAGGTATTATTGGTTACTTGCTGGTCTGGTAACTTATGCAAAATATTCAATTTTTCCTGTTAATTTTATAAAATATTGCATTTCTTTAAGATCATTGCACTTTTTGTGTCTGTAGCATATTTATTTAGCACAATAAAACTTCTATATAATCCCATGATCAAAATATACAATGGGTATTTTCTGCTAAAGAATAGAAGGTCCATAAGAATGAGGGAAAAACAGAATGTTGCAAACCTAATACATATTTGTACTGTTCGAAGTAAGAAAAAATGAAACATAAGGACTAATACCTCTCTCAAATCAGACCTCCCAGGTCCATGTAGACCAGCCTAATATATTGCTTGTGTAATACTCATAATGTAAAACTAAAGTGATAAGTGATAGGCGCCAGAAAATTGTGAGACAATTATAAAAAAAATTGTGAAGCTGGATAAACCACTCCAAAACCATGGATAAATATAAATGAAAAGGTATGGCGCTATCTCATATTAAACCTTCATCTTTCAAAATTTGTGGCAAATTAATAAACAACAAACAAGAAATAAAAACAAGTACATTTTTATATGAAAATAATCCAATTAAAATTCAAAATCCCCCAAAAAATATCAAGTAAAAACGTTCAAATGGTGCTCCACCACAATTTGTGCATAAACAATGCAAACTCACCAGAACCATACATAAAAAAGTCTTATCAATAGATTGGATTTCTCTCAGTCAGAAGCTGGATGGAAGCGATCCATAGAACTTTAATGAGAATCAAGCAATGTAACTCGGGAAAAGCATAAGAAAATCATAGCGCAAATGTGTTTAGTACCAATTAAAACCAATGAAAACAAGCAGACATATGAAGCAATGCACACTTACATTAAGATGTGCTTTAAGTTAGCACCAACATGTACAGCTTGAGATAAATGTGCACGCTGTTCTATCACCCTCGGCGTGCGTTTCCAAAACAAATGGATTAGGAACCAGAAAATCCGGATATGACGTCAGTGGAAATGCAGCCTCTATGAATTTCGTGTTACACACATCATCAGGAAGCTTGCCCGTCGCCATTTTCTTGGAGCCTTATATACCCCACTATTTGTTATCATTGGTTAAAACATGGTCAATTTATATAGCTAGAGCAAATGACATAAATCACATTAAATACAATCAATATAACTTTTCATTAACAATTATATACCACCTTTAATACACATATACATTCAAAACAATAAATATATATAAAAATTAAAACATAAAAATGATGTTACCTCTTACTTCCTAACAAATCAATAATGCTAAGGCTAACCTCAAATACCATCTAGTGGACATGGATACAATTACACCCATAAAAACTTTTTGGAATTTGAAAATTGGAGAGTTATCACCCTTCATATGCTACTTTAAATAAAATAATTCTTTCTTCAAAGTTCTTATGTAGTTCTAATGATAAAACTGCCATACATCTATGTAAATGTTATAAAGATCAGGGAGGGGATGTCCTGATGTTGAATTCTGCGAAGGTATGAAAAGGTATGGTGCTATCTCATATTAAACCTTCATCTTTCAAAATTCGTGGCCAATTCATAAACAACAAACAAGAAATAAAAAAAGTTAATTATTATATGAAAATAATCCAATTAAAATTCCTTCATATATTTTCACAAAAAGGAAAAAAAAAGTCCAGTCACCGTGAAAAAAAATATCAAGAAAAACCTTCAAATGGTGCTCCACCACAATTTGTGCATAAACAATGCAAGCCCACCAGAACCTTGAATAAAACAAGTCTTATCAATAGATTGGATTTCAGTTGGTAGCGTGGATGGGATACTCATGATCACAAGTAATAAATACATGAATTACAGTTAATATGCTACTACATAAATAAGAGAGGTGATTGAATCCAGCTAATTTTAAAAGAGAAGTGTGCAGCAAGCATATAGCATATGCACTGTGCCCAGGATGACCTGAACGATGAAATCACAGAGTAGAAAGTCAAATATTATTTAGAAGATTTGATTTAGTGAATGAAAATACAGCTCTGGCTCAGTCATTCCTCCTGCTGATTATCCAAAACAGTGGGCCCAGGGCATTAGTAGCATAAACTATTAAAAACCTTCACAATACATGGCGTTTCCTAAAAAGTAGCATGGTCTCATCATTCATTGTAAGTATTGCAATAAGTATTGCAATAAGTAATGCTTACTAATACTTAAAATGTTATTAACCGCTTCATCCCCGGAAGATTTGGCTGCTCAATGACCAGGCCATGTTTTGCAATTCGGCACTATGTCGCTTTAACTGACAATTGTGCGGTCGTGTGACACTGTACCCAAACTGATGTCCTTTTTTTCCCACAAATAGAGCTTTCTTTTGGTGGTATTTGTTCGCCTCTTCGGTTTTTATTTTTTGCGCTATAAACAAAAGAAGAGCGAGAATTTTGAAAAAACACAATATCTTTTACTTTTTGCTATAATAAATATCCCACATTTTTTTTAAAAAAACACATGTTTTCCTCAGTTTAGGCCAATATGTATTCTTTTTTTTTGGTAAAAAAAGAAATTGCAAAAAGCGATTGGTTTGCGCAAAAGTTATAGCGTCTACAAAATAGGGGATAGATTTATGGCATTTTTATTATTATTTTTTTTTACTAGTAATGGCAGCGATCTGCGATTTTTATCGAGACTACGACATTATGGCGGACACATCGGACACTTTTGACACATTTTTGAAACCATTTTACAGTGATCGGTGCTATAAAAATGCTGGGGCGATCAAGCTGTGTTCCCTAGTGTGTGTTTCTAACTGTGGGGGGATGGGACTGTCTAGGAGGAGAGAGAGACCATTGTTCATACATAGTATGAATAAATGATCTGTCTCCTCTCCCCTGAAAGAACCGGGATCTGTGTGTTTACAAACACAGATCCCGGTTCTCGCTATGTCACGAGCGATCGCGGGAGCCGTCAGTCAGCCCGTCGGCACTCGCATTGGGATTGGGCCCGCGCTTGCGTGCTCCTAGTGGCCAAAAGGCAAAGTGACAAAAGGTAACGTTGTTTCACCCAGCCGTGCCATTCTGCCGCAGTAAAACTGCGGTGGCTGGTCGGCAAGCGGTTAAACCCACATCATAAAAAAACTTTCAATAAATGCTGGATTAGATGCTAGTCATACTCACTCATTCACTATGAGATATGTTTTCTGTATTCTGAAAAACACCTGGTTGGTACTGCTGTTCTCTATTTCCACCATTTGATCATATCCCCAATGCAGTTGGGGATTTTGCAGAGCAGTGTTGGCAGCTCTGCACATACTCAGCTTTCAGCGAGTTTCTATGTTGAGCATTTACTCCCTACCACATCTGAGCAGTCCATGTAATTATTGAGCCACATATGTGGGTGTATACACAGTGGTAAATGACAATCCACTCCGTCCATTAACCAGCTAACCAGCTGAACACAATGGGGGTGGGATACTACATTTT
Organism: Lithobates sylvaticus; assembly: GCA_028564925.1. Lineage (NCBI taxonomy): Eukaryota > Metazoa > Chordata > Amphibia > Anura > Ranidae > Lithobates > Lithobates sylvaticus. The sequence goes on from CM053026.1 coordinate 179,920,998, forward strand.
GATTGATTTAAGCTTCTCCTCCCTGTTATTCTGAGACACAGGCTGGAGGGACATGACACAGCCTGTGACTGGCAGAAATCTGACCACACTATGTTATTGCCAAAAAATAATAAAGATTTGATTTCAAATATATATTTGACAGTTTATAACAGGTTATTGATAATAAGTATTTTTTTTTACTCTGTATTCCAAAGGCTTTTTTTTTTTTTTTTATTCTGAACATGTGATCAGCAGCAGAGGACTAGGAGCTCCTCCTGCTTATATTTCCCTGCAGACAGGCTGGGGAAGATCTGGGTCATGTGACAGCTGTATATCGATTAGGAAAAAGGTACTTTGATTTTTTTTTTTTTATTAAAATAATTACAGCGCCATCATCCACATACAGAAGGATAAGGGATTTCAGTAAATTAACAGTGTGTGTTTAGTATCACTTTAATTGAATATCACTATCAATGTTATAATATATCTTGTGATTAATCAAGAAACCTTCTAACACAAAAATACAGTGGGTAAGGAAAAGAAACACCCCCTTTAAAATAATCACATTTTGTTGCTTTGCAGCCTGAAATTAAGACACACATTTTTTGTTTTATCCAGCTGTATTTACTCAGTGCAACTTATAACATCCAAGTGAAAGATATACACCAACATGACAGAAAAAAAATGAAAGTAATTAAAAAATAGAATCACTGAATTGGAAAAAGGATCACTCCCTTGTGTCAGTATTTTGTTGAACCACTGTTTGCTTTAATTACAGCTTTTAGTCTGTTAGGGTATGTCTCTACTAACTTTGCACATCTAGACTTTGCAATATTTTCCCATTCTTCTTTGCAGAACTGCTCAAGTTCAGTAAAATTTGATGGTGACTGTGGACTGCAGTCTTCAAGTCATTCCACAGATTTTCAATGGCGTTTAAGTCTGGGCTCTGACTAGGCTGCGCAAGGACATTCACCTTTTTTTTCTTTAACCACTGTATGGTCATTTTTGCTGTGTGCTTTGGGTCATTGTCATGTTGGAAGGTAAACTTCTACCTATTGACAACTTTTTTTTTTTTGTGAAGTTGACATGTATGATAGACATGTTAAGAAATTTTTATTGGTATAAATGGCAGGTACATATAAAACCAACAGTAACATGTACATTTTTAGAGAACTATGATAACATTCATAAGCATAGTAGTAAGCAATGCAATAAAGTGTATAAATGAACATTTGAGGTTAGGTACAGGAGTCAGCTCTTGTGTAATGTAATGGTAGGAGTATCTAAATTATACACAGTAAATCTCTTGGTACTTAACAGACCAAGAGAGAGTGGATGTGGGGACACAACAAGTCCGATATGTGAGCCGATAGTGTAGGGGATTATGTCGATGAGTGTGGGAGATATAGGCATATCATGTAACGCTCATATCTGAGTCGGTGTCACTCCCCAGCCACCCCTGTAGGGATCATTCTGTGGCTGGGTGTGTGTACCAGCGGCATATGACGGAATGTGTTAGGTTGAGTAATGGATTAGGTCGGTCCGTCCATGAGGATTGTAACGAATCTGATAAGTAAGGAGGTTAGAAAGCACCATCATGGGGGGTTCTGTGGCATGGTGGTGCTCTGTTTAAAGTGTTTCCAACATGCCCAGGTCTGTTCGTGAGTGGATGTGTCGTCCCTAGTTTGGTGGATCAGACTTTCCATCTCCTCAATCTTGTCCACTCTTTGGATCCATTCCTCTATTGAAGGAGGAGAAGAGCTTCTCCAATGCACCGGAATGCATTGGTTGGCCGCATTGACAAGGTGTAAAGTGAGGGATCTTTTGTAGGATCCTGCAGACATGGAGGTGTGATGGAGTAAAAAGCGGGTGGGTGAGAGAGGGATGTCAAATGTCGTGATATGAGATATAAGGGATTGTATTTCTTTCCAGAAAGGCTGGAGTACCGGACAGGTCCACCAAATGTGAAGTAGTGAGCCAGGAGTAGTATTGCATCTCCAACAGGTGGGTGGGAGACTGGGGAGAAATTTGTGGATCCGATCGGGGGTTCTGTACCATTTGGAGAAGATTTTATATCTGTTTTCTTGTATGGACACATTAAGGGAGCCCTTATGTATAATTGTGAAGATGTTTTCCCATTCTTTGCATGTTAAATTTATGTCAAGGTCCGATTCCCAGTGTCTAACTAGGTGGTCATTTTTGAGATCGTAGGGAGAAAATAAAAGGGCATAAACCTGTGATATGATGTGTTTCTGAGGTTCAGTTCGGGAGCATAAGTGTTCGAATGGGGGGTAATCGGAGTGCCACGGTATCGCAGGTTTGGTTGTCTGAAGGAAGTGAGTGATTTGCATAGATTTGAAAAAGGAAAGTCGATATGCAGGGAAGGTTTCGGTCATGATTTGGTGTGGCATTAGTTCCCCATTTATATAGAACTGTCTTGCTGTCAATCCACGACTCTCGGTGGTACTGTCGGATCACTGGCCTGGATGTTCGCTGGGAATGCGGGGTTGTCAGTCAGTGGGGTCATGGGGCCAAGTGCGTTGAATAATTTGGTGCGAGAACTGGCTAGTCGAGAGTAGTGCAGTGTGGATCCTATGAGAGGATGGCGAGCAACATGTTTGGGAATGTGGGATGGGTGGAGCCATGGGAGGTCAGAAAGAGGGATCGAAGTGATTGATTGTTCGAGGCCAATCCAGTCCTTAAGATCCTTATGTACATGCCAGTCCACAACTCTGGTTAGTTGGCATGCCCATTGATATTTTGCAATGTCCGGGAGGCCAAGGCCTCCCTTTAGTTTAGGTAGTGTTAAACGATCCCAGCCTAGTCTCGGAGCCTTGTAGGACCATATAAAGTTCCTACACATGTGTTTGAAAGAGGAGTGAAAGGACGGCGGAAGTTTGATCGGAATTGCTTGTAGCATATAGAGGAGTCTGGGTAGTACATTCATTTTTATAATGGCGATTCTACCAAACCAGGAAAATGAGCCATGGTGCCATTTAAGAAGATCAGAATGAATGGTTTGTAGTGCATTGTGGAAGTTGGAGGCGAATAAATCTGTAAGTTTTAAGGGAATTTTAATACCTAAGTAGGTAATTGCCTGAGATGCCCACTTGAAAGGGAAGTTGGCTTTACACTGCGTTACTAAATTCGGTGAGAGGGAGATATTGAGAGCATGGGATTTGCTAAAATTTATTTGAAGATTTGATAGTAATTTGAAAAGTGCAAAATCTTTAAGAAGGTTAGGGATGGTGGTTACAGGGTCTGTTAAGAATAATAATATGTCATCGGCATACGCCGCGACCTTGTATGTCTTTTGGTTAATTGGTATGCCTTTGATGTCTGTGTTATCTCTCAATCTATTGAGGAGGGGTTCCATGGTGAGTAAGAATAGGAGCGGGGACAGGGGGCACCCTTGGCGAGTGCCATTGGAAACCGAGAAGGCGGATGACAGGCGGCCATTAACCCTTATTTTTGCTGTGGGAGAAGAGTATAGGAGCATTATCATCTTGATAAGGGAGGGAGGCATTCCCATAGTTTCTAGCGCTGTTACCATAAAGTCCCAGGCCACCCTGTCAAACGCCTTCTCGGCATCCAGGGATAGGAAAAAGCCTTTAGTATCGGATGTGGTAAGCCAGTGATGGACGTTTAAGGCCTTGATGGTGTTGTCTCTGGCCTCCCTGCCAGAGACAAAACCTACCTGGTCTAATTTAATCAGTTTAGTTAAAAGGGGTTGTAATCGATTTGCTATGATTTTTGCGTATAATTTGACGTCCATATTAAGCAGGGAAATGGGCCTATAGTTAGAGACTACAGTGGGGTCTTTATCAGGTTTGGGTATCAGGGTTATGTGTGCTTCCAATAGGTCTCTTGACGTAGGGGCATTGGTGGATATATCATTGAAGGCTTTGAGGAAGTGAGGTAGTAGGGCCGTAGGGAATGATTTGTAGTAGCAAGTCGTGAAACCGTCGGGGCCCGGACTCTTCCCGGGTTTCAGTTGTTTTAGGGCAGTCAGCGTCTCGTCCATGGTGATTGTCGACTTCGGTATCTTCCGGAGGGAGGGGCCTGGGGGAGTATTGAGCTAGAAAAGATTTGATGGCTTCCTGTCGGGTGGTTTTTTGAGTAGGTGATGTGTCAGTCTGTAGGTTATATAGATCGGAAAAGTATGTGACGAAGTGTTGGGCGATGTCTTCAGTTTTGGTTAGAGGCGTACCATCGGGGCCATTAAGTTTGTGTCTAGTGTGTGAAGCTCTCTTGGTCTGTAGTGCTCTTGCCAGCATCTTGCCGGATTTGTTACTGAATTGGTAAAACATCTTTTGTGATAGAGCGTATTTCCGGCGTATCGATGTGTTTATTGCATTAAGAAGTTCCTCTCTAGCTATAAGGAGGTCAGAGTAAGTGCTGTGTGCTCTAGATGCTTTGTGTGATTTTTCTAGAGTGCGTATTCGTTGAGTTAGGTTGTCAATATGAGCTCGTCTTAATTTGGCCCTGACAGCAGCTAAGGAAATAAAATGACTCCTCAGTACACATTTGTGAGCTGCCCATATGGTGGACGAGTCGCTGTCATTCGTAACGTTTTCTGAAAAGTATTGTGTGAGGAGAGTTAGAGTTTTGGATTGTACGTCCAGGTCGGTAAGAAGGGAGTTGTCTAGTCTCCAAATGCGTGATGTGGGTTGGATGGGTGGCAGGGATAAAGTCATGGTAATTGGACAATGATCCGACAGCACCATAGGCTCGATAGTAGCGTTAGTCAGATAAGGGAGGTCGGGTTGAGAGATAAAAAAATAGTCCAGTCTGGAGTGTCTATTATGCGGGGTAGAAAAGAATGTGTAGTCTTTACCATTAGGCTGGAGTGTGCGCCATGTGTCATGGAGTAAGAGCGTGTGTAGTTCTGATTTAATAGCTTTGAGGGCTCTGTATGGGAGGACAGAGTTACCGTTGGAGGAGTCCATGCTCGGGCAAAGGGTGATGTTGAAGTCACCTCCGACAATTAGTGTGCCCGAGTGGAACGCCGTCAGATGGTGGAATGTATTACGAAAGAATGTAACTTGGTGAGTATTTGGGGCGTATAAGTTGGCTATGGTGAGTGGTTTATCGTGTAATGTGCCCCGGATGTTAATTGAGCACAGTTTAAGTTGCGAATGGAGTCTTGGATCTGTCATAGTAGGGTTTGAGGGATGCTTTGTGTCTTTAAGATCGCGCGGAGTATGTGTCAATCGGCAGTGATAGTCTAATAGGGGGGGGTGAGGCTTATGTTGTTAAAATATGAGATGTGTAGAGGGGGAGTGGGATAATCCACGAAAAAGTACCGATGAGGAGAAGGAAAAATAGTTCCTTCCTACCTCAGGAAAAAAGGTGATCGGGTCAGTACAGGGTGAACAGAGATAGGCCCGCGGGGAACTGCGGGTGTATAGCTCTGAACGCCCCTGAGTGGGGGATGTAGCAAACCAGGCAAGAGGAAATAAATGTGTAAAGGTCATAGGAGTGACTCCCGGTTACCCGACCATTCAGTATTGGAGAGAGACATAGCACAAGGAGTATATCAGGGGGGAGAGTAGTAGCAAGAAGCGTGGTATAGAGAATAAACCCTACATCTATAGAAGTAGTTTACATTACCATTTAGGAAGAATCACTAGGAGTGCAATGCTATGGGATGGTAAGTTAGAGCTTTCACCTCAGTGCGGCAAGTAATGAACAGTAAAGGCTTAACAATTAGCAACAGTAAAGCAGTTAATTCAGGAGTGTCCACTTCAGATTGGGGCGATGAATAGGTGCATTCTAGATGTTGCATCATGTATGTGGCTCCTGGTTTGTGGAACATGCAATAGCTTAGTGAGGGTCCAGCGCGTACATATGAAACCGCATTGCGGGTAGATGGGGACATTACAGTACCTTATATGTCCCGGGCGACTCCTAACTTGGAATGTAGAAAGTCAGTGCGGCGTTACCTAAGATGAAACCGTCCAAGATGACGGAGATCGCTGTAGGAAGCAAAGGTAAGGGGGTAATTTGTGAGTCTGGCTTGCAGGGCAATAGGGCCCGTTAGTAACATGGTACCTGTGACCGCAGGGTTGCTCCGTCCTCCTTTAATGTGGAGTAAGGTGTTCCGTGGAAGCGGCCAGTAACATTGCAAGGTGGCCAGGTAGCAGTGAGTGCTTGCAGTGTTCGGTACTCAGATGCAGGTGCCGGGAGGCTGTAAATGCGAAGTGGGCGGTAGAGGCGTACGGAATCTTCATGGGTGGCGGAAGTCCTTGTATGAGACAGGATGGCGGATATCCGGTGGATGATAACTTCCGGTCGCAGTGCCTCTTGGGGATTGTAGTCTAAGTATACGGTGAGGGGAAGCAAGTGGGAGTCGCAGAGTCCTGTAGGAGAGGAGGAGTCGAGAGGTGTGGATTGGAGGTAAGTGGTGGCGATGGGCGGAATCTTCTTGTAGTGTCGAGGGGTTCAGTGTGAAGATAGTTGACGGCCGCAGTACCATGTACGAAGTCTAAGTGACAACATCACTGTCCATTAAAACAACAAAAAATAAAAAATAAAGAGTGAGAACGTAAATTGAACTTTGTTAGAACGGAGGATGAAAGCCCGATAGCTACCGTGATCTAGTGATCTAGTGATCCCTCCTTGTTCTCCGGGTCTGCGGTGGGTGAAACGGGTTTCTGTTATCACGGGAGCCCCGTTCAGCAGTGCGAGGAGGCTGGGAGGAGGGGGAGCGGTTCCGTCTTCGGCCCTGTTCCTGGGTATCCATAGGGTCGGGTGTCGAGGCAGGTCTGCAAACTGCGGAGCGGCGGAATTCCGCGAACCATTCTGGTACTGCAACCAGTGGTATATTGAGAGTGTGGCAGAAATGCGGGAGGTCCTCAGGAACTTTTAGGTAGGCGGTGTGGCCCTGAGCTGTGGCAGCTAGGCAGAACGGGAATCTCCATTTGTACGGGATTCCGTTGGTTTTGAGAGACTCGAGCAGCGGCCGTAAATCCCTCCGGTGTTGTAGGGTGATAGATGAGAGGTCTTGGTATATCTGCACTGTGTGCCCGGCATGGACAATCTGCTGCCTGCCTCTGGCTCTCCAGAGTATTTCTTCTTTAAGCTTGAAATCAGGCAGGCAGCAGATTATGTCTCGTGGGGGATCTGTATCCCGTCCTTTGGGTCTCAGAGCGCGATGCACACGATCCATGGCTATTGGGGTGAGGGGCGGACGTTCAGGGATTCCATTAAATAGGCTAGTTACCTCAGTCGGTACCTGCAGTCCCTCTACGACCCCGGACCCTCAGATTGTGGCGGCGTCCCCTGTTATCGAGGTCTTCCAGATGCCTCTGCATGTCCCTCAGTTGTAGGGTGTGTGTGTCCACATGGTGTGTGGTCTTCTTAAGTTGCAGTTCTTGCTTGTCCATGACATCTTCCATATGAAGCACCCTAGTGTTGAGGGCGCGGATGTCCAGGCGGAGTTCTGATATGGCCGCCGATAGTGTGTCCTTTATGTCCGCTGCAATGGTGCGGAGGTCCTGGATATTGAGCTGAGGCTGTGCTGAGGGTGGTAATAGCAACGGTTCAAGCTCCAGGGTGCGTCCTGAAGGGTCCGGTGGTGGAGGGGAGGATCGGGGGCCATCAAATGCCTGAGGGGGATCATGCAGGGCGGGAGCCGAGGCCTGAGAAGATCTGAGGCGAGTAGGCGCCATGTTGTCCCTTTGTGATCGGAACATGTCCGGAATGTTTGACGAAAGGCCCCCGCCTGTTCTCCGCGGAAAGCGGGAGCGGGAGGTAGAAGAGTTTCTTGAGGCAGTCCCCATCGTTTCTGGCAGTTAGAGTGAGGGAAGTCTCGGTTGGGCTGAAGGCAGGTCGTTTGGTAGCGGGAGCGAGGAGATTAAGCAGCCATCTTCATGCCTGGTCAGGCCACGCCCCAACCTATTGACAACTTTATGGCAGAGGGCAGCAAATATTCCTCAAGAATTTGATGGTATTTTGCCCCATTCATTTTTCCTTCTATCCTGACAAGTGCTCCAGTCCCTGCTGCAGAGGAATACCCCCATAACAGGATTTTACCACCTCCATGCTTTATTGTAGGAATGGTGTTATTTGGATGGTGAGCTGCATTGGATTTCCACAAGACATATTGTTTGGTGTTGAGGCCAAATAATAAAATTTTAGCCTGATCTGACCATAACACCTTTTTCCATGTGGCCTCAGAATCTTCAAGGTGCTTTTTGGCAAAGCTCAGTCATGACTGCATGTGGCCTTTCTTGATGAGTGCCTTTTTTCTTGCACCCCCTATACAAGCCATTTGTGATATTGTGATATTTGTGATATTGTTGTCACATGCACACAATGCCCACTCTTTGTCATAAATTTCTGCAACTGCTTCAGAGTTGCTGTAGGCCTCATGGTAGCCTCTCTGACCAGTTTCCTCCTGGCACTTTCATACAGTTTGGAATGAGGTCCTGATCCATGGAGGGTCTGTATTTTACCAAATATGTTCCACTTCCTAATAATAGACTTCAATGTGCTTCTAGGCATTTATAGAGACTTTGAAATTTGTTTGTATCCATCTCCTGACTTGTGCGTGTCTACAACCTTATCCTGGAGAACTTCTTTTTTTTTTTCATTTAAATTTTTTTATTAAGGGAATTTTCATGGTACAAGGTACAGATCTGCATATCTAGTAACATAATGTGATGTGCAGATTACAACAAGAAAGTAATAGAACGGTCAATATCAGTCAGGATGCATCCCGGAGATCTTTTGACAGTACCTTGGCACTCATAGTGGACTGAAATGCTCCAGGAAAGCTCCTTTCATGCTGAGCTAATCAAATTGACCAAAGTTGATCACAGTTGAAAGTCAAAGAGCTTTGTGTGCCATTGAGAAGGTGTATCACGCTGGTACGTACCTGACCGGTGAGTCCACTTGGGCAGAGGGAGGTCTCCCGTACGGGTCCCACTCACGGCCCCTGGGGATGGGTACAGGAGGCACGAGAGTCAGAAAGGGTATGAGCTTCCGGTTCCGGCGCCGCATGAGGAGGAGGTAGATATCCCCAGCTCCCGCAGCGCTCCTCGTAAACCCGCTCCATACCCGGCCGCTGCTTCGGGGAGATCCCCCCCCCTGCCCCTGCCACATCGTGGGCACGAATGGATCGCTTTGTAGAGCGATCATACGCTCGGGCGGTATCCTCCACGATACCCCCCGCGGGAGAGACGGCGGCAGATCCAGCCAAGATGGCGGCCGCGCCATGCACGGCAGAGAAGCTCCAGGCACAGCCGCAGTTTCCCTCACAAGAACCGACAGCCACTGACCCTGCCTCCCCTGCTGGCATAGCACAAGCAGTGGTAACGCTGCTGGGCCCCACACTGACAGCCACTGTTGATGCTGCAGTACACAGAGGGCTGGAACAGCTCCATATTGAAGTTCAGGCACAAGCACAGAGGCTCACACAGGCAGAGGAAAGAATCTCCTCAATAGAAGATGAGACAGCAGCCACCTCTGCTATGATGGCACGCATTAAGGCGGAAAATAGGGATATCTGGAACAAACTCGACGATTTGGAAAATCGTTCGAGAAGGAACAATCTGCGCATTATTGGACTGCCAGAGTCAGTATCCCCTGCCCAGCTTACAAACATATGCGCAAAAATCATCCCTGAGCAACTGGGCCTCCGCATACCCTGCACTATTGAACGAGCGCACCGCATTGGTCAATACGCAGAAAGTCGTGCTAAACCCCGCCATGTCATAGTCAAATATCTCAATTATGCGGACAAAAATGCCATTATGCAGAAATTTCGACGCACGCGCTCCCTATCGGTGGATGGCGCAAGATTATTGCTCTTTGCAGATTACTCCATAGAGGTGATGAAACAGCGTAAAGCATTCTCGCCAATCTGCACGGCTCTGCACAACAGCCAAATCCGATTCTCCCTGGCTTACCCGGCCACTCTTCGCATCCAGACGCAGGAGGGAGAACATCTCACCTTCACCACACCAGACGAAGCGGAAATATACATAAACACTCTGGGCACCGAGATGGAACACAGCAACTCAGCAGAGGGCACATCACCAACATCGGCGACCACCACAACCGCAGTACCTAAACAACAACGCAGCCCGACCAAGCCGCCATACAAGCGCACACGTTTCACCCACCGAGAAGACCGCTCGGGGAACCGCTGATGAGCCTCAGACACCTATCATTAATGATCCTACATGGAAGATGGGTAGCATTACACCCCTCCTCATTCTCAGGTGTTTTTTTTTTTTTTTTTTTTTCCTCTTCTATTGTTGTCTCCTCTTGACTGAACTTGTTTGACGCAATCATTGTGCCAGGCAGCTGCTCAACGTCTGTGATTGCTAGTTGGCTGTTTAAGTTAATGTCACTGTCTTACATTACTCGTTTAGGAGGTCCTTTTAGAGGCCTCACCAGTTGGTCAGATCTAACGCCCCTACGAGGGGGATTCCCACGAGATGAGCTCTCAACCCTCTAAACCTGCCTCATCTCCCAGCTCTGAGGCGCTCCCTCCCTAAACCTCACCCCTCTGACTACCCATCCCCAATTTCCATCACCCATTCCCCTCTTCTCCTCCCCTCCCTTACTCCCCGTAGCCAACACCCTGCCCCTACGAGAGGAGCTAGCGTCTGTCGGGGGATGTCATAGGTAGTTGGACCTCATGTGGAAAAAAGTGGAGTCTGAGATATGTGTTAAATGTTTACTTACTCAAAAGCATGCTATTTCGATGTTCTTTATGTACCTTAACCTGAACTATGTAAAGCTCATGTTTACCTCTTTTGTACCTATGTCCTCAGGAGATCTACAGCACTTTGGTGACTCTCAGGTGGATGACGCAGTGCCTACAGGGAGGCTCCATTGCAAGCCTCCAACTCAATACATTTTTTATTTGCAGCTATGGCCTCTTCAGCCGATGGGAGTCACCTAAAGGTTGTCTCATGGAACGTTAAAGGGCTTCGCTCTCCAAGTAAGCGCATGTCTATCCTTAAACATTTGAAGCGTCTCCGGACAGACGTGGCTCTACTTCAGGAGACGCACCTGTCCGCAGACGATTTAACCCGCCTCCAAAAACTGTGGGTGGGCTCAGTTTATGGCTCACCAGCAATAGGCCGTAAGGCTGGAGTGGCCATATTAATACACAAAAACCTAAGACATACGATTAGAGATATCCGGACAGACTCGATGGGCCGCAAAATGACCTTACATATGACTTTAGACAACAAACAAGTGGCTATAACCAACATCTACGCCCCTAATTCGCCAGACTCTTCTTTTTTTCGTGACATGGTGCAGTGGATACTAACCACCCCTGAGACACTGCACCTGGTAGGTGGAGATTTCAATTCAGTTATGTCCACAATGGTAGACCGCACGAGTGACCCAGCAAACAGGCCGCATAAACCTATACCCTCTACACCTGGCCCTACTCTTCTAGCACAATCCATTGCCTCCACAAGTTTTATAGACACATGGCGTCTAATGCACCCGACGGATCGAGAATATACTTTCTTTTCGCCCCCGCATAACTCCTTTTCCCGCATCGATTATTTCTTTGCCTCCCCTGCATTACTGTCCATAGTACGGGATCCAGAAATCACTGACGCCAGAATTTCAGACCACAGCCCTATAGCCGTAAGCATTATCCATGGTAAACCCTCATCCCCCTCCCCCACGTGGCGCTTCCCTTCATATCTGGCTGACAATGAGGACTTCCGTCACGTGTTGTACGGAGCGTGGGAAGAATACATCTCCACAAATGGAGCCCACATTACTGAACCAAACCTCTTTTGGGAAGCTGGAAAAGCTTTTCTACGGGGGAAAATCATCTCCTACACCACCCAATTTAAAAAACAGGCCAATCAACAATACAGGCAAGCCAGCGAAACATTGCGTTTAGCCCATGAGCAACTCATACTAAACCATACCTCCGATAACATACAAATATGGCGGCAGGCTAAACGTACCTTTGACCTTTGGGCAGAGCAACAGGAAGCAGCCAAAACGTCGTACTCTACTCTACACTTCCACAAGTTTGGTAACAAGGCAGGCAAATTACTGGCTAAATTATGTTCAGGACCAAGACGCCCCACCCATATCTCTACCCTGAGAGATGCAACGGGCTCCCTTGTTACCTCACCTGCTGAAATTAGCAAAATACTTACGGAGTACTACAAAAATTTATATGCAGCTGATCCAACTGACCAACCTACAGCAGAAGCTCTATTGGCCAAAATACATCTGCCCAAACTTCAAAGCGCACAATTGGAAGCGCTCAATGCTCCTATCTCAACTGACGACATTCAGCGGACAATCAAATCCATGACATCGGCCAAAGCCCCTGGCCCAGACGGTTATACAGCCGAATTCTATAAACTGACAAAGGATTTTATCCCCAACACCCTGAAACATGTCTACGCAGCCATGTGGGATGGGGGGCCCTATCTTCCTACAGGGACACAGGCACACATTAAATTGCTATCCAAGAAAGGCAAAGATCCCCTGCTACCGGGCTCATACCGCCCGATTTCACTAATCAATGTGGACGTCAAAATCCTATCTAAAATCATCGCGTCGCGCCTAGCCCCCTTACTCCCCAGCTTACTGCACCCAGCTCAATCTGGTTTTGTTCCAGGGCGTTCAGCCACCCTGAACATCCGTAAAGTCTTGATGGCTCTAGAATATGCTAAAACACACCCCAATCAAGACGTCGCTATTATGTCATTGGATGCTGAAAAAGCCTTTGACAATATCAGTCTGTCATGGCTTTTCAGAGTAATGGAACAATTTGGCTTTTCGGGTCCAATTATGCGATTTCTAATACAAATGTACGCTTCACCAACCGCACGCCTGGTTACCCCAGATTTTGTATCTGACACAATCCCCTTGGAAAAGGGGACTAGACAAGGGTGCCCCCTATCACCTTTGCTTTTCAATATTGCCATTGAACCCCTGTCTAGAATAATTAACTCACCCAACGGAGTTAGTGGCATTAATATGGGTAATCAAATTCTCCGCTCCGCTCTGTTTGCGGATGACATATTACTATTTTCCACCAACCCCCTATCTGACTTTGACAGACTCCAAGAACTTTTTGCGGCCTTTCGACGATGCTCTGGCTTTCGAATAAATTTTGACAAAAGCGAGATTATAGCACTACATCCACGCCTGTCTATTAAATGGAGACATCTATCGCCACTTACTCTGGCGACCCAACACATCACATACCTGGGTATTCATATAGGGCGTGAGCCCTCCTCCCTATATGTACTTAACTACCCCCCTCTAATAACTAAAATTGTGAAGGAGTTGGAGGCTTGGACGGCCCTCCCTCTCTCACTGTTTGGGAGATGTCACCTTTTTAAAATGGTGTCATTTGCACGACTGCTTTACCCAATGCAGACCATACCTCTTCTACTGAGACATTCTGATGTACAAAAAATCCACAGAGCATTAACCGCTTTTCTATGGTCGGGCAAAAAACCGCGCATTGCGATACAAAAATTATGTCTCCCGAAGGGTGAGGGAGGGGCAGGTCTACCCAACATACGCTTTTACAACTTATCTTGCCTACTTAGACAGGGCCTAGATTGGCTAGCTGGAAAATCTAAATACTCCAATACTGTACTCGAAGGGGCTATGGCCTCCCCATATGCCCTTTCAGCTATCCTTCACGCTAATCCTAATATGCTACCACCTCACCTCAAGACAAGCGTACTCTTCAGGGACACAGTCATCGCCTGGAGGGAGGTTCGGAAATTATTGGGACTACCATCTAATATCTCACGCCACCTACCAATTCAAGGGAACCCTATGTTTCTACCGTCCACTCTGCACAAGGCTTTTAATCAGTGGCAAACCAAGGGTCTCACAAAAATTGCCTCCATCTACCATGACAAACCTGGGAAATTTAAACCCTTCCAAACCCTGATGCGAGAATTTTCATTGCCATCGACACATGTTTTTCATTATCACCAACTTACGGACTATCTTAGGTCCTGCTGTGGACCCAAGTCCGATCCCCTTCAAACGTCCTTCATAGACGCGGTACTCCAAAGGGACGACTATTCCATCTCCAGTATTTATTCCTATCTCATACAACACCAGTCACAAAAGTACTATCTCAAACCATTTCAAAAATGGTCTAACATATTGGATGACAATGATCTGCCAGAAAAAATCCTCGAGGGCTACAGACTTGTCCGCAAGCTTACTACTTCAGAAACATGGCGTGAAACGCAATTTAAGATCATTCATAGGGCCTATTACCCATTTCGCACCAACAAGGCAGACCCAACTCAAGCAAACTGCCCCTGGTGCTCCCTACCTCGCCCTACACTGCTTCACCGTCTCTGGGATTGTGCGGTTGTTACTACGTACTGGAATTCTGTGCTAACCTTCATCAGCAAAGTCAATAAAGTGCAAATACCGAGAGACTGTCTTTTGTGCTTGTTTGGTTACACGCCACCACCATCCTCTCTGTCAACGGCGAGCCCACTGAACATTCCACAATGGGCCCATTTATGTCTCCTAGTTGCTCGTAGGACTATTATGGCTCACTGGATCACGTCGACACCGCCCAACCTCCCGGCAGTCAAAAAAGCTTTGACATCTCTTTTCTACCTGGAGAGACTAGACACCATTACACTTAACTTTCGTCCTACACCGCGCTTCTTCAAGAGATGGCGTAACTATATGGAGACCACATTTACTCAAAAGGAAATACAGGATATAATGAAACCATTCCGTTACACGGATTGGTACCTACAGAAAGATCTTACCAATTCACTTGGCAACCTCAAATTATCCAACGTTTCCGACTCCTCTACTCTATAGGACCCGCAAAGTCAGACAATGCTCTTTAACGTCCATGACCTTTTTTTTTTTTTTTTTCTATGATTATTCTTTTTATCGTCTCTTAAAAACAGTTTCATCCTATGGTTTCACTTACATACCTTAACTAACTTGGGAGATCACTAACCAAACATTATCTAAGCGTTGCTTCCACTCCTGAAGGTACTAAGGTATATGATACAGCCCCCACGGGCATTACACTGCTTAACTAATGTCATGATGGTATAGGTGCTTTACTCAGCCCCCTCCCATTCCCCGCACCCCACCCCCCCCCCCCCTTTGGTTTTTGATTATTTTTACGTTGTTTTTTCCTTACTAAAGTTTAAAAAAAACATTCTATCTGTTAAACAGAGAATCTGCGTGTATGTTTTGTGTAGATACTGTATACTATCTGTTGTACCACGTTATTATGCAAAACCCAATAAATATTTTTCAAAAAAAAAAGAAAGGGTATGAGAGCCTGGTGCAGGGTGTCCGGGCGTTTGTGGTGAGAGTCCACTGGTGACAAGATGGGGTGCAGGTATGCGGGATACACGGATGGAGATTCCACTGGTTGGCAAGATGGGTAGGGGTATGCAGGGTATCCAGAGGGTATGGTAAAGTCCAGGTATATTGGTGCACTGGGCAGGAGGAATAATTAAGAGTCCCGGATGCAGATAGCAAAGGCTCACTGGAAAGAAGGTGTGGTATAGGAAGCAGGCACAAGTCTCTCAGCAGAAAGTAGGATAATCCAAATACCTGCAGGGTTCGGCAGCGTTCCGATGGCGAAGTACAAAGGAGCAAGCAGAGGAGTCGTCAGTCAGGCAGAAGTTGTTAGGCAGGCAGAGGTCAAGGAATTCCAAAGGGCAGGCCGGGTCACAGGATCAGACAAGGTATAACAGGATTCAAAACACAGGAACAAGGTCTCTGGGAAGCTGAAGATCAGGCAGCACTGGCCAACAGGTGCTGCCTGATTAAATAGGCTGGTTGGCGCCAACATCGCGCACAGGTGCATTCAAACCACCGCGCACGCGCCCCCGGATGCGTGCACGCGCGCGCGCACGCAAGCCCGCACCCGCGGGAGCACGCACAGGAGCGCGCACACCAGTGCGCGTCGGCGCGCGCCGGCGCACACCAATAGGCTGTCTGACCTTTTTTTGTGACAAGGTGATTAACTACACCTGATTGAGTTTACAAGTCATGTTTAGGAGGTGGGCGATCCTTTTTCCAACTCAGTGATTCTGTTTTTAAAAAGTTTTTTCTTACATGTTGGTGTTATATCTTTCAATTTGATGTTATAAGCTGCACTGAGTAAATACAGCCTGTCTTCAGGCTGCAAAGCAACAAAATGTGATTATTTTAAGGGGGGGGTTGTTTTTTATACCCATTTTATGAGGTTAAAATATGAAATCTCTCTTTGATGCAATTTTTTGTTAGGGGACTCACTATAGATTGCAATGATAAGTATGTATGAGAATGTAAGCCGCTGGCTGTAAATAACTTTCTTATTGTGCATATAGTATACTTTACATACATGTATAGGAGAAAACATATTTGCTTACTGCATTCTATAAGGAATGTAGCATGCTGTCTTTCTGATACTTAGTTGATACACTGTGAAAAAACAATTGCATTTGTTTGCATAAAGAGATTGAAATGTATCTACAGTATGCGGCTTATCTGTCCCAGCATCTGATCAGCAGGAATGCTGACTTCTTTGTCTGATATACAAATTTTTACTAATAGAAAAGCCAAAAAGTCTATACAAATTTTTTTCAACAGCTAGCAAATTTACTTTCAGATAAATTTTACAATAACAACTCAGCATAATTGATTTACTAAAACTGGAAAGTGCATTAGCTGACGTGCCAGTCTAAAGTGCCCCTGGTACTTGTTCAAGATGGTTGGAAAACAAGATAGCATCTCCCAATGTCATCCCCAGCTCATAATTGCTCTATAAATAGGATTTACATTTATAATGAGATGGAGTGGGGGGAGTACTTGCCAACTATTAAATCAGAAGCAAATAAAAGAAACATACAACAGGGAAAATAATTATTTGATCCCCTGCAGATTTTGTAAGTTTGCCCACTTATAAAGAAATTAAAGGTCTATAATTTTTGTCATAGGTGTATTTTAAATGACAGAGACAGAATATCAACCAAAAATCCAGAAAAAAACACATGATACAAATGTTATAAATTGAGTTGCAGTTCAGTGAGTAAAATAAGTATTTGATCCCCAAGCAAAACAGGACTTAGTACTTGGTGGAAAAATCCTTGTTGGCAAGCACAGAGGTAAGACGTTTCTTATAGTTGGTTACCAGGTTTGCAAACATCTCAGGAGGAATTTTGCTCCACTCTTCTTTAAAGATTTTTTAGCTGTCACTTGGCAACCCAAAGTTTCAGCTCCCTCCATAAATTGTCTATAGGATTAAGGTCTGAAGACTGGCTAGGCTACTCCATGACCCAATGTGCTTCTTCTTGAGCCACTCCTTGGTTGCCTTGGCAGTATGTTTTTGGTCATTGTCATGCTTTAGTGTTCTGGCTAAGGAAAGAAGGTTCTCATCCAAGATTTTACAATACATGACCCTGTCCATTGACCCCCCAATGCGGCAAAGTCAACCTGCAACTTTAGCAGAGAAACAGCCCCAAAGCATCATGTTTCCACCTCCGTGGTTGACTGTAGGGATGGTGTTCTTAGGGCCATAGTCAGCATTTTTCTTCCTCCAAACTCACCAGTTGAGTTAATACCAAAGAGCTCAATTTTGGTCTCATCTGACCACAGCACTTTCTCCTAATCATTCTCTGAATCATTTAGATGTTCATTGGCATAACTGTACATGTGCCTTCTTGAGGAGGGAGACTTGCCATTTTTAGAGGAAGAAAAATGCTGACTATGACCCTAAGAACACCATCCTTACCTGCTAAATGGTTTGCACAGAGCAGCCCCGACATTCTTCTTCATGGATCCTCGCTGCTGTGTCTCAGCCAATGAAGATAGAGAGACCCGGGACAGCCGAGGCTCCTGTGTACATCGCTGGATCGAGAGGGTGCTCAGCTGAGTATTAGGAGGGCTGTGGGGGAGCAGCACACAGAAGGTTTTTTCCCATCATGCATAAAATGCATGAAGGTAAAACAACCTTAAGCCTTTGGAACCACTTTAAAGGTAGATGTTTAAGAGCATCGATAATCAGCATAAAGCAAAATTGATAGCCAGCCAGTTTCAATTAAAGATGTGAGTTAAGAGCAGCAATGATTATCTGTGAGGAGACAGAGAAGAGATGATCAGATTATGCTGTACTAAAGTGCCCATGGTACTTGTTCAAGATGGTACTTAAACAAGATGCTGACTCAGCAGCAGCCTGTGCCACCACAGCCTGTTATATGTCATGTCATGGTCACATGCCCTGCCAGATGGTGTGGAGGTAGTATTTGTTAATTATTCAATTAGGAGCTAATAAAAGACATGTGGCTAGCAAAGCAAACATTGACTCCAAAGACAGACTACAGGAGAAGCCAGAGTTGTAAAGAATAAGATCATTCTAACAAATGTTTAGGAGCAGCAATGGTTACCATGAAGCATAGTGATAGCAAGAAATCAGTTTCAGGTAAAGGTAGATGTTAAAGGGTTTGTTACCCCAACATTTCATATTCCTGATAGGTGCCTGCTGTACCATGTACTTGTATGAGAAGGTATCCTGTTCTCTTTGTATTGCTTGATTTATGTGAAATCCCTGGTGTTTCTGCTAGTCCCCTTGCGTTCCTATTAAAAACTGACCACACTAAGCAGGAGAACACGCCGTGGTCAGTTCTCTAGCTATGCTGGGAACTCAGTGTACTCTACTCCAATGATCAGACTTGTCCTGACACCCCCCCCCCCCCCCCCACACTGTACAGCCATTCACCTTAAAGCTCAGTGTGCTGCTGCTTCTCCTCCTCCAGCTCTTATGCAGCTGAGAACAGAGGGAATGTGATCGCTTATAAAAAAAAAAAGGGAAAACAGGTATTTACTGTATAATGTTTTTTATATCTATACAAAAATGTTTTGCCATTCAGTCCAATTTAAACTGAATGGGTAGTTTTACAAGGTGATCATTTACAACCACTTTAAGAGCAGCAATGATTACCATAAAACAAATGTGATAGCAAGAAGTCAGTCTCAATTAAAGGTATATGTTAGGAGTAGCAATATTTTATCTGTGAAGGGACAGAGAAGCAATGATAAGGTTATGCTGTGCTAAAGTGCACCTGGTCCTTGTTTCAGATGGTATTTCAAACAAGATGGCATCTGCCAGTGTCAACCCCAGCCTATGTCACTCTAACCTTTCAAGTGTCATGGTCACATGCAGGGCTGCTGTTAGAAATCATGGGGCCCCATACAGCCCCCCCCCCAGAAGTGACTGAGAACATCAATGTTATCAGCTGCTTTCTTTGCAGCCTCAGTTCCAATTAATTGGAAGTGCTCTGAAACTTCTTGCTCATTCACATACTGAAGCACAGTAAACACGGTTTACTATGCTTCAGTGATGAATGGACACCGGAGTGATTGGTACCAATCACTCACTGTGTCCATTCAGGAAAGGAAGGGGCCAATAAATTATATATGTACTGGTCCCTTTCCCCGCTCTCCATCCTGAAACATCCCTGTGTGCCTGCAACAACTGCAGGCAGGAGAGGAAGGAAACCAGCAGCGCTGCAGAGGAAGGGTGCCCGGACAGCAGATGGAAGGGGTGCATGTGCTAGAAACACTTCACTGTAGTGCAGCCAGAGGGAGAAGCTGGCAGCGTTGCAGGGAAAGATAGAAGAGAATCGGTATAAGCAATAAGACAGTACAGCCAGCCCTCGTGCTTAGCAGGTGACTGGGCCCCCTCTTGAACTGATGGGGTCCGGACCCAGTACAGGAGGGCTGGCTGTACTGCCTTATCAGCATCCCTGGTCACATGCACTTCCAGCCTCAAGTACGCATCCTAATTTGGCATTATTTTATTAGCTTAAGAGGCTTTCTGGTAGCTTCTAAAAATGACAGTTGCAAGGGTGAACCACTCTCGGCATTTCGGCCTCGGTAAGTACTCACCTGATAGTACAAGCCAGCCATGTCAGGCCGACAGAGTGCGTTCACCCCTTGAAGCTTTGTGCCAACAAGTCTCAACATTAACTGAAGCCGTGCAGAAACTACAAGAGGGGTACACCCAAGTGGACGGTCGCCTGCAGCAACTATCTGGATTAGCCGCACCTACCTTGGCAGCTCCTTCCGCCTCCAGCGGAACCTCCGCTCCTCCTGGATCAGCTAACCCTACCGTGATTATGGCTTCTCCGGAACCTAGGGTTCCTACCCCGGAACGCTTCACAGGTGACCGTAAGAAGTTCCGGGCCTTCAAAAATGCCTGCTCCCTTTACTTGGCTCTTCAACCCAGGACTTTTGCTTCTGAAGTAGTAAAGGTGGGCTTCATTATTTCACTACTGGCTGAGGAACCCCAGGCATGGGCCCATAGCCTGATGGAGCAGAGGAATCCATATCAGCAATAATTGACTCCGGGGCCTGCAGCTGTTTCCTTGATGCAACATAAATTATCCTCGGGCTCTGTAACGCACCAGCAACCTTTCAGCACCTGGTCAATGATATCTTCCGTAAGCATCTCGACAACTTCCTTGTCGTTTATCTAGACGACATCCTTATCTTTTCAGACACCCTTGAACTTCACCGAGTGCACGTGAAACAAGTCCTTACCATTCTTCGAAGCCACCGACTGTACCTCAAAGCTGAGAAGTGCGAATTCGAAAAATCTACAGTGCAGTTTTTGGGGTTCATCATTTCTACAGGTGGGTTTCCATGGACCCACAGAAGGTTAAAGCCATACTGTATTGAACATTTAAGTTAAAAATTATTTGGGTTTAGTGCAACACAGATCATATTTGCAGACACTGAGCATCCAGAATTGATGGCTAGTTTGGGCGTCCAGAGGCCACCCCTCGGGGGAGGGCACTGTCAGGAAAACCTTCAGTTTAGCGCTGTGCGCCGAGTGCCTGTGCGCTTGCGCGGCGGAACGGCACTCCGACGCATTCGCGGCTCGGCGCTCCGACGCACGCCTGAGCGTCCCAGTGCGTGACAGAGTCACATGACCACTCACACTGCCCATGTGAATGTGCAAATAAATAAAAAAATTTGGTAAAACGTCAGCAGTACTATGGGTGGTGTGATGTGCAAATAAATAAACAAAACAAATATACTCAGGGTTGCTGCTTAACACCGACTGTGTTCCCACATATAAAAATTCTAATATCACAGAAATGTGAAGCTGTGATATTTGTACCTATCCTGCTAGCTCAAATAATCATAAAAATTATGCAAACACATGTTACATATTAACCACCTCAATACAGGGCACTTACACCCCCTTCCTGCCCAAGCCAATTTTCAGCTCTGTCGCTGTTTAAATGACAATTGTGCGGTCATGCTACGCTTTACCCAAACAGAATTTTTTATCATTTTTTCCCACAAATAGAGCTAAACAAATAAAAAAAGTTTGAAAAAAAAAAAAAAGGTTTTCTTTTGTTTCTGTTATAAAATTTTGTAAATAAGTATGTTTTCTCCTTAACTGATGGGCACTGATAAGGCAGCACTGATGGGCACTGATAAGGTGGCACTGAGGTGGCACTAATGAGGTGGCACTGATGGGCACTGACGGGCACTGACGATGGGCACTGATACGCGGTACTGATAGGCACCAGAGCTAGTGCACCTATAAATGGAAGAAGAGTCCAAGAATCACCAGGAAAGCAGCCGGCCATTGGATATATACCCATAAGGGGAATGCTATTGTAGACCCCTGGGAGGGTCTCCCCTGGAGGTGAGTGCATAGTGTGAC
Source organism: Lithobates sylvaticus (assembly GCA_028564925.1). Taxonomy (NCBI): domain Eukaryota; kingdom Metazoa; phylum Chordata; class Amphibia; order Anura; family Ranidae; genus Lithobates; species Lithobates sylvaticus. Next base: position 179,942,665 of record CM053026.1, read on the forward strand.
CGTTGGAAGACACTTTTGTTTTTTTTTCAAGAGAAACACAAGATTTGCACTGAAGTTTATTTCTGGATTTCTGATTATTCACAGAGAGTGTATGAGCATGTGCACTAAGTGAATGGACTGACTTTTATTATCACATTTCTATAAGGACTATTTACAGTATCCATTTAAGATTGCTGAGTTGTTATGGTTATTTCAATTGCATGTTACTTTTGAGTATATATCAAATGGTTCACAAGTGTGATATGTCACTATGAAAAGTGTTTTCATAATATTTAATTATCTGAGCTAGCAGGATAGGTAGTGCTTCACATTTCTTTGATTTTTGAACACTCTAAACTTCCCCACGTTGGTAATAAGAAGTAGAGTGCTGGTTAATGTTGTGTTCACATTACACCCATCTGTATGCTCGCAATGGCCCAAACTATGAAGACATGAAAAGCTAGAATAAAGAGATGTCTCCATTAACTGCAATGAGGCTTACATGTTGAAAGACAGATAGAGAAACAGATCAAGAGACATGAAAGGTGTTTAGACCTGGACTTTCAAGAGGTGGATCAGAGGAATATAGGCATGAAAAGTGTGATCTATTAATGATTTTTGGCACTATCACAAGATAGTCTGTGTCGCAGTGCACATTTGTCTGTTTCCCTTTAATATTTGATCCCTTTAAAACCTTTATAGTTAATCCTTAAAGCACTTTGTATTTTATTGAATTTTGACACTCTCTGCTTTAGGGAAAATAAAAGAAATTGTCGTGCACTTCCATTACTCCTTCAGATAATATTGGTTATGGTAACATAATTTTTAAAGCCATATTTCGGAACCAGGTTTATATATAAACCCTTTAAAGATTATGTCTACATGCTGCTTGATATAATGGCATTTCTGAAACTGAAATGTCATTGACAGATGAGGGTTAATGTCAAATTTAAGCTTGAAAACCTGGTGTGGATAAGTACAGTGTTCCTAAGCTAACACATAAAAATGTGCAGATTAGCAAGTGCATTTGTCTCATATGATTTCAGGTAAAATATACATCAAAGACATCTGAAGCATCCAAAAACTGGCTTTGTTTGAAGAATGGTTAGAACGCCTGCCAGGTTTTTATTGTTGTTTGTATGCTTGCTGAGGGGACTCACCCTCTGAACTCTTCTGGAGACCACTGTCAGACTTAAAGTGAAGGAAAATCAAAAAGTTTGAGTTGTCACTTGAAAAGTAATATAGGGGACATTTTCCAATGGTTTTGATGACATGGTTTTGGTGACAGCTGTCTAAGAGGGGATTTCCCTCTCTTTGAACAGATTCCCTTTCACTTCCTGTTGTGTCTCCTCAATAGGACACAGACAGAAAAAAAAAAATCTCTGATTTTAGTTTAGATATACTTTATAGTGGAACTTTAGTAAAAAAAAAAATCAAGTCTTGATTGATTACTTCATGCCGGCCCCTTTTGCAGGTAAAGTAAAACACAGCCTCAGTTGTCCTATATTTACTAGAAGCTGATCAGCTGACAGTTTAAACATTTACTACCTGCTGAGAGGGGAGGAAACAAAAGGAATGACAAAGACTGTGCCGAGGAAGGACGGATTAGGAGGAGAAAAAAGTAAAGCAGGAGAATTGACAGGACAAACTCTGCTGTCAGGGAGATGCAAAAGAATTAAAATTCCAAGGATAGTGCCTTATCATATAGTGTCTTATCCTATCTCCCTGATATTCTCTCTTTTTTCCCTAAGCAGTAGCCTGTGAACTTCAGCATTGTAAAGCTTCTGTTAGCCTTCCTCTCTAACTGAGCCAAAACATACAATCAAGGCTGGAAATGCTATAATTTGAATTATAGAAAGTGACATATAGTTTTTGAAACCAAGGACAGGTGCAAGTGCAGTGTGGTTCGTAGTGTGTGAGTGATTTCTAGGAGTAATGTCACTCGCACATATGTTCTGTGTTTTTCTGTGTCGGTGCTGTCCCGCAGCGGCAATCACTCACACAACTGTGAACCTAGCCTTAATGTGGAATGCATGTACTTTTGTTAAAGAACACTAATTGTTATCAAATATAGCTCAGTTTTAAGTGTTATCCAGCAGAACTATCATAAACATTTAGCACACTGTTCTCAGCTGTACATCTAAGTGTACATTGCAACAATTAACTACATATAACACTCACCATACATGCCATTTAAAATCTAAAAGTTATTTTCACTGTAGGGTTCCGTAAAAACACCAAAAACTTACTGCTGTAACGAAAAGATATTATTTGCTTCTGGTCTCTTCCAAATATATAGTTTAGATAATAATTATGAATGTTTTTCTCCAGAGCCACACATTAGCCGCTCTTGTTTTCATGGATCTGTGAAAGTTAATTTACTTTGAATCGATAGATCAACCCTTAACACATAGCATAGAAACAAATAATGGTTGTTTTTTTTTTTTATAACAAATAGAACAAGTGTAATAGCTAACAACAGTGTGAAGCATTAGAAATCTTTTTTTGACTTTAGCAAAATCGGGAACTCCTAGAAATATGAACAAGAGGGTGGAGCAGCCTGTGTATCCCCCATTCAAACAATGCATTCACGCAGGCAGATTTGCAATAGTACATTTAAAGTAGATGTAAACCCAAACTGAATCTGTAGCTTGCTAAAGCACTGTGTGTTATAAGCTATTGCATTTTTTACATAAAATAATAGTTTTCATCTTTTTTTTTATCCATAAAGATTTTATTAGAATTTTCAAACAGGTAATACAGAAGGCATCTATAAAGAGATATCTTCACAGTAAAACTGAGTTTAAACAACAATGTAATACACATCTATATAATAATAGCAGCATCCTAAATCATAGTACCTGCATTAAATGTATTCTAAGTGCCTGACATATACAGTTAAATATTCTTCTTGAGGATGTCAATGCATATACATTGATGGCATTGGTATCTCTCTTATCTGTAACCACATCAGAGCAACCAAAGAGACTGGGTCCCCCAGGCCACCCCAACTTGTTTTCTGTTTATTGCATATGGTATGGGAAGGATGGGGAGACGAGCAGACTACTAAGTCCACCCCCCACCCCATGTCCCCCACCTGTTACAGTAGGTAGAAAGGGGAAAGAAAAAGAGTGGAGAAGAAACGGAGAAGAAAAGAAGGGGGGTGAATATGAGGGCCTGTTAGGAGAGGGGGTAGGAAACCACCGACTACCCTCTCCACTCACTACCAGACGCGCCACCCGAGACCCCCAGTCCAGAGCGCTTTTGGGTTGTATCATCAAGGTGTGTCAAGAGTAGTAGGTCATAAGTTAAGTAATGTCTTGTATCAGTTCCTGATATTGCTGAGAGGTTTGATATTCATTCTGTCCTGTGTGATGTGTATCAGCCACGCCATGGTTGCTATATAGTTAATGTGTGATGCCCATCTTTCATTGAAGGGGGCGGTTTAGACCTCCAATGAACAGGCAGGCAGAGCCTGGATGCATTGATTATGTGCATAGCCAATGAATTATAATATCTTTTTGAAGATATTTTGGGAAGTTGAAGGAGGTACTGTGCTGGTGAGAATTCCAATGGGAGAGAGGAGATAGCAGTCATAACGTCCTCTATTCCAATGGGAGAGAGGAGATCGCAGTCATAACTTTGTGCACCTTTCGCCAGTAAGGCTGGATCATTGGGCATTTCCACCATATATGGATAAAGGTGCCCAGCTCTTGTTTGCATCTCCAGCATCGATCTAAGACTGTCGTAATAAATTTGTGAAGTACTTCCGGTGTCTTATACCATCTTGTTTTAATTTTATACCCATTTTCCTCAGTGTGAACATTCAGAGAGCCTTTATGAATATATAAATGAACACGGTCCCAATTGGTGTCCTTGATTGTCATGTTCAGCTCAATCTCACTGAACATATGCTCCAAGCGCAAAGAAGCACATGACTATGGGGGGACGAGCTCAAACACAGTGACTCAAAGATAGAAGGAGGTTTTGTGAAGCTCCCTCTGCTCTCTGCATTGTCCAAATAGTGTTTAAGTTGTATGTAGGCCCAAAAAGGGAAAGATTTAGTGTTGAACAATGCAGCGAGTTCTCCTTGCCAGAGGAACCTACCCCTTGAGTAGAAGTGTTTAGCCTACATTTCTGTGTATGGCCACTCCACTGATAAGAAAGTCTTGGTCATTCCTGGGGGAAAATATGGGTTACCCTTAATAGGGGTGATCGCGCAGTCTTTGTCTTATATTGCATGAACTTTGCAGGCCCTATCAAATGCCTGAAATGTCGCCCCAATAGGCGGATGCGTGTGTATAAGAGGTGTTCTGTATTTTTTAGAGAACCAGGGGATTAAACGAAGCTCCGCTGCTGAGATCAACTGCTCGAGCAACACCCAGCCCTTACATTGCATATGTAATCTCCAGTTAACCACCCTAGCTAGGTTGACAGCCCAGTAATACCTCTGGAGATCTGGCAAGCCTATGCCACCCCCAGATTTTGGTAGGAACAGCTTTACCCACCCAATTCCAGCTGCCTTGGTTCCCCAAAGAAAGACCCTGCACACCCTCCTGTAGGACGCAAAAAAAGAAGGCAGTAGATGGATCGGGATAGTCTGCATTTTGTATAATATCCGGGGGAGCACCGTCATCTTAAGGATTGAGGCCCTACCAAACCAGGAAACAGTGGGAGCCTCCCATTGGTGGAAGTTCTGACAGGAAATTTTTTTCCATAGAGGTCTTTCAACCTACCCGGGAGTTGAATACCCAAATAGGTGATAGCATCTGTTCATCATTTTTTTGCATTTCTGTGCTGCTGATCTTTTGCTAACTTTTTATATTAACTTCCTATCTAAATGTATGCACTCCAGTGATGGCTGCATGGCATCTCCCAGGTCAGGTTTCCAGATGGTGACATAGGGTGGACCATACCTGTGTAATATATATTGAACCCACTGAGTGTTGTATAACAGGACGTGCTTGAAAAAAGACCTTCATATCAGGCATTTTTTTTAAAAGTAATAACATATTAATGTTTGTATGAGATTTTAGAAATCGGGTTTACAAATATTTTAACCCCTTCCCGCCTAGCCACTGCATATACGGTGCTATGAAAAAGTACTTGCCCCCTTCCTGATTTTTTTTTTTACATATTTCTCAAACTTAAATGATTCAGATCATCAAACTAATTTTATTATTACACAAAGATAACCTGAGTAAATCCAAGATGCAGTTTTTAAATTATTATTTAATTTATTAAGGGAAAAAAACTGTTCAAACCTGCCTGGCCCTATGTGAAAAACGATTTGCCCCCTCCCATGCTGAATTATGAATTAACTGTGATTAACCACAATTTTTTGGAAAGCTGAGTTAAATTTCACTTGCCACACCCAAGTCTGATTACTGCCAGACCTGTTGAATCAAGAAATCACATAAACAGAAGCTGTCTGACAAAGTGAAGCATGCTAACAGATCACAAAAAGCCACACATCATGCCACAATCTAAAACAAAAACAATTATAGATTAGAAACAAAGTAATGTACATGTATCGGTCTAGGGAGGGTTTCAAAGCCATTTCTAAGGCTTTGGAACTCCAGTGTACCATGTTATCTGCATCCACAAATGCAGATAACTTGGAACAGTGGTGCACCTTCCCAGGAGTGACCGGCCTACAAAAATTACTCCAAGAGCATGACGATGACTCATCCAGGAGGTCATAAAAGAACTCAGAACAACATCTAAAGAACTGCAGGCCTCACTTGCCTCAGGTAAGATCAGTGTTCATGATTCAACAATAAGAAAGAGACTGGGCAAAAATGGCAGCCATGGGATGGCCAAAGTCACTGCTGACCAAAAAGAACACAAAGGCTTATCTCATATTTACCAATAAACATCTTGATTATCCCCAAGACTTTTAGGCAAATATTCTGTGGACTGATGAGACAAAAATTTTACTTTTTGGAAGGTGTGCGTCCCGTTACATCTGACATAAAACGAATACAACATTTCATAACAAGAACATGATACCAACAGCCAGATATGGTGGTGGTAGCGTGATGGTCTGGGGCTTCCTTGCAGCTTTAGGACCTGAACGACTTACCATAATTATTGGAACCATGAATTCTGAGCTCTACCAGAAAATCCTAAAGGAGAATGTCCGGCCATCAGTTTGTGACCTCAAGCTCAAGTGCACTTGGGTTATGCAGCAGGACATGATCTGAAACACAACAGCAAGTCCACCTCCAAATGGTTCAAACAAAGCAAAATTTAGGTTTTGGAATGGCCTAGTCAAAGCCCGGACTTAAATCCAATTGAGATGCTGTATCATGACCTTACACAGGCTGTTCATGCTGGAAAACCCTCCAATGTGGCTGAATTAAAACAATTTTGGAATGAAGAGTGACACAAAATTGCTCCACAGCAATGTGAAAGACTCATTGCCAGTTATCACAAATGCTTGATTGCAGTTGTTGCCGCCAAGTGTGGCACAACCAGTTATTAGGTTTAGGGGGCAATTACTTTTTCACATAAAGACTGGCAGGGTTGGACAGCTTTTTTGCCTTAATAAATAATACCATCATTTAAAAACTGCATTTTGTATTTACTTGGGTTATCTTTGTGTAATAATAAAATTTGATGGTCTGAATCATTTAAGTGTTACAGATATGCAAAAAAAATTACAATCAGAAAGCGGGCAAATACTTTTTCACAGCATTGTACATGACCAGGTGGGACAAGCATCAATCTTGAAGGACATGCCCATACATCCTCCCAGATCTATGCCTCTCCAGTCATATTGTCCCTAATCACAGCACACCGGTTACAGTGTCCCTAATCACCACCACACCAGTCATAATTTCCCTAATCACTGCCACACCAGTTACAGTGCCATGATTATTGCCACAGCAGTTACAGTGTCCCTGGTCATTGCTACACCAGTCATATTGTTCCTGATCACCACCACACCAGTTGCACTGTCACCATACCATTGTAAGCTAGCAACAGTGTCCCTGATTGTCACCACACAAGTCCCAGTGTCACCTGACCAGTGTAACTAAGCAGCAGTGTTCCTATTTGCTGCCAAACTAGTCCCTTGTATCACCAGACCAGTTCAGCTAGCATGTTCCTGATCACCGCCACACCAGTGCAGTGTTGCCTCTGTGCTGCCACCTGCACTGACCCTGCACTGTTTATTGACCACATTTCTGCCTGTTACCTGGACTGGTCCTTTGTCTGTTTGCTGCCTGTGGCCTGAACTGACTCATCTGCAGGTCCGACTGCCTATGTTACTGTGAGACCACCAGTCTCAGCCATCCCCTATGGACAACTACACTCATGGAACCACAAGGACTCTTTTCTTCTTCTTTCTTCAGTCTCCTGTACATTCTGGTCAGTGAATATGACATTCTTAGGGATAGCCAAGTACCAGTAGGCTATGCTTGTTTAGCTTAAAGGGACTAGGACTGCGATAGGTGATACTACACTAAGCTATATTCTGTGATCACTATAGGGGAGGCCATTACAGTACATTGGTTTTGATACAATTGGTTGATTTATTTGATAAAAAAGATACAATGTCCTGTATATAACCAGTGCAAAAGGTGTAATTCTAAGTAGGTATATGCTGTGTGTGAGAAATATCCTAATAAATTGACAACTTTATGTAAAAAAATATATATAATTTTCATTTTCTTTCTGCATTTTCCAAAAACTTGTGTCACAAAATGAAGTCTTCAAAAGACTCACCATGCCTCTTAAAAAATACATGGGGGTATATGCTTTTCAAAACGCGGTCATTTTGTAGGTGTTTCCACTGTCCTGGTGCTCAATCCCCTCAAAAAATGGGATGGATAGTCAGGAAATTAGATGCATAATGTATCCTTCTAGAATGCCTGAAGATTCTCTTTGAATTTTAGACATCTCTATGTGGTTAGGATGTGAATAAGCCTCATACATGTATATCTTATACTAATTATATCTTATTAAATTGACAACTTTGTGTAAAAAAATACATTTTCATTTTCTCTTCTGAATTTTCCAAAAACTTTTGGTAAAAAAAAATGAAATTTAAAAAAAACTCACTATGTTTTTCAGAAAATACTTTGGAGTGTTTGCTTTCCCAAATGGGGTAATTTTTAAATGCTTCTACTGTTCTGGTGCTACAGGGCTTCCAAAAATGTGATAGGAAGCCAGGAAATTAGATGTGTAATTTATGCTTCTTGAAAGCCTAAAGGTTCTTTTTAACCACTTCAATACCAGGCCCCTTCCTGCCCAGACCAATTTTCAGCTTTCAGCGCTGTCGCACTTTGAATGACAATTGCGCAGTCATGCTACACTGTACCCAAACAATTTTTTTATCATTTTGTTCCCACAAATATAGCTTTCTTTTGGTGACATTTGCTCACCACTGAGGTTTTTTATTTTTTGCGCAACAAATAAAAAAAAGACCGAAAATTTTGAAAAAAAAAGTTTTTATTTTTAAGCACTGGTCACCTCCTGGAATTGTTTGCGAGGATGTTCTGACTGGTGCATTGTTGAGCAAGACATCCAGGTAGTCAGGTGAGGCACTGGAGTAGTGATTGGAGGCAGGTGGGGTCCTTGGTAAGTAGCAGGTCTTAGCCAGAGTGGAAGCCAGAAGAGTAGCAATTTCAAAGCTGAGGTCAGGTATTAGGTGTAGGCATAGACAAGTGTGGTCAGGAGGGTAAGCCAGAGTCATAGACAGGAGAGCAGAATACGCAAGTCCATTAAGCAAGCCAGCGTCAAACCTGGAGGCAGGCAGAAGACATGTCCAAGATCAAGCCGAGTCAGTAATGGGAATCCACAGATACAAGGTTCACAGGAACAAGTGCACTGGAGAGCCAAAGATAAACCAGCAATCTCTGGAGGCAGCTTACTCCCTGACAAAGGCTGTTGGGCGTCAATCCGGAATGCACCTCTGTGCACAACCCCACGCATTCACTATGCGCCTACGCACATTTCTACAGCCATTTAGAATACTGACAGGAATGCCAGGTCTTTGTGAGCCTTTATTGTGGACTGCATCATGACAGCTATTAATTAAAACATTAAGTAGACTTGGCTTTAATGTGCTACACTTTAGTGTGCTCCACTAGGAGGTTTTTTTAATTTAGCAAATAATTTAGTTTGTGTTTCTTATGAACTATTGATGGTCTTTGCTCTGATTAAAATGTTAATCAAGAATGGAGACATGATAAATCAGCCCATGAGTACATTTCTTTTAGATGGTTGTTGGAAAACTAGCATAAAATACAATAATACTTGGCTAGAAAGAAATCATAATCACAAAGCAAATTTGAGACATGGGGGTTATTTCCGAAAGGCAAATACACTGCAAGTGCACTTGGAAATGCAGTTGCTCTAAATCTAAGGAATAGATCTAAAATGAGTGGAAGCTCTGCTGATTTTATCATCCAATCATGTGCAAGCTAAAATGCTGTTTCTTTTAATTTTTTTTGCATGTCCCCCTCGGATCTACAGCGACTTTACTTCCAAGTGCACTTTTAGTGCACTTTCAAGTGCACTTGCAGTGCAAAGTGGATTTTCCTTTAGTAAATAACCCCCCATGGTCTCACATCAGGTCAGTGAAGCATAATGAACAATTACACAGTTAAGATGTCTTGACTTGGTAAGGTCATTAAAGACTGTGTATGTGTATAACCGCTTCCCGACCGCCCCATGTAGATATACGTCTACAGAATGGCACGGGCAGGCAAAACCACGTACCTGTACGTGGCCCTTTAAATGCCTGCCCGTGGGTCGCGCGCGCGCGCCGCCAGCGGCACGCTCGCGACCCGGTCGGGAGCTCCGTGACCCCGGCCGCGGGACCAGCTGACCCGATCGCCGCTGGTGTCCCGCGATCGGGTTACGGAGCTGAAGAACGGGGAGAGGTTTGTGTAAACAAACCTCTCCCCGCGCTTCCTACTCTGCCTGTCATTGATTGGCTGTTCCCGGTCATCGGGAAAGCCAATCAATGACGTCAGATGTCAGCCCCGCCCCCTAATGTAAAAAAACACACACACGTCAGAGCCCATAACCCCTCCCCTCCCCCTAGTGGTTAACTCTTTCACTACAACTGTCATTTATACAGGAATCCATGCATTTAAATAGCATTGATTGCTGTATAAATGACAATGGTCCCAAAAATGTGTCAAAAATGTCTGATGTGTCCGCCGTAATGTCGCAGTCACAATAAAAAATCGCTGATCGCCGACATTACTAGTAAAAAAAAAAATATTAATAAAAATGCTATAAAACTATCCCCTATTTTGTAAACGCTATAACTTTTGCGCAAGCCAATCAATAATCGCTAATTGCGATTTTTTTTACCAAAAATATGTAGAAGAATACGTATCGGCCTAAACTGAGAAAAAAAATGTTTTTTTATATATTTTTTGGGGATATTTATTATAGCAAAAAGCAAAAAATATTGAATTTTTTTCAAAATTGTTGCTCTATTTTTGTTTATAGAGCAAAAAATAAAAACCGCAGGGGCTATCAAATACCACCAAAAGAAAGCTCTATTTGTGGGAAAAAAAGGACGCCAATTTTGTTTTGGAGCCACGTCGCACGACCGCGCAATTGTCAGTTAAAGCAACGCAGTGCCGAATCGCAAAAAGGGGCCAGGTCCTTTGGCTGCCAATTGGTCCAGGGCTGAAGTGGTTAATTAAATTAATAGAGTGATTTTATCATTATAAAAAGAAAAGTGTGCAGCCGGCGGTATTGCATCTTAGGAAAAAAAAATCTGTAATGTTATGTGCATCTCTCTCTCTCTCTCTCTTTCTCTCTCTCTCTCTCTTCTATAGCACCATTATCTATGGCAGTGTGTTTTAACTCTGAAGTCGATCGTGATTCGGATCCATCTGAGGCTGAGATGGTCTCGGAATCGCATACGTTTGATTTTTGCACTGGTTCCCCCCTTGGTGAAGGCTGTTAAGGATGCGATGAAGTGGCAGGAAGAATTGTCACCTCCAAAGAAACAGCAGAGATACTACCCGTATTTAAAGAAATCGTTACCTTCCTTCCCATTCATTTCTGAAATTAAAGAAGTATTTGACCATGTGCAGGCGGGGCCTGATAAGAGGCTCAATGTGCATAATAGAGTATCGAAGCTGTAACCCTTGGGACACTACGCCTAAGGGGGATGCTTCATTACATAGATTCGCCTGACACATTCCGATTCCGCTAGAGGATTCGGTCTCCTTTAGGGATCCTATGAATCGCAGAATAAATGCAGACCTAAAAAAGGTTGTATAGTTTGGCCGGAGCAGCCTGCAGGCCGGCAATAGTGCTCACTTCTGTGGCAGCAGCACTTGGGGTGGATTCGTACCTGTGCGTTTTTTTTTGTGGTGCTTTTTGCAGTTTTGCGCTACCGTTTATTTACCATGGTCTCCTATGGGACGTGTTCTGTGGTGCGGGTCTGCGGAATACAGGGAGCGCTGGGAGTGCATGGGTGTGAATCCAGCCTTAGACTGTGGGTAGCGGAGCTGGTGGATGGATGTTCAGATGAAAGTCTGGGAAGTGGCAGTTCTTCTCTTTTGCAGTTTTCAAGACTGCTTTAGAGTTTGTGGCTGAAGTGGCTGTTGACCAGGTCATCTTCAAAAGATAACAGTAAAGATAATGGCTCATTCCGTCACAGGCCACAGAGCCTTATGGTTGAAGCATTGGTCAGCCAATAAGGCTTCTAAGCACAGTCTATGTTCAGATCCATTTGACGGGAAGCTACTTTTCCCGGAAGACTTAGAATCAGCAATTCAGCGGGTTTCCAGTGGCAGATCTAGCCTGACCCCGCAGAAGAGAAAAAGACAACAGCAGCCCTTTCGGTTTAACAAGAGATCCAATGAAGGATTCAGAGGCCAGTGCTTACAGACAGTTTTTAAGACAGTGGAAGGGAGCCGGTTCAACCTTCCAGAAACCTTCCAAGCCCATGGCCAACAAAGCTCCTAAGGCTTCAAATAAGTCCTTCTGAAGGTGTCTCCACTTAACCCTCTCAAGTAGGAGCAAGACTAGCCTAATTCGGGGGGGGTTTGGGCGGACAAATTACAGGATGCCTGGATTGTAGCCATCATTTGATCACGTTATCATCTCAAATTCAGAACAAGGCCTCCTCCGACCATGTTCGTAGAAACTGGGCTTCCTACAGATGTTTGTGAGGATATATATGGGAGCTGTTGGCAGCAAGGGCCATCCTTCCGGTTCCAAGGCACGAATTGGGGCAAAGAGTATGTTCCCTTCTGTTTTTGGTCCCAGAGGCTTCAGGGGGTTTTTGACCTCAAAGTCCTGAATTCTTACATGAAGGTACCACTATTCAAAATGGAGTCATTGGAAACGATAATTTCAGTTGTGGACTCAGGAGACTGGATGGTGTAGTGATCTAATATAATCGTCGTTCCTCGTAGATGGAATATAGTTATTAGTAAAAGTATTGTCTCCGCAGCAAAACCCGATTCTCCCAGAGAGAAACACTTTATTGGCTTCCAAAACAGAACATTCTTACAGATGACAAAAATCCAACAGAGTTCATGACAACGAATATTTCCTCTTGTACCTATGCCTTCATGGATACAGAACCTTCTCTCAGACCATCTTTCTCTAGACTAGCTGACAACCTGCCTGTCTTCTCATATACTGATCTGACACTGGGGGGGGGGGGGGGGGTCAACCAAATTTTTTCCATTCAAACCCCCCCCCCCCCCCCGGGTTAGGCCTCAAGGTCTAATTACCATCAATAAATACTAGGTTAAAAGGCTATTCCTCACACACACACAACTTGCATAAGATTTACACATCAAAGGGTAACAGATAACATTGTCAACTTATATCTGGCCTGTTCACTAATACTGTGTGTGGAATATATATATCCAATACATATATATAATACATAAAGTCCCACATAAATCGGCCAACACATTACAACATATACCCCCACTTGGGTCGTTCTAACTACTAGAACTGACCCATAAATCAAGCAACAAACATAGCATTACCGACTTGAGGTATTGGATGCTTCACAATGGCTCATATGAAATATAAAGTTGAAACTGGTTACATCTCTCTTCACCAGCCTCTAAAATATCCCCATGAAAAAGTCATTAGATAATATAGCTTTAGACCATGACTTGAAAAGGGTTTGGTAAACATCCTTGGCCCATGTAGCTGTTAGGCCTTATTATATCACATCAAGATCTTGAATATTGCACAAAAATGAGCTGATGTCACAGTTCATTCTTCAATTTTCAACTTCAACTTCATCACATCTCTCTTTGAAAGTAGACTTGGTGTGCTTGGTGTGCTGGGAGATCCGATCCACATAAATCCAGGATTCCTCTCCAGGCTCAAGGTTTTCATTTTCTTAAAGATGCTTTTGCACAAACACCAGCAAATCCTGAAATTCTACTTCCATCTTTATAGTAAGAAGAACCATCCATGTACCAGCTCTCACTTTCAAGTTCAAAAGGTTTGGATACGGCTGAAAAAAACTGCTATTGCTGTACTTTGTAATTTGCTGTAGGCCGACTCCTCATTGCCTCCATAATAGAGCAGTTACTTGAATCATTCAGTCCATAATTCCACCTGAATGGTATACCAATCTATATACCAATCTATAATCCATATATCCATATAATCCATATATAATCCCCCACTTTCAGATAGAATCAGCTTGACATCAGCGTTTATCAGATCTTCTATCCAGACAAAGCAGCAGTGGAAAATCTTGCCAGTAAAGTTAGGTCTTTTTTTTCATCCATATGTCAATATTATTAATGACTGATTCAACAAAGTTTCAAATCATGACTGGAGTGATGAATTTCACTCACCCCTCTTATAAATTTAGGAAATCCACCCAACATACTATAATTTATGCTATGCCAAGCCATTGTGCAGCATCTCACCTTAGATATCAAATATATTGATCAATATGCAATATGTAATATGCAACATGAAAATTATTTTCGGTTTAAATGTTTCGCTCTGGTTTTAAGATAAAGTTCAAGAAATAAAACATAATAAAATAAAAAAATAAATGAAAATGAAAATGGAAGAGGGTGAAAAATAAAAAATAAAAAATAGGGCTTGATGAATAAAAATGGGAAAGGGTGAAAAATAAAAAATAAAATATAGGGAAAAGTCCATAAAAGTCAAAAAAAATAAGTCAATTGCTTGATGAATATTGAGAGAGTCCATGATATTGTTTATTCAGCGTTTCTCCCCACTAGCCAGAAATTTCAGCTTGCAGTTCACATGCTATTTACATGCAGTATCTCCAATATATCTGAAAGACAAAAACTCTCCAACAAAACGGAAAATTGTATCATACTTACCGTAATTTTCCTTTCCTGGTGGCGAAAGACAAGAATTTGTTCCAGATTCTCTGTAATATAGCATACCGAGGGTGGGAGCGTATGGTCGCCGCTTTCTGGCCCTCAGTAGTGTTGAAATAACCCCTGGGGAACACCCTAAGGCTTCAAACCTTCGCCTCTCAACCTCCAGATTCGAAGATCTAGTTTCTGTGGTTTCGGATGAACCAGGTTGCCTTGCGACAGAAGATGAGGGAAAGGGGGGATCCTGATTGGAGGACTCACGCTGAGGCGCATGGCCTGAGGAACCAGGGTCTCTTCGGCCAATAACGGGAGTACCGTACCGCCAACACTTGTACTGATTCCCTGAGGACCCTCAGGAGGAACCTGAATATTAGTGGCCGGGGAGGGAAGGCATATGCTGTCGTGAACCTCCAGGGGCACGTCAGGGCATCCACTGCCTCGGCTTGCGTGTGGTGGCAGGCGGGAGAAAAATCTGTCCAGCTTTGCATTCTCCGGGGTGGCAAATAGATCCACCTGAGGGGGATCCCACAAGTTGGAGATCTGAAGGAAGATCTGGGGATGGAGCGCCCACTCGTTGATGTCTTGGAAGTTTCTTGATAACGAGTCTGCTTCCTTGTTTAGTCTGCCCGGGAGATACATCGCTTTGAGATCCAGGAGGTTCTTCTCCGCCCAGAGCATGATCTGCCCGGGAGATACATCCGCTTTGAGATCCAGGAGGTTCTTCTCCGCCCAGAGCATGTAACTATCCTCAGGCCCTTCTCCCGAAGGGGGGCCAGAGCGGATATCAATATCTTGGTGAACACTCTGGGGGAGGTGCACAGCCCAAAGGGTAGTGCTTGAAACTGTAGGTGGGTTTGGCCCACTGCAAACCTCAGATACTTCTGGAATGCAGGAAAGAACTGCAAACCTCAGATACTTCTGGAATGCAGGAAGAATCGGGACATGCAGGTAGGCATCCTGCAGGTCGACCGAGATCATCCAATCCATCGGTTGGACTACTTGGATAATTGTTTGCAGGGACTCCATCTTGAAGCTCTCGGTGCTGATGTACAGATTGAGCTTCTTCAGGTCTATCACTGGCCTCCAACCACCTGTCTTTTTGGGTACTAGGAACAGGGTAGAGTAGAAGCCTGTGAAGCGCTCTGACAAGGGAACCGGTACAGCCGCCCCCTGAAGCTGGAGGGATGTTATAAACTGTACTAGGGCCTGCGCTTTTGACGGTGAGGCCGGAATCTCGGTTCTCTTGAAGGATATGGGAGGTGGAGTGTGAGAGAACTTCCAAAAGTGTCCCCACTGGATTGTTGATAAAACCCAGGGGTCTTGGCAATGGGTAGTCCAGACTGGGACAAAGGACCTTAGTCTGGCTCCCACCGATGGTCTCTGGAGTAGCCCGGCGTCAAAAGGACTGCTTCTGCTCCTGAGGGGTCCTAGGGGCTTTGTTTTTTCTGCTCAGGAAGGAAGCTTGGGTGCCTCTCCAGGGCCTTCTGTTGTCTCTGAAGTACCTTGACTGTCTAAAGTCCCTGGCGTTTGACTGGCGGAACCTGGACGGACCTCCTCTGGGTCCTCGCACCCTCTTGTCCTGGGGGAGCATACCAGATTTCCCCCTGTCACCCTGGAGATAGCCTTCTCCAATTTGTCTCCAAATAGCGCTTTGCCATCGAATGGGATTTTACACCAATTTTGCTTGGAGGCGAGATCAGCCGTCCAGGGCTTCAGCCATAAGGCTCTCTTTGCCATCACAGAATGGAGCATAGACCGGGCCGAGCATCTGATGGTGTCAATGGCTGCTTCCCCGACAAAGTCTGCCGACAGTCTAAGTTCCTCCAAGGCTTTTATTATGTCTTCCCTAGGGACCTCCTGTCGTAGGGCCGTCTCGATGTTGTCTGTCCAGGCTCTGATGGCATTTGACACAGAAGTGTGGGCAATGGCCGGTTTACAGGCGGCTCCTGCGGCCAGGTAGCTCCTCTTAAGCTCCAGATCGATCCGTCTATCTAGAGGATCTTTAAAGGAAGTAATGTAACATGAAAATTATTTTCGGTTTAAATGTTTCGCTCTGGTTTTAAGATAAAGTTCAAGAAATAAAACATAATAAAATAAAAAAAATAAATGAAAATGAAAATGGAAGAGGGTGAAAAATAAAAAATAAAAAATAGGGCTTGATGAATAAAAATGGGAAAGGGTGAAAAATAAAAAATAAAATATAGGGAAAAGTCCATAAAAGTCAAAAAAAATAAGTCAATTGCTTGATGAATATTGAGAGAGTCCATGATATTGTTTATTCAGCGTTTCTCCCCCACTAGCCAGAAATTTCAGCTTGCAGTTCACATGCTATTTACATGCAGTATCTCCAATATATCTGAAAGACAAAAACTCTCCAACAAAACTAATTAGCACCCCCACTGTTAGAGAAATGTCACTTGTATTCAAAAACAGATCTGGATAATGTAATCTGTTTAGCTGTCCCAGCAATGTGTAATGTTCTATTTTCATTTTATCGTACTCAATCTTTAGGTGGTCATATTTCTGTTTTAACTGAGAAAACGGTATCCAAGCCTTAGATACCTTTTTATTATGATTTTGGTCAGCTCTGTTTTTCATATCAATATCACCTATATTTGTCCTGGTGTCTCCTCTTTGATTGTTATCATAAGACATTATCTTTTGATCTTTATGTTCAGTATTTGTCCTAAACAATGTCGCTAAATTAATTTTGACAGCTTGCTCATTTGACTTTCTCCATAAATTGTCTGCTTTCAACAATACGTCTTTTAAATCATGAGGATTTGGGGTAACTAGTAAAATATTTTGTCTAATCTCTTCATTCAAAGCATGTAGAAATATACTCATATGTAACAAGCCACCATGCTCAAATGCAAGATTATTACTGACCAATATTTCCATAATAGATTTTATCCTTTCTGACAGTTCGTAGGGAGATTCACTTTACATTTGTTTGATCTTCCCATGAACAGTAACATCAGAACGTACACCATACAAAACACATAATAATTCCATCAATATGTCCCTTGTTCTCATTGGCTGAGTACAGATCTGCTTAATTCTCACCCAAAGACTATTTCCTATAGAATGTTGCATAACTCTGTCTAAATCAGATGGGTTGAGATTGTACATATCTCTGACATTCTGCAAGTCACAAAACCATTTTAAAAATCTGTTTAAATCATGGCAGGGAATCATTCCTATTTCTTTAAGAATTGCATCTAATTCTTTTAGTTTCAAAGGCTTCATTACAAGCTGAACTTCACCTGTATTATTATTATTGTTATAAACTGTGGTGGTCACAGTGGGTGCGGCTGGCAATGAATTATCAGATTTAATATGAGGTTCTGTTTCATTTGATAGAATGTTTGTATTTGCATTTTGCTGCAGATTGCTGAATCCACGATTCGATGCATATCTGCATTCCTGAGATCTCTTCTCTAATTCCATAATTCTTAATTTCAATCTCTCATTTTCCTCTGATAATTCATTACAACGTTTAGACTTCTCAAGCAGAGCTTCCCCAATGGTGACTGCATGCAATTTTAAATTTACAGTCTCAGATTCTGATTGGTTTTGTAACCTCTGACAAACCTTGTTGCTATTATCAACTGCACTCTGTAACTGGGTAATTTCCTCAACCTTATCTTTCAAAGAACTTTCCATTGTTAAACAGCAAGATAACAAGCCCTGTACAATACAACCTTTTCTTTTACCTTCTGAAATTTTACTATCAAAAACAGTTTTTTCTAAAAATTCATTCATCATAGTCCATGTCTGCTTATATTTTTCTGGCACTTCATAAGGACTGCCATGACGCTTAATACATTTTAACACCCATCTGTTAACTTTATCAGAACTGACACTAGCTTCACACTGAGTAAGCATTTTTACTATATTATTAATAATTTAAAAAGAGAGAAATATTTTACTCACCGCATTAATTACTCCTTCAGCTTCCAGCTCAGGTCTTCTGGTACACGATACAGTCCTTTTCTTCGTTTCCAGTCTCCAGAGAATAATTCTGGGGTTCCAAACTTGTTTGATTTTGTAGATCAGACTCTCTTATGTCACAACCAGACGTTAGAGTCACAGCACAGGTCTTGGGTCTCCATCAGACTTCTGTCCAACTCACGGATTGTTATCACTGACTTCTGTTACAAAGTCCTGAAAATGCTCTTCTGGTCTCTTGAACGGCACCAATGTAGTGATCTAATATAATCGTCGTTCCTCGTAGATGGAATATAGTTATTAGTAAAAGTATTGTCTCCGCAGCAAAACCCGATTCTCCCAGAGAGAAACACTTTATTGGCTTCCAAAACAGAACATTCTTACAGATGACAAAAATCCAACAGAGTTCATGACAACGAATATTTCCTCTTGTACCTATGCCTTCATGGATACAGAACCTTCTCTCAGACCATCTTTCTCTAGACTAGCTGACAACCTGCCTGTCTTCTCATATACTGATCTGACACTGGGGGGGGGGGGTCAACCAAATGTTTTCCATGAATACCCCCCCCCCCCCCGGGTTAGGCCTCAAGGTCTAATTACCATCAATAAATACTAGGTTAAAAGGCTATTCCTCACACACACACAACTTGCATAAGATTTACACATCAAAGGGTAACAGATAACATTGTCAACTTATATCTGGCCTGTTCACTAATACTGTGTGTGGAATATATATATCCAATACATATATATAATACATAAAGTCCCACATAAATCGGCCAACACATTACAACAGATGGTTTCCATCGATCTGGCAAGTGCGTATCTTCTTGTTTCCATAGACGCACCTCACCATCGCTTTCTCAGGTTTTCTGTGGAAGGCTCTCATTTTCAATTTTAATGTCTCCCATTCGGTCTCTGCACGACTCTGCGAGTGTTCTCAAAGCTACTGTCTGCTGTCGTTGCGACTCTCAGGGTCAAGGGAGTACAAATATTCCATTATCTAGATGACATGCTACTTCTGGGTCCGTCAAATAAGCTCCTTCTACTTCATGTGAATTTCAACTGTAAAACACTAGCTCGTTTCGGTTGGTTGTTCAACTTTCGGAAGAGCCAGATGCATCCGACCCAAATGTTGGAGTATTTAGGAGCACAATTCAACATGGATCAGGGTGGTGTTTCTCTTCCTCAGAGGAAGGTCCAGGAGATCCAGTCTTAGACAAAAGCAGTGATAGCCAGGCCTTCTATGATGGTGAAGGAATGCATGCAGTATCTGGGGGTTCTATCAGCCACAGTTCCAGTAGTCCCGTGGGTCAGGTGGCGTAGAAGGAGGTTTCAATGCAACTTTCTTCTTCAGTGGGATCGTCACTCCTTGTTCCAGAAAATCTATTTGCCAATTCTGATAATCTGGTCCCTGGTTTGGTGGTCAGTAGCTCGCAATCTTACCCACGGAGTTCCATGAAGACCTCAGAACCAATAGTGGGGACGACCAATGCCAGTCTGGCAGGCTGCGGGGCACACTGCCAGGGACAGCAGGTTCAAGGTCAATAGAACTTTTGTGGGGTGAATATTTCAAATTTCCTGGGATTGGATGCTGTCAGACGCGCTCTCTTAGCGTTCCAACCTATGTTGCGAGGTCAAGCTGTCAAGATTCTTTTTCACAACAACTACGGTCGCTTACGTGTCTCATCAAGGGGGCACAAGAAGTCACCTTCTCCTTCAGGTGGCATGTCAATCTTCCTATGCGCAGAGAAGAATCTCTGCTCTCTTACTTCATCTTATCTCCCATGGCCTGGGAATGTTTTAGCAGATCACTTGAGTCGAGGCTTTGAGGATCACAATGAATGGGGCCTCAATCAATAGATCTTATGGCATTGGAGGAGAATAGTCAACTGCATTGCTTCTTCTCCCGGACCTGACATCCACAGGCGTTGAGTCAGGGTGCTCTGTCCAGGTCTTGGGACTTCCCCTTGGTGTAATGTGTTCCTGCCGCTTCCATTGGCTCTCAAAATCCTGCTGAAGATTCAGCGAGAGAGGATCACAGCAATAGTAGTCTTACCTTACTGGCTCAGGGAGCCGTGGTTCCCTCTGGCTTGGAGGATAAAGTTGGGCTCACCAATCCCACTGCCTCCTTGTCAAAATCTCCTTCTGCGGAGTGGGGCCTGACACCCGAGCCGCAGGAGGATGAAGTTAATAACTTGGAAGTGAGAGGGAGGCTTTAACTGGCTTGGGTCTCTTGGGCGGTGTAGTGGAGACATTATTACAGGCTCGTAAGAGGTCCACAAATGTAACCTATCACCAGATCTGGAATACTACAGAAAGGGTTTGGGACCTTGGATCTCCTTCAGTATCTAACATTTTGGAGTGGTCTCTAAGGGTTAGCTTATAATTCCCTGAAGGGTCAAATCCCCGCTTTGTCGGCTATTTCGTGTACAAGATATGCTCTACATCCATTGGTGATCTGATTTTTAGGGGCAGCCATAGATATTAGACCTCCATTGAAATAATTTTTTCCAAAAGAGGACTTAACACTAGTCTTGGGAAAAGCGCTGGTTCCTCCGTTTGATCAAGCTTTCTCTTGTTCATTATTTCTTTTAACAGTTTTTTTGTTTTCTACTAGCCGTTGCCTTGGCCAGAAGAGCCTCTGTGTTGTGCGCCTTCTCATCTAAAGAACCATATTGTTTGGTGCTCCCAGACAAGATAGTCCTTAGGCCGATACCAAGCTTACTACCTAAGGTTGTCATATAATTTCGTATGAACTGGGAGGTCATTCTCCCAGCCTTTCCGGCGGATACAGCTGATGAGTGGAGTAGATTAGACCTGGTCTCTGCTGTTTCAACCTACCTGGAATGGACTAAAAGTAGATCAGCTGTAGTTTTTCCCAATAGGGCCTTAAAGGGTATGCAGGCAACATCCAGAGTTGTGTCTTCCTGATTTGTCAAAGACCATACATATTGCATACAAATGCTAGGCCTTCCTCCTCCTTCAGAGATCAAAGCACATTCGACGAGGGGTACGGCAGCATACGTAAAGGTCGCCCCTGAGGTAGTTTGCAGAGCAGCAATGTGGAGCACGCCCAACACCTTTTATTAGGCATTACAGGCTTAATTTGGCTTGTCCGCCTGAGGAAACATTTGGCTCTATGGTTATTACGGCGGCTGTTGCCCATTAAAAATTTGAGTAGCATTGCATTGAGGGTTTGGCTTATTTTTTGTCTTCCCTCCCTTTTTTTAATGTTGCTTGGTACATCCCATAGTAGGCTGACATGGGGAGGTCCAGGAATAGGGAAAATTGTTGTCCATACTTACCGTAATTTTCCTTTCCTGGATCCTCCCCATGTCAGCCGAAGGATTCCCACCCAGTTTATCCGCTGCGAGGCGGGTATTTTTTGAACACTGGTGTGGGCAGGCAGCTGCCCTTTATGGGCTAAGAAAAAGGTTGTCCTGGAGGGGTCAGAGGGAGCGGAGCTGACCCATAGTAGGCTGACAAGCTGTACACTGACTACTTTACACTGTAGCAGTGTCATTTCTTCAGTGTTGTCACATGAAATGATATAATAAAATATCTACAAAAATGTGAGGGATGTACCCACTTTTGTGAGATACTGTGTATATATATATATATATATATATATATATATATATATATATATATATATATATACAGTATGTGTGGTCTCACATCTGGTAAGGTGGATACATACAGTATATACACAAGTGATGTTTGGGTAAAGTGTTTCCTCCCATTTTTGGTTAAAGGAGAAATTAGTTTAGAGGACTTATCACGTGTGAATTTGGAACAATTATTTTACACTGCGGTAAACTGCTTTGGTGGATTGCTTTATACATTTTCTTCTGTGATTCCTTTTTATTGTATGGACTTTTTTCATTGGATGGTGATTTGACTAGTATAAATTGTTTAGTTTTTTACATATAAATGTATGTAACATTTTTTGTTTTTAAGCCCTGCACATATTTATATTATTTAGTAAATCAACTCCATGATGTCAAACGGCCCGCTGCTTCTGTTCTCGATAACCATGGTGCAGCAGCTCTTAAATTAATATCCATCAAGCCACTGAGGAATATATAGACTGCAGCCTAATGCTAACTCTCAATAATGTAAAATATACAGTTTTTCATTTGTGGTATGTTAGTACCATAAAAAATGTAAGGGTAAGGAGATTTTATACACTTAGAGCTCCTCCACCTTGCTGTGTGGCATCTGTTACCATATAACACAGACAAGCCTTTTTCAGCTTGGTTTAGCCTGAATAATATTTATTAAGAGTTCCCCCAGTAATTCAGCACCCAAGAAGCAACTCGTTATTCAGCTAAGCTATCTCATAGATCTCCATCATAAAATCTGTTGTTTACTTTAAAAGGAATCTACAGTGGTTTGGGGTCAGTTTTTACTGAAAAAAATAAAGGATTCCCAAAGCACTTTGGGTTGGCTAAAGAGAAAGCACCACAATAAAACTTGTTTTGTACTCCGCTCCCCCCTCAAACTAGATTAGTTGTGAAATGAAGAAGGTACCTACTTTCCATTCTTATATAAATAATAAATAATTTGCTATCAGTAAGCCCAGTAAGCTGCACTAATGGAACACTTGTCTTAAAAGGGAAACCCGGTGCCTAAAACTTTAACACATTGAAATGTAGAAAAGACTCCAAATAGCAGTGCATTTTGGAGTGTAGAGAGTTTGGTAACTTCATAATTCTTATCAATGTGTTGTCTACACCTGTTTAGAAAGAACACCAGCAAATAACTATATGAATAAAAGAATTGACAGGGTTCATTGTGCTTAGGATCAATGCACCACAGATAACATTACCAGAGTCTAATAGTCCAGCGTCATTGCTGTAAGAGCAATGAATGCTTTCTACAATGTCTGAGCAATAAATTCTGCTATGAATACCAGAGGCAATACCAGAGGCAGGGGGAATCATTCAAAATGTATGGAAATATCTACACTGGCCCGACATTGTAAACTTAACCATGTCGCAACTATACTTTAAGAATGTGGAACCCTGTATAAATGGGAGTTTTATCATAGGGGCAAGGAAGCAATTTCTACATCCTTCAAGATAAATTCTGTGAAATGTTTCAGGCTGCATTTCTAGGACAGGAAAAATCACTGAACAAGCGAAATCATTCCTTCTGTGAAGTAAAATAACATGGTAGACTTTCATATTTGTGCTTAGCAATGAATTTGAAGGGTGCCATTTTATCTCTTTCATTCTTTCAGTGCTCTAAAAGGTAATCTTGAATACTCAAAAGCACTTTTATGGCTAAAATAATAATTCATACTATAAAAATGAAATTTCAGTATGTAATACCTTAACACACTCACCCCTTAGCCAAAAAAATATACTAAATGCTAAGCTTTTTGTGGAAACACTAAAGCCTTGTTCACACAGTTTGATTTTCGTACGACCAAGCGTATGATTTTTGTCAAAAGTGCGTGTGCAGGATTTTGTCTAGCATACTAACTATGCGCAAATTGTCATTCGACAAACACGAACGTAGTGACATACTACCATCGTATAAAGAGGAAGTTAATTTCTCAAGTGCCACCCTTTGGGCCCCTTCTGCTAATTTTGTGTTAGTAGAAGTTTGGTGAGCGTTGATTTGCACATTTTTGTTAAGTTATTTTTATTTGGATGGCAGATAGCATCTGTAATCTAATTTCTGATTTTATTCTGCACAATAAAAAAATTGTGTAGAATAATACTTGGCTATGTGTTTTTCTTCAAATGACACTTAGGGAGTAGGCAGTTACATTAACCACTTGCCAACCGATTTACGTCGGCAGAATAGCACGGGCAGGCAAAAGGGCGTAACCGTACGTCCCTTTGAATTTGCCACCTAGCGCGCGCATGTGTGCCCACGGGAGCATGCCCGCGGTCCCGCAAACTCGATGTTCCACCGGCTGCCAGTGATTGTGGCAAGGAGAGGCACAAACAAGGCATTTCCCTGTTCTGCCTAGGAACATGACAGGGAACTACTGCTCCCTGTCATGTTGTAGTGAGCCCATCCCTCCTACAGTTAGAACACATCCAGGGAACACACTTAACCCCATGATCGCCCCCTAGTGTTTAACCCCTTTCCTGCCAGTGTCATTTATACTGTAATCAGTGGCTATTTGTAGCTCTGATCGCTGTATAAATGTCAGTGGTCCCAAAATAGTGTCAATAGTGTCCGATCTGTCTGCCATAATGTTGCAGTCCCGATAAAAAATCGCAGATCGCCGCCATTACTAGTAAAAATAAAAATTCATTATAAAAATGCCATAAATCTATCCCCTATTTTGTAGAAGCTATAACTTTTGCGCAAACCAATCAATATACACTTATTGTGATATTTGTTATCAAAAATATGTATAAGAATACATATCGGCCTAATCTGTGGAAGAAATTATTTTTTTTATATATTTTTGGGGGATATTTATTATAGCAAAAAATATAGCTTTTTTTTCAAAATTGACGGCCTTTTTTTGTTTATAGCTCAAAAAATAAAAACCGCAGAGGTGATCAAATACCACCAAAATAAAGCTCTATTTGTGGGAAAAAAAGGACATCAATTTTGTTTGGGTACAACGTTTCATGACCGCGCAATTGTCAGCTAAAGGGACGCAGTGGCGAATCGCAAAAAATACTCTGATCGGGGCTGAAGTGGTTAAAAACAACACAATGGAAAATGAACAAGGGACACCAATATAGTTGTATCTTTGATTTTAAAACTCAGGGATAATGGTGTTGAGGTAACTTTCCCCAAAAATCTAACAACAACCATAATATTATTTAAATCACTACAAAACAAATGCCTTTTAAAATACGTTTGGCATAACTACATCAGTATCACCAGCAAAGCAGCTTCATTATTATCCTATTAAAGAAGATTAGAATGTGCGCTGCATTTCGACATTTCATTAATTGCCACGTCACAAATGTTAATTCTAGATTCCGAACAGTAGTTTACAAGACGAACTCTTCCCAGTCGTTCCTTGATTCCGATAATGCGATTTCTGTACTGACCATCCGAAAATCGGACGTTGAGTTCACATCAGGCACAAATTTTATAGCCTGCACATCCAGCTTTTGTCTGACAAAAAAGTAAAATCGGCTGTGGAAAACACCGTACTAACAATCCGTAAATCCACAGACAGTTCGTCTTACGAATTTTTTCATCTGCTTTTCTTATAGTGTGTGGGGGCCTTAAATGTCTGCCAGGGTTTACAATGATTTTGTCCGTGGGGCGGCGTGTTTGACGATGAATGTAAATGAATGTAAATCACGGGACACTTTTTTTAACCACTTCAATACAGGGCATTTTCACCCTCTTCCTGCCCAGGCCAATTTTCAGTATTCAGCGCTGTCGCAATTTGAATAACAGTTGCGCGGTCATGCAACACTGTACCCAAATGACATTTTTATCATTTTTTCCCCACATATAGAGCTTTCTTTTGGTGGTATTTGATCATCTGTGCATTTTTTTTTGGCGCTATAAACAAAAGAAGAGCGACAAGTTTGAAAAAAACAAAAATTTTTTTTCTTTTTACTATAATAAATATCCCAATTTTTTTTTTAAAAACAAATTTTTTCCTCAGTTTAGGCCGATATGTATCCTTCTACATATTTTTTGTAAAAAAAAAAATCGCAATAAGCGTATATTGATTGGTTTGCACAAAATTTATAGTGTCTACAAAACAGGGGATAGTTTTATGGCATTTTTATTTATTTATTTATTTTTTTACTAGTTATATCGGCGATCTGCGATTTTTATTGTGACTGCAACATCGTGGCAGGCATATCGGGCACTTTTGACACCATTTTGGGACCATTCACATTTATACAGCGATCAGTGCTATACAAATGCATTGATTACTGTATAAATGTCACTGACAGGGATGGGGTTAACACTAGGGGTGATCAAGGGGTTAAATGTGTTACCTAGGGAGTGATTCTAACTGTAGGGGGAGGGGACTCACAAGGGGAGGACACCGATCATTGTTCCTCTGTACTGGGAACACATGATTGGTCTCCTCTCACCTGACAGGACGTGGATCTATGTGTTTGCACACACAGATCCACGGTCCTGCTCTGTTAATGGGCAATCGCCCCTGGCATTGAGCTCACTTCAGACCCTGTGGAGATTTTTGACACCTTTCTAAATCATTTTAGTGTATTTTATGCTCCTGTTCCTGCCTATAGCACAGTAGCATTGTAGGAGTTACTCACTGGCCTTCCTATTCCCACCTTGCTAGGTACTGAAGTGGAATTTCTCTTTTAATGCATTTTTATTGAAAAATTTGAAGGAATATAGTGTACAACTGTGGTCAGACATAAGGATGAAAGATGTATCTCATTAATGACTAACAAGTCAGTTGCAATTGTACATCAAATGGAGAAATTATGGTGAATAACAACCATTTAGCAAATCAAAGAGCACATTAATCATGCCGTAACAGAAGAACGATATGGATAACCGGAAATGGAATCTGTGCACCTTTACCAGAAAACTAGGCACTGGCAAATGAGAAACTTATATCTTAGGTACACCATACAAGAAAAAAAGGAATACAGGAATGGAGATCATCACTGCGGAAGAGCGTAAATATGAAGAAAGAGAAAAGACAAGAAGGGGGAGAGGCAAAGGTAAGTGAAAAAGGACACCAGGATCACCCGTGGCCTCGTTGGTATAAAAGGGTGAGCATGTTAGATCAACGGAGTCCATATTTCAAGAAATTTCTCATGCGTAGCTAAAAGAATACTTGAGAGCTTCTTATTAGTGAAAAAGAAGTCCAAGCGGTGGTGGACTTCTATAAAAGGTATAAACTGTTGTTTCCAAGCTCTTGCTATTGTTTGTTTTGGGCACTGATGGGGAATATCTTGACAAAGATATTACTTTGGAGGAAATTTGATTAGCTATTAGAGTTGAGTGGACACCTGGATGTTCGGGTTCGGCGGGTTCGGCCGAACTTCGGAAAAAAGTCCGGGTTCGGGACCGAACTTGACCTGAACTTGACCCCGAACTCCGAACCCCATTGAAGTCAATGGGGACCCGGACTTTTGAACACTAAAATGGCTGTAAAAAGGTCATGGAAAGGGCTAGAGGGCTGCAAATGGCAACAAAATGTTGTTAAGAGCATGGCAAGTGATCTGCAAACAAAATGTGGATAGGGAAATAACTTAAAATAACATCAAAAAAATAAAAAATAAAAAAATAAAAAAATGCTGGAGGCCCCCTTCTCAGCAGAAGAGGTACAGGAAGTCATTAAGAACCTCAGAAACTCAACGGCACGATGCCGCACATATGGTGGGAAAACCCCAGAATACGCACTTTCTGGAAAAATGTATTCAATTTAATGGATAAGATAGTGGGGGAATAAAATACTTGGAAATTAAAAAAAAAATAAAAAATTATAATCTTGACCTAGGAGGACGAAATTCAAATGGAGTAGGAGGTTGAGGTGGCGGTGGATGTGGCGGTGTAGGTGGAAGCGGCGGTGGAGGAGGACGAGGTAGCCAACACTGGTTCAAAAATACAACAATGGCTGGGTAAGGCTAGTGGTGAATGATGTGTCAAATTCTGTCCCCCGTCGCATAGTGTCCGCCCTGTACTGCGCTTGCTCAGTACGTAGAACAAGGGGATTTTGAAACTCTCCGAAGACGATGCGCGGTGACTCCAGGTTCAAGCCACATCATCCGAGGTTGAAGCCTAGCCAAGCGAGCCCGTGAGGGGCCCTGTTACTATGTGCTACCGTATGTCCACTTGGATGGTCGGGCTTGAACCTGCACTCACTGCGCAGGCGACATTCATCTTTGGAGATTTTGTGAATCTCCTTGTCCTCCGTACTGCGCAAGCACTGCACCTGCGCAGTAAGTGGCCGGACACTATCCGATAGCAAGACAGTTTTCGTCAGAACACCGGTATATGTGTATAAAAGAATTGAGCTCTGTAATTTCAAAGCCATTGTATCTAATTTTTAGGGAATCATTAATGACAGGAATAGTACCACTGGATTGGCGCAGGACGAACGTGGTGCCTATATTTAAAAAGGGAACAAAGTCTTTACCAAGTAACTATAGACCTGTTAGTTTAACTTCTATAGTTGGGAAGATACTGTGTGCTGTTAGGGAGATATAATGTCCCTGACCGTGCTTACTGGTCCAGGCATCCGTAGTTAGGTGGACCTTGCCACAGATGGCGTTGCGCATTGCACACCTGATTTTGTCCCGCACTTGGTTGTGCAGGGAAGGGATAGCTCGTCTGGAAAAGTAGTGGCGGCTGGGCACGACGTACTGTGGGACAGCCAATGACATCAGACTGTGGGACAGCCAATGACATCAGCCTTTGAAAACTCTGCGTCTCCACCAGACGGAATGACAGCATTTCAAAGGCGAGCAATTTTGAAATGCTGGCATTCAGGGCCAGGGATCGTGGGTGGCTAGGGGGGTACTTCCTCTTCCGCTCCAGTGTTTGGGAAATAGAGAACTGAAAGCTTCCATGGGACATTGTGGAGATGGTTGGTGACCCAGGTGGTAGTGTTGCTGGCAGATCCTCTGTTTGCGGGTTGGCAGGTGTCACTGTCACTACAGAGGTGGATGAAGAGGCCGAGACTGCAGCAGAAGAGGAAGCAGGAGGAGCCAGAGACTTTTCTTGGTTTTTGCGGTGTCTACTCCACTGCATCTCGTGCTTTGCACTTAGATGCCTGGTCATGCAGGTTGTGCTCAGGTTGAGAACGTTTATGCCTCGCTTCAAGCTCTGATTGCACAGCGTGCAAACCACTCGTGTCTTGTCATCAGGACATTGTCTGAAGAACTGCCACGCTAGGGAACTCCTTGCACCTGGCTTTGGTGTGCTCGGTCCCTTGCTGCGTTGGGCAGTAGCAGACGTACTGTCTAGGGGAGGGACGCACCGCTTTTGCACCCTGCTCCCTCTTCTGCTGTGCTGGTGGCTCTGTGCGACCGCCGCCTCTTCCTCTGAACTACACTGGTCACCTGCATGACGTTGATTCCATGTGGGGTCAAGGACCTCATCGTCCTCCACATCATCTTCCACCCAAAAATCACCCCTGCCCTCCTTGTCGGTCTGCACAATGGCGAAAACAGCAGCAGTTGGCACCTGTGTTTCGTCATCATCTGAGATGTGCTGCGTTGGTCCTCCCATGTACTCATCATGAAACATAAGTGGTTGGGCATCGGTGCACACAATCTCTTCCACTTCTGAGGCAGGGCTAGGTGGATGGCCCTGGGAAACCCTGCTAACAGAGTCATCAAAAAGCAGAAGAGACTGCTGCATGATTTGGGGCTCAGACTGATTGGCTGATTTGCAAGGGGGTGAGGTGAAAGACTGATGGACATCGGCTGCAGGTGCCAACTCTGAACTTTCATCAGGAGACTGGGTGGGAGACAATGTGAAGGAACCGGAGGCACTGTCAGCAGCAACCCAATCTACTATCGCCTGTACTTGTCCTGGCCTCGACATTCGTACAGCCTCATTAGGCGCGCCAAAATACTGCTGCAGGCTCTGTCGCCTACT
Organism: Lithobates sylvaticus; assembly: GCA_028564925.1. Lineage (NCBI taxonomy): Eukaryota > Metazoa > Chordata > Amphibia > Anura > Ranidae > Lithobates > Lithobates sylvaticus. The sequence continues at coordinate 179,972,466 of CM053026.1, forward strand.
CGCACCTGCGGAAGGTGTTTCACTAGTGCGTGTAGCTGGCACAGATCGACCACGTCCTCTCCCTGCAACAGGAGAGCCACCAGCAGCACCACGACCCGGGCCACGTCCCCTTTTTGATGATCTCCTCATATTTTCCAAATTTATGATCTCGCTCTAAATGGGTGTTTTTGTGTATAGCAGAATACACGTACACGTAAAGCGTTTATGAAAATGCAGAAAATGCTATTGGGAAGAAAAAAAAACACTGCAAAATTTTATTTTTTTGCAATGTTTTTGCAATATCAGACTACACGGATAGTATTTAAAGCGTTTATGAAAACGCAGAAAATGCTATTGGGAAGAAAAAGAAACACTGCAAAATTTTATTTTTTTGCAATGTTTTTGCAATATCAGACTACACGGACAGTATCTACAGCGTTTATGAAAACGCAGAAAATGCTATTGGGAAGAAAAAAAAACACTGCAAAATTTTATTTTTTTGCAATGTTTTTGCAATATCAGACTACACGGACAGTATCTACAGCGTTTATGAAAATGCAGAAAATGCTATTGGGTAGAAAAAAAAACACTGCAAAATTTTATTTTTTTGCAATGTTTTTGCAATATCAGACTACACGGACAGTATCTACAGCGTTTATGAAAACGCAGAAAATGCTATCGGGAAGAAAAAAAAACACTGCAAAATTTTATTTTTTTGCAATGTTTTTGCAATATCAGACTACACGAACAGTATCTACAGCGTTTATGAAAACGCAGAAAATGCTATTGGGAAGAAAAAAAAACACTGCAAAATTTTTATTTTTTGCAATGTTTTTGCAATATTGTATGTATGGACATACACGGACAGTATCTACAGCGTGTATGTAGGAACACGCAGAAAATGCTATTGGGAAAAAAAAATAAAAAGCAAAATTCAATTTTTATGCAATGTTTTTCCAATAGCAGAATACACACAGACTGTGGTTAGTATATGCAGTGCAGTAATGTTGCACTGAGCTTGAAGGTAAAACGTTTAGATTTTGTCTGGCACTGGCCTCATGGCACTGTTACTGTGACTGTGCACTGCACCCCAGCCAGGGTACAATTGATTTAGGAATCTCTTCAATAATTATGTCTGCCTCTTTCTTGTGCAAAATAAAGAAAATCCCTCCCTACTCTAGCTATCTAGATCGCTCACTGATCTAACTAATTAGAATAAAATTCCAGGAATGTGGACTGACTTTAGCACACTAACTCCTAAAATCTTCTATCTATCCGCAGCACAGGAACCTGCCTAACAGTGTGTGTCTAACAGAATGACGCTGTGTGCTGTGTGTGGGCTATATATAGAGGCTGGGTCACATGCTGCACTGGCCAATCACAGCCATGCCATTAGTAGGCATGGCTGTGATGGCTTCTAGGGCACACTATTAAAACGATCATCCATTGGCTGGCCTAAAGCTGTGAAAAAGGCGCCAATACAGCGCCGAATACCGGACCCGAACCCGAACTTACAGCAAATAGTTTGGGTTCGGGTCCGGGTCCCGGACACCCAAAAGTCCAGTACGGACCCGAACTTTACAGTTCAGGTTCGCTCAACCCTATTAGCTATCCATTCTTTCCCTCCTCATAAGTCCCCTGGTCTGGATGGTTTTCTGGCCAAGTGGTACAGGACCTATATTGCAGCCTTTAGGGCCTATGCTCCAATCCCTATACAAATATTGTTTAGATAACCACGTCCTATTCTTTGTCTGAAGCTCATGTTGTTTTGCTGCCTAAACCAGGTAAGGACCCTTTGGACTGCTTCTCTTACAGACCGATTGCCCTGGTCAGTCAGGATCTTAAAATTCTTACTAAAATGCTGGATACAAGATTATCACAGGTTATAACTGCTTTGGTAGATATTGATTAAACCAAGTTTTTTCCCAACAAATCCACTGATACTAATTTGCTGAGACTATTTGCCTATTTGCAGATTGAAAAGAATATAAATACCGCTCTGAGTCTGGAGGCAAAGTGATGTCCACCCTGATTCGGTACAGCTGGTGCAGGCTCTGCTCACAACAGAGAGGAAAAAGGGAAGTCTGGATGGCCGCACTTCAGCAAAAACTTCTTTATTAGGCAAAAGATAAAATCCAAAGTAGTGACATCTCATGCGATACAGCAAAACAGCAACAGTAGCTTACGCGTTTCACGCCTCAAAGGCGCTTAGTCATAGCTCATATTTGCAGATTGAACATGTCAATCCAGGAGCACAGGTGGCGGTCTCTCTGAAAATGTAGAAGGCATTTGACTCTGTGGACTGGCACTATATGGCCTTGGTGCTTCGTCATATGGATTTTGGTCCCTTGGATTCATGACCTGGATATTGTTATTATATAACTGTCCCAAAGAGGCTCTTAGGTTAGGAAATGGGGTCTCTCCTTTTTTTGGAGTAGGTCATTGAACCCAACAGGGGTTTCTACTCTCACCTTCCCTATTTGCGCTCATGATGGAGCCTATAGCTATTACCCTTCGGTAGGGATGGGCCAAATGGTTCGGTTCGCACCAGAACATGCGAACAGGCAAAAAATGTGTTCGAACCTGCGAACACCATTAAAGTCTATGGGACACAAACATGAAAAAATCAAAAGTGCTAATTTTAAAGGCTTATATGCATGGTATTGTCTTAAAAAAAAATTTGTGGACCCGGTTCCTGCCCCAGGGGACATGTATCAATGCAATTTTTTTTTTTAAAAACTAACGTTTTTTCGGGGGGAGTGATTTTAATAATGCTTAAAGTGAAACAATAAAAGTGTAATATTCCTTTAAATTTCGTACCTGGGGGGTTGTCTATAGTATGCCTGTAAAGAGGCGCATGTTTCCCGTGTTTACAACAGTCCGAGAGCTAAAGGGCCTGGTATGGAATTTGGGGGAACCCCCACTCATTTTTTTAAAATTTTGGTTTGGAGTTCCCCTGTGGGGGAATCCCATGCCATTTTTATAAATGCACTTTTATGTGTATTGCTGGGACCGACAATTCATTATAGCCGCGAGTACTTTTAAATTACTTTTTCTCCTTTAGAAATTTCATTTTTCTCTCGGACTGTTGTAAACATGCGCCACTTTACAGGCATACTATAGATACCCCCCAGGTACGAAATTTCAAGGAATATTACACTTTTATTGTTTCACATTAACCACTTCAATACCCGCCCAAGTACATATGACGCCCACAAGGTGGATCTCCCATCCTGGGTGGGCGTCATATGACGTCCTCCCATTCCCGGCCGCCTAGGGGGCGCGCCCGCGGTGCCGGCGGCGTCACTCGGGACCAGGTGCGCGTGCCCGGCGAGCGCGATGTCCGCCGGGCACCCGCGATTGCCCGTTAAAACATCGGGACCGCGCGGGACCGTGGAGCTGTGTGTGTAAACACACAGCTCCACGTCCTGTCAGTGGCGAGGAGACCGATCATGTGATGTGATCCCAGTACAGAGGAACACCGATCGGTCTCCTCCCCTTGTGAGTCCCCTCCCCCACAGTTAGAATCACTACCTTAGGGAACACATTAACCCCTGCAGCGCCCCCTAGTGTTAACCCCTTCCCTGCCAGTCACATTTACACAGTAATCAATGCAATTTTATAGCAACGATCGCTGTATAAATGTGAATGGTCCCAAAAATGTGTCAAAAGTGTCCAAAATGTCCGCCGCAATGTCGCAGTCATGAAAAAAAAAATCGCAGATCGCCGCCATTACTAGTAAAAAATAAAAAAAAAATGCAATAAATCTATCCCCTATTTTGTAGACGCTATAACTTTTGCGCAAACCAATCAATATACGCTTGTTGCGATTTTTTTTACCAAAAATATGTAGAAGAATACGTATCGGCCTAAACTGAGTAAAAAAATTGTTTTTTTTTTTAAAAATGGGATATTTATTATAGCAAAAAGTAAAAAATATTGTGTTTTTTTTCAAAATTGTCGCTCTTCTTTTGTTTATAGCGCAAAAAATAAAAACCACAGAGGTGATCAAATACCACCAAAAGAAAGTTCTATTTGTGGGAAAAAAAAAGATGTCAATTTTGTTTGGGTGTAACGTCGCATGACTGCGCAATTATTAGTTAAAGCGACGCAGTGCCGAATCGCAAAAAGTGCTCTGGTAAGGAAGGGGGTAAAATCGCCCGGTGCTGAAGCGGTTAAGCATTATTAAATCACTGCTCCCGAAAAAACGGCCGTTTTAAAACTTTTTTTTGTATTGATACATGTCCCCTGGGGCAGGACCCAGGTCCCCAAACACTTTTTATGACAATACCATGCATATAAGCCTTTACAATTAGCACTTTTGATTTCTCCCATAGACTTTTAAAGGGTTTTCCGCGGCTTTCGAATTTTTGAATTTGCCGCGAACACCCCAAATTGTTCGCTGTTCGGCGAACAGGTGAACACCCGATGTTCGAGTCGAACTTACGCTCGACTCGAACATCGGTATTCGTGAATGTACAACCCTTTATGCAGACGATCTTCTCCTTTTTCTGCAAGACCCAGGCCCTTCCCTGCAAGTGGCCTTTAAGATTTTAAATATTTTTTCTACATACTCAGGCCTCAGAGTCAATTTGGTGAAATCTAGTTTCTTATCTATAGATAAGGGAGCTTGGGCCCGTGCTGCTCCTACCATGCCTATCTCTTGGATTTCTCACATGAAGTCTTGGAATTGTAGTCTCAGCTAAGGTGGCTGATATTTCAGCATTCATTTTACAACCCCTAGTGCCTGTCTTTAAAAGACATTTGGAGGCGTCGAGACACTTATCTCTCTTGCTGCTTGGTAGGATAAATTACTTAAAATGAAAATCTTACCTGTTATACTCTACTTCCTATGCAACTCTACAGTGTGGGTTCCCCACTCCTTTTTAAGAAACTAAAAGGCCTCTTTAGTTCCTATTGTGTGGCTATTGTCCCATCCTAGAATAGGGCTACAGGCTCTTCAGAGCCACTAGGCCAGCTTGGCCTTGCTTTACCAGATTTCCATAAATATTTCTCAGCAGGCCAAATGGTGTTTGCAGACTGTTAGCTGGTGAAAGATGATGGAGATGCAGCCATGGTCCTGGAGGCAGCCCTAGTGGGTTCCTATGAAGGTTTACATCACCTGTTTTTCAGGGGCCCTCAGGGATATGCTCCCGTGATGGCCCCATGAGAGTCACTATCCAGGCGTGGGATAAGGTTCAGTGAATCAAGCAGCCTGAGGGAGTGGAGTGCTCACTTTATACTCCACTTTGGTATAAGCCCTGCCTGCCTCATTTTAGTGCAATTGCTGGTCCAATAGTGTGGGCTGAGAAGGGGATCAAGCAAAGTAAGGATATTCTGGGGACGGCAGGTTGCTCACTTTCGAATAATTGAAATCAAAATTCCAACCCAATCTTCTTAATCTGGAGTGGTTACTGGGGTCAGAGCTGCTTAAAAAGACACTATTTGAGGTTTACAATGAGCTGTTTACAGTCAGGCCTAAGCAAATTGAAAAGTGCAGAGAGCAGTGGATGCCAGTGATACTTAATTTTCAGGGTGATGACTGGGATGATATGTGGCATTACCCCATTTTCTATCTGATTTCGGATAGGGACCACCTCATTCAATGCAAAATCTTACACAACATGTATTACACCCCTGCCAGGCTGGCCAAAATATACAATTCTGATTTGGCAGACTTCTGGAGTTGTGAGTATTCCCTAGCAGATTTTAAGCAGATTTTCTGGCACTGCCCACTAATACAGGACTTCTGGCTATGGGGTGGTCCGAGCCCTTAAAAACCTTACCACTCTACAGATACCAATGACCATCTCCATGTGTGTACTTGGATTGGTAGAGGATAGACATGTGCACTGCAAAAAAATGTGTTCGTTTTCATTTCATTCGGTTTTTTTTTCGGGTCATTCGTTATAATCGCGATTCGTAAATTTGTACATTGGTAAATTTGTAAATTCGTACATTTGTACATTCGTATATTAGAAAATTTGTATATTCGTAAATTCATACATTCGTACATTCGCAAATTTGGAAATTTGGAAATTCGAAAATTCGAAAATCTGAAATAGTAACTATTAAATTAGGTATAGGTATTGTAATTTCCTTTCAAATTTGGCTGTTAGTGAGCGTAACAAATACGAATTTATCCAAAGTTACGAATTATCCGAAATAACAAATGCCGCATCTAAACAAATGTAACGGAACAAATTAATAATAAATAATAATAATAAAAAGTTATTATTATTATTATTATAATTATTTATTATTAATTCATTAAGTTCCATTCGTTAAGATACGGCATTCGTTATTTCGGATAATTCGTAACTTGGGATACATTTGTATTTGTTACGTTCACTAACAGCCAAATTTGAAAGGAAATTACAATACCTATAACTTAATAAGTAATTATTAATTTATAACTATTATTTATATTAATAGTAATTATTATAATTATTAATTATATTAATAGTAATTATTATTTCAGATTTCCGAATTTACAAATGTACGAATGTACAAATTTACGAATGTATGAATGTAGTAATATACGAATTTATGAATTTACGAATGTACGAATTTACGAATGTACGAATGTACGAATTTACGAATTTACGAATGTGCGAATGTACGAATTTACGAATGTACGTATTTACAAATTTGTTAAACAGGTTTTCGTTAATTCGGATATTTACGAATTAACAAATTTGTCAAAAATTCGTTAAAAAACTAATTCGTAACAAAACAAATTGCACATGTCTAGTAGAGGAGGTGGCCCCTTTTAGGGCACAGAGAACGCTACTTACTGTAACCCTCTTTTATGCTCGCAAAGGAATTGTTTTGCATTACAAAAGCAGAGGCCCCATCTCTTACTTTTTGGAAAGCTCTAATTCATAAGGTGTTACCTCTGTATAAAGCTACTTACTTGAATAGAGACTGCCCTAAGTAATTCGAAAAGGTATGGCAAAGTTGAGTCTCTGATACTTCTCTTATACAAGGCTGTCCCGGTTTACACTTGGTTCAGGCAGAAACTCTCCCTGCTGTGGCCTAGATCATTGCTCCTATTGCTGTTATCTCATACAAGGTTTTCTATTGCTCTCCTTTTTGAGGATACGACATTTGCCTGGTTGATATTACTGTAAGACTGATATCGCATTGTACTTGTCCTAGTTTAACATTTTGGGATGATTACCTTTTTGAGCATATCCTTTAGGAGGTGTTGCACTGGGGGGAATTAGAGGAAGGGTTTTTCTTTGTATGGTTCTGTCTATCTGGCTATGCCAGTGACTACATTTTACTTTTGCTGTGTTGTACTTTGTTTTATAATGTTTCTATGTGCAAAATCAATCAAAAAAAAACATTTCCATTTACTTATTTTTTCTTGTAAAGCTCAATGTCATATGCAGATCAAAGATCATATCTTGCTGTGTAATACAATTGCCGGCTTTTATTTTGACATCCAGTAATAGCAATGGGGGGAGTAGAGGCAGAGAGAGAGGAGCAGGACATAAGAGATGCGTGCTGGAAACTTTCTTGTCTGCTATGGTCAAAATCCTTGATTTTGGATAAAAACACTTGGTTGACATTTAGTTAAACAGTGAGGTAGACCACTTTTTAAACTGAGGCGTTATTTCAAAATTATTTCTTAAATGTACTTTTGAGAACTATTTTTAGGCACATTACAAGTTGGAATATTTGTGGGAAATTAGCCACACTTTCATATAATGCAACAGTGTGTCAAATCTACCATATTTTCATAAAATCTGGCAAAAAAAAACAGGTGATAGCTATAAAAAAACATTTACCTGAAATTTGACATTATGATACAGTTGTACAATGTATACTAGATTAACCACTTCAGTCCCGGAAGGATTTACCCACTTCCTGACCAGGCCATTTTTTGCGATACGGCACTGCGCCGCTTTAACTGACAATTATGCAGTTGTGCAAAGCTGTACCCAAACAAAATTGACATCCTTTTTTTCCCACAAATAGATCTTTCTTTTGGTGGTTTTTGATCACCTCTGCGTTTTTTTTCTTTGCGCTGTAAACAAAAAAAGACTGACAATTTTAAAATAAAAAGCAATATTTTTTACTTTTTGCTATAATAAATATCCCCAAAAAATATATAAAAAAACAAATTTCTTCTTCAGTTTAGGCTGACATATATTCTTCTACATATTTCTGGTTAAAAAAAATAAATTGCAATACGCGTATATTGATTGGTTTGCGCAAGTTATGCCATCTACAAAATAGGGGATAGATTTATGGCATTTTTATTACTATATTTTTTTACTAGTAATGGCGGCGATCTGCGATTCTTATCGGGACTGCGACATTGCGGCAGACAGATCGGACACTTTTGACACTATTTTGGGACCATTGACATTTATACACGATCAGAGCTAAAAATAGCCACTGATTACTGTATAAATGTCACTGGCAGAGAAGGGTTTAACACTAGGGGCGATCAAGGTGTTAAGTGTGTTCCCTCAATGTGTTTCTAACTGTGGGGGGATTGGACTGACTGGGGGAGGAGACCGTTTGCTGCTCCTAAGTACTAGGAGCAGATATCTGTTTACATTGCCAGATCTCCATTCTGTCTTTCTCAGGAGCAATCGCAGGTAGCCAGCGGCCATTGTGGCTGCCGGCCACTCACATTGGCTCCTACGTCATGGGCGGGCACCCGCTGTACAGCTACAGAGAATCGCACAGGTGTGCCATACTGCCGCCGTCAAAAGACAGCGGGCAGTCGGCAAGTGGTTATACTAGCTATACTAGCTTATTATACTATAGTACATTAAGAGACAAAAAGGTTGCAACTTTTGATGACTGTCCCCTGTGATTTTTTACAAAATGAAAAAGCTTGCTGTGTGATATTTACTGTATGTACTGGAGCAATCTTATATCCACAAGTTTTGTTTTCTGTGGTTCCTTTCTGACGACCGTCATATATCATGAGGTGCCATGTTTACTACGTGCTATAAAACTAAGATATCTGTGGTCACACCCATATCCTACAAGTGCCAACATAACATACAAATGCACAATGACCTCAATGCTCCTGCAGCTGTGTTAAAATCAGACAAATGACCTTAATCTGAGCTCAGTGTAATCCTCCGCAGTAAGAGAGCAATGAGATCTGTGACATCCCTAATAATTCTTTCATGTATTCTTTCATTATAGATCTATATGTGTATTAAACTCTAAATATAGTAATGATGTTATAATAATAAAGATATATTATAAATTTAGCTGACTAAAAGCAGTTATATTTCTTATATAGTAAAACTATAATCAATTTCCCTGTTTTTCTCTCTTTGTTATTAAGCTGAATTTAAGTAAGTATAGTGTATTTTTAGTGCATTTTTATTGACAACAAAGTTTGGTTTGGATTTGCAGAATTTAGTTTTAAGCCTAACTAAATATTTGTTTTCATTTTGGATTTAGCAGGAAAGAGTTAACATTACTACCAGTTTTTACTTGTGTCTCTGACCCCATTATGGAGAACTATGCTCATTTCATATGCCTGTGATGCATGCACAAGAAATGGGAGGTTCAAAAATCACTGGGACAGGTGATAAGAGCTACAGATAAGAGTGAGTTGCAACATATTGTCAGAAGTTACCCACTTAATGTAGATATGTTCCTTTAGTGTCCCCACTGGAGAGATCATTTACTATCCTGACACCTGGTAAAGGGATTTCTTTCCTATAGGGGCACAGAATAAAAACCTAACCTATTTAAACCGTTCCTGCTCCAGCAGTTCACACTTCTTCCCCCAAGAGACCAAAAAAGAAGCCATAAGAAAGGCCTTTTATTGCAGAAGAGACATACAATGTCAAACTCAGAAGAAGATGAAGCTGTCAGAGCTGACAGGAAAGTTTGCGGACGTCACATTACTGAAAATAAGTGAGTATACAGTAGGTGGATTTTCATTTCAATTCAAAGGAGAACTTCAACGTTTATGTTTTTAATGTTCTTACTCCCCTCCACCTGTATTGAATTAAAACATTTTCAATGTGTACTTACCTTCTCCATGGTCCGGGACAGTCTCCAGCTTCCTCCTCTATCTAGTGCCACCAGTCTCCTTTGGGTAAAATTACACTTTGTCCATTCTCTGTGAGCCTTGTCATTCGTTGACACACCCCACCATGGATGCATTGTCACACAGGTTGGGCTCACAGTACCCCAGCCAAGTACCAGAGAAATCCCTGCCCCCTATCACTGCCAAGAAAGAAAAGGAAGTGCTAGAGATGTAATTGGACCTACTAGAAGACTGTAGGAAATAGGTATGCATGTTTTTTTCTTTTTATAATAAGGGTGGGGTGGGCTAAGTTTCGGGTGGTGGGGAAGGAGGAGTCAAAATTGCTGAAGTTCCACTTTAAGCTTAGGCTGAGTGTGAGATTAACATTTTTATATGTTGTACTAGGAAAAATCCATGAAAGATAGATCCATAAAAACCTGCTAAAACACATTTACCATAGGTTGATGTAGAGGATGCAAAGATGCCATTTCTGTACCCTAGGACTAGTGAGTTGGAGCTGCATCTCCCTGAAGTGCATGACTTTTTGATTTATTTTTAATTATTCTAGGGAATTTCTAAAATGTAGAGTATGGATTAGGATTTCAATATGAGTTTTTGACATCAAGATTTACAAAATTAGCTAGACAAATCCAAGAATGAATAATGCCCCAACTTCTCTCTTAGAAAAACTTTATTTTAAATTTGTGTCTTTTCTATATAAAGTTTTTCTTGTAATTTCATTTTTTTCAGGTGGAACATATAAAATGTTCCAGCATCTGCAGCCTCTCCCCTAATATATTAACATTTATTGCATTTGGGTTCAAATATGCAGAGAAATGCTTGCAATAAATGCTATCCTCTAAACCAGGGATCTTCAAACTACGGCCCTCCAGCTGTTGCGGGACTACACATCCCATGAGGAATTGTGAAACTCTGACATTCACAGACATGACTAGGCATGAAGGGAATTGTAGTTCCTGAACAACTGGAGGGCCATAGTTCGGAGACCCCTGATCTAAACTGCTAAACATTGCAAAATTTACATGTAACCATCTAAATGACCTCTACCACTAAGTTTAGTATTTGTTGTACAGATTTAACCGCTTGCCGACCAGCCGCCACAGTTGTACTGTGGCAACATGGCTCGGCTGTCTGAATCGCCATCATGTTACGTCGCCCCCTGCTCGCCATCAGAGCCGATGCGAGTGCCCGGCGGTCGCGATCACTGCCGGGCTCCCGCGATCGCTCGGGGCACACGGAGAACCAGGATCTGTGTGTGTAAACACACAGTTTCCAGATCTATGAGGGGAAAAAGACAGATTGTCTGTTCATACAAAGTATGAACAGCGATCTGTCATCTCCCCTACACAGTCTCCTCCCCCCTTCAGTTAGAACACACACTAAGGAACACAATTAACCCCTTGATCGCCCCCTAGTGTTAATCCTCTCACTGCCAGTGACATTTATACAGTAATCAATGCATTTTCATAGCACTGATCGCTGTATAAATGCCAATGGTCCCAAAAATGGGTCAAAATTGGCTGATGTGTCCGCCATAATGTCGCAGTCCTGATAAAAACCGCAGATCACTGCCATTACTAGTAAAAAAAAAAAAATGTATAATAAAAATGCCATAAAACTATCCCCTGTTTTGTAGATGCTATAACTTTTTCACAAACCAATCAATATATGCTTATTGTGATATTTTTACCAAAAATATGTAGAAGAATACATATCGGCCTAAACAAAAATATTTTTTTTAATATATTTTTGGGGGATATTTATTATAATAAAAAGTAAAAAATATTGCATTTTTTTCAAAATTGTCACTCTTATTTTGTTTATAGCGCAAAAAAAAAAACGCAAAGGTGATCAAATACCACCAAAAGAAAGCTCTATTTGTGGGAAAAAAATGACGTCAATTTTGTTTGGGTGCAACGTCGCACGACCGTGCAATTGTCAGTTAAAGCGGCGCAGTGCCGAATTGCAAAAAGTGCTCTGGTCATTAAGGGGGTAAAATCTTCCGTGGCTGAATCGGTTAAACATTGGAAATTAATAAAGTCTTTCTGTCATATAAGATAAATAGAAACCTAACAAAATGGTAGTAGAATAACTTATTCTTCTTTAAAACTGCAACACACATAGAATTATTTACAGCATGCATAGTTCTACTCTGAATCATTCATTACAAAGTTAGAGGAAATGTTCCCTGAATAGGCTTTTTTGGGAGCAGAATAACAGTAAGTGCAATTATGATAGATTATTTTAGCAGTCATTCTCAAGTTCTCATTTTCCAGCAGAATTGACAGCATTAGGCATAATTTGATGATTGTTTTATAATGACACAGTTATACAGCTATACACAGTATCATATGAAAAATATGATACAATTAAAAATAGCTTAAAAATATAATATAAAATGAATAAAGAATGGATATACAGTATGTATCAGCTGAGCATAATTATTATTTCCATATTTTGGCAATTGTCCATCTTGTGCATTCTTAGTACAACATCTGATCCTTGAAAATGTTTATTCCTGGAAAAGTTTCAGATTTTTTTTCTAACCAACTATATTGCAGTTCTGAAACCCCCCTTTTCCTCCAAATTCAATTCAGTTGTTTGACATTATTGTGTTTTAATTCTTTTTATTGACAAGGAAACTGTTAATGCAAAAAATGATTGGTATTTATAGATATTAAATATTTAGCAAGAGCGCCACAGAGTACAGTGTACTTTAAGAAAAGTTTTGTTAGTACAGCACTAACAGACTTTGTGGCAAAGCAGTTCAGTGCACCTTATATTAAATCATTTGTAATCTTAGTGTACTAAAATCAGAATTCTAGCTCTTGCAGTATAAAATATTAACCACCTCAATACAGGGCACTTACACCCCCTTCCTGCCCAAGCCATTTTTCAGCTTTCAGCACTGTCACACTTTGAATGACAATTGCGCAGTCATGCTACACTATAACCATGTAAAATTTTCATCATTTTCTTCACACAAATAGAGCTTTCTTTTGGTGGTATCTAATCACTTCTGGGTTTTTTATTTTTTCCTAAAAAATAAAAAAAGCCTGAAAATTATGCAAAAAGTTTTTCTTAGTGTTTCTGTCAGTAAATGTTGTAAATAAGTAATTTTTCTCCTTCACTGATGGGCGCTGATGAGGCAGCACTGATGGGTACTGATAGGCTGCACTGATGGGCACTGATGAGGTGGCACTTGGGGGCACTGATGAGGCGGCACTTATGGGCACTGATTAGGTGGCACTGATGAGGAGGCATGAATATGCCACACTTATGGACAATGATATGTGGCACTGATGAGCACTGATAGGCAGCACTGGTGGGCACTGATGGGCGGCACAGGTGGGCACAGATAGGCAGCACTGGTGGGCACAGATAGGTGACACGGATAGGTGGCACTGATGGGCAGCACTGATGGGCCCTGATGGGCATTGGTGGGTGGCATTGATGGGCAGCAGTGATCGGTATTGATGGGCAGCAGTGGTGGGCAGCACTGACTGGCATCACTAATGGGTACTGATTGCTTACACTTGTGGGCACTGTTTGCTGGCACTGGTGGGCGCATTATTGTAATCAGGGCACTCATTATCAGTGCCCTGATTACATGCCTAGATGTCCTCTGTGAGGAGAGGATGCTGATCGGCTCTCCTCTCCTAACACTCTGTCAGTGTGAAGCGTGGAGAGCCGATTACTGGCCTCTCTGTGTTTACATGTGACCGGCTGTGATTGGACACAGCCGATCACATGGTTAAAGAGCCACGGCCACGGCTCTTTACAGAGATCGAGGTCGCTCCATGTCCTGGCAACATGGCGCAGCCGTGATGGGCACGAGAGCAGCCGTTCTGGGCGCCATCATATGATTTCCACCCAGAATGAGAGCACCACCCCACCGCCATTTGATGGTGGTCAGGCGGCAAGTGGTAAAGAAATATATAGCACAAGAGGCAGGTGCAATTCTACTTAACACTTGACATCCTGAGCTCAAAACCATGCAGCCTATGATTTCCATATACCTAGAATTACATATACAGTACTGTGCAAAAGTTTTAGGCAGGTGTGATAATATTTATCAATTTACAAAATACAAAGTGAACAAAAATCTATATACATCAAATATCTAAATTAACCATTTTTAATGTAAAAACATGTTTATTTTTTTATATAATACATCTCTGGTTGCCTATGATGTGGTTTTACTTCTGTAATTTCAGATTTACAGTCATGGATTATACTGCAAAGGATACTTTAGGAAAACACATACTGTAAGTACAATGTGCATTGAGCTGTTTGGAGAAGGACTTTACTTTTTCAAGCTCAAATATATTTAATATTTAGTTTATAAAGCACTTTTATTATAAACAATTGCTTTGTTTGTTTTTTTTTTTCTCTCCATAAAATACTGTTTTTGCCTTTTTTTATCTTATTGCTGTTGATCTCTTCCAACCTCTTTCAGCTTCTTCCTGTCTGCATGATCTCTATGCAGTTTCAGTTGCTCCTCGTTGCTCTGGACCGGTTTCCTGATGGTGACAGCAGTGGACCATGCCTAGACAATGTATTCCACTAGTATTCCTCATCTGACAATGGAGGAGCACAATTGGGAGACAATTGTTACCCCAATGCAGTAACAGGAAGCACCTGAACAAGAAGCTTCATAGCAGGATCACCAGGTATTAAATTAATAAAAGCTGTATTACTTGGCATATACACAGGGCACATAAATACCAGTCTAGATAAAAAAAATGTATAATACTGCATATAGGGAAAAAGATAACAAAAACTGAAACAAGTGTGCCAAATATCCTCAATGAAAAAAATAAGAGAAAGGCTAATATAATATAATATTATGATTAATGCAGTCTTATGATGCATAGGGTCAACGCAGCGCATTCCTGCATCTCTGGCTGTGGAAAGACCTATCCCCATGTACAATCCAAAAATGAATGCACTGCATCAGTAGTATTCACTAAGTGGAAACACCTCCCAAGTCCTATTAAAGGTACTGGCACAACTTCTAGTTCTGGTGCCGCATGGAGAGGAGGTGATCCGCACAGCTCCCACTGAGCTCAGCTAAAAGCCACCTTTAAAAGCAAGTACATGATTCAGTTCACACACAGCCTACTCCCCACCTGTGTCCTCAACTTTATAGACTGATCTAAAGCTCGGTCCTGGACACGATCGCACCCTCTCCCCTGCCAAGACATCTCAGCCAACACAAGCATTAGGATGGGCGTTGAGCCAGACACAGGAGCAGTCACAGAGCGCCCTGCCTCCCCTGCATTATCTAACCATAGAGAGGATACAGCACATACTAAAATAGCACAGGAAGTGGTAGATTTACTTACATCCCATATCATAGAGACTGTCAACTGAGGAACGAATAGCTGAAAGGGTGAGCTGTAGCAGGCTTCTCTCACTATCTCACAACACAGTAAACTGCATAAACTATTGCTGGATAAGGCAGAAGTCTTAGAAAATCACTCTAGATGCAATACCTTAGAGTAATAGGTCTAGAATTCTATATAGCTAATTTACTTATGGATATCTTCTCTTTCGAATAGCTGAGGCTCTGGTAATTATTACGTTATGGGTTGCAGACAGGGCTCACAGAGTTGGGGCACAATCAGAAGACCGTTCATCACCTAGACCGGTCATAGTATGCTTTCTTAACCACTTAAAACCACTTAAAGCAGAACTCCTGGATTTTCAAAAAATTCCCCATTAGTACACCCCTACACACACACACATACACAAAAAACACTAAACAGATATTACATTTGTGAAATTCCTAACATTTAAGAGATATGTCTGATTTAATTTTCAGGAAGTCAGCTCCATGATTCAAAAAATGCAGCATCTATTCTGGCAGGGTGGATCTCCTAGAAGAGTGATTGCATCATATCCTCTTCTCTCTCTCTAACTGTAACCAGACTACATTTCCCATGAATCCTTGGGATTGGAGTGAATGTGGGAGGTACACTAGGCTTGTACATGTGAATGTGAACTCGCCCACTTCAACATAAATCACAGCCCTCATTCTGCAGCCAGCAAGCCATACATAATGCATGGTATGATAGGTTACAGCCTTATAAATTAATGTAATGCATTTAATATAAATGCAAACCGGTGCAGCTTATAAGTCTCCACTAGTGCCAAATGTCAGGGACCACCAGTGCCTAATGTCAGGGACTACCAGTCAGGGACCACCAGTGCCGCTTGTCATGGACCACATGTCAGGGACCACCATGTCAGGGACCACCAGTCATGGACCACCAGTGCCGCTTGTCAGGGACCACCATGTCAGTGACCACCAGTGCCGCATGTCAGGGACTACCATGTCAGGGACCACCAGTGCCGCTTGTCAGGGCCCACCAGTGCAACATGTCAGGGACCACCAGTGCTGCATGTCAGGGACCACCATGTCAGGGACAACCAGCCAGGGACCACCAGTCCTGCATGTCAGAGACCACCATGTAAGGGGCCACCATGTCAGGGACCACCAGTGCTGAATGTCAGGCACCACCAGTGCCACATGTCAGGGACCACCATGTCAGGGACCACCAGTCAGGGACCACCAGTGCCGCTTGTCAGGGACCATCATGTCAGGGACCACCATGTCAGGGACCACCTGTCAGGGACCACCAGCGCTGCTTGTCAGGGACCACCATGTCAGGGACCACCAGTGTAAAGCCGGGATTATTATCAGAAATCACTTGTATGACACAGCAGGGATCTCCCACTGTGTCAGGTATTGTATGTGAGAACAGCGATCGCTGATGCCCCGCCTCCCACCGTTATTATTATTGACAGCGCACTGTTCCTATATAGGCGGGAGGTGGACATCAGCGATCGGTGTTCTCATATACAATACTTGACACAGTGGGAGATCCCCGCTGTGTCATACAAGTAATTACTGATGATAATCCCCGCTCTGCATGGAGAAAGCAGGCGGGCGGTGGTGGGGGGCGGAGCATCGGGGGCGGAGTGGAGGGGCGGTGACTGGCTGGAGCAGAGGAGGAGGAGGGAGGAGAAGGAGGACATCTCCTCCATGGGTGGCACAGACCGGGGCTATGAGACCCCTTCCACCCACAACATGTCTGCTTCCTCCCTGCTCGTTTTCAAAGGACTGGGCGTGTCAGACCGCTGGCTAATATTAGAAGAGGGATAGAAGCCAGCGTTCTGACAAACAAGAAGTCACCAGGCAATAAAAAATTTTCAGCAAGTTCAGCAGCCTATTACAGAGGAACTACAGAGCTCAGAAGAACATGGATGGCAAAGTTGGTGAAGGTAGGAGATCCGCAACAATAACGTGGACACATTTTTTTGCCCGGAGTTCTGCTTTAAGATTGCCTTAAATCAACCAAGAATTTACAAGTCACATTGTCAGTATATACTGTATATATATATATATATATAAATATACAGTATCTCACAAAAGTGAGTACACGCATCACATTTTTGTAAATATGTTATTATATCTTTTAATGTGACAACACATCACATTTGCTACAATGTAAAGTAGTGAGTGTACAGCTTGTATAACAGTGTAAATTAGCTGTCCCCTCAAAATAACTCAACACATAGCCATTAATGTCTAAACCGCTGGCAACTAAAATGAGTACACCCCTAAGTGAAAATGTCCAAATTGGGCCCAATTAGCCATTTTCCCTCCCCGGTGTCATGTGACTCGTTAGTGTTACAAGGTCTCAGGTGTAAATAGGGAGCAGGTGTGTTAAATTTGGTGTTATCTCGCTCACTTTCTCATACTGGTCACTGGAAGTTCAACACGGTACCTCATGGCAAAGAACTCTCTGGGGATCTGAAAAAAAGAATTGTTGCTCTACATAAAGATAGCCTAGGCCAGTGATGGTGAACCTTGGCACCCCAGATGTTTTGGAACTACATTGCCAAAGATGCAAATGCACTCTGCAGCATCATGGGAAATGTAGTTCCAAAACATCTGGGGTGCCAAGGTTCACCACCACTGGCCTAGGCTATAGGAATATTGCTAAGACCCTGAAACTGAGCTGCAGCATAGTGGCCAAGACTAGGGATGGGCCGAAGTCCCCCCCCCCCGGTTCGGTTCGCATCAGAACATGCGAATAGGCAAAAAGTTCTAGCGAACATGCAAACCCTATTAAAGTCTATGGGAAAAATCTAAATGGCTAATTTTAAAGGCTTATTTGCAGGTTATTGCCATAAAAAATGTATAGGGGCCCGGGTACTGCCCTAGGGGACATGTAGCAATGAAAAAAAAGTTTTTAAAAACAACAGTTTTTTCAGGAGCGGTGATTTTAATAATGCTCAAAGGGAAACAATAAAAATGAAATATTCCTTTAAATATTGTGCCTGGGGGTCCCCTTAGTCTGCCTATAAAGTGGTGCATCTGTGCAATGTGTAGAACAGTGCCTTAGCAAAATGACATTTCTAAAGGAAAACATGTAACTTAAAATTGCTCCCGGCTGTAATGTATTGTGAGAAATAGGTGCGACAAGGGCGCTAATTAAATAAAATAAAATAAATATATACTGTTAAACTATCTTACATGAATAAATTCTATACATAACAAAGACCAAATACAATCACAGTGCTTTGGATACCCTCAAAAAGTTTGGTGATTATATTCTTAATCCAAAATACTTCTTAATACTCAAAAATGAAAAAATAAATATAGAAATCGCTCTGCAGTGTGACTTTGACTAAACACTCTATATAATATTACGTGTGATCACTCAAATTGCTCAATAGTGACACATCTTGTCACTGATTGTATCCGTATTGCAATATGCTTCTTACTACTCAAAAATGGAGAAAATAAATATAAATCACTCTGCAATGCGACTTTAACTCTATATGATTTTACGTGCGATAACTCAGATTGCTCAACAGTGACACATTTAGTAAACCAATTTTACAAAATTAGAGTCCATTAATATATGTGAATCCCTTCAACGATACTCTTCAGGTTAACCACTTCAGCCCCGGACCATTTGGCAGCCAAAGGACCAGAGGTCTTTTTTCAATTTCGCACTGCACTACTTTAACTGGTAATTGCGCGGTCATGCAATTTTGTAACCAAACGAAATTTGCGTCCTTTTCTTCCCACAAATAGAGCTTTCTTTTGATGGTATTTGATTGCCTCTGTGATTTTTATTTTTTGCGATATAAACGGAAAAAGAGCGAAAATTTTGAAAAAAAAAGAGATTTTCTACTTTTTGTTATAAAAAAAAAATCTAATAAACTCAATTTTAGTCAAACATTTGGGCCAAAATGTATTCAGCCACATGTCTTTAGTAAAAAAAAATGCCAATAAGCGTATATTTATTGGTTTGCGCAAAAGTTATAGCGTCTACAAACTAGAGTACATTTTCTGGAATTTACACCGCTTTTAATTTATGACTGCCTATTTCATTTCTTGAGGTGCTAAAATGGCAGAGAAGTACAAAACCCCCCCAAATGACCCCATTTTGGAAAGTAGACACCCCAAGCTATTTGCTGAGAGGCATGTTGAGCCCATTGAATATTTTTTTTTTTAGTCCCAAGTGATTGAATAAAGACAAAAATAAAAAAGATTTTTTTTTTTTTTTCAAAAAGTTGTCACTAAATGATATATTGCTCACACATGCCATAGTTATATGTGGAATTGCACCCCAAAATACATTTTGCTGCTTCTCCTGAGTATGGGGATACCACATGTGTGGGACTTTTTGGGAGCCTAGCCGCGTACGGGGCCCCGAAACCCAAGCACCGCCTTCAGGATTTCTAAGGGTGCAAATTTTTGATTTCACTCCTCACTACCTATCACCGTTTCGAAGGCCATAAAATGCCAAAATAGCACAAAACCCCCCCAAATGACCCCATTTTGGAAAGTAGACACCCCCCAAGCTATTTGTTGAGAGGCATGGTGAGTATTTTACAGCTCTCATTTGTTTTTGAAAATGAAGAAAGTAAAGAAAAAAAAAAAAAAAATTTTTTTTCTTTTTTCAATTTTCAAAACTTTGTGACAAAAAGCGAGATCTGCAAAATACTCACAATACCTCTCAGCAAATAGCTTGGGTGTCTACTTTCCAAAATGGGGTCATTTTGGGGGGTTTTATGCCATCTGGGCATTCCATGGCCTCCGAAACTGTGATTGGCAGTGAGAAGTGAAATAAAAAAATTACACCCTTAGAAAGCCTGAAGGCGGTGATTGGTTTTTGGGGTTCCGTACGCAGCTAGGCTCCCAAAAAGTCCCACACATGTGGTATCCCCGTACTCAGGAGAAGCAACAGAATGTATTTTGGGGTGTATTTCCACATATGCCCATGACATGTTTGAGCAATATATCATTTAGTGACAACTTTTTGTAAAAAAAATATATATATTTTTTTTTTTTTCATTATTCAATCTCTTGGGACAAAAAAAAAAAATATTTAATGGGCTCAACATTGCTCTCAGCAAATAGCTTGGGGTGTCTACTTTCCAAAATGGGGTCATTTGGGGGGGGTTTGAACTGTCCTGGCATTTTATGCACAACATTTAGAAGCCTATGTCACACGTCACCCACTCTTCTAACCACTTGTAGACAAAGCCCTTTCTGACACTTTTTGTTTACATGAAAACATATTTTTTTTTTGCAAGAAAATTACGTTGAACCCCCAAACACTATATATATTGTTAAAGCAAAGGCCCTACAGATTAAAATGGTGGGTGTTGCATTTTTTTTTTCCACACAGTATTTGCGCAGCGATTTTTCAAACGCATTTTTTGTGGAAAAAATACACTTTTTTTTATTTTAATGCACTAAAACACACTATATTGCTCAAATTTTTGATGAAATAAAAAATATGATCTTAGGCCGAGTACATGGATACCAAACACGACATGCTTTAAAATTGCGCACAAACACGCAGTGGCGACAAACTACATACATTTTTAAAAGCCTTTAAAAGCCTTTACATGATACCACATTAGATTCACGGAGGAGGTCTACTGCTAAAATTACTGCCCTCGATCTGACCTTCGCGGTGATACCTCACATGCATGGTGCAATTGCTGTTTACATATGACGCCAGACCAACGCTTGTGTACGCCTTTGCGCAAGAGAAGGGGGGGCAGGGGTGCTTTTTTTTTTTTTTTTTTGGTTTTTTTTTTATTTATTTAGCTTTTTTATTTTATTTTTAAACTGTTCCTTCCATTTTTTTTCTTTGTTATGATTTTTATTGTTATCTCAGGGAATGTAAATATCCCCTATGATAGCAATAGGCAGTGACAGGTACTCTTTTTTTGAAAAAATTGGGGTCTATTAGACCCTAGATCTTTCCTCTGCCCTCAAAGCATCTGACCACACCAAGATTGGTGTGATAAAATGCTTTCCCAATTTCCCAATGGCGCGGTTTATATCCGGGAGGGGGGGGACATTCCCTCCCACTGCTTGTAAAAGCAGTCTAGAGGCTAATTACCCGCTAGAATTGCTTTTACATGAAAGCCGATCACTGGCTGAAAAGAATGATACCAAGATGATACCTAAACCTGCAGGCATCATTCTGGTATAACCATTCAAAGTCCAGCAACATACTGGACATATATTGTAATCTTTTTTTTTTCATGCAGCCTCTTGGCTGAACGAAAAAAAGAGATTGATTGGTGGGTATGCCCACCATTAGAATACCTCCCTTCATCCACCCACTTCTAATGATGGGCATACATGCACCATTTATATATGCCGATGCATGGGGGCATCCTCCCGCAAAAGTTATGCCGTGTACACACGGTCGGAATTTCGACCGTATGTACGTGGCATTAGGAGCCAATCGCTCCCCCCCCCTGCTGCCCCCATGCTTCGGCATATATGCTCTTTTTTTTAACTGTGGTGGTGAAATCACCTCCTACAGCGTTGGAGTCGCGGCTTTATGTATCGTGGGAGCAAACGCTGTTGCTGTCAAGATAAATAAATCCGCGTTGCAACTGAATGGCGCACCTGAAAACAAAAAAATGCTCAACACTAAAACACACAGTAAACAAAATTACATACCTGAAAAGCAAGCATGATAAAACATAATAAAACATAATAAAACATAATAAAACATTGCAGAATAGAATGGAGTAAAAAAAGAGCAACAATAGAGAGAGAATAGAGTGAGAGAGAGAACAATAAAACGACAACTATTTTATTTTTTTTTATTTTTTTGAGATTCACAGGTAAAAAAGCTCCTGACTGAAGCGACTGAATCAAAACGCTACCACAAAAAAAATGTTAGCGATCGCAGGGATCAGGCCTGACTCTGCGAACGCTGCAGTTATGTGTGCTTAGTGTTTTGTAAGTGACAGTGATCGATCGATACTGCACTTGGGTGGGCTGGGCTGGGCGGAGGGGGAAAACGCAGGTGCTAGCAGGTATCTGGGCTGATCCCGCTAACA
The DNA here is from genome assembly GCA_028564925.1 of Lithobates sylvaticus. Lineage (NCBI taxonomy): Eukaryota > Metazoa > Chordata > Amphibia > Anura > Ranidae > Lithobates > Lithobates sylvaticus. The sequence goes on from CM053026.1 coordinate 179,994,886, forward strand.
ATGCGTTTTTTTTTGGAACCCTAAACTGCTGGGACGCTAGTATAGATCTGATCAGATCAGATATTGATCTGTTCAGATACTGTGCCACTAAGGGAGGTGTATGCTTTGTGCGTGGGTGTTTGCGGTACTGGCACTAACCTGGGGCGACGCAGACCTTATTTGACCCTAAAACCTAATTGATATCACCCGCCGGGCGATCAGGGGGTTAAACCGTTATTGGGTAATAAATGGCGGGTGCCCTGACAGTATAAAAAACAAGCTAACTAACCAGCGTCACCCGTAACAGTAATACAAAAAAAAACTGGTTACCTAGCGACACTAATGCAGCGATCAGAAAAACGATCGCTTAGTGACACTGGCAAAAGGGGGTGAAAGGGTTAACTAGGGGCAATCAGGGGGTTAAACCTTTATTAGGTAATATATGGGGGTACCTGACGCTATATAAAAACCTGACGGGGAACCTAAATAACGAAATAACTAACTGGCTAACCAGCGTCACCAGTGACAGTTATACAGTGATCACTGGTGAAAGGGTTAACTCTAGGGGCAATCAGGGGGTTAAAACCTTTATTTAGGTTGTAATATGGGGGTACCTGACCTATAAACCTATTTATGAACCTATATAAACATGGCGGTTACCTAAAAAAAAAAAAATGGTTACCTAGCGACACTAATGCAGCGATCAGAAAAACGATCGCTTAGTGACACTGGCAAAAGGGGGTGAAAGGGTTAACTAGGGGCAATCAGGGGGTTAAAACCTTTATTAGGTAATATATGGGGGTACCTGACGCTATATAAAAACCTGACGGGGAACCTAAATAACGAAATAACTAACTGGCTAACCAGCGTCACCAGTGACAGTTATACTGTGATCACTGGTGAAAGGGTTAACTCTAGGGGCAATCAGGGGGTTAAAACCTTTATTTAGGTTGTAATATGGGGGTACCTGACCTATAAACCTATTTATGAACCTATATAAACATGGCGGTTACCTAAAAAAAAAAAATGGTTACCTAGCGACAGCAGTGACACTAATACAGCGATCAGAAAAACGATCGCTTAGTGACACTGGCAAAAGGGGGTGAAAGGGTTACCTGGGGGGCAATCAAGGGGTTAAACCTTTATTAGGGGGGGTGGGGGGCTACCTTGGACCTAAAACTAACTGCCCTGACAGTTATTACAGTCACACTGACACTAAATGCAGTGATCAGTAAAAAAATGATCACTGCAATTAGTGACACTGTGACTGGGGGGGGAGGGGGTGATCTGGGGGGTGATCAGGGGGTGACAGGGGGGTGTTTTGTGTGCCTATGTGTACTGGTGTCAGTGTACTGTTTGTGCACTAACCTTTAGATGTTCACAGCTCGGCGTTCCGGTCACATAGACCGGCGCACCGAGCGTGACATCACTTCCTCTGCCTGTGTTTTGATTGACACAGACAGAGGAAGCATCTGATTCGCCAGGAGCGATCGCGAGGGGGTGGCCAGAAACCACTGGCCGTCCCCTCATCCCGGATCGCTCCTGAAGCGATCCCGACCGTCCCCGCCGGCCGGGGGGGTCCGATCGGACCCCCCACCCGCCGGAAGAATGGCACGTACAGGTACGTGGTTCTGCCTGTACGTGCCATTCTGCCGACGTATATATACAGGGGGCGGTCGGCAAGTGGTTAAAATAACCATAACAAAAAGTTCATAACAGAAATTCTTCCAGTGACAAATAATTATTCGCTCTTAGAGCTCTTATTAGTGACGTGACACCCTTCACCATAAGAATCTTCTTTCACCCGATAGTGAAAAAATGTATTAAACTGGCCGCTTACCAGAATGAGTTCATTGTTTTAGCTAAAAAAAACAATCGAATACGCTTGTACAGGTAGTGCCTGTTCACACAGATATGCCAAAGAATGTACCAGGTCCTCTTCCTCTCAGATGGGCTCAGATGAGATACATATATAGGAATAGGAGCAAAGAACACAGCCTCATGGCATAATATTGTTTTTTATTTAAAAAATCGTTTAAAAACAGATAGCCAAATGGCTACTTACACTTTATGGTGCCCAACCCGGCACTGGGGCTGCTCGCATTTAGATATTAAAGATGATGGGGATTAGCATTTGAATTTCCCTCCGCCAGCGTGTGCTCCAACCACCGCCGCCGACAACCAGGGCAGACGGGAAACAGGGATGTTCAGTACGTTTCAGAATGTGACCAGGTACCGCCTCCAACGCACGTTTCGTGATGACACGTCTTCAGGGCGGCTGTAATGTATTGCCAGCTCCCGGCAATATAGATGAAAAATCAAGGAAAAAAATCCAGTCCTTAGCAGGCCCTTCGGGTCTGGTATGGATTTTAAGGGGAATTCCACAGCAAAATAAAAAAAAAATTGGTGTGGGTTCCACTCAATCCATACCAGGCCCTTCTGGTCTGATATGGATTTTAAGGGGAATTCCACGACAAAATAAAAAAAAATTGGCATGGGTTCCACCCAAAATCCATACCAGACCCTTATCTGAGCATGCAGCCCTGAGGACAGGATGGGGGGCGAATGAGCACCCCCCTCCTGAACCATACCAGACCACATGCCGTCAACATGTCCAAAGCACCTTGTCCCCATGTTGATGGGGACAAGAGCCTCTTCCCGACAACCCTGGCCATTGGTTGTTGAAGACTGTGGGTGAGGGGCTAATCAGAATCTGGAAGCCCCCTTAAACAAGGGGACCCCCAGATCCCGCCCCTCTATGTGAATGGGTAGGGGTACATTGTACCCCTACCCATTCACCAAAAAAAGTGTAAAAAAGTAAAAACCTCAAGAGACAGTTTTAGACAATTCCTTTATTTTAAAAAAATAAAAAAACTCCCAGCAACTGTTGTGTTTTGTCTTTAACAGCTGTTATATAGGCAAGGGCGTGGCCATACACTGATGTAACCGAATGACCCCTCTGACATCACATTATGACACGTGATGTCAGAAGGGGGTGGGGTCACTCTTCTATCAGAGCAGAGTTTTTAATTTTTTTTCTATTTTTTTGTCTGTCGGGCGGCGTGAATGAAGATGGATGCACATTGCGGGACACTTTTTTTTATTTTTAATAAAGGAATTGTCAAAAACTGTCTGTACTTTACTTTTTGACACTTTTTTGGTGAGTGGGTAGGGGTACAATGTACATTCACATGGGGGGGGGGTGGGATCTGGGGGCCCCCTTGTTAAAGAGGGGGCTTCCAGATTCCGATAAGCCCCCACCCACAGACCCCGACAATTAATGGCTATGGTTGTCAGGAAAAGGCTCTTGTCCCCATGTTGAAGGCAAGTGGCCTGGTATGGTTCAGGAGGAGGGGGCGCTCCCTCGTCCCCCCTCTTTCCTGGCCTGCAAGGCTGCTTGCTCGGATAAGGGTCTGGTATGGATTTTGGGGGGGACCCCACACCATTTTTTTTTTATTTTGGTGTAGACTTCCACTTTAAATCTATACCAGACCCAAAGGACTTGGTATGGATTTTGGGGGGAACCCATGTCATTTGTTTTCTTATTTCTGTCATAGGGTTCCCCTTAACCACTTCAATGCACTATATTATATACTCTGCACTGCACTATATACTCTAAACTGAATTATATATATACTATACAGACTGCACTATATACTCTGAGCTGCTTATATTTACTATACAGACTACACTGTATACTCTGCAGAAAAATTGGGCCTTAGGTGTTGGTGGTGCCAGATAATTGTAACCCCTCAGAGTTACTCTTTTTGGGTGCAGGAACGGGCCTGCTTAAAGGGACTGATGTATAGCTACAAAGGTTTGTGGGATCATGCCGACCTGCCACATTATAATGACAGCGGCTGGTTGGCAAGTGGTTAAAAATTTGTTCAAAAATTAAAATTACATGCTCCAGTCAAACAGGTGCAGAAAAATTGGGCCTTGGGTGTTGGTTGTGCCAGAACACTGTAACCCCTTAAGCCCCATACACACGCTCGGACAATCCGCGGACCAGGTCGGTCGGACTTTGTCCGACGTACTTTGTCCGATGTTGGCGTTGCGTACACACGGTCGGACTACGTTGTCGGAATATCCGGTCCGGAAGAACGTCGTGACGTAAGTCGTCGTCCATGAGATTACAAAAGGGAAGTTCAGCACCACGTCAGGCACCCGTTGGGCTCCTTCTGCTGATCCCGTGTTTATCGAGAGTTAGTGGAAGTTTGGTGACTTAAGATTCGCGCTTCTCAGTTTTCTGACTCAGATCGTTACTGCTCTTCAGTTTGTGCTTGTCGTGCGTATCTGTTTATTAGTGCGTGTAGTCAGTTCGCATTTGTTGGTCATTGCGGCCTATATCTTGATATAGGACGCTTTGATTTGCACTGCTTATTGTCTGCTCGTTGCTGGTATTCACTTCGTTCTTTCAGGCCTTGCTGTTTATCGGTGCTTTCTGTTTGTCCGTTCTGACCAGCCGACCTTTTGTGACCTTCTGAGCGATGTTTCCCGTGCGTACTCGTCGCCGAGTTCGTGCTGTACGCGGAATTGGTGTCGGGCTTTTAGCTTTGAGCCAAGACCCGTCCATGAACAGAGTGACGAGGAGTATGTGGACCAAGAATTGGTTGCTTCAGCGTGACCAGTTCTCGCACATGCCTTTGCTTCGTGAGATCCGGGAGAATAATCCTGATGATTTCAGGAACTTTCTCAGGATGACGGACCCCGATTTTCACCGTCTTTTGGCTTTGCTGACCCCCTTTATCAGCCGGCAGGATACCTGCATGAGACAAGCCATTACTCCGGAGCAGAGGCTTGTTGCCACGTTGAGGTACTTGGCGACAGGGAGAAGTCTTCAGGATTTGAAGTTCTCTTCAGGTATCTCTCCCCAGGCCCTGGGAATCATTATTCCAGAGACCTGTTCTGCCATCATTCAGGTCCTGCAGGAGGACTATATTAAGGTAACATTTATACTTTACTATTCCCTTCTATGTATGCTCTGTTTGCTAATGACTTGTATTTTTGACCTCCTTCCCTAATTACCATGATTGCAATATGTTCTAATATGCTGTGCCCCTTTTCTCCTTCATGCATTTTTCCCTTCACTTACCTCACCAGCATGCTCTTCTGCCCCAATAGACACCTATGGCCTAGTCACTTAAGCAATGTCTTTTGTCTGCTGCATAGTATTGTTTGCCCCAAAACACCCCCTAAAATATGCACAAATGTTTGCTGTGTGGTTTACTTCATGTAGAGCCCCCTTTTTTTTTTCTTTTGGTGGGGGGGGGGGGGGGCAAACTCATTAGGAACCCCCTCCCCCAACTGCTCTGTCAGATGGTACCAATCCTTTATCTGCTGGCTTTCCCAAGGTCCATACACACTATATACCTACCTCTTTATAGTGCGCATCTTTAGGGATGAATTCAGCAAAGCATGTAGTGCAAGGGGCTGCCTCCATACATTCCATTTCCTATTTTTTTGTCTTCTTTCCCTCCTATTAGCTTGCTTGGTAATTTAATAATGTCACACTGTGCCTGCCTTTTTTTTGGGGGGGGGGGGGGGGGGGGGTGAAATGTTATTTGATCTTTCCTGTGGCCTGCCAATAGTGTTAAGTACAGAGGGTCTGGCCAAACTAGCCCACATTATTGAGCCATTTGCCAATCAATGAAGTGCAGAGGGTTAGCTGTCCACCACCCCCCCCCCAAAACCCTAGTTATTGCCAATGTCCCATCAGAAGTGGGGGGATTGATGGGGGGGTGAGTAATCTGTGAAGGGGAGCCTCTACTTTTCTGTGCAAATACTTTCCAGCCTCCAATTTTATACAATGCTCTTGTTCCAAGATGTTGATTGTCTAATCTGCTTGCAATGTTTAGGTGCAAAGTGACTAATTTTTTTTTCTTGTTTCACTCCACAGTTCCCTTCCACGCCACAGGAATGGCAGACTGTGGCCTCCCACTTTGCCAGCCGTTGGGACTTTCCTAACTGCGGAGGGGCAATTGATGGGAAACCCGTCCGCATCGTCCCACCGCCCAACTCGGGGTCCTACTATTATAATTATAAAGGGTTTAATAGTGTAGTGATGTTGGCGGTGGTGTCGGCAACATACGAGTTTATGTATGTGGACGTGGGGATGAACGGCCGGATATCGGATGGTGGGGCCATTACGCACACGGAGTTCTACTGGCGTCTCCAAAGTGGCAGTCTGTGCTTGCCACCTCCAGAGGAGAATGCCGAAGGACTCCCCTTCGTCTTTGTCGCAGATGAAGCGTTTGCGTTGACTCCCCATGTGATGAGGCCGTTCCCGATGAGGACCCTCACCCCGGACCAGAGGGTCTTCAACTACAGGCTGTCCAGAGCCAGAAGAGTTGTGGAGAACGCTTTTGGCATCCTGGCCAGCCGCTTCCGCCTGTTCCTGACGGCATTTAACTTGGCGGAATACAAACTCAACCACATAGTTCTTGCCTGTTGCATATTGCACAACTTCCTCAAAAGACATAACAGGAACTATGTGGTGCCCGTTGGCCCAGATGTGGAGGGCCCTCCAAATGCGGAACTCACAGCCCTTCGAGTGGCACGTCCAGGCTTGCCCCCTCTAAATGCCCGTGTTGTCCGGGACCAATATATGGAGTACTTTGTGGGTAGGGGGGCCATTGCTCTGCCTGACGATGTGTGAGAGGCATTTTTTAATAAATCTGATATTTTAACCAACCTATGATTTCTTGTCATTTCAGTCTTCTTTTTAGCTTATTTTACTTTGACATTTTTTCCCTTTGCCTTCGACAGTGGGAATGCACTTTCTGGGCAAAAGGAGGTAACAGTCTCTTCTTCCCAAAAAGATTATTCTCATGTTGTGTGTTTGCTACCTAATCTTTGGTCTAGAGAAGGTTTGTACTGCTTAACTGACACCCAAAATACTCCTTTTCATCACCAGGTCTGACATGTGTGTATTCTCCAAAATGCTGTGCTCCGTGTTTTCGTACAAAGCACTGTGGGTGTCATTTACATAAGTCAAATCCGCTATGCTCTACAAGTGCATTGAAAAAGTTCACAGGGAAAGAAAATTGGAGTGCAAAGTGGATTTGCCTTTAGTAAATAACACCCATTGCCCCCCATATCCTTTTCATTTTACATACATAATGCATTGTGTTTTTTAAATAAGGAAGCCACACATTTAGAAAAATAAAAGTTTACTAGGAAAACATTCCCAAGTGCGTTTACAATCTTCACGCCAAAACTGACAACATCTTGGTTATTTACAACATTGTTTACAAACATTCCGCAATTGGTAAAACCAGGCATGGAGCAAAACAGAACCTAGGAACTTGGAAAGTTCAACTTTGTAAAGTGAAGACAAGATCAGACATGACTATATGTTCAAAGTGTGTTTGATCTTGCCTTCATCACATGGGGGGGTCACCCCCGAAAAGTGGAAATTTGGAACATGCACACAATTTGGGTCTGAAAATGGTCATTAGATGGGAAAACACATGCCTAGAAGCTTCAAAAGTGCCATTTTCCATCATGGGGATGAATGGACGTTTTTTGGGGGTGCAACCCCTTCACCACAACCACTTTCGTAGTTCATAAAGTGTTTGCACCCCCAAAAAAACATTGCCATTCATCCACCATGGTGGGAGCTAGCACATGTGGACACAATGTGTGCATGTTCCAAATTTCAGACAGTTTTTAAGTTGCAAATGTGTTCAGAAGCAGGCACAAATGTGTGTTAATTACTTGGTGCGTTTTCATATTTTTCCTAAAACATCAATGATGTTCTTCAATTTTTGTTGAACATCATTGATGTTTTGCTTTATGTAATCTAGATCTCGATTGCAGACCATTATCTCTCCGATGAGTACGTGGGCACTCTCTGTGGTAAAGTGCGATTTTTCTTCCACAACATCCACGTCACCTAAAAACCACAAACAAACAAAAATGGGGTGTTGGAAATGAGGCAGCCATACATGGATTAGCTTACCAGTAGCTGTGTTCTCCCACACTCACCTGTTGTGGTGACAATTTCTCCAAGTTCGATGATCTCTCCTTCCTCCTCCTCCTCCTCCTCCTCTGCTTCTGCTCTTTCCCCTTTTTGGGAGGTGTTGGTTTGGGGGTTTCCTCAGACGGCCCAAGTTTTCGCTCCCCTATGAGAATGTCCAAAAGGAAGATTTAGCAACACAAACTATTGAGGGCAGAAATAGGAAATGACAAACATTGCTTGAAAGTGACGGACACTATTTTAGTTTGGCCAGTTACAAATGTCAACTACATGAATGTAGTCACTTTGTAAAGGTGCTAAACTGACTAGCTTTTTGGTAGAAGTTTGTGTGATGGAGACCCCCCTCTAGTATCCACTGGAGCACATGTGTGGAAAAGGCTAATAAAAAGGGGGTTTGGGTGTCCCAGCACTAGTGCTCTGGAGTCCAGATGGGTAAACAGCTACTGGGTGACCTCTCCTTTACATTGAATAAATTGGCTTTACATTCTGGATGACATTTCTAGGGAGAACAAACTTCCTTTCCCCCAAAAAAACACCAAACATCGTATTATAAGTGGCCGCACGATCGAGGTTGCGTACGATCGAATGGACACACACACGACCATGACAGTGGCAGAAAGATCGAGGCTGAGTACGATCGAATGCACAGACGAACATGAAAGTGGCCATTTTGGAATGTACAACTTTGTAAAAATCAAACCACATGGAGCAGTATGCAAGCAAGAAATCAAACACAAAACACAACTACTTACTTTTTTGAAGAATTCTCTTGATCTTTCTGTACTGATCGGCCTCCCTCAGTTTCAGGTCTGACCAGCGTTTACTCAGTTGCTCCTTGGATCGTTGTACCCCAAAATGATTGTACAGCCTTCTCACAACTTTAGACATGATCTTGGCCTTGCGGACATTGGGGTTGAGGTAAGGCCCATACTTCCCATCATAGTCGCTCCTCTTTAATATGTCCACCATCTCCAACATTTCTCCAAATGACATATTGGAGGCCTTGAATTTCAGGCTCCGGGATCGGGACGTTTGTGCCTCCGGACTTTCCTCGTCCACCTCCTCGTTGGGGGGATATTTGGGGCGCACCTGCTGTGTCCCCGCCATGTGCTCTCCCCACTGCGCCGTAAAGAGAAGGGGTGGGGAATAGACGAGAAAGATCGTCAGGGGCAGGCGGAGTTTGACGCATGCGCACTGTATATAAAACGTCACACGCCTGTGTCGTAGCCACGATCTGGGAGACGAGGGGAGAGAAAGCTCACGCACGAGACGATCGCTACAAACGAAGGTACAATTTGACGTTGGTACATAACTAGCCTAGACTGATTAGAACTTGAGGCTTCTTTATGGAGAAGATTAGGAGAGTTTAGGCTGACATTATTTATATTGTTTTGTGTGGCGTTGTGTCTTGCAGAGGTGATGGATGCCTTCTACAACGTGAGCTTTCTCCCACACTTCATTGATAAATACCGGCAATTCCCCCTCTTATGGCAGGCAAAACACAGGGATTATAGCAACAGACCAAAGAGGTACGCAGCCCTGCTGAAACTGGTGGCATTTGTAAAGCCTACCCTGCCCATGGCAACCGTCGCAAACTTAAAAGTGAAGATCACCAACATGAAGACTACCTATTTCCGGGAGCGCAATAAGGTCCTGAAGTCACAAGCATCTGGAGCTGCAGCAGCTGATGTCCATGTCCCCACGCTCTGGTACTATGAGAGGCTCCACTTTCTCAAAGACCAGGCTACTGTCAGGAAGTCACTCTCGACTCTTCCTTGCACGCGTCCTTCCACGCACGCCACCCCGCGTGAGGCTTCCGAGGACCAACCTGGGCCTTCCAGTCAGGAATATGTGCAGGTGCCCAGCTTGTTCCAGGTATAGTAGTTTTGCAACCAGTTTGTTGAATAATGAATGATGTTCAGTTAATTCAGGATCCCCAATTGCTTATTTGCTAACGTGATTGACATATCAACAGACAGTGGTGTGGGAGACATTTTTGGGAAGAATCTAAACTGCAGGGCTGAGAATTGTATGGTTTTGTATTTGAAAACATTTTGCAACAGTCACTAGATGAGAATTGTGTGTGTTTGATGAACAAATAACTGAAACTATGTCCCTTTTTCATACACAGGAAGACCTCAGCCAGGAGGTGGCTGTGGAAGGTGGCAGTCAGGAGGAGGCAGGGGGTAGTGGCAGCCAACAGGGGGGTAGGCGTAGGAGCCTGACTGTCTCCCAAGTCTCTCCCCTCCGCCTTCCCTACAGAAGGGCGAAAAACATGGGGGAGGTGGGAGAGTCAGCGCTCCAGCTGATAAAAGATGCCTCAGCCTCCCTCTATGCCACACCCACCTACGAGGAGGCCTTTGCCTCCTTGGTTACAAGTAAATTTACGGGTATGGAGGCGGGGCAACGCAGCATGTGTGAGGAGGTCATCCTCAAAATAATAAATGAGGGGATGGCTGGGGAGATGACTCCCCTCACACATGTTTGCGAGAGTGACCTTGCTCCGCCTCCTCCTCCTCCTTCTGCCACCCCACCAGCACCAGCACCACGGCGTGGAAGGAAGCGTACAAGGAAGACAAGAGAGTGACGACCTGGATTCAGTCTGGTCTGAGAGAAGATGGAGCCTCTCGTAGTACCAGAGCCTGGGGACCTAGATGGCATCTGCTGCAGTTCCGGATGTTTTGGACTTCAGGACCAGATTGCGCTCCCTTTATTATTTAGATAGGTAGTCTTCATGCCCCCAATTGTTTAAGTATGTAAAATGATGGTTGCCATGGGTGTCCAAGGCTTTGCAAATTCCCCAAGTTTCACCATGGCTGCGTTCCTCTTTGGTCTGTTGCTGAGACCTAAATAAAGGTTTTTTTGATTTGAAATAATCATTGACTATTGTGTTTTACTTTTCTACAATGACAGTTTTTCTTTGAGTAGGCAGGTACATTTCACTAATCCTAAAGTAGAATTAACAAGGGGCACCAACAACCAACAAACTCCTAGTAAATGTAAGCAAGAAATACAAATGTTAATAATGTGGTTTTGCTAAGTTGAGACATACAAACCCCCTCCAAAAAAAAAAAAAAAATCTCCTTCAAATATGTATTCCCCAAAAAAAAAAAAAAAAAAAATCTGGGTAAAAAAATAAGAAAGATTGTATTACGATCTGAGTCAAAATAAACATGTAGTGTATAAATGCTGCAAAGTAATAAAGAAGTAAGTTTGTGAGAAGTGCGGGTGAATAGGAGCAGCTAAAAGATGTCATTCTTGTTGCATTGTAAAGAAAAAGAGAATGCGCTGCATTAAAGACATTTTAACATTGCAGCGTGACGAATGTGCTGTGTCGATTAGGAAAGGTAGTTTTACCTGACCGAGCGCTTCCGTCACAGAATTTCTTCTGAGCATGCGTAGCACTTTGTCCGTCGGACAAGCGTACACACGCTCGGATTTGGTGTGATCGGACCGGGTTGACGGGAAATCTTTCCAGCAGGAGATAAGACTTTGTCCGACGGACAAACCGACGAACACTGTCCGATGGTGCATACACACGGTCTGATTTTTCAACAACCTTGTCCGATCGGACCAAATTGATGAAAAAGTCCGACCGTGTGTATGGGGCTTTACAGTTACTATTGTTGAGTGCAGAAATGGGCCCTGCTGTTAAAAATAATTTCAAAAATTGTAAATTGTTAAACAGGGGCAGAAAAATTGGGCCTTGGGTGTTGGTGGTGCCCTAAACCAAAAATATTGTGGGAAGCTAGTATCAAGATTCAGAAATAGGATGGGCAGCATAGGCAGTCTTCAAGGGATCCCAGATCCCTAATAAATTCAATAAGTTACATCAGCATCAGGGGCTTGATAGCTGCTGATCCAGGATGATTAATTTTTATAAATGTGAGCCTATCAACGGAGTCTGTGGACAGGCGCACTCTTTGATCCCATACAAACCCTCCAGCAGCACTGAATGTCCATTCAAAAAACACGCTGGATGCAGGACAGGCCAGTAGCTCAATTGCATATTGAGCAAGTTCTGGCCAGTGGTCCATCCTCAAGACCCAGTAACCCAGTGGATGCTCAGTTGGAAAGGTCTTCAAGTCTGCTCTTTCCCCTAGATATTCCTGCACCATATAATGGAGATGCTGCCGATGGTTGCTTGAACCTATAAGCCCTGGGCGCTGAGGACTAAAGAATTGTTTAAAGGCATCAGTCAGCCAGCCACCTTCTCCACAGCTCTTTAGGGTCCTTTTGCAGGCTTTGCAGAATCAGGGAGCCCATGCAGAGTAAGTTTGCAGAGGCATGAGATTCTGAGTCCTCTGGGTCACTAAGGATGACATTGTCAGGAACTACCTCCTCCCAGCCGCGTACAAGTCCTTGGGTTTCTGCGGACTGAAAACCATCCCTTGAAGACTGCTGCGTGTTATCCTCTACATCCATGCTCACACAATCCTCCTCCTCTTCTTCCTGTGTGTTTGGCAGCCCCGCAGGAATACTATCTGCATAAAGGGGACCTTGAGAGGAAAGGAAGTCCTCCTCTTCCTCCCGCTGTTCAGCCTCAAGTGCCCTGTCCATGATTTGAAGTAACTGGACTGTGATTAATTTTTTACTAACTTTTTGAGATATCATACGATTTTTTACGTTTTAAATTTGTTATACCCTTTTATATTATTTTACTATATTTTAAAATTAATGTTTTAAATAATTTACTGTTATTTATCTTGTCTGCTGCTGATTTGTTTTGAGGTCAGAATTGGCGCTGAGGTGGTGTTTCTTGTAGTGGTCTTGTAGTGGTGCTTCTTGTCTTTATACACCTCTGTTTTTGAGATATATATATATATACATATATATACATATATATTCTACACTGCACTGTATATATATATATATATATATATATATATATATATATATATATATACACACATACACACTAGACTGCCTGCACTGTATATATAGTATACACTGAATGCACTATATATATATATATATATATAACTGCCTGCACGCCACTAACTAACCTGCCTAATCTAGCTCAAGTTCTCTCAATCTCCACGTTTCAAACTACATACGGCCACCGTGTAAGCAGAGATATAGGGAAGTCTTCAATACTGACCTCCTTTGTGACTTTGAGTTGTAATGTCACTATTAGCTGCAGATGAAGCTGGTCCTGAAAGAGGTAAGTCTGTCACTCACTGTCAAAAAAGGATAGTTCACTGTATCCCCAAACCCAGGCCAAACGTTTCCAGTCCTCCTCTGGATAGAGACCAGGTTTCCCATAAATGATGCAAACAGAGGCTTGCAGTGAGTCCAAATGAACCTTTGACTAGTCTACAATACAGATTTATTTGCTTATCCCAGAAGTTTACTTTAGCAACCAAGAAACCTCACTAAAGTTGCATATGACAGTAAAAAAGGGGTCAAAGTTAAAAATATATTTTGATTTATGAAAGATAAGCTTAATAGAAGCAACAAGTAGAACACATCAACAGTAAACTTACTAAGGCCATTTACTAACAAAATATTCAGCAAAAAATATTAAACATGGAATCAGATTGGTGTATCCTGGCAGTATCTCTTTTTCTTTACTCCAGTTTAAACGATCTGTCCTATACATTTTGCTTTACCAAATCTATTCTCTTTGGGTATACTGCAATAGGAAAGACAGACAGATATAGAATGATATAGTAGTATTTTAGAAATCTGTCAAATCAATTTCTTTTGTCTACTTATTGGAACACTATACATTAAAAGTGTTAAAGAATATAGAGTAAAAATGTGCTGTGGTTAGACAGAACTATACCAACCATGTCTAAAATATAATTGGCTTTCTTCATACAATGTCATCAGAATGTATTGTTGTGGAAAATCTGAAATAGCTTCATGACAGCCATTGCATGGAACATCATGTACTGCCACAGTCTGCTTATTAGCTTTAGAGACTACACAATATTATTTAACTGTTCATAAGCCTAGTTCTGCAATATTGATGATTTTTAGTAATATTGCAGAAAAACATATATAGTTATTTTTTATCAGCTTTCAACATACATAAAGCCTTACCATAAAATAATGCTTTAGGTATAGTACAAGTTGTTAAAGTACAGCATATTACATTCAGCATGACCATGACTTTTTCATTTTTCAGTTGAGTAACAAGATTATTTGACAGCATTAACTTATAATAAAATCAACGAGTGATGAGTGGGAACATGAGGGGATGAGGAGTAATGGAATATGAAAGAGTAAATAAAAAGTAAGATGATGTGTAAGACAAGTGGTGATATAGTTAGGTATATTTAGATATTAGGTTTAGGTATATAGTTAGGTATATTTTTACCATTCTGCAGTTTCAGTGAAATTCAGGAGCAAGAATTTGTCCTTGTTTCTAGATACTATGGTAATATCAATAAGGTTATATTTATGAAATAGAAAAATAAATTTTGATTGGCTGGGTGTGGGCTATGGATCCTATAGCACAGGTTTCACTTTTGCAAGCAATGCTGTCTTGGGGGAAAAAAAATGTTTATTGGTATAAAATGCAGGTGCCTAGAGATCCTGCAACATCAACTGACAAGTACACAGAATGGCCCAACATTCAGGTGTTATATTTGAATGCTGGGCCATTCTGATGACAAAAATGTTAACATTTCCTGGTACTATCAATGCCCACTTACTCTTGCAACCCACACGTTCATATTGGCCCATAAATATGATGGGATGCAGCACTGGCCTATAGGATTGTGCATGAGGCAGAAGGTAAGATCTGACACCAACCAGGAGGTGCCAGAACATTGCCAACATTGCCAATGGGGACTTGAAGGCCGCTGCGCCTGTGAAGACAGAATTCTAGTTTCTTACATGTTATACCTAACAGCCTTTAATTTCACCCATGAAATAGTTCATTTAAGCACGGATGCAACCGAAAACTTTTTTTCATGTAAATGTATTAAATTAAAACAACGTCACAGGTCCTGGATTTTCTCCTCCTGCTAGCAGCCATATAGAGAAAGGAAATGTAATACAAAGCAGATTCCAAAATGTTTTCCAAAACTAGATGATCATGATTTTTACACTGATCATTTCATAGACCCAGTTTAGGGCTAGTGTGAGCTCTTTCATATCAGCTATACCCCTCATATCAGCTATAAAGAATAAAGGAATGGTGAATATACTGTAGATAGAAATATTAGGCAAATATTTCCATACTGGAGAGAATTGTCCAAGTCAGATCAGAAAGCAAAAGGTATTTCTTTAGCATGCCTGTACAGCAGGAAAAAAATACCTGTATGCTATTCTGTATGAATAAACATGGCATTAAATGAATGAGTATTTATCATTGGAATCTCCACTCCAAGCATAAGTATATAAAACCTTGCATGCACACGCCTGCCATGCAAAAAGTGCTTATCTGTGCATTCGCGCTATAATAACCCTAGCACTGCTTGCAGTATGACGTTTTTACTTTTTAGTATTTTTTTACAATCCTCTATAATAATATCAGTGTGCACTTTAAGTGATTTTGTGAAATTGCCAAAGGCAGGTGTTGACAGGCTTCCATGTGCAAATGCAATGTAAACTTAAGATGCTTGTAGGGTCATTCAGAATTCATTAAAAGGTGCATCTTACCAGCAGCTGACCTGCCTTTGTTTTGCCTCAAGCTGCATTTGTATTCCCATTTCAGGCGCTGGAGTGTGCACGCTTCTCAAAGCGCAGTTCCACTCAAAAGTGAAACTTCTGCTTATCTGATTCCTCCCCCCCTCCGGTGCCACATTTGGCACCTTTTGGGGGGAGGGGGGAACAGGTATGTGTTTTTTACAGTGAGAGAGTGCAGCGCGCTTCACACATGCGCAGTAGGGACCCGGCCATGAAGCTGAAAAACTACACTGCAGGGTTCCCTTACTAGCAATGGCTGCGGCAGCACCCGACCAGCTGATGTAAACATCAGCTGCTGTGCCGATGGCACTGGACTCCAGGACCGGTAAGTGTCCTAAAGTTAAAAGTCAGCAGCTACAGTATGTGTAGCTGCTGACTTTTAGGTTTTAAAGGGGCAGGGGGGCAGAACTCCTCTTTATCAAATTTACCATATGTGCTCTTTAGCCTTTGTGCACATAGTATATTGTTTGTATAAAATTTGTTGTTTGCACAGAATGCATTGCTTTAGTACAGTGGTCTCCAAACTGATGTGGCCCTTTGCTTACCTTTGTCTGGCTCTTGGGGCACCAATCCTCCCACTAATACAAGGCACTATTTCTCCTACTAATAACAACAATGAGGCACTGTTCATTCGACTGACACCAACAGTGGCACAAAATTCCTCCCACTTTCACTGACACCAACAATGCAAGATAATTTCTCCCTTGACACCAATGACGGGCTACTATTCCTCCCACAGACACCAACGGTAGGGTGCTTTTCCTTTAACTAATATCAGAGATGGGGTTCTATTCCTCCACATGTGCTATGCAATTTCCTTACTCCCAAGGCTGAGGCTCCACTGAAGCTGGGGCATTTTTCACTACCAATGGCCATAGTCCGGCCCCCCATAAAGTCTGAGGGACAATAAATTGGCTCTTTGTTTAGGAAGTTTGGAGACCCCTGCTTTAGTATATCATGCTTACTGAGTCATCAGAGCAGTGACTCTTCTCAGTTTTCAGTCAGACAAACTGATCCTCAAAGCAAACTGCTAAGGTGTGTAGTTTCTTTAGCTAACCTAAAAAAAAAAATGCCTTGTAAAACAAACTGCGAGCTAGAAATGCTAAATGGTTCTACACAGTTATTTATTATGGACATCATATTTGCATCTAGTCTTTTGATTTATAGCTCATTAATATATAAGTTTTTGAACTACAGTACAATTATTACTCACATTTTCACAAATATATCCCCAAGAAATGTGGAGCGTGGCCAAAAAAAATGAGAAAATTCAAATGATATACTTGTGGTCTAAATCAAAATGAACTAATGAGCCATACAGAGGATTTCAAAGAGATCTGCTTTGCAGAAGATAAATGTTATTATGGAGGTGCCAAATTAATTTGACATTAGAAAATGGTTTCAGAATCTCAATTTCTTTGTTATTTTATTTCAAGAACATTCAGCTTGATTTGTTTCTTTTGTTTTTAATACAGTGGTGTTACATATTACTTTGAGTCAAACCCATTTGTTCTCATATTCATAGCTTTGTGCCTTAGAGAAAGTGTTCATTCACATATCCATGAATTAATTTAAAAGATTGCTTGACTGTATTGTGATATTTCATAGAATAATTACATTAAGTTTGTTCATAGATATATGGTAATGTGTTCACTGATCAACATGCACAATAGTGATTTGGCATGGTTATATTACCCCCCCCCCCCCCCAAGTTGATATTTAAGGCTAGATGCATGCATGCCAAAAAGTAATGGGTGACTTTACCAAAAGGGTTACTTATAAAGAATATGTAAACCTTCAAAAACTAACTCTCCAGTAGGGTTAACAGTAAATAGACAACCTATAATCAGCCAAAAAAATTGTGAATAAATACTTTTTTTTCTCATTAAATGTTTTTATTTTCCACATAGTAATAACATTACAGTAGAATTCACAGTGAAAACAGGAAGAGGTGTTATATCATTATCATCCTGCATTGCCCAGTCTAAAGGATCTTGCAGACTCCGATGTGGGTGCAAGGTCGTGTTTCTGTAGAACTAAAACACAGTCTAAAAACCTAAACTTAGTGTGATAAACCAGTGTTCATACCTGAGAATTCCTAGGTAGTTAAGGAAAGACTATAGAATCAAAAGGAGAAGTCAAGGAGTAGAGAACATAGGAAGGAAAGGGAAAAGAGGAGGGATAGCAAAGGGAAGAGGAGAGGATGCCTTTCTGCCCAATGTTTGTTCCAATGATCAGTGATTGGTGTTACTATCTATGCCCGGCATCAGGGAAATCCCTAGATACAGAGCCCAGGGTTCCCATATAGCTTCAAATTGTGTGGTCTTGTCCAGCAAGGAGCTAACCATTTTTTCATGTGCCATTATCCATAAAATCTTTCTTCTCATGGATAATAGTGATACTGGGGGCCTCTTCCACGCTTTGGCAATGGTCAAAGCACCTTGTCCGCCATGTTGATGGGGAGAAGGGCCTCATCCCACAACCCTTGCCCGGTGGTTGTGGGGGCCTGCAGGCGGGGGGCTTATCGGAATCTGGAAGCACCCTTTAACAAGGGGACCCCCAGATCCCGCCCCCCGTGTGAATTGGTAATGGGGTACAAATGTACCCCTACCATTTCACAAAGAAATGTGCCAAAAAGGTTAAAAAACACAATAGCCGGTTTTTGACAAGTCCTTTAATAATTTCTTCTTCTTTCATCTCCTTTCTTCTGGTCTTCTATCAGTGTTGTTCTTGTTCCTCCATCTTCTTCTTCTCCATCTTCTTCTTCATCTTCTTTTTCCTCAGCTCTTCTCGTCCAGCATCTTGCTCCAGGCTTCTTCTCCTCTCCGTCCTCACGATCAGCCACTGTGGGAGTCTTCAGCCACGTGGCGCTTCGATTCTTCTGACACTTCTTAAATAACGGAGGGCGGGGCCACCTGGTGACCCCGTCCTCCTCTGACGCATAGGGACTTCCCTATGGCTTTCCCCATGATGTCAGAGGGGGCGGACTCCCACAACCACTGGGCAATGGTTGTGGGGATGAGGCCCTTCTCCCCATTAACATGGGGACAAGGTGCTTTGAGGGACTACCTCAAAGCACCCTCCCAATGTTGAGGGCATGTGACCTGGTATGGTTCAGGAGGGGGGTGCTCTTGTCCCCCCCTCTTTTCCTGTGGCCTGCCAGGTTGCATGCTCGGATAAGGGTCTGGTTTGGATTTTTAGGGGGACCCCATGCCATTTTTTTTTTATTTTGGCGCGGGGTTCCCCTTAAAATCCATACCAGACCTGAAAGGTCTGGTATAGATTTTGAGGGTGACCCCCACACCATTTTATATAAAATTTTGGCACGGGGTTCCCCTTAATATCCATACCAGACCTGAAGTGCCTGGTATGGAATTTAGGGGGACCCCCACGCATTTTTTTTTAAATTTTGGTTTGGGGTTCCACTGTGGGGAAATCCCCATGCTGTTTTTATCAATGAACTGTTATGTGTATGGTCGGACCCGGCAATTCATTGTAGCCGCGAGTAGTTTTAAATTCGTTTTTTTCATTTAGAAATTTAATTTTGTTGTCTGACTGTTCTAAACACGGGAAACATGCGCCCCTTTACAGGCATAATATATACACACCCCAGGTATGAAATTTAAAGGAATATTACACTTTTATTGTTTCACTTTAAGCATTATTAAAATCACTGCTCCCAAAAAACCAGACGTTTTTAAAACTTTTTTTGCATTGATACATGTCCCCTGGGGCAGGACCCGGGTACCCAAACACTTTTTATGACAATACCATGCATATAAGCCTTTAAATTAGCACTTTTGATTTCTCCCATTGACTTTTAAAGGGTGTTCCGCGGCTTTCGAATTTAAGTTCTCTGTTCGGCAAATTTTAACTACTAATTTTCACTACTAATGCCACATACACACGATCGGACTATCTGGCGGACTATCCGGCGGACTTGGTCCGACGGACCAGAGTCCGCCGGACAATCTGCCGCGTGGGCTCCGGCGGACTTTTTCTTCCCAAAAGTCCGGCGGACTTAGAAAGAAGTCTTGATTCAAAATTATCCGCCGTACTCGGCAGTCCGGCGGACAATCTGGCCGTCTGTGTTCTAGTACCTGTACCTGGGGGAGTGGGAGAAGATGTTTCTAGCAGATGAAAATTTAGACATTTACACTGATCATATCCTTGGATGGTATCGCTACATCGACGATATCTTGATCATCTGGGATGGTTCATGGGACATGCGCCAACAGTGTTTTTTAGGAATGAACAAGAATGACTTTAATCTAAGCTTCACCATGTCTCATGACAAAAACTGTATAACATTTCTAGATGTGGAAATCTATAGGGGAGAAGGAGGTAACTTGTGTAGCAAATTATACAGAAAAGATACAGCAGGAAATACAATACTCCATGCTACAAGCCTCCACCCACAACCTCTAATTGACTCTGTTCTGTACTGTAAATATTTAAGAACCAAACAAAACTGTACTGACGAGGAAACCTTTAAAAAGGAAGTGGCAAAACTGTGTGACAGACTCCTTGCAAGAGGCTACTCACATTTACGACCAGCGCACGACTCTATACACGTCCTGACTTTGAAGAGAGATATCTCGGTAACGGCAGCAGCTGCTTCCACAACTGAGATATCCATCTCTTCAGGCGCCAGTCATGTTTACGATAATGGTGGTCTCCGCAGCAGATTCACTGCGAGATCACCGTTATCGGCGGCGGGAGATGTGCCCCCACCCCTCCTGCCGCTCTCCTGCGCCCTCCGCCGCTTACCACCCCCACCCGTCTCTATACCATAGCAGGGCGGAAGCGACGTCACTTCTGCCCATACCTCTTAAAGGAACATTTTTCTGTCCAAAGTCCAAATATGACATCTGAGGACTTTTTGACCCCAGATCTTATATTTAATAGGACCTGTCATGCTTTTTTTCTATTACAAGGGATATTTACATTCCTTGTAAAAGGGAATAAAAGTGACCCAATTATTTATTTATTTTTAAAAACAGTGAAAAAATAAATAAAATCAAGTAAAATACATAAGAAAAAAAATGTTTAAAGCGCGCTGTCCCGATGAGCTTGCGTGCAGAAGCAAACTCATACGTGAGTAGCGCCCGCATATGAAAATTGTGGTCAAACCACACATGAGAGGTGTCGCCACAATCGGTAGAGAGAGAGAAATAATTCTAGCCCTAGACCGCCTCTGTAACGCAAAACATGCAACCTGTAGAATTTTTAAAACGTCACCTATGGAGATTTTTGAGGGTAAAAGTTTGACACCATTCCACGAGCGGGCGCAATTTTGAAGCGTGACATGTTGGGTATCAGTTTACTCAGCGTAACATTATCTTTCACAATATAAAAAAATTGGACTAACTTTACTGGTGTTTTTTTTTTTATTCAAAAAGGTGAATTTTTTCCAAAAAAGTGCGTTTGTAAGACCGGTGAAAAAAAATATTGCAACGACCATTTTATTCTCTAGGGTGTTAGAAAAAAAACCAATATATAATGTTTGGGAGTTCTAAGTAATTTTCTAGCAAAAAAAATTTTTTTAACCATGTAAACACCAAAATCTCAAAACGAGGCTGGTCTCAAAGTGGTTAAAAATATCCTATAAGCAAGTTTTGATGAAATCTAAAAATTACCTACTTTTCACTACTAATGCCGCGAACACACGATCGGACTATCCGGCGGACTTGGTCAGACGTTTTTCTTCCCAAAAGTCCGGCGGACTTAGAAAGAAGTCTTGACTCAAAATTATCCGCTGAACTCGGCAGTCCGGCAGACAATCAGGCTGTCTGTGTGCTAGTCCGCTGGACTTTTGAAATGAACAGACTTGCCCACACACGGAGTTAAGTCCGTTTATTTTGAACGTGACTCCAGGTAGACAGGACTAGTGAAGGAAGTCAATGTCGCCGCCTCCACCGGCGAGATTGACACCTTGCTAGCCCCGTCACCTGGTATGGATTTAAAGGGGAACCCGTACGCCGAAAGGTCACGAGGTCAATAACTATTATCAAGTCACATCATTTACATGAAGACTTTTCAGTCACTTTTATGGACCTTTTTTTTTGCTAATAACATTTTTCACCATACCTTTACACTATACTGTTGTACATGATTCATTGGTCTTGTTTATCAGTTTTGCTTGATATATGCAAGTTTATTAATTGGCACTATTCAAAGCATTTTTCATATGTGTTATATGGTAACATTGTTCACAAATGGTCACAAGTTTGCACATTTTTGTAAGTTGCTTACAGTAACTGTCTTCATTTATATTTAGTGCTGCACTTTCTTTACACATTTCTTTAAACACGGACACATTGCTTGTCTATGAATATACTTTCCTAGAGAACAGAGAGACATGCTTTATTAACTTAATATGGTATACCACCTTAACCAGAACTTTGTTCTCTAGATATAATATCAATTCACTGATGCAAACTGTGTAGTGCCTTTGAAGTTTTTTCAAGCACTCTATTTTCTATTTGCTCTAGTATAGTGGAGTAATATATAATCCCTATTTCCGGTTCAGGATATACACTTGCATTTAGCAATTTTTTGACTTAACTACATCAGAAAATTTCCAGCACATGGGGTAACAAACCCGGATTGTTTTTAATATATGTTTTTGTATTTTCAATGTTGGAAGGTGTTAATATGTGTAATCCCAGTGGAAGAGTACCCTGGCAACAGCCTGTTTAGGATTATCCTAAATTGGAAGGTCATTCCGGAATACCTAATATCCATGGTTTTGGGTCCGCCTGGACATTGACCTAAAATACCCTACTAATGGTATGAAGGACACCTGTCCAGTAGAGATGTAACTTAGGACACCCTCTATGTTGGTAAATTATACTTTTCCAACCGTAGGGTATCTCCCATTCAGGTAGTCCATTCTTTCAAAGTAGAAGGGTCATCCGCCTTCCAATGTCAGCGGATAAGCCTGGAAGAGTGCTCTGACAATAGACTGTTTAGGATTATCCTCAATTAAGAGGTCATCCAGAATACCTAACATACATGGTTTAGGGTCCGCCTGGACATTGACCTGAAATACCCTAGTAATGGTATGAGTTACATCTCTAAGGACACCTGTCCAGTAGAGATGTAACTTAGTACAGTACCAAAAAGGTGGATAAGATCTCGATGGTCCCAAGAACATCTAGTGCACTCAGAGGCTTTCTTTACTCCCAGTTTATACAATCTTGCAGGCATAAGGTGCAGCTGCAGGACAATTTACAATTGAGACACTCGTGCTGCATTGAGAGAACACATCTGTACTACCTGTAGGACCTCCTCCCACTGTTCCTCCTCAAATGTGCCCACGTCACTCTCCCACCTGCTCACAACCTTGGATGGAAACCCTTTTAGAAAATTAGATAACAGCATTGAATAACACCTGGATATGAATCCCTTGTATTGGGATACGTCTGCCATATAGTGGAATATGGGGGTTGGGGGTTGCAACCATAAAGCTCCACCTGATTGTGCCCTAACTGCATGGTGTAACTGCAGGTAGTAAAAATACATTGACTGTGGAATCCTAAACTTAGCTTGCAAATCCGTAAGGGTTTGCCTAACCTTGTTGCACAACTTCTGCATCAGGACATATGTAAGAAAGAGTTTATTAGATTTAGTATAAGCCAGTGCCTTCAGACCCATGGCCACATCATTCACCCTGTTTACATAGCACAAAAGGGCCGTAACTGAGTGCACATTCCCTCCTTCTTCGACAGGTTCCAAGGGCATAGCTTGGACAATATGCTGCAGCTGAGCTGTCAGGTAGAAAGCCACAGGTTAGGTAGAGCCAGACCACCTGTATCTTTAGATTTCTGCAGTTGTTCCAACTTAGCCCTGGGAGGTCTGGTAAGCCATATAAAGGACCAGGATATGGAATTGATGATACAAAATATTTTAAGCGGAATAACCATTGGGGTATTATGTAAAATGTAGAGGAGCTGTGGCATAAAAATCACTCTACCTACCAGGGACACCTTAAGTTTAGACCACACTTTGGCTTTATCGTGGATACGGTCCAGTAAGGGTGTCAAGTTAAGAGATATGTAGTCTCATGGCCTAGGGGTGACAAAAATTCCTAAATATTTTATGAAGGGGCTACAGGGTTATTATGGAGCATAGGCCCTCAACTGTCAAAGATGGCATCCAGCAGCATAATCGATGATTTGGTCCAATTGATCACTAGACCAGAGTATACCCCAAAGTTAGTGATAACTGACATTGCCTCCCTCAAAGAATCAGAGGTGTCATCCAGAAGTAGCAGATTGTCATCCGCATAAAGCATACATTTTTCATGTATCCCACCTTATTTAAAACCACAGATAGAGGGGTTAGAGCGGATCAGGGCTGCCATGGGCTCTATAGCAATGGCAAATAAAATGGGCATCCCTGACGGGTACCTCTATATAGGGGAAAGGGCATAGAAATATGACCTGCCTCCCCAATAGCAGCTTGCAGAGAACTATATAGTATTTGAACCCAGGAAAAGAATGTGGCACCAAAACCAAATGTGTCCATAATTGCCCATAGGTACTACCATTCAATGCTGTCAAAGGCCTTATGGGCATCCAACGACAGCAACACCCTATCTCCCACATTGTCTGCCTGGGACTGCATATTGAGGAATAGTCTGAGTAGATTAATGGCAGTTGATTTCTGAGGCATGAAGCCAGATTGTTCCGAATGAATAATGGAGGATATAACCATGTAGAGCCTCAGAGCCAGTACTTTAGCTAAGATTTTAATAATGCTCTGCCAGGGGTATATAGGCCTGTATGAGCCCAGGTCCAGCGGATCTTTATCAGGTTTAATAATAATAAAATATTTGCCTTAGTCATTGACTCAAGGAGGCATTGATATTCTCTGGCTACATTAAAGGGGTCTTAAACCTTTGTGTTTTTTCACCTTAATGCATCCTAAGTGACCACTCCCCCAGCCCCCGTTTTACTTACCTGAGCCCTGGAACTTGACCCGACGAGTACATGCTGTTCCCGGGCTTCTCGGCTCTTGATTGGATAGATTGATAGCAGCACAGCCATTGGCTCCAGCTGCTGTCAATCAAATCCAACGATGCAGGCACTGGGGGGGGGGCTGTGGGGCCGAGTCATACATTCGGTGGCTATGGATGCCAAATGCTGGACTAGTGAGTGTGACCGTAAGGTAACCCCCTTGGAGAGCGCTTCTCCTAGGGGGTTATCTGATGCGGGGACCCCAGAAGAGGATGTTTGGGGCCACTCTGTGCAAAACAAGCTGCACAGTGGAGATGAGTATATGTTTGTTATTTTAAAAAAAACAACCCTTATAATCACTTTAAGCAGGTGTGGTAAAATGACATCTCAGTATTCGTCGATTGGAAGACCATCGCCCCCAGGAGCCTTAGAACTGGGAAAGGAATTGGCTGCCAAATGTAATTCCTCTAAAGGTATAAGAGAGTCCAATAGTTGCCCAATAGTTGCCTAGAGAGGCAGGGTAGCTCTATCCCTTGCAAGAAGTCTTGCAAATCAGCGGAGGTGTACTGCTGTCTGGGAATATTTAAATAAATCGGGTTTAATGGAAAAAAAATGCTTTCAGGTGAAAACATGCTAAAATGAGAAGTGCAAACCTTTAGTGAATCGGGTGGAATATGTCTTGTAGAACCGCTGTTGATGAATTACTGATATGTGAACGCGTAGGTTAAATTTGTACTGCTAGAGCACGTTCATTAATCCTTATAGCTTTCCTTATTTGATGAATCAATGAAGTAAGTCACTAAACCAGTATAGGAACATAAACAGGAAAGTGATAAATCACGGTCATTAATACAATGAAATAAATAAGCTAGGATTATTGATGAGCTCAATACTCAAGGGTGAACAATAGGAAGAACATGCCTTCATGAAAGTAGACTTAGGGCTTGGTAATAATACTTTTTTTAAACAAGAACAACTATTTATTATTTGCTATTAGTGTAGGGTTAACACATCGGCTGTTCACCCATTCAGCGAACTCCCAAATTGTCAGGGCGTCCAATCGTATGTTCAGCCCGAACCCCCCATAATACCCTGCGTGCCGCTCAGTGCATTCTAAGCCCTGATTGGCTGAAGCAATGATGACTTTGCCCAATCAGGGCACAGAGCACTGTCAGAGCCATGATTGGAGAAGGTCATGATGACTTAGTCCAATCATGGCTCACTGCTCATAGACCCACCCCACACTATAAAAAGTTCCTTCTCAGAGGAGACTTTTGCAGTGTGATGTTGGAGTGGAGTAAGGATTGGTGAACGGTTCAGCCTGAGCATATGTTCGGGCTGAACTCTGGTTGTTTGGACGTTCGGCGAACAACGAACATTATGCGGTGTTCGCAGCAAATTCGAAAGCCGCAGAACCCCCGTTAACCACTTGACCACTGGGCAGTTAAACCCCCTTCCTAACCAGACCAATTTTCAGCTTTCGATGCTCTCACACTTTGAATGACAATTACTCCGCATGCAACACTGTACCCAAATTAATATTGTGTCCTTTTTTTCACACAAATACAGCTTTCGTTTGGTGGTATTTAATCACCGCTGGGTTTTTTATTTTTTGCGCTATAAATCAAAAAATACAGAAAATTCTGTAAGAAAAAAATAAAAATTCTTTGTTTCTATTAAAAATTATTGCAGAGTATTGGCAGAGTATTGGCAGAGTATTGGCGAGTATTGGCAGAGTATTGGCGAGTATTGGGAAGTATTGGCGAGTATTGGCAAGTATTGGCAGAGTATTACAGTGTTGCACAGTATTGGCAGAGCATTGCACAGTGTCGGCAGAGCATTGCACAGTGGTGGCAGAGCATTGCACAGTGGTTGGTGGCAGAGCATTGCACAGTGGTGGCAGAGCATTGCACAGTGGTGGCAGAGCATTGCACAGTGGTGGCAGAGTATTGCACAGTGGTGGCAGTGTATTGACCAGTGCTGTGGGCACTACACATCCAGCCCACAGCGCTGGCCCCGTCTCTCCCCCTCTCCGCTTCTCTCCTCTCTGTACCGATCGGTACAGAGAGGGGAGGGAGGAACCGGCATCATGACGTGACGCCGGTTTGTGTACATGTGATCGCTCCGTCATTTGACCTCGGACCCGGCGGTCACGGATGTTCCCGAGTGCGCGCCCCAGGGCGCGCGGGAGCAACTTGCCGACCGGGCTGTAGACGTCTTTCAACTATAGCGCGGTCGGCATGTGGTTTTAAGTCTATGGGACACTAACATGAAAAACTAAAAGTGCTAATTTTAAAGGCTTATATGCAAGTTACTGTCGTAAAAAGTGTTTGGGGACCCAGGTCCTGCCCCAGGGGACATGTATCAATGCAAAAAAATTATTAAAACGGACGTTTTTTCGGGAGCAGTGATTTTAATAATGCTTAAAGTGAAACAATAAAAATGAAATATTCCTTTAAAAATCATGCCTGGGGGGTGTCTATAGTATGCCTGTAAAGTGGCACAGTTTTCCTGTGTTTAGAACAGTACCACAGCAAAATTACATTTCTAAAGGAAAAAAAGTAATTTAAAACTGATTGCGGCTGTAATGAATTGTCGGGTCCCGCCAATATACAGTGGTGTGAAAAAGTGTTTGCCCCCTTCCTCATTTCCTGTTCCTTTGCATGTTTGTCACACTTAAGTGTTTCGGAACATCAAACCAATTTAAACAATAGTCAAGGACAACACAAGTAAACACAAAATGCAAGTTGTAAATGAAGGTGTTTATTATTAAAGGTGAAAAAAAATCCAAACCATCATGGCCCTGTGTGAAAAAGTGATTGCCCCCCTTGTTAAAACATACTATAACTGTGGTTGTCCACACCTGAGTTCAATTTCTCTAGCCACACCCAGGCCTGATTATTGCCACACCTGTTCACAATCAAGGCATCACTTAAATAGGAGCTGCTTGACACAGTAAGGTCCACCAGAAGATCCTTAAAAGCTACACATCATGCCGAGACCCAAAGAAATTCAGGAACAATTGAGAAAGAAAGTAATTGAGATCTATCAGTCTGGAAAGGGTTATAAAGCCATTTCCAAAGCTTTGGGAATCCAGCGAACCACAGTGAGAGCCATTATCCACAAATGGTGAAGACATGGAACAGTGATGAACCTTCCCAGGAGTGGCCGGCCGCCCAAAATTACCCCAAGAGCGCAGCGACGACTCATCCAAGAGGTCACAAAAGACCCCACAACAACGTCCAAGGAACTGCAGGCCTCACTTGCCTCAGTTAAGGTCAGCGTTCATGCCTCCACCATCAGGAAAAGACTGGGCAAAAATGGCCTGCATGGCAGAGTTCCAAGGAGAAAACCACTGCTGAGCAAAAAGAACATCAAAGCTTGTCTCAATTTCTCCACAACACATCTTGATGATCCCCAAGACTTTTGGGACAACATTCTGTGGACCGATGAGACAAAAGTGGAACTCTTTGGAAGGTGTGTGTCCAAGTATATCTGGCGTAGAAGGAACACTGCATTTCAGAAAAAGAACATTATACCAACAGTAAAATATGGTGGTGGTAGTGTGATGGTCTGGGGCTGTTTTGCTGCTTCAGGACCTGGAAGACTTCTCGTGATAAAAGGAACTATGAATTCTGCTGTCTACCAAGAGATCCTGAAGGAGAATGTCCGACCATCTGTTCGTGTACTCAAGCTGAAACGAACTTGGGTTCTGCAGCAGGACAATGATCCTAAACACACCAGCAAGTCCACCACCGAATGGCTGAAGAAAAACAAAATGAAGACTTTGGAGTGGCCTAGCCAAAGTCCTGACCTGAATCCTATTGAGATGTTGTGGTATGACCTTAAAAAGGCCGTTCATGCTCGAAAACCCTCTAATGTAACTGAATTAGGACAATTCTGCAAAGATGAGTGGGCCAAAATTCCTCCAGGACGCTGTAAAAGCCTCATTGCACGTTATCGCAAACGCTTGGTTGCAGTTGTTGCTGCTAAGGGTGGCCCAACCAGTTATTAGGTTTAGGGGGCAATCACTTTTTCACACAGGGCCATGATGGTTTGGATTTTTTTTCACCTTTAATAATAAACACCTTCATTTACAAATTGCATTTTGTGTTTACTTGTGTTGTCCTTGACTATTGTTTAAATTGGTTTGATGTTCCGAAACACTTAAGTGTGACAAACATGCAAAGGAACAGGACATGAGGAAGGGGGCAAACACTTTTTCACACCACTGTAGATAAAACTCATTGAAAAAAATGGCAAGGGTCCCCCCAGTCCATTAGCAGGCCCTTTGGGTCTGGTATGAATATTAAGGGGAACCCCAAACCAAACAATAAAAAAAAATAGCGTGGGGGTCCCCCCAAAATCTGGTATGGATATTAAGGGGAACCCTGCACCAAATTTAAAAAATAAATGGCATATGGGTCCCCCCCCCAAAATCCATACCAGACCCTTCAGGTCTGGTATGGATTTTAAGGGGAGCTCTGTGCCAAATTAAAAAAAAAAATGGCATAGGGGTCCCCCCAAAACCCATACCAGACCCTTATCCGAGCACACAACCTGGCAGGCCACAGAAAAAGAGGGGGGACAAGAGAGTGCCCCCTCCCCCCTCCTGAACTGTACCAGGCCACATGCCCTCAACATGGGGAGGGTGCATTGCCCCCCAAAGCACCTTGTCCCCATGTTGATGGGGACAAGGGCCTCATCCCCACAACCCTTGCCCAGTGGTTGTGGGGTCTGCAGGTTGGGGGCTTATCAGAATCTGGAAGCCCCCTTTAACAAGGGGACCCCCAGATCCTG
This sequence comes from Lithobates sylvaticus, assembly GCA_028564925.1. Taxonomy (NCBI): domain Eukaryota; kingdom Metazoa; phylum Chordata; class Amphibia; order Anura; family Ranidae; genus Lithobates; species Lithobates sylvaticus. The sequence continues at coordinate 180,024,250 of CM053026.1, forward strand.
CCCTCCCCTATGTGAATTTGTAACGGGTACATTGTACCGCTACCATTTCACAAAAAAGGGTAAAAAATAGTAAGAAAGACAGGAGACACTTTGGGATCAGTCCTCTATTACAAATTAGAAAAATAAACATGTCCCGCGATGTAGATCCATCTCACGCCACCCGACAAGCCACATGGAAATGTGGTGGATTCTGCCCCCTTCCGGGAATTTGCATAATGTGCTGTACCACAATGGCAGGTTCCTAGTCAGCATTTCTTTGCACTTAAGGCCATTCCACCTCTGTGCCATCAGCAGCAAGGTCCACGTTACTGCTGACACATGGTCCAGCAAGCATGGTCAGAGACACAATATTTCGTTCTCAGCATACTAGGTAACTCTGCTTGCAACTAGAAAGGATGCAGGACAGGGCTCAGCGCTGGAGCTTGTTTTGCCACCATATCTCCATACAGCTGTTGGTGATGATGCAAGATTTGTAAGCTCCACTTCCTCCTCATCCATGCCCTCCTCTGCTGAATTGTCCAATGATCCACCAGTACCCCCTAAGCATTCAAGGGCTATTCATTGAGTCAGGCTAAAAGATGCCATGCTGCTTTAGGTTGTCTATCTAGGGGACAGGAGGCACACCAGAGCAGAGATTCTTTTAGATCTGCAGGGACAGGCCCAGAGGGGGTTTAACGCCATGCCAGCTTGATCCATGAATGGTGGTGTGGGATGATGGCACTAACCTCCTGTCCACCCTTCAACAAGGAAAGTTGACACATGTGCCATGCCTTGCACATGTCCTCAATTTGGTGGAGCAGTGTTTCTTAACCAGGTACCCAGGGTTGGAAGATCTTCTAAAGCAGGCCAGAAGAGTCTGTAGCCATTTCAGGCGGTCATACACAGCCAGTGTTCGGTTGGCTAGAAATTCAGTGGGAATTCCACCTGCCAGTAAACTGCCTGAATTGTGACATGCCCACCAGGTGGAACTCAATTTTGGCAATGCTGCAGTGACTGCACATGCAGCAGAGAACTGTCAACGAGTACCTGTGTGAGTATGGCACTATGACAGGTTTAGGGCAGCTCTGCTTTTTTCCCCATGCCAATGGCTACTAATATAGTATACATGCACTGTACTGTCACCATGTGAGGAGGCAACAAGGATGGTGAGCCATGACAATGCATGCATCAGTGACCCAATTCCTGTTGTGTTCTAGCTGGAGCAGACTCTGCATGACATTATGGACAGGGCACTCGAGGCAGAGCAGCAGGAGGAATTTCATTCCTCTAAAGGCCCTCTTTATGCAGACACCAGAAAAGCATACACCAAACAAGAGATGGTTTTACTTCCCAGAACCCTTGGGAGTAGTTTGTAGCTGGGAAGAGGCAGTTCCAATTACTGTAATCCTCAGTGACCACAAGGACCCTGCTTCTCATGCCTCCGCAAACTTGTGGTGCATGGGCTCCCTTATTCTTTAAAGCCTGCAAAAGGACCCGAGAATTTGTGGCATCAAGGAGAAGGATCATTATTGGTTGGCAATCCTCCTTGACCACCATTACAAGGGGAAAGTCCCGGAACTCTTCCCCACAGAGGGAGCAGAGGATGAAATATCCTGAGGACACCCTAAAGAGGAGTTTATGTAATACCTTTCCAAACTCTGGTAGGTTACAGTCTCATGGAAAAGCTAGTTTTGAGCCTTCTGTTGGTCAAAGGAGGAGCCCCCTCAGTGATGCATTTCAAAATTTGTTGACAGGGCTGTCAGATTCCACATCACATTGGCATCATCTGCATCATATGGTAGGAGATTGTCTAGGGGCAAAAACAACATGGAGAGCTTTCCAGTCGATGATCCACTGGGTTATTGGGTTACCAGAATAGACTACTGGCCAAAACTTGCCCAGTATGCAATTGAGCTGCTTGGCTGCTCTTTATCCAGCGTGCTTTCCGAAAGGGTATTTAGTGCTGCCAGAAGTTTTGTGACAGATAAAAGAGTGCGGTTGTCCACAGACTCTGTTGACCGGCTGACATTTATGATTATTCCTGGATTAGCAGCAGCTATCAAGCCCCTGATGCCAATGTTGCCAATAAAGTGTTTTTGGGATGTGGAATCTCTGCAAGACTGTCTAGGCTGCCTAGCTTTGTGAATGTTGATTTTATCTGAAAGAAATGTTTTAGTATAGATTTCATGGGCACAATTGACACCCAAGGACCAATTTTGCCACACCTGTTTGACAGGTGTATATAATTACATTTTTTTTACAGCAAGGCCAATTCTTGACCCAGTCTCTATTATTATAGTATATTATATTATATTATTATAATATAATTAGAGCAATCAAGTTCTCCTGAGATCTTGCATAATTCTCGGGTTACAAAGGAACCAATGAATGCCAGACTGACAGAGATTGCATTTTTATATATGTTACTTTTTTAACTTTTGCAACATTGATTTACTTTATAATTTTTCAATATGTTCAAGGTTTCAAAACGCTAGCAATTTTTTATATTTTTCAAAACTACCACGACACACCTGCAAATCTCACACAGTTTGAGAATGACTGGTTTAACTTCTATAGTCGGGAAGATACTGGAGAGTTTAACCACTTATGGACCGATCACCGTCGTTTTACGCCGCTACTTTAAAGAGGAATATTGTTGTCATGACAGCAGCTAGCTGCGAAAACCCCGGTATCCTCTTCTTCAGCGGACGGTCCGCTTTCAGATAAAAGTGCTCTCTGTGGCGGATTCACCACAAGATCACTTTTATCGGGGGCGGGAGAGGGCCACCCCACCCGCCGTGCTCCGGTGCCCTCTGCGGCTTACCAGAGCCGTCGGTAGCAGCGGAGGTGATCAGGTTCTTCTCCCTGTTAGGCATGGAGACGAGTGATGGGAAGATGGCCCCCACCCGTCCCCATATCATTGCAGGGCGGAAGTGACATCAAAATGTCACTTCCACCCATAGCTCTTAAAAGGGACCTTTTTTTTTCAGATGACATTAAAATATTTTTTTTTTATTGCATTTTAGTGTAAATATGAGATCTGGGGTCTTTTTGACCCCAGATCTCATATTTAAGAGGTCCTGTCATGATTTTTTTCTATTACAAGGGATGTTTACATATGAAAACGGTGTTCAAATCACACATGTGAGGTATCTCCACAATCATTATAGAGAGATAAATAATTCTAGCCCTAGGCCTCCTCTGTAACTCAAAACATGCAACTTGTAGAATTTTTTAAATGTCGCCTATTTTTAAGAGTAAAAGATTGTCACCATTCCACGAGCGGGCGCAATTTTGAAGTGTGACATGTTGGGTATCAATTTACTCGGCGTAACATTATATATCACAATATAAAACAAAAATTGGGCTAACTTTAATGTTGTCTTATTTTTTTATTTAAAAAAGTGTCTTTTTTAAAAAAAAGTGCACTTGTAAGACCGCTGCGCAAATATGGTGTGACAGAAAGTATTGCAACGACCGCCATTTTAATCTCTAGGCTATTAGAAAAAAAATATATAATGTTTGGGGGTTCTAAGTAAGTTAAATGTTTTTAACTTTGGTATATACCAAATCTCAGAAAGAGGCTCGGTCCTTAAGTGGTTAATAAAAGATCACATAGATGAGTTCTTGCTGGATAAAAATATTTAAGCAACAAACAGCATGGATTCATGAAAGACTGAAGTTGTCAGACAAACCTGATTTCATTTTATGAAGAGGTAAGAGGTAATTAAAACCTTGGACAGAGCTGTGGCTGTGGACATAGTATGCTTGGATTTTGCAAAATTGTTTGACACAATTCCCCACACACGACTAATGTGTAAGGTAAAGTCTATAGGCTTGGAAAGATCAGTTTGTAAATGGATAGAAAACTGGCTAAAAGACCGAATTCAGAGTGTAGTGGTTAATGATTCTTACTCTGAATGGTCTAAGGTTATCAGTGGTGTACCCCAAGGTTCAGTGTTGGGACCCTTACTCTTTAATATCTTTATAAATGATATAGGGTCTGGAATTAAAAGTACCATTTCAGTCTTTGCAGATGACACCAAGCTAAGCAGTGGAATAACATCCTTACAGGATGTCTCCAACTACAAGCCAACCTCAATGCACTGTCTAATTGGGCAACTATGTGGCAAATGAGGTTTAATGTTGATAAATGTAAAGTTATGCACTTGGGGGCTAAGAATATGCATACATCATACATATTAGGAGGAGTACAACTACAATCCTTAGTGGAGAAGGATCTGGGGGTTTTGGTAGATCATAAGCTTAATAGTAGCATGCAATGCCAAGCTGCAGTTTCCAAAGAAAGCAAAGTCCTTTCTTGTATCAAGAGAGGTATGGACTCCGGAGAGAGAGATATCATTTTGCCCCTGTATAAATCATTAGTAAGACCTCATCTGGAATATGCAGTTCAGTTTTGGGCACCAGTTCTCAAAAAGGATATGGGAGAACTGGAGAAAGTGCAGAGAAGGGCAACCAAACTGATAAGAGGCATGGAGGAGCTCAGCTATGAGGAAAGGTTAGAGGAACTGAATTCATTCTCTCTTGAGAAGAGGCGATTAAGGGGGGATATGATCAACATGCACAAATACATAAGGGGTCCATATAATGAACTTGGTGTTGAGTTATTCACTTTAAAGTCATCACAGAGGACAAGGGGGCACTCTTTACGTCTAGAGGAAAAGAGATTTCATATCCAAATACGTAAAAGTTTCTTCTCAGTAAGAGCTGTGAAAATGGAATGGACTCCCTCCAGAGGTGGTTCTGGCCAGCTCAGTAGATTGCTTTAAAAAGGCCTGGATTCTTTCCTAAATGCACATAATATACTGGATACTAACATTAATAGGTAAAGTTGATCCAGGGAATATCCAATTCCCTCTCAGAGGATCAGAAAGGAATTTTTTCCCCTGCCATAGCAAATTGGATCATGCTTTGATGGGGTTTTTTGCCACCCTCCGAATCAACAGATGCGTTTATGGGATTGTAGGGATGTTTTTTTTTTTTTTTTTTAATTGGTTGAACTAGATGGACTTTTTCAACCTGACTTACTATGTAACTATGCATTTATGTTTTTTAAAAACTTTTTTTTGCACTGATACATGTCCCCCAGTGCAGTACCCAGACCCCCATACCTTTTGTATGCCCAATAACTTGCATATAAGCTTTTAAAATGGGCACTTTTAAATTTTTCCAGTTTGGTCCCTTAGCACCCATACACATGGTCGGACATTCCGATCACAACATCTGTTGGATAATTTCTGACTGATTTTGTCCAAAACTGGTGTTGCACACACATGATCAGACAAAGTTGTTGGAAAATCCGATCATTCCGAATGAGGTGACGTACAAAACGTATGATGGGACTACGTACAGGGCAGTAGCCAATAGCTTACGTCTCCAAATTTCTTCTGAGCATGCGTGGCACTTTGTGCATTGGAATTTTCTACACACAAAAAAGTCAGATCGGATTTTGTTGTCGGAAAATTTTCTGCTCTCAAATTTTTTCCATCGGAAATTCCGACTGAAAAAGTCCGCTAGAGCCCATACATGATCGGATTTTCCGACAACATAATCCGATCTGACTTTTTCCATCGGAATATCCAACCGTGTGTACGGGGGCTTAGACTTTAATGGGGTTCATTTATTCAGATCTGAACTTTTGCAATGTGCGAAAGTTCTGGTGCAAACCAAATTGGGGGATGTTTGGCCCATCTCTTTTTGATATAATATGTCATTGACAAGAATAATAATTTTGTTTAATTGCATTCTGCAATTAATTATATTTTTGCTCATAGATGGCTATCACAAACATACAATATACTTTGTACGTGGGGAACAAGGTATGCTATATGGCCAAAAGTTTGTGAAGTCCTGACCATCACACCTGTTTGATGCTTGTTGGATATCCCACTCCAAAACCATAAGCATTATTATGGAGCTGCCCCTCTCCCCTTGGCAGCTATAACAGCCTTCACTCATTTGGCAAGGCTTATTACAATACTGTGGGGTGTGACTGTTGGAATATGTGCTCAATTAGCCAAAAGATCATTTGTGGGGTCAGTTTGTAATATCAGACAAGAAGACCTGGGTTGCATTTGGTGTATCACAAAGTAATAAATAGGGTTGGGGTCCGAACACTGTGCAGACCACTCAAAGTTTTCCACACCAAACTCATCAAACCATGTATTTATGGACCTGGCTTTGTGCAGAGGACACAGTCACACTGGAAGAGTCCTTCCCAAACTGTTGCCCCAGGGTTAGAAGCACACATAAAATATCTGATACAATGTAGCATTAACAGTGCACTTCACTGGAAACACCTGTAATTTGGAGGATGTCCATTTTTGGCAATATAGTGTATAATTAGAAAATATAGCCCTGTAGTCATTTTTATCTGTACAGTACAAATGTTTAGAACTCTACTACATTCAGAAGTGTTGCAAGTCATTTTTGATCCTGAAGATGAATGCAGAAATAAGAATTGCATGTGTCTCCACCAGCAATTAGGCATCTTCTGCATTTCATTTCCCTAGTCTGGGACAAAACATCAAAAGAGAAACAAAGAGGTTACTAAACACATCATAGAGAGCTCTTTCAGACACTCTCATTATAATTTTCTTTTAATACTACTTACTGTCTTTAAAACATGTATTATAAGGAATAATAAATCCCTTTACTGCAAAAAATAATGAGTATTGGAGAAAATAATGTTATGCTTCTATAATCTATTATCTGCTACAATAGTGAGAGGAAAGAATATTTCAGTTATAGTGATTATATTTTATATAATTTGAACACAATCCACAATAAGGTAATATTTCCTTATGTTTGTTTACCTTACTCATTGACATTAGCAATAGATGTTGGCTTTTCTGCCATGCAGAAATATCTTTTGGTGGTTTGGTGTATAAAACCCCAATATTTAGGTTACAGTGTATCTTGAAAAACCTCAATAAGTAATATTTACACAACATACAAGAAGAAGCAATTGAGTCTTTAAACCAGGGGTGCCCAACCTTTTGAAGGGCAAGGGCCACTTAAGTGACTTAACCGGTCGCTGGCCACAATGAGCAGAGCGGGTGGATGGCAGCCCACTCGGCTCTATAGAGCCCACTCTTCCCTCAGCACACCAAACTCGCAGGTAATAGAAGTCTATGGCTCAGTGCAGGTAACCCACAGGTGCACTTCTCTGCACCTGTGGATCAGTTTGAAAGCAGCCCAGTAACCACTGCAGAACAGATGTGCCCATATACGCTCATATATACACTGTGATTTTAGTACCTTTAATAAAAGTATTCTATTTTATTCCATCCCAGAGCAGGAGGTCGCGGGCCACATCAGAGGGCTCCGCGGGCCACATGTTGCCCCAGGGCCACTGGTTGGGCACCCCTGCTTTAAACCTTGAATCAAATCTTGATACTTGTTTAATCCCTTAGCTTGTTAAAGCGGTTGTTTCGTTTTTTTGTACCTGCAAGGTAAAGGCATAATGTGCCGGTAGAGGCATAATGCACATACTAGCGCATTAGGTTAAACTTACCTTAAAACTCTTCCAGTGCCAAGATGTTAGCACTGCAGGCGCTCTTATTTTTACCTGTCTTGCTTCCGGGATTGCGGACTCTGGCTCTGTGACTGGCCAGAGCCGCGATGACGTCACTCATGTGCATACATGCAGAAGTTGCCGTTCACGGCATAGGCCTCTGAAGAATGATGTCACTGGCTGAATTTACACCAAATATCTCCTAATTGGTGCATGTTTAGGAGATATTTACACTACCTATAGGTAAGCCTTATTATAGGCTTACCTATAGGTAAAAACAAAAGATTGTAAGTTTACTTCCACTTTAATAAATCAAAAGTAATCATGACTTTGAACAGTTGAGAGACACTAAAAAGATTTGCAATGTGTGATTATTGTATTATTTAGTTGTTTGCCCAATAATACATATTTTTTACTTTTAGCTTTATAGCTTTAGCAAGCACCTTTCAAGTGCAGCTTATTTAGTTGGTTTAGGTGTGGCTTCTTTTGGGTTCTTATCCTACCTTTAATGCTCAATACCAGACAATAAATAATTTATACATATATTTTATTATCCATTTAGGAAACTTCCGCCTACAAACAACCTGCTCCTTGTGGACACTGCTGCTTTTCCATCTTACCCCCTTCTTTTTTGGCCTCATTTTAAAGCAGACTGGGTGCTCTCTATGCGAGTTGCAGCCAGAGATACTATGCGATACTGACTAGGCTGTATGCTGAGATTTCTTTTGTCAGTTTTTTGGCACCAAATCTAAATTGAAGTCTGAGACTTAGTAACCTTTGTTGCATCAATCTGGAACTTAAGGGCCCGGATCTCTGTTTGGTTTTTCCTAACAATAACATCATTCCTCACCTTCTGAAGCCACCCAGTAAGAGCCGGTTCACACTGGGGCAACACGACTTCCAGCGCGACTTTTGGAGGCAACTTGAACATGGCTTGAGTATAAATAACAACGCGACTTGGAGCGACTTCAACATGACTTGGGGCGACTTACAACATGACTTTAAGTCGCCCCAGGCCAGGCGACTTTGGCCGTGGCCAATCAGAGAATAATCAACTCTCAAGGGGGAACTCCACGCTAAATTTTAAATAAAAAACGACATGGGTTCCCCCTCCAGGAGCATACCAGGCCCTTAGGTCTGGTATGGATTTTAAGGGGAACCCCCTACGTCGAAAAAACGTCATGGGGGTCCCCCCAAAATCCATACCAGACCCTTATCCGAGCACAGTCCCAGCATGCCTCGGGACCCGACGTCATAAGGGGCGGGGCCACCATGTGACATCACCCGGTGACCCCGCCCCCATTCCGCTCACACGGCATTACAGCGGGAGAGAGCGTCGTGTCAACATCAGTAGAAGAAAGAAGAGAGAAGAGGGAAGAAGGACCGGCTCCCCCACTGGTAAAAGAGCTGCAAGAAGATAGCGGAGGAGCTGGCAGAAGAGCGGGAGACGACGCTGGAGAGTGGGAGAAGAGGCCGGACACCAGGAGAAGAGGCCGAACACAGCGGAGAAGTCGGAAGAAGGCCCCGAAGTCGGAAGAAGACCCCCGAGCTGATTAATAAATTACTTTAAAAACCTGTGTTGTGTTTTTTTTTATCGACGCTTTCTTTCCCCAGGTGAATGGGTAGGGGTACGATGTACCCCATACGCATTCACATAGGGTGGGGGGCCGGAATCTGGGGCCCCCTTATTAAAGGGGGCTCCCAGATTCCGATAAGCCCCCCGCCCGCAGACCCCGACAACCAAAGGCCAGGGTTGTCGGGAAGAGGCCCTTGTCCTCATCAACATGGGGACAAGGTGCTTTGGGCGCCCCCCTTCCCCAAAGCACCCACCCCCCCCTGTTGAGGGCATGCGGCCTGGTACGGTTCAGGAGGGGGGGCGCTCGCTCATCCCCACCCCCTTTCCTGACCGGCCAGGCTGCGTGCTTGGATAAGGGTCTGGTATGGATTTTGGGGGGACCCCCACGCCGTTTTTTGGGCGTAGGGGGTTCCCCTTAAAATCCATACCAGACCTAAGGTCCTGGTATGCTTCTGGAGGGGGAACCCATGCCGTTTTTTTTATTTAAAATTTGGCGTGGAGTTCCCCCTCAAGGCGACACTGTCGCGTCAATATAGATGGAGATCCGACTTGGAGGCGACTTCCATTGAAATCAATGAGTACAAGTCGTCTTGAAGTCGGATTGAAGTAGTACAGGAACCTTTTTTGAAGTCGGAGCGACTTCAGTAGTGTGCATTGAGACGGCTCCATAGACTAACATTACAGCGCGACTTGGGGCAACTTGGGGCGTCTTGGGGCGACCTGAAGTCAGATCCTGAGTCGCCCTGGTGTGAACCGGCTCTAAGTGTATTTTTTGTTTTTCTTTCTCCCTTTTTCTCTCCCCCCTCCCCTAGTGCTTTGATTCCTGCATATATGCCATATTCTATACGATATTATAGTGATGTTAATTATACTTCTTTATACATTTAATAGATATTGCAGTCTCTCTCTGAGATCCCTGAAGAAGGAATTAAATATATTAAAATGTATCCGAAACATGTTGGATATTAGGAACATAACGAATTATGCCCTTATTTTAGAGCTTAGAGCTTATCCTTATCCTTATGTTATCCTAATCAGACTCTCTGCACATATATTGTCGATTGTTATCTGCAATTTTTTATTGTTGTTTTTTCCTCTTTTTTTTTCTTGTTACAATGATGTATTAATAAAATGTATATATTTTTATATACTCATTTCTACTTTGATATCTAACCTCACCTCCACAAATCCCTTGGGGCAACCCTTTCTTCTTTTAACAATAATACATATTTTGGGCATCACATTCCTTCACATTATAAAACTTTATTTAAAGCAGGCCATTTTCTTTGTGTTTCGAGCAAGGACATGTTAAAATGCTTCAAGTTGGATTTTACATATTACGTAAAAGCCAAATAGCTATAATATTTTTAATGAGAAAATATATCTAAAGAAACAATGGGGGTTGATTTACTAAAACTGGAGAGTGCAAAATCTGGTGCAGTTGTGCATGGTAGCCAATCAGCTTCCAACATCAGCTTTGTTCAATTAAGCTTTGACAAAAAACCTGGAAGCTGATTGGTTTCTATGCAGAGCTGCACCAGATTTTGAACTCTCAAGATTTAGTAAATTAACTAAATTAGTAAATCAGTGTGTTCTATAACATATTATCCCCAATTTGTACATGTGGCAACATTCTGTTTTTTTTTGTTTGTATTTCAGTCAATACTGTAATTTCTCACTTGGCAAGTACCAGCCTGACTGATGGCATTTACTTTATTCCCTTTGAAAATGTCTATATTTTTTAAATACTGGAATATACTGCAAATTCTTGGAGAGGATGATAAGGGACTATATACAAGATCTTAGTAATGAAAATGGTATCATTAGCAGTAATCAGCTTGGATTTATGAAGAATCGTTCTTGCCAAACCAATCTATTAACCTTCTATGAGGAGGTTAGCTGCCATCTAGATAAAGGAAGGCCCATAGACGTGGTGTATCTGGATTTTGCAAAAGCATTTGATGCAGTACCCCATAAACGTTTACTCTACAAAGTAAGGTCCATTGGCATGGACCATAGGGTGAGTACATGGATTGAAAACTGGCTACAGGGGCGAGTTCAGAGGGTAGTGATAAATGGGGAGTACTCGAAATGGACCGGGGTGGAAAGTGGTGTCCCCCAGGGTTCTGTCCTGGGACCAATCCTATTTAATTTGTTCATAAAACGTCCTGGAGGATGGGGTAAACAGTTCAATTTCTGTATTTGCGGATGATACTAAGCTAAGCAGGTCAATCATTTCTCTGCAGCATGTGGAAACCTTGCAAGAAGATCTGAACAAATGAATGGGGTGGGCAACTACATGGCAAATGAGGTTTATTGTGGAAAAATGTAAAATAATGCATTTGGGTGGCAAAAATATGAATGCAATCTACTCACTGGGGGGAGAACCTCTGGGGGAATCTAGGATGGAAAAGCACCTGGGGGTCCTAGTAGATGATAGGCTCAGCAATGACATGCAATGCCAAGCTGTTGCAAGCAAAGCAAACAGAATAATAGCATGCATTAAAAAGGGAATAACTCCAGAGATAAAATGATAATTCTCCCACTCTACAAGACCCTGGTCAGGTGGCACCTGGAGTATGCTGTCCAGTTCTGGGCACCAGTCCTCGGGAAGGATGTGCTGGAACTGTAGAGAGTCCAGAGAAGGGTAACAAAGCTAATAAAGGGTCTGGAGGACATTTGTTATAAGGAAAGGTTATGAGCACTGAACTTGTTCTCTCTGGAGAAGAGACGCTTGAGAGGGGAAATGATTTCAATGTACGAATACCGTACTGGTGACCAGTACTGGTCATCTTACTTTAAAAAAGTAATTAGTTAAGTTTCAAATTACTTCTCAGCTACTACATTGCAAAAGTAATTAGTTACTCAGCAAAGTAACTGTGACTTTTTTTAATATTCTAAAGACGGGACTAGCGAAGGAAGTGAATGTCGCCGCCTCAATCGGCGAGATTGACACCTTGCGAGTCCCATCGCCTGGTATGGATTTAAAGGGGAACCCCTATGCCGAACAGCGTGGGGGTCCCCCCAAAGTCCATAGCAGAGCCTTATCCGAGCACGCAGCCTGGCAGGTCAGGAAAGGGGGTGGGGACGAGCAAGTCTGAACTGTACCAGGAGGTGCTTTGGGGAAGGGGGGTCCTACATCCCCCCCATCCCAAAGCACCTTGTCCCCATGTTGATGAGGACAAGGGCCTCTTCCCGACAACCCTGGCCATTGGCTGTAGGGGTCTGTGGGCGGGGGCCTTATCAGAAACCGGGAGCCCCCTTTAATAAGGGGCCCCCAGATTCCGGTCCCCCACCCTAGGTGAATGAGTATGGGGTTCACCTGGGGAAAAAAGTGTTAATAAAAAAAACACAACACATGTTTTTAAAGTACTTAATTAGACAGTTCCGGGGGTCTTGTCCCGCTCTTCTGTCGGGCCTCAGCTATCTTCTTACAGCTATTTTACTAGCGTTGGCCCGGTCTTGTCGCCACTGCCGCCGCCTTCTTCTTCTTCTTTTTCTTCTTCTTCTTCTTCCTTCCGATGTTGACACAACGATCTCTTCGGCCGTAATGGCAGGGACGCGTTGTGCGGCGACTTATATAGGCATAAGGGGCGGGGTCACCAGGTGATGTCACATGGTGACCCCGACCCTTATGATGTCACAGTCCCAGCATCACCCGGGGCTGTGACATCATTATGCCTATATAAGTCGCCGCCCAACGCGTCCCTGCCATTACGGCCGGAGAGAGCGTCGTGTCAACATCGGAAGGAAGAGGAAAAGGAAGGCGACAGCGACAAGACCGGGCAAACGCTAGTAAAAGAGCTGTAAGAAAATAGCGGAGGCCCGGCAGAAGAGCGGGACAAGACCCCCGAAGTCAGAAGAAGACCCCCGGACGGCGGCGGCGACGAAGGAGAAATCCGGGCTCCTTCGCTAGTAAAAGAACTAGTGGTAAAAGAGCAGAAGATAGCGGAGAAGCCTGGTGAGAAGGCCCCCGAATTCGGAAGAAGACCCCCAGAGCTGTCTAATAAAGTACTTTAAAAACCTGTGTTGTGTTTTTTTATTAACACTTTTTTCCCCAGGTGAATTGGTAGGGGTACATCGTACATTTTTCGGTGTAGGGGTTCCCCTTTAAATCCATACCAGGCGACAGGGCTCGCGAGGTGTCAATCCCCCCGATGGAGGCGGCGACATTCACTTCCTTCGCTAGTCCCATCTACCTGGTCCCGTAGATGGAATTGTGGTAACGCCGCCCAAGTAATGGGAACGACCTTACCATGAGGGGAAGAGTAATCAGTTAGATTACATCACTGCTGGTGACCCCACAATAGGGATAAAACTTTTCCCTGTAAGGGAATTTAATAAGACACGCTGCCATTCACTAAAATTAGAAGAAAAGAGGTTTAACCTTGAACTGCATAGAGGGTTCTTTACTGTAAGAGCGGTTAGGATGTGAAATTCTCTTCCACAGGCAGTGGTTTCAGCGGGGAGCTGAAACCAGGGATCGATAATTTCAAAAAACTATTAGATAACCACCTGAACGACCACAACATACAGGGCTATACAATGTAATACTGACATAAAATCACCAAGGATGGGTGAATGATTGTCACATTTGTCCATAACATTTTATAAATATCTATATGCAAAACTTAGCTAAGTTGTCAATATCTTTTTAAACTTTTTTACATAGATGGATAGGCACTTAGAATAAAGGTGTGCCCCTTTATTACCAGCTACATGAGTTACATGTACAGGGAGAATGGCAATATTTTTTATTACAGGTACTTATATAGCGCTGTCAGTTTATGCAGCACTTTACACGTATATTATACATTCACATCAGTTCCTGCCCTCAAGTAGGCAATTAACCTACCAGCATGTCTTTGGAGTGTGGGAGGAAACAGGAGAACCCGGAGGAAACCCTAGCAGACACAGGGAGAACATGCAAATTACAGATAATGATACTTTTTCATATTGGTTTAGAGTAAGGAAGGGTTATAACCGCTGTAGGGTCTATTTTTGCCATCTTTGTCTCATTGGGGAGATTTCCCTTTACTTCCTGCCCCATAACCAAACAGGAAGTGAGGGAAAATCCCTGCAAATGAAGGGTATTTCTAGGGGACCCCTAGGTCACAAGAATCATTGGAAGATTTTCCCTGAATTACCTTTCAGGGGGACAACCCAAAATATGGCATTTTCTTTTACTTTTAATGATAATGGTAAACAGGACAAATAGAGAGGATGAATCTTCCTAATGGGGACACAGACAGCAATAAAAACTGACAGATATTCTAATCCTTCTTCCCTCTATCTAAAACGAAAGAAAAGGTTTTTAGCCTTTAGTTATACTTTAAATGTTTAAAGCAGCCTTTTTCAATCAGGGTGCCCAGCACCCTGGGGTGCCTTGAGGTTTCTTCAGGGGTGCCTTGGCAAAATGCCTAAAAAATACCCAAATATTTTATACAAGCTGACGTATGGATGAAGCCTGCCTTTTAGTTACACAAAGCCACAGGTTTTCATTGTGAAACATAACAACCTTCTAGCTGCCAGTGTCTAAATGACCAATGGCATCATCAGTTGATAAGGAAGATGACAGTCACCTCCATAGCATCCTTGTTTGACCCTCCCTTGCCTTTTGCCATCAGCACTGGGGTCACATTAGCTGAGTGATGGAGAAAAACTGAGGGAGAAGAGAAACATTGGAATACTAGTCAGTACCAGTTTGCAAAAATGTATTTGCTTTGGAAGAACAAATCACCTCCAATGTTGGGTGTCCTACCTGTGTAGATGTTGCTGCATTAGGGAAAACTATTAGAATAGTTTTTACATTTTAAAATGGGGTGCCTCGAGATTGTCCATAATTTTTATAGGGGTGCCTCGAGACAAGGGATGGGCCAAATACCCCCCACCCCCGGTTCGGTTCAAACCAGAACATGAGAACAGGCAAAAATTGTGTGGGAACATGCAAACCCTATCAAAGTCTATAGGACACGAACATGAAAAAATCAAAAGTGCTAATTTTAATGGCTTATATGCAAGTTATTGCCATGAAAATATATTGGGACCGGGTACTACCCCAGGAGACATATATCAATCCAAAAAAAGTTTTTAATACAACCGTTTTTTTAGGAGAAGTGATTTTAAGATTGCCTAAAATGAAACAATAAAAATGAAATATTCCTTTAAATATCGTGCCTGGGGGTCCCCTTAGTCTGCCTGTAAAGTGGCACATCTGTCTTATGTGTTTTACATTCCCGCAGCAAAATTAAATTTCTAACGGAAAAAATGTAATTTAAACTTGCTCGTGGCTGCAATGCATTGCCGATTTCCGGCAAAATATAGATAAAAATCAAGGGAAAAAAATGCCTGGGTCCCCCCGAGTCCATACCAGGCCCTTTGGGTCTGGTATGGATATTAGGGGGAACACCATACCAAAATTTTAAAATCCATACCAGACCCTTTTACGAACATGCAGGCTGGAGGACAGGATAGGAGGGTAGGGCGGCAAGCGCCCTCCTGAACCATACCAGGCCACATGCCCTCAACATGGGGAGGGTGCTTTGGGGTGCCCCCAAGCAACTTGTCCCCATGTTGAAGGGGACAAGGGCCTCATCCCCACAACCCTTGCCCGATGGTTGTGGGGGTCTTCGAGCGGGGGGCTTGTCGGAATCTGGAAGCCCCCTTTAACAAGGGGGCCCCCCAGATCCCGCCCCCTATGTGGATAGGTATCATGTGCATTGTACCCCTACCCAGTCACTAATAAAAGTGTCAAAAAGTAAAAAACACCACAAAGACAGTTTTTGACAATCCCTTTATTTAAAAAATGTTTTTAAAAAGTGTCCCGCGATGTACATCCATCATCAATCACGCCGCCTAAAGGACCTGAAAGAAAGAAAAAGAAAACCTTAGTTGACGTAACCGTAACCGGGGACCCCACATCAATTTTTTTAACATTTTTGCCATGGAGTTCCTCATAAAATCTATGCCAGACCCAAAGCTCCTGGTATGGATTTGGGGGGGGGCTCCACACAGTTTTTTTTTTTTAATTTTGGCTTGGAGTTCCCCTTAAAATCTATACCAGACCCAAAGGGCCTGGTATGGACTGAGGGGGGAACCCATGCCATTACCGTTACCTCACCTGCTTGCATCTCCGTCTTGGGGATCCCATGGAAAGTGACCCAAAGAATGTGAATTTCCAATACTTAATTCTTATAAAGTGTAGAGGGTTAGCGATGAGTTCAAGCACCTGGTACTGTGGGTTTAAGATTTTTTTTTGATCATGAAGACAATAGTTCCACTCTCTAGATCCAGCCACCACCGAATAAGCCCCTCTCACTGGACCTAGCAGGTGGGGTATCTAACACAGTCTCTGCCACAGACTTGTGAATTTGAACTTAAGCGTCACTGAGAAATTTAAGAGTACTTCCATACAATACCAGTCTCTTTCAGCCGAACTGGCGGTACTGTAGGTATAGTGATCCGGATTGTGTCCTTCAACTGAGCCTCAACTGAGCCTCCAGGCTCCTTCAGAGATACCAGCCTTGTGCACGGTCTTCTCTTGAAAGAGTCCTCCCCTGGGTCCTTCAGTTTCTGGGCCTCTCCCTTCAGATGAGATGGCACCGGACCATCCCTGGATCAATAGGCCCCGAGATTCACTCACGCCTATCCTCTCATTTGTGCTGCCTCGAGCCAGCCTGCCCTGAGACACAGGATACATAGCTCTGCACCCCAGGCCAGGAGGGTCACGGGGTCTGGGTCAGGAGGGACCCGGAAACAAAGCTAACAAAAAGCCCCTGCCAACCTGGCGTCCGTACCTTAAATACCACCCCCCAGAAAGCAGGAAAACACTCCCACTGGGCTGGTTCCAAGCAACAGGAGACATTCAATGCATCCAGCTAAGCTGCGTTTCTACTCTTGCCAGCGGTGACAGCTACACCTGCGGTCAAGGAGAACCCGGTGCAACCCCGCTGGACTGGTACAGAAACCAGTAATTTAGAGAAATTAGCCTGAAGCCCAACTGTGGCTTCCGGCAACTTAATTTTGAAAAAACAATAGCGCCTGCTCCTCAGGAGCCAGCGCTATATATATATATATTTATATATATATATATATATAATACACTGCCTGCACTGTATATATAGTCTACACTACACTGACTACACTGTATATATATATATATATATATATATATATATACTAAACTGCCTGCACGCCACTAACTAACCCGCCTCTAGCAAATGTTCTCTCAATCATTACACTATATACAACCGCTGTATAAGCAGCCATATATAGTGTGGGGCATGGACTTAGCCCCCTGGGCCATGATTGGCTAAAGGCACCCTGCCTTTGGCCAATCATGGCTCTCACAGCAGAGTGCTCTGTGATTGACCAAAGCATGCAGGTCATCAATGCACTGCGATCTCTAACATCGGGACCATCCCTCCTCAAGACTGTCCTCCATTTATTTTAAAGGGTGCCTTGATTGAAAAAAGGTTGAGCAACACTGGTTTAAGGCAAGTTATGTGGTCAGAGATCAGTGTCAAGATTTACATAAGATATGGCACCAACATCCCGTTTTATATAAGAAAAAACATTTGGGAGATATGGGACTTTATAGGTGCAAAGCATTGAAACAACAATATATAAAAATTATATACACATTTTATTAAATGATCAATGTCATAAAAACAATATATACAATATAATCATAGCCATAGGTGCGTGCAGAGCCTCCTATTAACCTCTTCAGCCCCGGACCAATTGGCAGCTAAAGGACCAGGCCCCTTTTTGCGATTCGGCACTGCGTCACTTTAACTGACAATTGCGCGGTCGTGCGATGTGGCTCCCAAACAAAATTGATGTCCTTTTTTTCCCACAAATAGAGCTTTCTTTTGGTGGTATTTGATCGCCCATGTGGTTTTTATTTTTTGCGCTATAAACAAAAATAGAGCGACAGTTTTGAAAAAAATTCAATATTTTTTGCTTTTTGCTATAATAAATATCCCCCAAAAATATATAAAAAAACATTTTTTTTCCTCAGTTTAGGCCGATACGTATTCTTCTACATATTTTTGGTAAAAAAAAAAATTGTAATTAGCGATTATTGATTGGTTTGCGCAAAAGTTATAGCGTTTACAAAATAGGGAATAGTTTTATAGCATTTTTATTAATATTTTTTTTTTTACTAGTAATAGCGGCGATCAGCAATTTTTTTTGTGACTGTGACATTATGGCGGACACATCGGACATTTTTGACACCATTGTCATTTATACAGCAATCAATGTTATTTAAATGCATTGATTCCTGTATAAATGACACATGCAGTGAAAGAGTTAACCACTAGGGGAAGGGGAGGGGTTATGGGCTGTGACGTGTGTGTTTTTTTAACATTAGGGGGCGGGGCTGACGTCTGACGTCATTGATCGGCTTTCCTGATGACAGGGAACAACCGATCAATGACAGGCAGAGTAGGAAGCGCAGGGAGAGGTAATTAAAGGGCCACGTACCTGTACGTGGTTTTGCCTAGCCGTGCCATTATGCCGACGTATATGTGCAGGAGGCGGTCAGGAATCGGCTAATGACAATGATTTACTGTAATCATGTTCATGTTTTCTACATGTTTTGCCATATGGCTTCTTCAGGAAAGAACATGGGGGTTCGTTTGTTTTAGATATAAGAACCTATATATTCAACAACTTTAGTTGTGCAACAAAGACAGAAAAATAATACAGATTAATATATCAAGTATAAACAAAGTATATCTTTTGTATAATTATGACTGCACTTGAATGAAGGGCAAGAGACATTCATTAACCACTTAAGCCCGGACCATTTTGCTGACCAAAGACCAGAGCACTTTTTGCAATTCGGCACTGCGTCGCTTTAACTGACAATTGCGCGGTCGTGCAACGTGGCTCCCAAACAAAATTGACGTCCTTTTTTTTCCACAAATAGAGCTTTCTTTTGGTGGTATTTAATCAATTCTGCGTTTTTTTTTTGGGCTATAAACAAAAATAGAGTGCCAATTTTGAAAAAAAAACGTATTCTTTTTTTACTTTTTGCTATAATAAATATTCCCAAAAAATATATAAAAAACATTTTTTTCCTCAGTTTAGGCTTATACGTATACTTCTACATATTTTTGGTAAAGAAAATCGCAAAAAAGCGTTTATTGATTGGTTTGCGCAAAAGTTATAGCGTCTACAAAATAGGGGTTAGTTTTATGGCATTTTTATTAATAATTTTTTTCTTACTAGTAATGGTGGCGATCTGCGAATTTTATCATGACTGCGACAAAATGGCGGACACAGACAATTTTGACCCGTTTTTGGGGCCATTGTCATTTTTACAGCGATCAGGGCTATAAAATTGCACTGATTACTGTAAAAATGACACTGGCAGTGAAGGGGTTAACCACTAGGGGGCTAGGGAGGGGTTAAGTGTGTCATGGGGAGTGATTCTAACTGTTAGGGGGCATGGCTATGAGTGACACTTCACTGATCATAGCTCCCGATCACAGGAAGCTATGATCAGTGACAGTGACACTAGGCAGAACGGGGAGATGCTTGTTCACATTAGCATCACCCCATTCTTCAGCTCCGTGAGATGCGATCCTACTCACGGAGCGCCCGGCAGGGTCAGGTGCGCCGCAGGTGGCGCGCACGTGACCATACGGCGGCAAATTCAAAGGGACGTAGTTGTACGCCCTTTTGCCCAGCCGTGTCATTCTGCCAACGTATAGGTAAAAACAGTGTTAAGATGAAATTAAAAATTAGATCTGGCAGCGTGCTACATCCACATAACCATGTACCCCCGAATTTTGCCAAGTCAACTGTAGGGAGGGGTGGTTAAATGGTATAATATCAGATATTTACAGGTATCCTGACAATAAATGTTAGTACATATTAAATTCAATTCAATTCAATAAACCATATCGAATATGAATAAAATACATTTCTAATAAATTCCATGGCAGGAATATAACCATAAATTAAACTCAGTTGAAATATGGTATATCTGGAAATAGGGAACTAATAAGCTAGGAGCCTCAACCATCCAAAAGACAACAGGAATTGTATCGCAAAAAAGAAGATCATTTCACAGCTCTGGAGTTATATAAAACAATTAGGACAAGAGAAAAAGAGGAGAACCTTAACATACGATATTAATGTTATAATGAGTTCTCTTGGAAAGATAAAGCACAATCCAAATATACTTGCCTCAACTATGAGTTAAAAAACAACCCTTAAATAAATTAGGGCATATGTTCCTATCAAAGAGACAATGGGAGATAAAATGGACCCCAATCGTCAAACGATGCCTGTGTATATTTAGAAAGGTCCAATCAGAAATTTTCATTGCTGATATTTGTCAAATGAGGAAAGAAAGGGCTCCATCTATTTTTCAGAAAATACCAATACCTATTTTCCTGTGCAACTCGACATAAGGCTCCCAGGGATCCCAACAATATGGCCGCTTCCACGTGGGTCCTTACATACCCCTCCCCGTTGTACCAGAGCACGGCCCGGACGCAAACAGAGGGGAGTGGCCACGTGGCGTGAAGGTCCTGGATGTTACATAGTTACATAGTAGGTGAGGTCGAAAAAAGACACAAGTCCATCAAGTCCAACCTATGTGTGTGATTATATGTCAGTATTACATTGTATATCCCTGTATGTTGCTGTCTAATAGTTTCTTGAAACTATCAATGCCCCCCAATGAGACCACCGCCTGTGGAGGGGAATTTCACATCCTTGCCACTCTTACAGTAAAGAACCCTCTACGTAGTTTAAGGTTAAACCTCTTATCTTCTAATTTTAATGAGTGGCCACAAGTCTTGTTAAATTCTCTTCTGCAAAAAAGTTTTATCCCTATTGTGGGGTCACCAGTATGGTATTTGTATATTGAAATCATATCCAGTCTCAAGCGTCTCTTCTCCTTTCCTCATAATTAATATCCTCCAGACCCTTAATAGCTTTGTACTCGATTTTGCACGCACCGGGAAACAAACCCCATACACAGAGGGCATCATGAAGCACATGCCCCTTGGGGCGGGTACCACAAGCCACTCCTCCGTGCATGACAGGGGCAATGCCCCGGGCCCACAGAGACACCAGAAACTGAAAGTCCACACCGCAGAAGTCAACGCACAGTGGGCGCACATAGGAAACCAAAGTTAGGATAATCCCATGAGCGCCCTTGGGCGTCCGTACAGGGAACCCAATGGCAGATCGGCAAGGAACTGGCATTGTAGCAGCAAAAGTCGAACATCATAAAAAAACAAAAAAACAATAAAAATTTAAATATTTGAAAATAATTGAAGTCTCACCGAGCAACAAATGCAGTCATGTACAATCAGATTGATATCACAGTGATAGCAAATAATGCAAATAATGCTATAGATAGATGTAAACAACAAAATGTGCTTACCTCTGCACAGAGCAAGTGACACCAACTCCACACATGGTGACACCTGAACGGGACATCAGCAAACCCCCTTGGAGAATATCCAGTACTTGGGAGAGAGCAGCGGGGGACATGAAGGAAACCAACCATCCACTCTACCAAGCTTCTACAGGAAGAGTTTGTAACTAATACCCTCATTCAAACCTGCATACCGAGTCGCTTGTAACAGGTAAATCCACCTGGTTTCAAGCTGTAAAAGTTTGTTATCAATATCACCCCCCCCCCCCCCCGTTCATGAGGGGGGATGTGATCACGACTAAACAAACCGATTGAATTCAAGTGAAAGTTGTGATATAGTCCCACATGCCAACTGATACTGGTTTCCATTTTATGTTTAGCTATTAGGGAGACATGATCCCTAATTCCTCTAAAAGAATGGTCGTTTGGTCTTCCCTATGTAAAATGCTCCACATCAGCACTTCATTATATAAACAGAGCCTATTGATTGGCAAGTGGTCCTATATCTTAGTGTCCAGGTTGTGTTATTGGGAAGAGTGACGCTCTTAGCTTTCAGGATAAAATAACAGAAATTATATTTCACACAAGGGTATATGCCAGGTGTCTTATTCTTGCCACCATCTCTGGTTTTATGATGACTGGTCACTAAAGTGTGCCTCAATGATTTTGATCCCTTAAATGTTATTTCAGGGTAAGGTTTGATCAATGTCATAATTTTCTTGGCAGCAGTTAGTAGATACCAAAATTTACTATAGACATTGCGTACCTTATTATGTTGTCAACTATACTTAGTGATGATTCTTGTAGATGTAGTCTGTTTATTATTTCGAGATTCATAGAGGAGCGAGTGTCTACTCTGTGTTTTCACCCTATTAAAGGCCTTTCTAAGGCCTGTTTTGCTATAGCCCCTCAACAGCAATGAATCGGCTTCCCTCTACATTTTCGTTTGATTCTGAGGAACTGGCTATAAGGGATACTCTTAATCAATTGTTCCGGATGAGAGCTACTTGCATGCAACATACTATTACCAGCTGATGGTTTCCTGTATAGTGTTGAGCAAAGGACACCCATCTCATTGATAAAGATTTCCACATCTAGAAATGTGATCCTTTCTAGATAAAATGTGAAAGTAAATTTGAGATTGTAAAGATTCTGTTGCAAGCTATTCAAAAATTAAATCAGATAATTTTTTGATCCTGCTCATACCATAAAAACGTCATCAATATAGCGATGCCAAGACACAATTTTCCCTATTTCCAAAGCTTTTGACTCATCTGCAAATAAGTCCCGTTCCCAGCCCCCAGGTACAAGTTAACATAGGAGGGGCACACTTGGCCCCCATAGCAACACCCTGCACCTGGAGGTAGTGGGAAGCTTTGAAAACAAAAATATTGCGTGTGAGAATTAAGCTCAACATTTTCTCAATAAAGTCATTGTATTTCTATGAATCCAAATCACACTCATCCATGAATTCCCATATCACTTGGACCCCACGTACATGTGGGATCGAATTGTACAAAGCCTCAATATCTATAGCAACTAACCAGGCCCCCTGTGGAAGCTGCAGACCATCTATAATTTTTAGAAGTTCAATGGTGTCTTTTACATGGGAAAAAAGACCCTTAACATGTGGGTAAAGGTACTTATCTATGAGTTGGCTCGCTCTTTCCGTGAGTGACCCACAGCCCGATTTAATCAGTCGACTAGGGGGACGAAGCAAACTTTTATGCACTTTCACCAACGCATAAAATGTAGGAGTGGTAGGGTTTTTGCTGTCCAGAAACTTGAGAGTGTTGGTGTCAACAAGGCCTTTATGGTGTGCTCTAGCTAAAATGTCCTTATATTGTTTGGTGTAATAATCAATATGGGACATAGGAACAGGTTTATACCATTGTGTGTTACGGATGATATCCAGGCACATCCTCTCATAGCCCTCCACATCCATAAATGTTTTTTAACCCATAGTTGAGGCAAGTATATTTGGATTGTGCTTTATCTTTCCAAGAGAACTCATTATACCATTAATATTGTATGTTAAGGTTCTCCTCTTTTTCTCTTGTCCTTATTTTTTCATATAACTCCAGAGCTGTGAAACGATCTTCTTTTTTGCAATACAATTCCTGTTGTTCTTTGGATGGTTGAGGCTCTTAGCTTATTAGTTCACTATTTCCAGATATACCATATCCCAAGAGAGTTCAATTTACGGTTATATTCCTGCCATGGTATTTATTATAAATTTATCTTATTCATATTCAATATGGTTTATTGAATTTAATATATACTCACATTTATTGCCAGCATATCTGTAACTATCTGATATTATACCATTTACCCACCCCTCCCTATGGGTGACTTGGTAACATTCGGGGGTACATGGTTATGTGGATGTAGCACGCTGCCAGATCAAATTTTTCATTTCATCTTAACACTGTTTAGGCCCCCCCCACTGTTATCATGAGGTAGGGCCTTTTGGTTTTTGTTTTTATGAATGTCTCTTGCCCTTCATTCAAGTGCAGTCATAATTATACAAAATATATACTTTGTTTATACATGATGTATTAATATGTATTTTTTCTGTCTTTGTTGCACAACTAAAGTTGTTGAATTATAGGTTCTTATATCTAAAACAAACAAACCCCTACGTTCTTTCCTGAAGAAGCCATACGACAAAACATGTAGACAACATGAGCGTGATTACAGTAAATCATTGTCATTAATAGGATGCTTTGCACACACCTATGGCTATGATTATTTTGTATGTATTGTTTTAATGACATTGTTCATTTAATACAATTTGTATATACTTTTTATATAGTGTTGGTTCAATGCTTTGCACCTATAAAGTTCCATATCTCCAAAATGTTTTTACTGGTTTTGGGTATGGGGCATTGAATGAGTCTGTTTGTTTTGATGACATTACAATATGTATTGCCAAGGATGCTGATCATGTCAGTGAATAAGCCCATTAAAGGGAACTTCTTATTAAAACATTATTATATAACATTCTTTTTGTGATTTAAAGCAGTATTTTCATTTTTCCCCCAAAGCAGATTCCATTACTGGATTCCACCATATTCTGGCACAGTGCAGTAAAGGTGAAGACATGGTGAGTGATTGGAGGTGGAGCTGAGGGTTTAGGTGATGAATTTTGACAAAAGTTAAAACTTCAGTGTCAGTAAAGGGACTGTTTAGTCTGCATGATTTTGAGGAAAGAAAGTGTACCTTCCAAACAGCTAATAGAGCAGAGAATGAAGATATTACTATGTTTGCTTGCTTGGAGAATGGAAAGGTTCTCTTTAAACAATGCTTTTCTGCTGCTCCTTTACTGTCCAGTCACAGGCTAGCGCTAGGGAGGGGATAAACGTCAGATTATAAGCATTTCTTTCCTGCCTGTATATATCAGGAATAAAACACAAATCTGTAGAAAGATAAAAAGGCTTAATGTATTTTAATTGTATATTTAGTTGTATCTCTGGAGTTAGCTTTTCTACTAGAAATGGTCCTTCTATTTTACTTTAACCACTTTGCTGTCTGGCTCATGACGATATACGTCGGCAAAGTGGCATGCTCCCACGAAAACCCTGTACGGGTACGTTTTCCAACTAAGAGCCACCAGAGGGGTGCGTGCGCGCCCACGGCACGATGGGGGACCATTAATAGTAAAAAAATTGAAATGCTATAAAAATGCCATAAATCGTTCCCATCGTTTGTAGACGTTATAACTTTTGCTTAAACCAATTAATATACGCTTATTGTGATTTTTTTTACCAAAAATATATACAAGAATATATATTGGCCTAAACTGATATATTGGCCTAAACTGATAAAAAAAAATGTTTTTTAAAAACATTTTTGAGGATAATTATTATAGCAAAAGTAAAAAATATAGATTTTTTCCCAAAATTGATGCTCTTTTTTTGTTTATATCGCAAAAAAAACGTTGCATTGACCGCGCAATTGTCAGTTAAGCTGATGCAGTGCCGTATAGAAAAAAATAGCCTGGTCATTAAGCAGCCAAATCTTCCGGTCTGTAAGCAGTTAAAGAGAATTTTTCTCAAAGCACAGTACTCAAACGTATGTAAATATAGCAGACAGCATTAGAATATATATTATTTTAATGTGAATATTTTTTTATCCTGATTTCTGATATATTTCATAATGCTCAAGCCTGTGGCAGGATGCATAAGAAGCGCAGGTGCAGAAAAATGTGTTGGAAAGCAATCTGTGCATTTTTCTTTCTACTTTCTGTTTATTAAGTAAATGTATGAATGTTGCAAAAGCTAGAAAGACAAAAAGCAAAAGTAACTGATAATAAGTAGTGTGTTTGCTTTGTATACAATGAATGTGGATGGTAGCAGACAGCTTAGTGTAGCAGGATATTATCTAGGAAGACGACTGCTTCCAAAAGGATCTGTCTGAATCTGAAGTGGGACACAATTTAAAACAATATGTCAAAAGTGGCCTAGGTTATTATCACACTTACATCTTATGTACTGTAAGGACTCTTTTATTTCATGACATTCAGGTTACACATTTTGTATAGGTGACAGATAGAACTGTGTAGTTACAGCAATTCTGGGATTTTCTAGAAGGATTAAAATATGAATATTAGTAAACTGATATATCACTGATCATTTCAATTTTGTGCACAGAGTTTTGGGATCAACAATTTAGAAGATTATTGAATGAGTGGTAAAGTTTTGATAGCACATTATTTTTTTTTTTTATTCTTTATTTGGAAAGGAACAAGATGGAAAAGGCCAATATACGTTGGTACAAAGATCACATTAATTTTGTTTATGCTGTAAATACAATGCAACTGGCAAATTATGTGAACCAGACAACAAGGTACAACTGTTTGTAAAAACCTATGTATGCATGACCTGGGTGACCGACCTCGAGATTACGAAGCTTGCTGTATCCTGTTAAAGATTAAACTTTCAATTTTATTCTTAAGTAAATGGGGGAGGGGTGTGACCTATGGGTCATCAGCCCTATAGAGAAACTAAAGGATAATACTAAGTTAAATGAGAAAAAGAGAGAGAAAGAAAAAGAGCGGGTGAAAAGAAGGAAAAAGAAAGAAAAGGGGGAGGGGAAAGAGTAAGGGGGATTGGAAGGTAGAGAGTAGAAGGAAGGAGGACCCTTCCTCCAGTCCCTCCATCGGTATGTCAGCAATCATCCTGGGTTTCTCTAACCATTAGGCAATTATGCCATCGGCCTTGCATATTTCACCTGAATAAAAGAATTAGAGCCAATAGAACCACTTCTCACTGAACTTTTCTCAGAGTCCCCTGTCGGTTGCCACCAGGTCCTCCATTTTGTTGATATCAGCTACTTTCCTCAACCAGACAGCCACTCCCGGGGGTTCCGTCCGCTTTCAAAAAAGGGGGATGCAACTTTTTGCTGCTGTGATCAGTAGGGGTAGGATTGATTTCCTGTAGGCCTTGCTCTGTATTTCATGGTGGTGTAATAGAAATAACTCGGGAGTTATTCCCTATCCGTGAACTTCTGTGTAATGCGATGGACCTTTGTCCAGAAGGGGGTCAGGCGCCTACAAGACCAGAAGATGTGTAGAAGAGTGCCTGATTCCTTCCCACATCTCCAACATATCTATAGCCTGATGCGCTACAAGCACCTATAAAGTGTGAGTGCCCTGATGTTTACCTACAATACATTTCTATATTTAAAGGATAATGCACTATCTGGCCTCTTTTGTATTTTAAATATGTATATGTTGACCAAGACAAAGGCACAGAAGATCGGATCCAAGGAGTTTATATAACCAGTAGCTGTAGCTGACGAGCAGGAAATGACCAGGTTAGTCACTGTGGAAGGAAGAGTCTTTGGCAATTAACTGTCAGCTGAGCACAGAGCTCTGAGAAGGAAGAGCTGAGCCCAGACCTGACATTTACAGACTCCTCTGAGAAAGAAATAATAACAGCACATGTTGTATGCAAAAATTCTGTGCATTTAATATTTTTCTCAAAAGGTGAACTTAGCCTTTAAGCGCTCCTTCTTTTCTATGTGATTACATTCATTATTAAATGAGGCAAAACAGCTGTATCTCTACTATTCTCCTTTGCAATAGTATTACTAAAGACGATGGGTTTCAAGTACACTCCTTCTGTGCCAATTCAAAAGCCCAAAATATATGCTGCTTTTCTCATGGGTTACTCATATAATTAACTTTTATACTTTTCACTTGAAGCCAAAAATTTCTATTTACTTATTATCAGTGAATGTCTTTTCTCATCACTGTGTAGATGACAAATATGTGCCTCTGCAGGCCAGATGTCCTCACTTAATGTACGTCACTGTGCATTTGCTACTAATGAGAAATTCAGGTACGGTGATAGGACAACTAGGACTTGTCAGTAGCTGTATGCAGTTGTCTATTAAGTATCACTACTGAAGTACTTTAAAAATAACTTCCTTCCTTATCCCACTTTGCTCTCATAACCTGCTGAGAATCCATTCTAATTTGTGAGCATATGTCGAAAGATGCATTCCTTCCCACTCCACATCAAATATTTATTGGATCGTCTTAAAATGTATTTTTGCCTGTATACAGAATATATTATAATACCTTTCTATTCCCAAGATCATATTTGTCAAATATTTTGAAGTTAGACTTCATCAACAAACTGTGCTCCCTCTTCATGACCCAGCACTTACCCAAATCAATGTGAAATAAATGTGATTTGACATAGAAACCATCTGTTGCCATCTGCTTTATCCAGTTCTGGTAAACTCCAGTTCTAGGCCCCGTAGGAATAAGAGTGAATATTTTTTGATAAAGATCATTCTGCTGTATCGTTTGAGATTACATGAAAAAAAACTTTTGTTTTAAGAAAACATGTTTTAAATTTCTTATCTCAGAGAGCTTCATAAATACAGTAAATGTTATAATTACATCTCTCTGACAACTGTATCTGTAACAGTATGCTTTGTTCTGAAATATGGTATGGTTGCCCTCATGCATAAATAAATTAGGACCAATTAAATATTTTAGAATAAGTACTGCAATTGGTAAAATAAAAATCTAAAAGTTAAACATTTTAAAAATATAGAAAATAAAATTCAGCACAAATCAAATTGTTAAAAATATAAAACGTAACAGCATATATATATATATATATATATAGTAAAACCTTGGATTGAGAGTAACTTGGTCTGAGAGTGTTTTGCAAGCCAAGCTAATATTTTTTTTAATTTTGGCTTGATAAACAAGCGGTGTCTTGATATACGATTATGATTATGACGGAGTATAAAGCGAAAGAGAGACACCTCTAAGTAGCACGTGTAGCAATATGGTTACATTTAATGAGGGTACAACATTTAGCAACTCGCATGGTTGATGATTAAAAGAGGCGCATCTAAGTATGCAGGCATCCGGGGTAAAGCTGCCCACATAGACCATCCTCTGCACCACCATAGATGTCATCCCTTCCATGCTATGCTCCACGAGCGCTCCGAGCCTCGCTTTCAGATCGCTCTACTGCAGGGTAGTCTTCCCGAGCACGATTGCAGACTTACAGCGGTGAGAGCAGTCGGTGCAGAGGATGGTCTATGTGGACAGCTTTATCCCGGATGCCTGCATACTTAGATGTGCCTCTTTTAATCATCAACCATGTGAGTTGCTAAATGTTGTACCTTTATTAACCGCTTAAGGACCGCCTCCTGCACATATACGTCGGCAGAATGGCACGGCTGGGCACATCAACATATATGTACGTTGTCCTTTAAGAGCCCAGCCATGGGCCGCGCGAGTGCCGCCGGCAGGGCACGCTCGTGACCCGGTCCTGAGCTACGTGACCTTGGCCGCGGGACCCACAGACACGATCGCCGCTGGTGTCCCGTGATCGGGTCACAGAGCTGAAGAACGGGGAGAGGTATGTGTAAACAAACCTCTCCCCATGCTTCCTAGGGAGACTGACACTGATCGTCTGTTCCCTGTCATAGGGAAAGATGATTAGTGACATCACATGCCAAGCCACGGCCCCCCTACAGTAAAAAAACACACACAGGGCTTACTTAACCCCTCTCCACCCCCTAGTGGTTAACTCCTTCACTGCCAGTGTCATTTACACAGGAATCATTGCATTTAAATAGCACTGATTGCTGTATAAATGACAATGGTTCCAAAAATGTGTCAAACATGTCCGATGTGTCCGCCATAATGTCGCAGTCACAATAAAAATCGCTGATCGCCGCCATTACTAGTAAAGAAAAAAATATTAATAAAAATGCTATAAAACTATTTTGTAAATGCTATAACTTTTGCACAAACCAATCAATAATCACTAATTGCGATCTTTTTACCAAAAATATGTAGAAGAATACGTATCAGCCTAAACTGAGGAAAAAAAACGTTTTTACATTTTTTTTGGGGCTATTTATTATAGCAAAAAGTAAAAAATATTGCATTTTTTTCTAAATTTTTGCTCTATTTTTGTTTATAGCGCAAAAAATAAAAACCGCAGAGGTGATCAAATACCACCAAAAGAAAGCTCTATTTGTAGGAAAAAAAGGACGTCAATTTTGTTTGGGAGCCACGTCGCACGACCCCGAAATTGTCAGTTAAAGCGACGCAGTGCCGAATCGCAAAAAGGGGTCTGGTCCTTTGGCTGCAAATTGGTCCGGGGCTTAAGTGGTTAAATGTAACCATATTGCTATACTTAGAGGCACCTCTCTTCTCTTTTATACTCTGTAACTCCTGCTGGATTTAGCTTCTAATCCCCTGGTGGAGGCTGTCATTTGTGGATGGACATTTATGGTTACACATTCACATTGCTATAATCCTTTTATAAGGACTAAAAACTTAAAAACATTATGAATAAAAACATTATGAATAAATGGTTGTGGAACAAATCATCTGATTATCTTATGGGGGAATTTGCTTTGATATACAAGTACTTGGATTACAAGCATATTTCCGGTACGAATTATGCTCGCAACCCAAGGTTTTACTTGTATAGGCTTCTAATTTCATTGCACGGTGACATCATATAGAGAAAATGCATAATTGTGGACCGACTTGCATGTTTATAACAGTTTTGTAAGCTGTTAATGGTTTTATATGGGAGAGAGGAATGGGGATATTTGTGGCTGTGTTTTATTTATCCCACTACCTCCAGACATGCACAGCCATATTCAGATAAAATGAAAACTGTTCAAAAACATGTGACAAATGTGACTGATGACACGTATAGCAAAACTGATTTGCAAACAGTCAAATGTGTCACAAATTTAAAAATATCTATCACAATACAAAGATGTTTTGCTATCTTCAAAGATGTGCTGGAAATACACGCAGTATCCAATTTGGATTCATGTGTCAAATTATCTTTGCAAATTCAGTTAAAAAACTTCACAGGTAAACATGAAAATAGATACATTTAAAGGCATTTCTATGGGAAAAGATTTCAGAGCCACTCATTTCTATCATAAGCTTTCTGAGTACAGTGAAAAGGTATTGCATGTACAATGTGCTTTGACATATTTATATTCATAATGAAAGCAGAGGGGGACTGTTTTAAGGCCACCCAGCACATGGGACTGTGCCAGAATGAGAGTTTCAAGTTCCCCCCACCAGGTGAAGGTTAAGTAACCAATTAAGGTTTTAGCATATCTGGGGTCTCAGGTCAGCTGACCGCTGTAGGAATCTTACAGAAGGTAGAGTCACCTGACCCCCTGGAAGCTTCTAGATTGGGCAAAAGGCTATATAAGGCAGTGCATCAGGCATAGTGGCTGCCAGTTTCCTCAGCAATCCACCTGAGGAGCTATCTCCCCTCCCCCCCTCCCTTGTCGCGGCCTATAATATTATGTGGTTTTATTACCATCCTTTGCTCTAAAGGAGTGGTTATTTAAAAGTTGGTTATAAGTTCATCAACCTGAGTCGTAGTGGCTGGGTTGTTATTGGAAGTTGGTTGATTAACAGTTTGTTGGTGATTTCATTTATCTATCTATGAATACTTCCATGTTTATTTATACCAATAATAAAGACCGCGGCCTAGTTTACTCCACCATGTTGTCTGTTGTTATTTATTACAGTTAATCAGTTCTGGCTACATTCCCATATAGACATCATAATTGTCCTGTGTTAAGGCTCAGTGCACGTGTGGACTTTCAACTAATACATAAGGTACTGTTAAGGATTTTTGAAAGCACAGGCAATAAATTTGAGAAGTTATGATTTGCTTGATGAGTGCATGGATGTCTTTAATCTACTAGAATAGTTACTTAAATAATAATAATCCAGGTGGATAAACCAGTTGGGCAAGCATTACAAGCTGCTCACAGAGTACCAAAATAACTGAAACAAGAACTTTTAAGTGAGCTTGACAGGATGGAAAACTGGCTGTGATTATCAAAAGTGATGAGTCCAAAGAATGGCTAAATTCAATGCTTGCAGTTTAAATACCATACACAAACAAGCTGTGGATTTGTCTAGAAGTGCACAATGAAAAATACTAAAATACAATGGTTCATGTAATGGTTTATTTTAAAGGTTGCCAGTTTCTAGCCGTGCTTGGCTATTAATACATACTTTGTGCTAATATACAGTATCTCACAAAAGTGAGTACACCCCTCACATTTTTGTAAATATTTTCTTCTATCTTTTCATGTGACAACACTGAAGAAATTACACCTTGCTGCAATGTAAAGTAGTGAGTGTACAGCTTGTATAACAGTGTAAATTTGCTGTCCCCCTCAAAATAACTCAATACACAGCCATTAATGTCTAAACCACTGGCAACAAAAGTGAGTACACCCTTAAGTGAATGTGTCCAAATTGGGCACAATTAGCCTTTTTCCCCGAGGGTAAAGATGATGGACTGGCCAAGCATGTCTCCAGCCCTAAACCCTATTGAGCATCTGCGGGGCATCCTTAAATGGAAGGTGGAGGAGCGCAAGGTCTCTTACATCCACCAGCTCCGTGATGTCATCATGGAGGAGTGGAAGAGGACTCAAATGACAACCGGTGAAGCTCTGGTGAACTTCAACGCCCAAGAGGGTTAAGGCAGTGCTGGAAAATAATGGTGGCCACACAAATTATTGACACTTTGGGCCCAATTTGGACATTTTCACTTAGGGTGTACTTACTTTTGTTGCAGCGGTTTAGACATTATGGCTGTGTGTTGAGTTATTTTGAGGGGACAGCAAATTTACACTGTTATACAAGCTGTACACTCACTACTTTACATAAAGTGTAATTTCTTCAGTGTTGTCACATGAAAAGATATAATTAAATATTTACAAAAATGTGAGGGGTGTACTCACTTTTGTGAGATGCTGTAAGCTGTGCTGTGATTGATTTACTGAAAGTTCAGTGAAAATATGTTATAAAATAGAGGCATCATGAGATTGGGTGAGATTAGATGAGTTTGTCATGTAACACACCTTAGCTGTTTATTGTGCCCAGGATTCACAATTGGGGCATGGACAGAACTTGGACTGACTGGCTCCTTCTACATCTTCAAAATACTGGAAAAAATGAAAATAGGAATGTGTGGAATGCTGTCTGATCAAAGGAAGTTTATACATATGGCTAATGGTATTTACATTTTACTGTTCCTCCAGCTGACCTACGATACATTTTATTGTCATTCACTGTGTGCACCTAAGATTGACCAACGGTTTCCACTTGTTATCTTTTCTGGAAAATATGACTATTATGTAATGTTTTAACCAATCAGATGAACATCATTATTTCCTATACTTCCCAATACGAATAACTGGATGAAAGAATGAATTTGTCAATCAATCACCCAGACATTCAATGTCAGATCTACTTTTGCATAAAAAGTTGTAAGCCAAAAAATGAATTTGCTTAAGACACAAAAGTTTTATATAAACTTTGGGGGTTGAATTTAGAAATCCTTGAGAAACACAAAGTAAATGTACTGATTGTAGCAACCAATCAGGTTTTCTATCCTGGGAACTATAAGAAGTGAGATATAATTTGTTGCTTTATGACATACTTCCGCCTTCAAGTTTAAATAAACCAGAGCTCCTTAGTTGTGGCTATTCTGGTTTATTGTATTCTGCTTATTTTTATATTTATTTGATGATAGTTTATGGGATTTTTTGTTGTTGTTTTTTATTGCCACCCCATCCTATAGTATACAGGAGAGTTGTAATAAAATATTTATTGCAATGCATGAACAAGAGTGCTCCCTTTCCTAAGACACACATTCCCATTTTCACGTCTTTAGATTTATGTGGATGTGCAGCAGCTGTGGAATTGAAAGGCAATAAGGAAATAAATATCTACAGACAAGTTAATATACTGTTCACATAATAAGTATAGCTTCCTAATCAATAGCCATCAAAAACACCATGCCAGATATACTGTATAAACACTATTGTGTTCTAAGGTTTATTAAAACAGTGTTAATGAAAAAGGAAAATTCTAGGGTGAAACACATTGATATACGCCGCTGTTATGTTTTCCTGGAAATAGTATTCTGAAATATCTGCACTGGAAAATTCATTCCCACTTACCAGTTTCACAAAAAAAACTTTAGATGGCTGCAAAATAAAAGAAATGGACCATTTAAGTATGAAACAAAATTTTCTTACAATCTTTTAAAATGGTGATAAAAGTTACACATTTAATATTTTCTCTACAGAAGTCAGTAGGCATAATGTATCCTGATAGGATCTATGTGACATGTATATCCTAGGAAGCCAAGGGAGGACCGTCCACATGGTTCGCCTAGGCAAATGATGTACAGGGGGGTGGCAGGGCCAGACAAATTCCGTTAAAAAAAGCAAGGCAAATAAAAAAAAAATACCTTTATCCATGCAAAGGACTGGAAGAGGGGTGGAGGGATCATGCTACATAGGGTAAAGATCCACTTTAAGGATAGTGGACAGGAAATACTGAAGAGGAAACAAAGAGTTTAGCAGTGGTGACAATAAAATGTGAAAACAGAAGAAAGTGGCTTTTGTATTTAAAGATATTGGTTGCACAGAGATTGAAGAATGTGAAATGAAGCACCACATAAAAGGAGGATTTTTTTAAAAGAGGGAATGGAATTAGGGATGGTTAATATTGGACCTCATATATGAGGACAGGGCCATTTTTTGTGGTCTGTGGTTGATTTGGCAGACCTGTGTATGATGTCAGTGTATAACATTGGAACTATTACATTTAGGTTTAACTGTGTTGTTTTACCACAGAATTATGGATAAAAAATACACATGCAGTAGAATATACTGTATACTGAAATCCGGTTTTAGGTAGAAAGGTACAACAGCAATTAAGAAATACCCACACAGAATTCCAAAGACAACAATGAACATTACACACTGTATAGGATGACACGTGAACTGTCATTGCCCTAAACACAATTGTACTGTTATCATTTCAGAACAGGTTTACCTCAGCACTGCATTATGACTTTGTTTCTCATACTCTTTATAAAAAATGAATATAAGCTTTGCAGTTTCTGTGTAACCAAACTCATTATGATAATGCATGATTTTTGCAACAAATACATGTTTACAGGGATTTTGCTGTTTGGGACTTTTAGTAAATGCCCCACCCCACAGGTAACCTAAAGCAAAATTATACTCTTTCACAAGTTTTTATTTCATATATGTGCAATGTTCAGCTTGCAACCCATCACCTACTGGTGAATACTTACCACAGAATCATGGCAATGGTCTCCCTTTCCTTGCTTAAATAGTCTTTGGAACATTCAGCTGGTGTTTGGCCACAGATATTTTTTTCTGCCTTCTGACTGCTATCTGCCTTAACCTCCAACCTTTTTTGGATCTTGGTTTTCTACTGTGTGCCCTTAACTCCAACCTGTCTCAGTCTGATTTTGTCTTTCTCTATAGTACCACACCTGGTTCAGCCACCATTCAGTTGTCACCCTTTGGAGACAGAGATCATCCACCATACTATGTGACAGGATGTACAGTATCTCACAAAAGTGAGTACACCCCTCACATTTTTGTAAATATTTTATTATATCTTTTCATGTGACAACACTGAAGAAATTACACTTTGCTACATGTAAAGTAATGAGTGTACAGCTTGTATAGCAGTGTAAATTTGCTGTCCCCTTAACCGCTTCAGCACCGGGCAATTTTACCCCCTTCCTTACCAGAGCATTTTTTGCGCTTCGGCACTGCGTCGCTTTAACTAACAATTGCGCGATCGTGCGACGTTACACCCAAGCAAAATTGACGTCCTTTTTTTCCCACAAATAGAGCTTTCTTTCCTCCGTACTGGGAACACATGATCAGTCTCCTCGCCACTGACAGGACGTGGAGCTGTGTGTTTACACACACAGCTCCACGGTCCCGCACGGTCCTGCTGTTTTCACGGGCAATCGCGGGTGCCCGGCGGACATCGCGGCCGCCAGGCACGCGCACCGTGTCCCGAGCGACGCCGGCGGCACGCGCGCGCCCCCTAGGCGACCAGGAATGGGAGGACGTCATATGACGCCCACCCAGGATGGGAGATCCACCTTGTGGGCGTCATATGACTATGGGCGGGATGTGAAGGGGTTAAAATAACTCCATTAATGTCTAAACCGCTGGCAACAAAAGTGAGTGCACTCCTAAGTGAAAATGTCCAAATTGAGCCCAAAGTGTCAATATTTTGTGTGGCCATCTTTATTTTCCAGCACTGCCCTAACCCTCTTGGGCATGGAGTTCACCAGAGCTTCACAGGTTGCCACTGGAGTCCTCTTCCGCTCCTCCATGATGACATCACGGAGCTGGTGGATGTTAGAGACCTTGCGCATCTCCACCTTCCATTTGAGGATGCCCCACAGATGCCCAATAGGGTTTTGTTAGGGTTGGGCTCAGCCCTTCCTTCTCAAAGCTAGCCGCTCAGCTGTCGGCTAATTGCCAGCTCCTATCTCTCCACAGTGACTCACATGTTGATGATATCCTGCTTGTCAGTCCTGCCTACTTAAGCCGTCCAGTCCAGATGATCTTTGCCTTCGCCTTGGTCACATCTCTAGAGACGCTCTCCTGTGTTCCTGTTAAAGACTTGCTTGGCTGACATTTCTTCTGGCTTCAGGTCCTGCTTGTTGTTGAACTACGCTCCTCTCTGGTTCCCTGATGTTTTGACTTGTCTGACTATCCGTTCTGGTTCCTGAACTCTGGCTATGTTTTGACCACGTTTACTCTGTTTACCTTTTTTTATTATTATTATTATTATTATTATTAAACAAGTGTGATTTAACTGAACTTCTGTCTCAGTCTGATTCATGGTTTCTGACAGGTTTAGGTCTGGAGACATGCTTGTGGTCATCTTGAAAGTGTGTTTGGGTTCATTATCATTTTGGAATACTGCCCTGCAGCCCAGTCTCCGAAGGGAGGGGGTCATGTTCTGCTTCGGTACATGTTGGCATTCATGGTTCCCTCAATGAACTAAACCTCCCCAGTGTCGGCAACACTCATGCAGCCCAAGACCACCACACTCCCACCACCATGCTTGACTGTAGGCAAAAGACAAGGGTGTGCTCTTTGTTTCTAGAGGAAAGTGGTTTAACCTTTTTATACAGACAGACTTATTTACAGTAAGAGCTGTGAACCTGTGAAATACACTGTAATTAACTCTAGTCAACTCATTAAATTGTCTCAAAAAATGTTGGACGCCTTTCTAAATGAAGAAAATGTAAAATGCCACAATTTGGCTCTTAATAGTTAAAAGACATAACTTTGTAAAATGTTGATTTTGGGAGTTGGGGTTGAAGGCATTTTTTCCCTGTTAGCGCAAATTGGAATATGCTTTATAAACCTAGTTTGTAAACTGCTCCATCCCTGAGTGGAGTTTGCATTGTATTAGAATCAAAAAATATGTATACAAATTATTTTCCTGATGTGTGGCTCACAAGTTCTTTGGATGCAAGCTTTGCAGGGTTTTGTTTGTCTCCCTCTAGATCAACTGTGGGTTTATTGTGCTGAGGCTGAATATTCTATTTATTTATGTCATTTAATTTTATCTTTTTGGTTAGTGATGGTAATGTTTTGTTTACCACCCAATTTTGTAATTATGTCATACTTCAGAAAAAAATATTTTTTGCTGTTTAAATGTACACTGCCATTAAAAATGAAGCTATGTTACTTTCAATCACATGTTGAACATAAGTGAATGTGCAGCATATGTCAACACTATTATGTGTTAATTAAGCATTCACCGCAAATCCATAATGGTACATTAAACAAAATATGATCTCTAGGTGGCTTATACTATATCAAATGCTGATTGCCATGGGTGTAGTTTATGCACTGTTACCATCAAAATAAAGCACATCACCCAAATATAAATGAGAGTTATATAAAATACTTTCAGTTATGATGGTATAATTTCACCATTCCAAGAAAAGAAAATTGAATAATATGCAATGATTTCTCTTTTAAAAGTTACCCTTTTTACAATAAACAGGCTCACGTTTACTCTGGATGTTATGACCCACATTTTATAGAAAAACAAGGAGACGAAACTGCGCTAAGGTATAAAGATAAAAGTGTACTGTACTGTATTAGATACTTACAGAATTCTAAACAATGGAAAAACAAAAAAGCTGCGCTAAACCAAATAAAACATCAAATTGAATAACGGACGTGTTAAGCATCAAACTGAACACCCAATCACGACCGCCACTCTGTAGTGGCAATGGGAAAAATTATAACACAAACTGTCAGTGATTCGTTAAAATAAGATGGACATAAAGTCCAAACATAATGTGTGTGCAAAAATAATATAGTATAAAAAAGTGACAGTGCTACCAATGTCTGATAGAGTAATACAAGTGATATTATAACAAAAATGAATTGATTAAAATTAAAAAATTTAAACGTGATATCTCTGATGAACACCCGTGAATTCGGAAGTATATATCAATGGAAACTGGAGTGTCCAATCTTATAATCTGTGTGCCGACCACCTCCAAATGTGTAGGTTTGCTCCTTACCAGAGGTCTATGATCCCCCATCACAGAGGATCACAGAAAGCATTTAAAAAGCCAACGTTTTCAAGAACTCCCGGATAGTGCTGCTGATCTCCTCAGTCCCAGGTCCTTCTAGTATGGTCTAAATTAGTGATGGCAAACCTATGGCATGCCTGAGAGGGTCTGTGGGCACGCGAGAGGGTCCAGGTTCACAGCGGGGAGAACATGGCAGCAAACAGTGGCGAGGTGCAGGAAATTATCTGCACGAGTGAGTGGGCGGCTCCGCATCCTCCGCATGGAAGGCTACAGACCTGAGAGCATGGGAGGGAGAGAAACAAGCAGCGGGGAGGTGCAGGAAACTGCACGAGTGAGTGGGTGGTCCTGCATCCTCCGCATGGTAGGCTACAGGCCTGACAGCGCGGGAGGGAGAGAATAGCTTCACTGCTTAATTTTATGGCCGAAGAGGGGCGCAGCATCCCTGGCGCCTTCTGGAGCCTGGACTCCTCAAACCTCCTTCAACAGTGAGGCCCGGAGAACAGATTGACTGTGGGCCCAAAAGACTAGGAGAGGCGAGAGGCGCAGGCTGTGAGGGAGCCACTGGATGGAACAGAGCAGAGGGCTCTCCCGGATCAAGGATGGAGACAGGTACCTGGCACAACTATACACTGAATACCTGCAGACAAAGACTGGGGCAGGGAGGCAGAGCAGGGATTGCAGATAGGGACAGAGCTAGAAGTCTCCCTTTCTCTCGGCTCCCCTCTTTTTCTGTCCCCCTCTTTCTGCTCCCCTCTCCCTCTCTGTCCCCTATCCAAGGCCAGATTAAGAACATCATGGGCCTGGTGCTGAGGATTTTGGTAGGGCCTTTTATAAACAATAAATAAATAAATAAAAAAAATGCAAAATGTTTTTGTTATAACAAATTAAATTAAAGAGAGGGAGGATGAGAGAGAGAGAGAGAGAGATAGAGAGAGCGAGAGAGAGAAAGGGGATGAAAGAGGTGTGAGGGGTAAGAGAGGGAGGATGGGAGAGAAAGGGGGGATGAGAGAAAGAGGATGCACTTGAGCATGCATGGGAATGACATCAACGCAGCCCGGCCAAGGCAAGTGACCGAAGGCACAGAACCCAGAAGGAAGACCGGGTGAAGATGGAAGCGCCGGGCCCCGCCGGTGATCACAGCACAGCATTGGAGGGCTCAGTCTGACAATTTAAGTGTACCCTAATGTGCTAATATGCTGTGCATACTTGTACATTATGGCATAACCTACTTCAGGGCCTCTAAAAAGTAGTAATGTTAGAAAGGTTTACTACCGCTTTAATATCACAGGAGCCTCTCATGGGGCCCCCTACTGACCCTGTGACCCTTAGGCAGTGCCTAAGTGCATAGTTGCCAACATTTTAAAAATATTTTCAGGGACACTTTTTTTTACAAGTGCTATATTTAGAGTAGCTGACATCCCCTTTGTTCCTCTATACATAACAATAGTAATTACACAATTAAATAAGTACTAATAATGGGGCAGAACAAATATGAGGACTGAGATTTCCTTTAGTTGAACTAACAAAAGTGTGCCAATTCTAGAGCTGGTAACATTGAGGATATTCAGTATAAATTTAAAGAACTGTTTTTGTGGGTAAGAGGCATAGGGGAGGAGTATGGATGGTATAAAAGTGGGAAGTATGTGCAGGTGAGGGAGAGGAATGTGGAGGGTCTAACAGTGGGCACTATGTACATGAGGACTGGGGAGGGTATGGCAGGAGGCACTATGTACAGCAGAGGAGTGTGAAGGGTATGACAGTGGGCAGTATGCACAGCAGAGGAGTGTGGAGGGTATGCCAGTGGACAGTATGTACAGGAGAGGAGTATGGGGGGTATGACCGAGGGTAGTTTGTACCGGAGAGGAGTGTGGAGGGTATGACAGTGGGCAGTATGTACAGGAGAGGAGTGTGAAGGGTATGAAAGTGGGCAGTATGTACAGGAGGAGTGTGAAGGGTATGACAGTGGGCAGTATGTACAGGAGAGGAGTGTGGGGGTATGACAGAGGGTAGTATGTACCGGAGAGGAGTGTGGAGGGTATGAAAGTGGGCACTATGTACAGGAGAGGAGTGCGGAGGGTATGGCAGAAGGCACTATGTACAGGAGAGGAGTGTGAAGGGTATGACAGTGGGCAGTATGCACAGCAGAGGAGTGTAGAGGGTATAACATTGAGCAGTATGTACAGGAGAGAAGTGTGGAGGGTACGACAGTGGGCACTATGTACAGGAGAGAAGTGTGGAGAGTAGGACAGTGGGCACTATGTATAGGAGAGGAGGATGAAGTAATCTGGGAAGGAAAAATGTAAAGGTTTGTGGAAGGATGTTTAGGGACTGCGTAGTGGTTAAGCGGGCCATACATGGATGAAAATTACAGCAATTAAGCAGAGACCAGCCATAGTCGATCTATGTATGGGATAGCTGGTTTTACACAAGTCAACCTATTAACCGACTTGAGTACAA
Organism: Lithobates sylvaticus; assembly: GCA_028564925.1. Lineage (NCBI taxonomy): Eukaryota > Metazoa > Chordata > Amphibia > Anura > Ranidae > Lithobates > Lithobates sylvaticus. Next base: position 180,065,163 of record CM053026.1, read on the forward strand.
CCAGCCTGTCAGGTTTTCCCCTAAACAATCAGTGCTGCCAACTATAGTTAGCAACACTAATCATTGTATTCACTGGCAGAACACAATAACACTGCGGGAGTGATTCCCCCATTCACAGGTCAGCAGGTGAGAGGGTGTGTGGGGACAGGCTGGGGAGAGATACTAGTCAGTCCCTGGGAAGGCACCGGTTAGTATCAGAGCCAGATACACACAGGTTACATATGCCACAATCGTTAGAGCGAGAGCAATAATTCTAGCACTAGACCTCCTCTGTAACTCTAAGCATGTAACCTGTAAAAAAAATGTAAAGCATCGCTTGGTACACAAAAATCATGCTAACTTTAGTGTTTTTTTTTTTTTTATGAATGAAACAGTTTCTTTCCAAAAAAAAACGTTTGAGTAATTTCATAGCAAAAAAAATGATGATTTTTACATGTAGGAGAGAAGTGTCAGAAATGGCCTGGGTGGCAAGGGGTTAATTATCATAAGTAATATACAAATAATTATTATAAGCACTGTGAGTTCATCCTCTCAGTCTGCTGCAGAGTGTTCCAGCTTGTATTTAAACTGGCCGCTCTGTATGTAGCTTCTGACAGCGCAGCCCTGTATCTCCGGAACCATAGATGAAAGCAGCCCCATATTTAACCAGTGCTGGGGTAGGTCTTTAGCTACCTACCCACCAAATGTGGGGTCTCTGTGACTCCTGATCACCGAGCTACAACCCTCGAAGTCGAAGTTTTTTTTTGGGCAAATGGGCCTATCTTGAGAGAGGGGCCTGGAGCTGCAGCTCCAATAGCCCCTATGTTAATCCGGCCCTGCCCCTATCTCTCTCTCTCTCTCTCTCTCTGTCCCCTCTCTCTCTGTCCCCTCTCTCTCTCTCTCTCTGTCCCCTCTCTCTCACTCTGTCCTCCCCTCTCTCTCTCTCTGTCCTCTCTCTCTCTCTCTCTCTCTCTCTCTCCCTCTCTCTCTGTTCTCTCGCTCTCTCTCTGCCCCTCTCTCTCTCTCTGTCCCTCTCTGTCCCCTCTCTCTGTCCCGCCCCTCTCTCTCTCTTTGTCCCCTCTCTCTCTCTGTCCCCCCTATCTCTCTCTCTCTCTCTGCCCTCTCTCTCTGTCCTCTCTCTCTCTGTCCCCCCTCTCTCTCTCTCTTCCCTCTCTCTCTCTCTGTCCCATCTTTCTCTCTCTCTCTCTGTCCCCTCTCTCTCTGTGTCCCCCCTCTCTCGCCCTCTCTCTCTATTTGTCCCCTCCCTCTCTCTCGCTGTCCCCCTCTCTCTCTCAACATCTCTCACTCTCTCTCTGTCAACCCCACTCTCTCTCACACAACCTCTCTCTCTCTCTCTCTCTCTCAACTCCACTCTCTCTCTCTCTCACTCTCTCTCTCTCTCTCTCACACACACACAACCCCCACTTTATCTTACAACCCCCACTCTCTCTCTCTTTTACACACACCCCCATCTCTCTCACACACCCCCTCTCTTTCGCTCAGCATTCCTCTCTCGTGAATTGACGTGTTGGCACTTTGCAACACAAAACCAACTTATTTATTTCAGTTTGGGCACTCAGGCTCAAAAAGGTTTGCTATCACTGGTCTAGATCCTCCTCAAGCTCTTAGGTACCACGGGGCTCATAGATAGATGTAAACCATATGAAATAAATGGGGGGCTTCCATAGTGCATTACCAATGGTTTATTAAAATATTAAAATACAAATCACACTTACAATCAAGCAGATATTCATAAGCCTTGAGTCTAGACCATACTAGAGGGACCTGGGACTGAGGAGATCAGCAGCACTGTCCGGGAGTTCTTGAAAACGTTGGATTTTTATACGCTTTCTGTGATCCTCTGTGACAGGGGATCATAGACCTCTGGTAAGGAGCAAATCTACACATTTGGTGGTGGTTGGCACACAGATTATAAGATTGGACACTCCAGTTTCCATTAATATATACTTCACGGGTGTTCATCAGAGATATCACATTTTAATTTTTTAATTTTAATCAATTCATTTTTGTTATAATATCACTTGTATTACTCTATCAGACATTGGTAGCACTGTCACTTTTTTATACTATATTATTTTCGCACACACTTACGGTATGTTTGGACTTTATGTCCATCTTATTTTAACAAATCACTGAGAGTTTGTGTTATAATTTTTTTCATTGCCACTACAGAGTGGCGGTCGTGATTGGGTGTACAGTTGGATGCTCAACACGTTCTCCATTCAATTTGATGCTTTATTTGGTTTAGCGCAGCTTTTTTGTTTTTCCATGACCCACATTTTCACTACTACATAACAGTTCCAGAATCCCATTTGTGTTAAACCCCAGGCTTTCTGACCAAGTCCCACCCATCGTCTTAGAAAATATTGTGGCTGGCACTGATAACTCCACTTCCAATAGGTGTATGGAAGGAACAACACTTAATGCATGACTGGATTTTTATAGATGCATTTTGAGTTATAAGATGTGGAGATTAACATTTTTAATAGCGTAAATGTTAGCACAACAGAGCTTTGCCAGTGACTTGTCCCTATTATCTTATGTGTGGCATGTAAATCTTTCCTCATATGGGATTTTATAGCATTCCTTACTGTGTTATAATACACATCACCTGAGCATCTAAAAATATACCCTGATACAAATATTTACAGAAATAAATTTTACCAATTTGGGCCGGAGCGGCCCACGAAGACACGCCGACGCCGTGGAAGAAGATGCCGGACAAGAAGACCAGAGCAAGAAGTAGCGGATCGGAGGAAGAAGAAGATGGAAGAAGAAGATGGAAGAAGAAGATGGAAGAAGAAGATGGAAGAAGAAGATGGAAGAAGATGGTAGAAGATGGAAGAAGAAGAAGATAAAGAAACCGAAGGATGAAGAAAGGAAGAACGAAGACCAGAAGAAAGAAGATTTTAATAAAGGAATTGTCAAAGACCGTCTCCTGTCATTTTTAACATTTTTGTCACTTTTTTGGTGAAATGGTAGGGGTACTTTTGTACCCCCTTACCATTTCACACAGGGGGGGGGGCAGGATCTGGGGTCCCCTTGTTAAAGGGGGCTTCCAGATTCCGATAAGCCCCCCACCCGCAGACCCCCACAACCAATGGCCAGGGTTGTGGGGACAAGGCCCTTGTCCCCATCAACATGGGGACATGGTGCTTTGAGGGGTCATAGACCCCAAAGCACCCTCCCAATGTTGAGGGCATGTGGCCTGGTACGGTTCAGGAGGGAGGGGGGGCGCTCTCATCCCCCCCTCTTTTCCTGCGGTCTGCCAGGTTGCGTGCTTGGATAAGGGTCTGGTATGGATTTTGAGGGGGACCCCACGTCATTTTTTTTTGGCCGGGGTTCCCCTTAAAATCCATCCCAGACCTGAAGGGTCTGGTATGGATATTCAGGGGGACCCCTACGTCATTTTTTTTTATTTGAAGCGGGGTTCCCCTTAATATCCATAGCAGACCTGAAGGGCCTGGTAATTGAATTTGGGGGGAAACCCCACGCTTTTTTTTTTTTTTTTTTTTATCAATGACTTTTTTTTTTATCAATGACTTTCAATGAATGACTGTTCTGTCACGGGTTACGGGAGTCGGCAATTCATTAGCCGCGAGTGATTTTAAATAGCTTTTTTTCCTGCAAAAATGACACTTTGTGCAGGGACAGTTCTAAGCATGGGAAACATGCGCCCCTTCACAGGCATACTATAGACACCCCCCAGGTACGAAATTTAAAGGAATATTACACTTTTATTGTTTCACTTTAAGCATTATTAAAATCACTGCTCCTGAAAAAACTGCGATTTAAAAAAAAAAAAATTGCATTGATACATGTCCCCTGGGTCAGGACCCAGGTCCCCAAACACTTTTTATGACAATAACTTGCATATAGGCTTTTAAAATTAGCACTTTTGATTTTGAATGTTCGAGTCCCATAGACTTTAATTGGGTTCTAAAGTTCGCACGAGTTTTAGGTCTGTTCGCAGGCTCTGGTGCGAACCGAACAGGGGGGTGTTCGGCTCATCCCTATTCTGCAGCCTCTCTTGGCCACTACGGAATCTTTCTACGGGGCTGATTTTTCTATCAATTACTCATGTTTATGTTTTGGATAAGCCTGTTTTTGGTATGTCCCCCTACTTTCTCCCTTTCCTTCCTGCAAAGACATTACAAGGATTTTTTTTTTTGACTGGACCACAGCAAAACAGCATCAGCAATGTCATCAGGAGCAGGCAGCTAGAATGTTGTTGATGATGAAAAGTTAAAAATTCTTTAGTGGATTTGTAATTCAGGTACAGCACTACTATAATAAAGCATCCTCTACTTGCAGCCACTGCAGCATGATAAGTATTAAACTTCCTCAACAGGGGAGGCTTAAGAATTTATATAGATATTTTTTTTTTAGGGAGCACCAACAACCACTGCAAGCATGGCTGACTTTGAATTACTTCCACCTTCATGAATAGAGAAATATCATCTGAAAACTGGCCACAAAACATAAAATGTTACAGACCTTTGGAACCTCAGGCAATTACCAGATAATTAAAGATTATTAAAGAGTTAACTTTATTACAGTATTCTAAATTGTTAACCTTGAAGAGGTAGGGAGGCTGAAGATAAAGACTAATGCCGCGTACACACGATCAGAAATGCTGCCAGCAAAACTCTGATGAGAGCTTTTTGTCGGAAAATGCGTCCGTGTGTATGCTCTATCGGTCTTTTGCTGGCGGTATTCCAGCTAGCAAAAGATTGAGAGCATGTTCTCTATTTTTCGGTCGGGAAAAGTTCCTATCCAAAAATGTCTGTATGCAATTCGGACGAGCAAAAAAAATCACGCATGCTCGGAAACAATTCGACACGTGCTCGGAAGCATTGAACTTAATTTTCTCAGCTCGTCGTAGTGTTGTACGTCAACACATTCTTGACAGTCAAAGAACTTTTGTGTGTCTGTGTGTATGCAAGGCAAGCTTGAGCGGAATTCCGTCGGAAAAAACATCCAAGATTTTTCGGATGGAAATTTCGCTCATGTGTATGCAGCATAATAGCTTTTTACAAGACATAGCCATGGACTTTCAACACAAACCTGAGAGGAGAGCTACCAATGATAGTATTTTGTGCAGTATTAAGCCCCATACACACGGTCGGACTTTTTCATCAATTTGGTCCGATCGGACAAGGTTGTTGAAAAATCAGACCGTGTGTATGCACCATCGGACAGTGTTCGTCGGTTTGTCCGTCGGACAAAGTCTTATCTCCTGCTGGAAAGATTTCCCGTCAACCCGGTCCGATCACACCAAATCCGATCGTGTGTACGCTTGTCCGACCGGACAAAGTGCTACGCATGCTCAGATCACAGACCAAAGCTATTGGCTACTAGCCTCTACGTAGTCCCGTCGTAGGCAACAAATGTCGTTCAGAATGATCGGATTTTCCGACAACTTTGTCCGATCGTGTGTACGCAAAACCAACATCAGACAAAGTATGACGGACATGTCCGACGGACCTGGTCCACGGATTGTCCGCGCGTGTGTATGGGGCTTAAGAGTACCACAGCACAGAAGAATCAGCCTGGAATGGGCAGAGATCACATTAAATAAGATAATCCTTTATAGACTCGCTAGCAAGATGTAGACTGCAATAAACGTCTAACCTTGGACTGAACAGAGAGGGTTAACGTTTTAAATAGGATATACTATATCCTGTAGATTACCAGCTATAAAATAGATTTCAGGCACATGAGCCAATGATGAGGAAACATTCCCTGACATATTTAAATCTAACTGAAAAAAAAAACAAGAATAATAGTGGACTTATTATAATGAATTATAACATCTTAAAAATAATTAGAAAAGCAATACAAGCAAAGTTAAAAGGACAAAACATAATATTGTCCTGCTAATTTTCAAGAGTAATTACCTGAATTTTCTGGGTTAAACAATTTTTGATGGAAGTTGATGGCTGTGCATCTGTAATTTTATCAGGACATGTAGAGTGGAGGTTAGTGCTCTATAGGTAGGTGAGCATACCAGTGGGCAAACTAGTATATACTATATGTGCTAAATGATCTGGAAAAACACAGTTATCTATAAAATATGCACAAAAGAACACATTTTTATAAACAGTATTGATTTATAAAGCATCAAAGTGGCAGCCAGTGAATCTGAGGTCTTCTGTGACAGTGTCATTCAGCACTGAAGTGGCTTTTGGGAAGGATTTTTCAAGAGGGGGAGAATTCTCTGTATATCATGCATCAAATAACTGTGTATTTCAGAGTTCCCAAAGCAATCTAAAAGTCTCCTTTTCACATATGAATCATAGCTATGCTGAAAAAAAAATCCTCAGTGTTGTTTATTTATTAATGGGACAGTTACTTTAGCAATGTAAATGGTCCCTGAGCTTAGCAAAAAGGATGAGACTATGTTCACTTTAACCGCTTGCCGACCAGGCGCCGTCATTTTACGGTGGCAGGTTGGCACAATCCCGCGAACCGTCGTAGCTATACGTCGGCTCACGGGATCGGGATAGCAGACGCGTGCCTGGGTGCCGATGCTCATGGCCGACAGTCGCGATGACCACCGGCCACGAGCGATCGCGAGCACGAGAGGCAGAACAGTAAACACACACTTCCCTGTTCTGTTCTAAGAGGAGTGACAGATAGTGTTAGCTAGGAACCACAATCCATTACTTCCTCTAGTCAGTCCCCTCCCCCTTCAGTTAGAAACACATAGCAGGGAACACAGTTAACCCATTTATTGCCCCCTTGTGTTAACCCCTTCCCTGCCAGTGACAGTTTTACAGTAATCAGTGCATTTTTATAGCACTGATCGCTGTATAAGTGCCAATGGTCCCAAAAATGTGTCAAAAATGTCCGATCTGTCCACCATAATGTAGCAATCCTGGTAAAAATCGCAGATCGCCGCCATTACTAGTAAAAAAATAATAATAATAAAAATGCTATAAATCTATCCCCTATTTTGTAGATGCTATAACTTTGCGCAAACCAATCAATATATGCTTATTGTGATTTTTTTTTACCAAAAATATGTAGAAGAATACATATCAGCCTAAACTGAGGACAAATTTTTTTTTTTTTAAATTGGGATATTTATTATAGCAAAAAGTACAAAATATTGTGTTTTTTTCAAAATTTGCACTCTTTTTTTGTTTAAAGCCCAAAAAATAAACACTGCAGAGGTGATCAAATACCACCAAAAGAAAGCTCTATTTGTGGGAAAAAAAGGACATAAATTTTGTTTGGGTGCAGTGTCGCACAACCGTGCAATTGTCAGTTAAAGCGGTGCAGTGCCGTATCGCAAAAAATGGCCTGGTCATTCAGCAGCCAAATCTTCCGGGCTGAAGTGGTTAATTATCCAATTTTGCTAACACGAATCCTGTTATGTTATCATTTACATCACACATAATTGGGTTTTCAGGTGAACACAGATTCATCCTATTTACATTTCTTCATGCTTTAAAGTGAACACTTTTTAAAGTGAACCTTAATTTGGTGATCAGTCTCTACTTCAGTAATAAATCAACCCCAATGAGCGATTCAACTCTGAGTGATTCATTCTCATGAGACCAATGTAGTCCAAGGTTTCGAAACTCTTGAAATCTTTGTCATGCACTAAATATTTATTTAGAAATATACACACACATACAGTACATGCTGTATATAAATAGATACAACTTCAGATTAAAAGCCATTATAGTTTACCTTTAGAGTTTACTTTTATCCAACTGTGCTAGTTGCTGGGTCACTTTAAATTTTGTATCCTTATTTGAACTCTGCAAGCATTGTATTAAATATTGTCCTACTTTCATTGGGAAAGTCAACTTGGCAAAAATCACTAGGGAGTTTCCTGATTTTTCTTCGTATTACTCAGAACTTGGACTGGCAATAAAAGATCTTGCCACCTTCAATTCATCTGTGTGGACAATTTGGAAAATATATTTCTTATTAGCTTGGATAAGGTGCTTTGACAAAATCGGACTATTCTAAGAAATTAACTGTAATTGTAACTATTGATAATATTGTTTTCTACCCCCATTTTAGTAAAATAAGCAAAATGATAATAATAGGAACTTTGTGGGAAAAAGCACATTAGTCAGTACCACAGAAGGAAGTTTTTTAATACACTTGAAGTTCACTGTCTCACAGTTTATTCATTGTTAGATTTAAAAAAAATACTCAAAACCTGTAGCACAACATTTTATGATTAAGCTTGTGTTGAGTTTTTTCCTTTCCAGCAATACTTCTTTATTGGTATTATTTTAGTATTTTTGTTGCAGTGTCATGTTCACTTGTATCTGCATATCATGCAACATTTTTGACAAATCCTTCTTCAGTCCTGAATAACACTGACACAGAAGACCTCTGTTTGACTGGCTTACATTCAAGTGCTCTAAAATCAATACTGTTTATACGTATTTATTTATTTTTTTACATTATACATTATAGACAACCTAATATAATCTATATTTCTATTGATCATCTAGGAAATTTAGACCAAACCACTATTCTGCCCAAAAGGTATAACCTCAACTACTATAGTGCCCACTTTATGGCCAGACACTCCCTTTCCACTATTAAATGTCTCTGCAGAAATTAGTTTCTGGCTGAGTTATACAACAGGTTAACACGAGAGACAAAAGCTCTCCTCTTCCTTCTATTTCACCACGGTGGACTTGCTTGCCTTGGTGAGATCAGTAAATTAAGCTGTTATAGTAGGGAAAACCTACTAAGCTGTATTTGTTTGCAAGGGTTGAAACCAACTCTGAGTTGCCTCAGTCTTATCCATAAGAGGTTCTATGACTTCCTTCTCAATGCTGTAGCCCAGATACTTGGCCTCTTCCAAGCCCATTAATCATTGTTTATGGCTGTTAAATTGGCATTATGAATGGAATCTAGAACTGCCTGGACCTCCTGTTTGAAAGAATCTCAGTCAAGACTAGAAATGACAACATCATCCAGATATGGCAAAGCATATGCTTTGTGGGGTTTAAGAATGAAGTCCATCATTCTTTGGAATGAGACTTGGGCCCCATATAAGCAAAAGGGATGACCAAATAATGGAACAGCCCACCTGGTGTCACAAAATAAGTATTTGCTTTTGCCCTTGCTGTAAGAAGAATCTAAAATTACCCTTTGGGGGTAGGCAACCTTAAAAAGGTGGAGATCCACCTGAACAATATGGGAAAAGTCAAAGATCACTGGGCACAGTGTCACCTACTCACACCTGATTTAACCCTTTAATTGCCATACTACCGTGTCGTAATTGCATGAATTGCACTGTGCGGTAGCACCCTGTGGTTAAGTCATGGTTTTACTGCGCTTAATCCCTACCCCATTTAAGTGCTAAGGTAGCAGCCAAAGGTGTACATATGCCACAGCATTAAGCTCCCTGTTGCTTTTGGTGGGTGCTACCGCCTGCGCATCAGTGTGAAAGCAGCCCTATATTATTATGCCCAGTGTATTGATTCACACTGACCTGAAGATCTCTTCTTTCCTGATGATGGCACCTCTCTGGATACTGCTAGCCGGGATAAGAGGTGGAGTGCAGTTGGTATCACTCTGTATGAGACAGGAGCTGGCACTTCAGAGGAGGCATTGGCTTTTGTGGCTCTTGCTCCCTACTACAGCTCCAACTTTACAAGTAGTCCCTCTGCATTGCAGTCTTTGATGCTCTGGAATGGTGGGTCAGCAAGCCCCGACCACGATCTACCAGTCACCTGTCCACGATCTACTGGTAGATTGTGATCTAAAGGTTGCTGGACCCTGCTTTAGTATGATTGAAGGTGGTGCTGTACCTTTCAGCATCCAACCTTTTTATCAACTCATCCAGCCAGAGCATGATAAAAGTAAATATATTTGAATATTTAGTTTCCTGAAGTCATTGCAGAACATAATGCCGCGTACACACGAGCGGATATTCCGTCAGAAAAATCTTGGATGGTTTTTCCGACTGAATTCCGCTCAATCTTGGCTTGCATACACACGGTCACACACAAGTTCTCTTAACTTTCTAGAACGTGGTGACATTACACTGCAAGCTCTAATGAACAGTGCTAAAAAACGATCCCTCTTGAATTGAACTTTGAATTGTATTGCAACTGTACCGTCTCCCTCAATTTTGTAAAGCATTATATAAATCCTGTATAAGGTTACCTTTGACGCTGAAGTAATTCCTTTGTATGCCAAATGGGAAAACATATAGCTCTTTCAGAGCTCTTGCAACGGGATTGCTTCTGGATACCAGGTGGCAGAGTTAAGGACTACAAATATGTGCAGGTGGGCTTTGGATATGGTCCAACCAGAATCATAGAAACCCCCTCAAAAACTACTTTTTAAAAACTTGGCCAGAAAAAACACTGCTCAATCCACTGTTTTGATTTTTCTACCCCTAAATGATCACCTGACACATGCATGCCAAGGCCAGATTCAACACCATACTTGGATGAGACTGGGGAACAACCAGCTGTTCCACAAATAGCCCCCATTCCTTCTTTACATGATGCACTAAAACACAGTGTACTGCAAAATGGTGGATTGGAGGGCTAACTTCTGGTTCTTGAGTTGCCCTGTTTCTCACTTTTATGTTTTTCCATGCATTTGAAAAAAGTATTGCAAACTGTGTATGCTTCCAAAATATTTCCTAGGACATTGGTATATCTGTTATTTCTGGCACTGGGACATTTTGACCTTAACTATGACTGCTAGCGGGAATTTTTCAGTATCATTTGTGTAGGAGTGTCAATATTCTCCTCAAGTTCAAGCAAAACAGTGACATCCTTCACTTCAGATACATTTTCAGAATTGGTTACCTATTTTTCCCTCCGCAGTTATTGCATCTAAACTGGCAAGGCTCCACAATATGAGGGGTCTTGAGCTCCTCTGGCTATAATCACATGTTTGCAAGGTGGAACATATTATTCATCTTGTACTTTTGTAGCTTCCCAAGGTCAGATTCCCATGTGAACACATGCTGCACTTGGAAAACTATGGTAACCCCTAGTCTGTATAGAATCTCTCTTTCAGTTGTGGGTAAAATAGGCCTTCTGGGGCTCTCCTATTAAAGGGGGTGCTGGCACATCAGTCCACTGCTCCTCGGGTAGCATATCATGTTCAGTGACTCCCTCAAATATGCAGAGTAGGCTTCGTCCAAGGATAGTTTTCTTAAAGCACTCTGCACCAGCTGAAGATGTGTATAATTCATCCCATGCACAACTATCTGCCTTTCTAACAGGACCTGTATCTGCTGCTGTAGAAATAGGTTCACCTACTTATGTCCCTTTAAGTAGACCAGTGAGCTTCAGAGAGCTGTTGCCAAGTGGTTAAGGGGTTTGCCTCTTGCTGGTTTGCCACAATTTGTTGTTTTTCAAGCACCTCCATTTTGTTCAATAGGCATCTATTTCTTTAAGATGCTGTCCACATCCAAGCACCAAGTTGCAGGGGGAACAGGCGTAACTGGTATTGGTATCAATAAACCAAGTATGGGACAGAAACCCCTAGGAACTTGCAAGCAGGATTGCTCTTCGATGCAGGAGGGTTGTGTACATAGCACAAAACAGACAAAACATTTGCTCTCATGGGCTACTAACTAAACTCAGGTCAGTTCTGAATCTTGACTAATAGGGTGCCCCCTAATAGATTTCCCAAAACAAACAGGTAGTATATTTACTTGTTTTAGTATTCTGTCGGCATTCAGTCTTTTTCACCCAGCAGCAGGCTTCAACAGCAGAGAGATCAAAAGACAGAAGTAGCTCTGAACAGCAATCAGCTCTGTGGACAGCTGAGAATAATTAAGTATAGCTACCAGTCAAGATGTAGACCTAGCAATGAAAGCTTTTTCCCATCCAAAGCTCTACAAAAACTCCAGGTTCCATTATTTGGAACTTAAAGTGAAACTGAACCTTCATTTTTTATATATAAATAATAAAAATGTATACTTTCCTGAATCTTTGTACAGAGTGTTGGCTTACCTCCTCTTTTTTGTTCCCTTGCTGGATGTCTCCTCCTCCTTCAGCAAGTCGTGTGCAGTACCTGTGTGGGTGCATTCCAGAGCCAGGCTATATGTGTCTATAGACACACACAGTGCAACCTGACCCATTACCTCCTCACAGGATTTGACTGACAGCAATAGGAGCCTATAACTCCTGCTACTCTTATGCCCTATTACACACAATAGGATTTTCCGACAACAAAATCCATGTTTTTTTTCCGACGGGTGTTGGCTCAAACTTGGCTTACATACACATGGTCACACAAATATTGTCGGAAATTCCGAACGTCAAGAACGCAGTGACGTACAACAAATTGAAGTTCAATAGCCAGTGCGGCTCTTCTGCTTGATTCCGAGCATGCGTGGAACTTTGTGCATCGGAATTGCGTACACACAATCGGAATTTCCAACAACAGATTTTGTTGTCGGAAAATTTGAGATCCAGATCTCAAATTTTGTGTGTCGGAAATTCTGATGGAAAATGTCCGATTGAGCCTACACACGGTCGGAATTTCCAACAACAAGCTCCCATCTAACAATGTGTATGGGACATAAGAGTCTCTTGTGAGTTCAGGAAGAGGGAGAAGCATTGCTGCATATGAGACAGTGCTGGACTGAGAGAGAAGTCAGGTACAGTGCGTGCATTTGTATTCAACCCCCCGAGTCAATACTTTTCTTAATTGGATTTAGGTCTTGACTTTAACTGGGCCATTCTAACACATGAATATGCTTTGATCTAAACCAGGGGTCTCCAAACTTTTTACTTCGAGGGCCACATTCTATATTTTACACACATTCGCGGGCCGCAAAAATCATTTATAAATAAATCCACAGTAGAAGAATAGAATAGAATTTTACTTACTGCTGACAGCAGGACTGGATGGTGCTCCTGTATTCTTTGCTGGCACCTAAATGCTGGAGCATCATGCAGCGGAGCTAAACTTCCAGTGTGCATGAGGCTTTACATCTGTGTCCCCATCAGTCTCCCCATACATCTGTGTCCCCATCAATCTGTGTCCCCATCAGTCTCCCCATACATCTGTGTCCCCATCAATCTGTGTCCCATCAGTCTCCCCATACATCTGTGTCCCCATACATCTGTGTCCCATCAGTCTCCCCATACATCTGTGTCCCCATCAGTCTCCCCATACATCTGTGTCCCCATACATCTGTGTCCCATCAGTCTCCCCATACATCTGTGTCCCCATATATCTGTGTTCCCATCAATTTGTGTCCCCATCATTCTCCCCATACATCTGTGTCCCCATCAGTCTCCCCATATATCTGTGTCCCCATCAGTCTCCCCATACATCTGTGTCCCCATACATCTGTGTCCCCATACATCTGTGTCCCATCAGTCTCCCCATACATCTGTGTCCCCATACATCTGTGTCCCATCAGTCTCCCCATACATCTGTGTCCCCATCAGTCTCCCCATACATCTGTGTCCCCATACATCTGTGTCCCCATACATCTGTGTCCCATCAGTCTCCCCATACATCTGTGTCCCCATACATCTGTGTCCCATCAGTCTCCCCATACATCTGTGTCCCCATCAGTCTCCCCATACATCTGTGTCCCCATCAGTCTCCCCATCAATCTGTGTCCCCATCAGTCTCCCCATACATCTGTGTCCCCATCAGTCTCCCCATATATCTGTGTCCCCATCAGTCTCCCCATACATCTGTGTCCCCATCAGTCTCCCCATCAATCTGTGTCCCCATCAGTCTCCCCATACATCTGTGTCCCCATCAGTCTCCCCATATATCTGTGTCCCCATCAGTCTCCCCATACATCTGTGTCCCCATACATCTGTGTCCCCATACATCTGTGTCCCATCAGTCTCCCCATACATCTGTGTCCCCATCAGTCTCCCCATACATCTGTGTCCCCATCAGTCTCCCCATACATCTGTGTCCCCATCAGTCTCCCCATACATCTGTGTCCCCATACATCTGTGTCCCCATCCATCTGTGTCCCCATCTGTGTCCCCATACATCCGTGTCCCCATCAGTCTCCCCATACATCTGTGTCCCCATAAGTCTCCCCATCCATCTGTGTCCCCATCTGTGTCCCCATACATCTGTGTCCCCATCTGTGTCCCCATCAATCTGTGTCCCCATCAGTCTCCCCATACATCTGTGTCCCCATCAATCTGTGTCCCCATCAGTCTCCCCATACATCTGTGTCCCCATCAATCTGTGTCCCATCAGTCTCCCCATACATCTGTGTCCCCATACATCTGTGTCCCATCAGTCTCCCCATACATCTGTGTCCCCATCAGTCTCCCCATACATCTGTGTCCCCATACATCTGTGTCCCATCAGTCTCCCCATACATCTGTGTCCCCATATATCTGTGTTCCCATCAATTTGTGTCCCCATCATTCTCCCCATACATCTGTGTCCCCATCAGTCTCCCCATATATCTGTGTCCCCATCAGTCTCCCCATACATCTGTGTCCCCATACATCTGTGTCCCCATACATCTGTGTCCCATCAGTCTCCCCATACATCTGTGTCCCCATACATCTGTGTCCCATCAGTCTCCCCATACATCTGTGTCCCCATCAGTCTCCCCATACATCTGTGTCCCCATACATCTGTGTCCCCATACATCTGTGTCCCATCAGTCTCCCCATACATCTGTGTCCCCATACATCTGTGTCCCATCAGTCTCCCCATACATCTGTGTCCCCATCAGTCTCCCCATACATCTGTGTCCCCATCAGTCTCCCCATCAATCTGTGTCCCCATCAGTCTCCCCATACATCTGTGTCCCCATCAGTCTCCCCATATATCTGTGTCCCCATCAGTCTCCCCATACATCTGTGTCCCCATCAGTCTCCCCATCAATCTGTGTCCCCATCAGTCTCCCCATACATCTGTGTCCCCATCAGTCTCCCCATATATCTGTGTCCCCATCAGTCTCCCCATACATCTGTGTCCCCATACATCTGTGTCCCCATACATCTGTGTCCCATCAGTCTCCCCATAGATCTGTGTCCCCATCAGTCTCCCCATACATCTGTGTCCCCATCAGTCTCCCCATACATCTGTGTCCCCATCAGTCTCCCCATACATCTGTGTCCCCATACATCTGTGTCCCCATACATCTGTGTCCCCATCTGTGTCCCCATACATCCGTGTCCCCATCAGTCTCCCCATACATCTGTGTCCCCATAAGTCTCCCCATCCATCTGTGTCCCCATCTGTGTCCCCATACATCTGTGTCCCCATCAGTCTCCCCATACATCTGTGTCCCCATCAGTCTCCCCATACATCTGTGTCCCCATACATCTGTGTCCCCATCAGTCTCCCCATTTATCCGTGTCCCCATCAGACTCCCCATTTATCCGTGTCCCCATCAGTCTCCCCATTTATCCATGTCCCCATCAGTCTCCCATTCATCTGTGTCTCCATACATCTGTGTCCCATCAGTCTCCCCATCAATCTGTGTCCCCATCAATCTGTGTCCCCATCAGTCTCCCCATACATCTGTGTCCCCATCAGTCTCCCCATATATCTGTGTCCCCATCAGTCTCCCCATACATCTGTGTCCCCATACATCTGTGTCCCCATACATCTGTGTCCCATCAGTCTCCCCATACATCTGTGTCCCCATCAGTCTCCCCATACATCTGTGTCCCCATCAGTCTCCCCACAATGTGTATGGGACATAAGAGTCTCTTGTGAGTTCAGGAAGAGGGAGAAGCATTGCTGCATATGAGACAGTGCTGGACTGAGAGAGAAGTCAGGTACAGTGCGTGCATTTGTATTCAACCCCCCGAGTCAATACTTTTCTTAATTGGATTTAGGTCTTGACTTTAACTGGGCCATTCTAACACATGAATATGCTTTGATCTAAACCAGGGGTCTCCAAACTTTTTACTTCGAGGGCCACATTCTATATTTTACACACATTCGCGGGCCGCAAAAATCATTTATAAATAAATCCACAGTAGAAGAATAGAATAGAATTTTACTCATACATCCCATACATCTGTGTCCCATCAGTCTCCCCATACATCTGTGTCCCCATCAGTCTCCCCATACATCTGTGTCCCCATACATCTGTGTCCCATCAGTCTCCCCATACATCTGTGTCCCCATATATCTGTGTTCCCATCAATCTGTGTCCCCATCATTCTTCCCCATACATCTGTGTCCCCATCAGTCTCCCCATATATCTGTGTCCCCATCAGTCTCCCCATACATCTGTGTCCCCATACATCTGTGTCCCCATACATCTGTGTCCCATCAGTCTCCCCATACATCTGTGTCCCCATACATCTGTGTCCCATCAGTCTCCCCATACATCTGTGTCCCCATCAGTCTCCCCATACATCTGTGTCCCCATACATCTGTGTCCCCATACATCTGTGTCCCATCAGTCTCCCCATACATCTGTGTCCCCATACATCTGTGTCCCATCAGTCTCCCCATACATCTGTGTCCCCATCAGTCTCCCCATACATCTGTGTCCCCATCAGTCTCCCCATCAATCTGTGTCCCCATCAGTCTCCCCATACATCTGTGTCCCCATCAGTCTCCCCATATATCTGTGTCCCCATCAGTCTCCCCATACATCTGTGTCCCCATCAGTCTCCCCATACATCTGTGTCCCCATCAGTCTCCCCATATATCTGTGTCCCCATCAGTCTCCCCATACATCTGTGTCCCCATACATCTGTGTCCCCATACATCTGTGTCCCATCAGTCTCCCCATACATCTGTGTCCCCATCAGTCTCCCCATACATCTGTGTCCCCATCAGTCTCCCCATACATCTGTGTCCCCATCAGTCTCCCCATACATCTGTGTCCCCATCAGTCTCCCCATACATCTGTGTCCCCATCCATCTGTGTCCCCATCTGTGTCCCCATACATCCGTGTCCCCATCAGTCTCCCCATACATCTGTGTCCCCATAAGTCTCCCCATCCATCTGTGTCCCCATCTGTGTCCCCATACATCTGTGTCCCCATCAGTCTCCCCATACATCTGTGTCCCCATCAGTCTCCCCATACATCTGTGTCCCCATACATCTGTGTCCCCATCAGTCTCCCCATTTATCCGTGTCCCCATCAGACTCCCCATTTATCCGTGTCCCCATCAGTCTCCCCATTTATCCATGTCCCCATCAGTCTCCCATTCATCTGTGTCTCCATACATCTGTGTCCCATCAGTCTCCCCATATATCTGTGTCCCCATCAATCTGTGTCCCCATCAGTCTCCCCATACATCTGTGTCCCCATCAGTCTCCCCATATATCTGTGTCCCCATCAGTCTCCCCATACATCTGTGTCCCCATACATCTGTGTCCCCATACATCTGTGTCCCATCAGTCTCCCCATACATCTGTGTCCCCATCAGTCTCCCCCATACATCTGTGTCCCCATCAGTCTCCCCATACATCTGTGTCCCCATCAGTCTCCCCATACATCTGTGTCCCCATCAGTCTCCCCATACATCTGTGTCCCCATCCATCTGTGTCCCCATCTGTGTCCCCATACATCCGTGTCCCCATCAGTCTCCCCATACATCTGTGTCCCCATAAGTCTCCCCATACATCTGTGTCCCCATCCATCTGTGTCCCCATCTGTGTCCCCATACATCTGTGTCCCCATCAGTCTCCCCATACATCTGTGTCCCCATCAGTCTCCCCATACATCTGTGTCCCCATACATCTGTGTCCCCATCAGTCTCCCCATTTATCTGTGTCCCCATCAGACTCCCCATTTATCCGTGTCCCCATCAGTCTCCCCATTTATCCATGTCCCCATCAGTCTCCCATTCATCTGTGTCTCCATACATCTGTGTCCCAATCACTCATCATGGTTTCCCCACAAATTGGTGTCCCCATTAGAACCCCCCCACACATTGTGTCCCCATCATTCATCAGAGTCTCCCTGCACATTTGTGCCCCCATCACAGCCCACCCCTGCCTGCATATTTGTGTCTCCATCAGAGCCTTCACCTCCCCTTCCACATATTTGTGTCCTTATTAGAGCCATCAGCCCCCTACAATTTTGTGTCCCCATCAGCCCCCCCCCCCTCCTCACATGTTAGTGTCACCATAAGAGGCATCAGCCCCCCCACGTGTGTCCCCATCAGAGTTATCACCCCCCCCTAAATTTGTGTCCCCAGAGTCATCACCCCCCCACATTTGTGTCACCATCAGAGTCATCAACCCCCCCCCCCCCCACTTGTATGTCCCCATCAGAGTCATCAGCCCCCCAAATTTGTGTCCCCATCAGAGTCATCAGCCCCCCCAACATGTGTCCCCATCAGAGTCATCAGCCCCCACAACATGTGTCCCCATCAGAGTCATCAGCCCCCCCCCCACATGTGTGTCCCCATCAGAGTCATCGCCCCCCCCAAATTTGTGTCCCCATTAGTCATATGCCCCCCCTCCAATTTGTGTCCCCATCCGAGTCATTAGCCCCCCCACATTTGTGTCCCCATCAGAGCCATTAAACCCACCCCCCGAACAAGTGTAACCATCTCACATCATTCCCCCTCCTTGCATGTGTACTTTACCAGCACATTACACTGGCTGTGCAGACCTGCCGCACCTCCCGACTCCCGCCCCGCTGGTATTACACACTCGTTACTCATTAACAGCAAGGCGGGAGGCGGGAGCAGGGAGGTGGCAACAGGTCTGCACTAAAACATCTCATTGGCTGCTAGGATGCCCGTGGTCCCAGCAGCCAACACAGTGAGACGCCGGGAGGAATTGCGGGACCTGCGCTGCATATTGCCGGGGGAGAATATGCAGCGCAGGTTCCACAACTAACAGTTGGACTAGGGACTCCAGCTGCGGGCCGGAAGAAACGGCCTGGTAGGCCGGATTTTGGAGACCCCTGATCTAAACCATTCCATTGTAGCTCTGGATGTATGTTTAGGGTCGTTGTCCTGTTAGAAGGTGAACCAGTCTTAATTTTTTTGCAGACTCCAACAGGTTTTCTTCTAAGATTTCACTATATTTGGCCCGATCCATCTTCCCATGAACTCTGACTAGCTTCCCTGTCTCTGTTGAAAAAAAAGGATCCCCACAACATGATGCTGTCACCACCATGTTTCACGGTGGGAATGGTGTATTTAGGATGATGTGTAATGTTAGTTTTCTGCCACACATAGCGTTTTGCTTTTAGGCCAAAAAGTTAACTTCTGACCAGAGCACCTTCTTCCACATGTTTGCTGTGTCCCCCACATGGCTTCTCGCAAACTGCAAACGGGACTTATGGCTTTCTTTAACAATAGCTTTCTTCTTGCCACTCTTCCATAAAGGCCAGATTTGTTGAGTGCACGACTAATAGTTGTCCTGTGGATAGTATCCATCACCTGAGCTGTCGATCTCTGCAGCTCCTCCAGAGTTACCATGGGCCTCTTGGCTGCTTCTCTGATGAATGCTCTCCTTGCCCGGCCTGTCAGTTTAGGTGGATGGACATGTCTTGGTAGGTTTGCAGTTGAGCCATACTCTTTCCATTTTTAGATGATGGATTGAACAGAGCTCCGTGAGATGTTCAGATCTTTTTTTATTTTATTTTTATAACCTAACCCTGCTTTAAATTTCTCCACAACTTTATCACTGACCTGTCTGGTGTGTTCCTTGGTCTTCATGGTGTTGTTTGTTCACTAAGGTTCTCTAACAAACCTCTGAGGGCTTCACAGAACAGCTGTATTTATACTGAGATTAAATTACACACAGGTGGACTCTATTTACTAATTAGGTGACTTCCGAAGGCAATTAGTTCCACTAGATTTTAGTTAGGAGTATCTGAGTAAAGGTGACTGAATACAAATGCATGTCTCATGTAGTTTAGGAAGTATATGTCTAGCCAGAGTACAGGTACAGACAAAATTCATACTAACATGTAAATAAAATAACATATAATGTACAACTCCCTTTGCAAAAGAATGACTTACACACAGCACTTTGGACAGCATGTTTTTTTAGCTCTGAAGAATGGTGCATCACAGGAATTGTGACAATGCCTCTGTAACATATGGCAGGATATCACATAAACAGCTTAAGAAAATGTAAGTATGCACAGCATGAGGGATACACTGCTTTAGAACTTACCTCTAGTTAAAAAGCCCTAACACAGTAGGAATGAAATCGCTTCCTACAGTGTTTTTCTGCCATCTTCTAACATCCACCGTAATTTCCCAACCCTCTCCTTTTCCCTCTTCACTTCCATATGTGTGGAACAAGCTGGGCACATTTGTTTTGGTCATGTACACTGTTCTATGTATACTACAAATCACATAGTCCATCTTAGAAGCGAGCAAGAGAGGGTGTCTACGTTACTATACACAAAAGGACCAAGGAGAATGAGCATAGCTAAAACAGAAAATAGAAAACTTTGGCAAGCGTTCCACTTTAACCATTCTGAATCTTACAGACAAATTGTAAAGGAAAATGTGAATATCTTACCTGTTGTATGCAAAATGGAACTCCTGGTTCCTTCCCTTGGAAATCCATTTTTTGTCAGGAGTTCTTGCAGACTGATAACATTAGTATGCAGGCCAAGCTGACCAGTAAAAGTGGGACAAAATATATTACTGATAGGTGCGCTTTAGCAGTTAAGGAACAGTTTGGTTTTTAAAATTTTAATTTGGGGGGCGTGGCCAGCCGGCAAGAGAGATGGACGCTTAGTGCTGAGCTCTGCTGTGAGGGAGACGAACCGGAACGATTAGGGACCGCTGGAGCCGGTATTTTTGTACAAAAACTTCCCCACATTAGTCCGGTAGTGACCCACAACAATGTCCCGTAAGAGAACTGGGGACCACAAGCCCCAAAAGCTCACCACACTCCTGTACCCTCCTGAAGCGCTGGTCAGTCAGAATCAAAATGGAGCTGAAGGCATAGCAGCGCCTCAGACTAAACATACAGAAATCCCTAATAACATTTCTGGTGACTCACCAAACAGAGAGATGTCTAGCTCCCATGACAATGACACAGAGGGGGATCCCTTAATGAACAGCCCAGCTAAGGCAAAAATGAGAATGGATGCTCTAGCACAGCGGCCACCTCACTCAGAAATTGAGCCCCAGGCTTTTATTCCACTACAATCTAACCAGGCCTTACATTCCTCAATGGCATCCTTCCCAACCTGCGGTCAGCCTGTTATTGACACTACACTGAAAGAGATGTTAATATCACTGCATTCCTCTCTTGTGACTGATTTATCCACTCTATTTACTAAACTCACTACAGATGTCAGTCTAATAGATAACAGAGTATCCACTATTGAGAAAGGTATGATGGAATGCTCCTCCACAGTCAATGACATCATTGATTCTATTGATGAGGTAAAAGAGGAACAAGAGTGGATAAGGGGCAAATTAGCAAATTTGGAAGACCGCTCTAGACGAAACAATGTCAAGTTAAGGGGGGTCCCCGAAAATATAACAACTCCAGAATTACCCAAATACGCCAAAGAACTTATACGCACTATTCTACCTGAAGTTACGCCACGTGACATTATAATTGACAGAATACACAGAATTGCAAAACCTTCACACCTGGCTGCATCAGTGCCTAGAGATATACTTATGAGGATCCATTTTTTCCATATTAAAGAAAAAATGATGTCAGAAGCCAGATTGAAAGGCCCTCTACCACGTCCGTTTGAGGGTGTTCAAATATTTCCTGATTTATCAAGATATACGCTTCAACTACGTAGAGATTTGAACCCCATAACTAAAGGAATGCAAAACCATAAGATTCTATACAAATGGCGCTACCCGGCCACACTAATTGTCTCCAAAAACGGATCCACTCATATAATAAATGACCTACACAAGGGTTTGAAACTTTTGAAAGAATGGGGAATAATCCCGGAATACCACAAAGATGAAACTTCGCTTCTTCCAAAACGTCCTTCAACATATCACTACAATCAAAGATCCCGGAATCATCAACCTATGGAAGTATCTGGCTCCTGAGCGGTCCGCTAACTACGTTTATAGCGTCCCCTCCAGGAATTTTGTTTGATCTCACTTGCCTTTGGTATTAACTGTTCCACACTGCAGCAGTAAAAGCTGACTCTTTGCTTTTTTTTTTGTGCTTGACACAAATCTGCCGCATCCTGTTTTCATATCTTTTGCTATATTTTTAAATAGCTGTTATATATAATTGTAATTTCATTCCAGGTTTTATAGAAATACATCTAGTTACGGAACCCAGGTATCCTGATAAGCCGAAAGGAACTGAATTTACTGTATACACCAAGAAATATCTGCAAACTGTAAGTGTTATAGTCTCCCACGATCCATCACTTAGCCACAACAGGAAATATGCCATTCACGATAGTATCCTTGAACGCCAAGGGTCTCAACCACCCAGCAAAGAGACAATCTTTGTGGCATACTGCTGAAAAGCTTGATAGTGATATCTTATGTGTCCAAGAGACACACTTGACCCCACTTTCAGCCACTTTATGTCGCAGTAACAAATTTCCCCATATTTTCTATTCTAATTTCCCTTCCAAGAAGAGAGGAGTGCTTGTAGCGATCAAGAAAGACACTGACTTCCACCTCATAAAAGAAATAGGTGACCCCAATGGTCGTTTTCTTATTTTAATCTGTATGATTAATGGAACTAAATATACCTTACTCAACTTGTATGCTCCCAATTCTAGACAGGCAAATTTTGTCAAAAAGACTTTGACCAAAATTAAAGAGTTACAACAAGGATATCTCCTTGTATGCGGAGACTTTAATATGGTTGCAGATATTTATATGGACACTACTTCAGCGGATAAGAGAAGACCCTCTCCCCTGGGGCAAATCCTGACATCGTCTGATCTTTACGATGTCTGGAGATGCCACCATGGATCAGAGAGGGATTATACTTATTTCTCCCCGCAACACAAGTCGTATTCCAGAATTGACATGTTTGTTGTTGATAAATTGTTATTACAAAAGGTGACTACCTCTGTTATCCACACCATGACATGGTCAGACCACAACCCAATTTCGATAATTATTGATGATACGTCTCCTCAACGGAACTCTTTTCTCTGGAGAGCCAATAATTTCATATTACAACATGCTACATACTCCAAAGAAATTGCCACTCATTTGAAAGAATATTTTGAATTAAACGCTGATTCAGTGGGGGATCCTGCCGTGGTGTGGAACGCGCATAAAGCGGTAATGAGAGGTGTTCTTATAAAACTGGGCTCCATTCACAAAAAAAAAAAAGAACACAACAAATAGACTCCCTTACTTCCCAAATTGCTCATTTGGAGGCAGACCATAAGTCATCTGCATGTCCCACTACACTAGCACAATTAATGTCGCTTAGACAGGAACTCAGGCTGCTTCTTCTCCATACATACGAACATATGCAACGCAAATTCAAAGCCATCTCTTATTCCACATCCAATAAGGCAGGAAAAAGATTAGCACAACGTATCAAAGGGGCTAGAGTTAAATCTAAAATTCCCTTCTTATTCCACCCACACTCGAAAGTGAAGCTATCTAATCCACAAGACATTGCGAATGCTTTTAGCGATTACTATAGTGACCTATATAATCTCAAGAATGACCCTACAACCCACCAACCATCCCCAGAGGAAATTGATGACTTTCTCCATAAGATAAATTTACCGACTCTGACAGAAACACAATTGTCTTATTTAAATGCTCCTTTTTCAGCACCAGAACTTCTAGCTACCATCTCATCACTGCCTTGTAACAAAACACCAGGCCCGGATGGCCTTACAGGGGAATACTTCAAACAATTCTCTACCTATTTGATTCCACACTTGCTGAAATTTCTTAACCAAGCTGCATATTCTTCCAAATTCCCTGTAGAATCGCTAAACGCATTAATTATCACTCTCCCAAAACCTGAAAAAGATCCGACTGCCCCACAAAACTTCCGGCCAATCTCCTTACTTAACCTTGATTTAAAAATATACGCCAAAACTATTGCTAGACGCTTAATGACGATTATGCCAGACCTGATTCACAAAGACCAAACAGGATTTATTAAAGGGAGGCAAGCATCCGACACGACGCGTCGCATGATTGACTTAATCCATTGCGTAAATTCCAGTGGAACACCTTCTCTGCTTCTTTCTTTAGATGCAGAGAAGGCATTTGATCGGGTGCACTGGACCTATCTACAGAAAGTTCTCATGAAATTTGGGTTTAAAGACAATATTTATAATGCTATCATGGCACTATATACTTGCCCAGCTGCTCAAGTTTTTTCGGCTAATATGATATCTCATCCATTCCAAATTTCGAACGTTACCCGTCAGGGTTGCCCATTGTCGCCCTTAATTTTTGATCTAACTATAGAACCTTTAGCTGAGCACATACGCACGAACTCGAACATCTCAGGCATAACTGTTGGCAACACTACTCATAAGATTAGTCTTTTTGCTGATGATGTGATTTTAATATTATCAAATCCTACCTCCTCCTTAGCAGCAGCCCGAGACGTTTTAGATTGGTTTGGACGAATATCATTTTACAAACTAAATGTCACCAAATCACAAATACTAGATCTCAAATTGAATTCCACCACTAAATTACTATTACAAGCCCAATACCCCTTCACATGGTCTGAACACAGCATTTCTTACCTAGGTATTCAACTCACTAGAACCACTAAACTCCTCTTTTCATCAAACTTCAAGCCTCTCTTAGATAAATTACGTACTGAATCTCAGAAATTAGCTAAAATGGAACTGTCATGGTCTGGCAGATTAGCGGCGTTCAAGATGATGCATTTACCTCAAATTTTATACCTGTTTAGGACCATTCCTATTCCTATTCCTAAATATTACTTTAAGTCACTTCAAACGATACTCAACCGATGTATTTGGCACGGTACAAAACCTAGATGCGCTCATTCTATACTTAGGATACACAAATTAGCGGGAGGATCAGGTTCAATAGATTTTACAGATTATCACACTGCAGCGATCATAGCTCAAGCAACTGAGTGGTTTCAGCAAGATCCGAATAAAAACTGGTGCAATATAGAACTTTCCTTACTATTTCGTCCTAGTTTAAAAAATTGGTTGTTGAGCACTCCATTAGACGCTAAAATACCAAAAGCGATTCCCCCTACCATGATAGCCACGGTCAGAGCATGGAAAATTCTAACCCAAACTATCCATCAAGAACCCACTACTACACAGATACCGATACCTATAGAAGTCTTAAACCACATCTCACCTGAATTATCTACATCCCATTGGTCTAACCGAAAAATCTCATTCATAAATCAACTATTTCATGACTCAAACCCAAAATCCTTTTCAACCCTCCAAAATGAATTTCACTTGCCTGAATCAGACTTTATTGCATATTCCAAACTTCTGAAATGCCTTAACAAAATCAAACCTCTCTTATATACAGTTTCTTCAGTAATATGGAAATACCTGCACTTTGAATTTCCTAAACAGAAGGGTATTTCACTTGTATACAACACCCTGAACCAAAAGCGTGTATTTACTAAATCCACACCACATACACACTGGGAAAATGATCTAGCAACGACTTATACAGAATCACAATGGGAACAAGCTTCACGAAGTGTATACAAATCCACGAAAAGCTCTGCGTTGTGGGAACTCACACAAAAATTGTCCCTTAGATGGTATTTGACGCCTTCTCGCTTGGCAACATTCTATCCCACATTATCTAATAAGTGCTGGAGATGTAATTCCAACATAGGAAGCATATTCCACATATTTTGGGAATGTACCCTCATACAGGAATACTGGAAAACCGTTTTTCTTCTCTTAAAAGATATATCCCAGATAGATATACCAATGTCTCCGGGTCTAGCTATCCTGAATTTATCCATTGAAGACATACCCTTTTCATTTCGTCATGTGACGACACATATCCTATTGGCAGCTAGGTTAACTATAACCAGATTATGGAAGTCAGATACAACTCCCTCTATCACTCACCTCTTAGATACCGTAAACCTACATTATAGTTATGAATTAGTGATGGCATCCAGTGAGGGTAAATTACCCAAGGAAAAAACCAAGTGGGCATCATGGGAACAATGGTCGACTATTACTAACTTTTTGTAACACTCATATCTAACAGATTGATATACACTTTTGCCTCTGGGTTCTAGAGTATGGACACAGGTTCCTGGATAAGTTCTATTATTGTGGCAACGTTCTCCTCTTAGACACAGTGTAGTCCCCATGGGGGTGTCTAGAGGACATATACTTCTATTTGATCTTATGTTACTATATTGATCTTATATTTCTATATTGAATGTATTGCGTTTTGTAGCATTTTAATAACAGTAATTCTTGTTCTGTAACACTTCATTGATAATTGAGTTGACATTATTTAAGTGCTATTCTGAGTTAATTTATTTTAACGGCATACAATGTGTAATTTGCATCTTTACTGTATGTTATGAAATTCAATAAAAACTGATTGAAAAGTAAAATTTTAATTTGAATAAAAACTGATCAGTAAAAGCATTTGGTGTGGAGATTTGGTCATAAAAGATTTAAAGTAAACTTGTAATGACAGAAATATGGGGACTTGCTTGTGAACAGAAAGGCAGGTTTATATCATTTCAAACGTAAAGCTTCAATGGATACATCCCTCAATTACCTAGAAGCAAAGCTTGACCCAAAAGTGGGGTAATCATACAGAATGGGACTTTAAATTTACCACAAAGAGGAACTACAATTACAATTATTTTATTACAAGTTTTAAAAGTAGCAGGTTGATTAAAACAACTGCATTTAGAGTTCCAGATTGATGCAATCATCAAGTAGCACTTAAGATCGACAAGTTTCATAGTGAAATTGCTTTCTCAGGATCTGCGTTGATTTACTAAAACTAGAGAGTGCAAAACATGGTGCAGCTGTGCATGGTAGCCAATCAACATCTAACTTCAGCTTGTTCAATTTACTTTGACAAAATAAACAAAATAAACTAGAAGTTGATTGGTTTCTATGTAGCGCTGCACTAGATTTTGAACTCTCCAGTTTTAGTAAACCAACCCCAATATATCCAATCTGAAAGAACAATATCATCAGGAAGCCAAACACACAAAAATCATCCTAATATCCCTAAGATCAAATGGTGGTGTAACTTAAATGTTTATATAGATTGAAACCAATAACCCAAAGGAGTAAAGTTCCAAAAAGATATCACAACTGATATCCAAAATGGTGATAGCATACAGACAAATATGCACCCAGTACTTTCAGGCCACTAAAAAAGTCCAGAAACAGCCTGCACAGCATATGGAAGATAAACATATCACTACACATACATGTGTATATGCGCATAAAATGTATGTAAACATACCTAAGCATGCCTAAACACTAGACATATCTAGCGTTTGAATGTTAATGCACTTGAATGGCCAGTAGTAAAGCAAAATTGCTTGATGTGCTTAAATGCACTTAAATACGCCTAAATACCTCTGCAATACTCTGCAATACTCTTGCAATTTTTTAAGAAGCTTTTATCCTGCCAGGAGTTCTGGTGTTCAGAGGGACGAAACAGATACCCTGTGTGCATGAGGTCTAAAGGCTGAAGTGGCAAATCCTCTGTGCTTATCGGTCATGGTGGCCCAAGGCCACTTCTGTTATTATGTTGATACATTGGTGATCCAGTGTTTAAGGATGTGTGATATCTCCCCAGTCACCAGATCTCATATCTTGGACTCAAGCTGCACATACAAGCATTCCAGCAGCACAGCTTTCAGAATAAGGAGTGACTTTGTTTCTTTACTCTTAGAGGAGCCACTTGAGCCACTTGTGTCTGTATACTGCGCAGCTAAGATGTGAGGCCTGCTACAGTGGAGTGTTTTTTTTTTTTATAAAAAGAATTACCTATTTACTAAGTTTAGTTCAGTGGTCCCTAAACTATGGCCACAGGCCAGTTAATGTCTGCTGGTTGCCATAACCTGGGCCATGCAATAAGAAGACCCTGCATGCAGCTCTATCTCATTGGATGCCAGAGTGAGGGAGCCAATGTATACAGAGTGGTAGCTGGTGCCAAGCACCGGAACACATAGCATACCCCAGCAACCAACAATCTATTACAGTCACTATTGCTGTCACCACAAAGTGCAGCAAAGTTTACATAAATCTAAATGGCACTGAACACCAGAGAGGGCAATATGACACCAATGCTTGGGCATTATAATCCTCCTACAAACCTCTGACACCAATAATGGAGCACTATGTTCTGAACACTGACTCATTAGCATTTATTACTCCCCCTGACCACCAATGCCATGACAATTATTACTCCCAATGATTACTGGTGCTGTGGCATTTATTACTCCAAATGAGCACTTGGGCAAGGTAATTTATTACTTCCACTGACCACCAAATTTAAGGTATTTATTACTTTCACTGACACAGGAGCATTTATTACGTCCACTGGCCAACAACATTGGGGCTAGCCCTGAGAGCAAATGATGAGTGTACTGCATACAATTTACATCATGAAAAACTGTAACTTTCAAACGGTCTAAAAAGAAAAAAAACAGCAATCCTCCAACCTTTGTTTTATTTAGGGTTAATAATATGGAGAGAATTAGAATTCTTTATTAAATAAAGCCTTTTATAACTAGTGAGGTGGGACAAATGTGATCAAAGAGGTCTCCATTAAATAGTGAAAAAACCTTCATTGTCTTTTAAAAAAAAAAGTACGTAAAACAACAAAATAGGTCACACAACACATGTAGATGCTACATGCTAGAGCTTTGTCCCACCAGGCAGCTTGGAAAGAAATTCAGTACCTTGAGTCGAAATTCTAAGCCAGCACCTAAGGTTTATTCTCAACGATAAAAAATTCAAATACCTTATTTCTTCATAAATAATAAAAACAACAGGATACATATCAGCACAAGTAACTAAAGTAAAGCTTAGCTGAGATGTTTCACAAAATACCCATTTTCAAGCAAGGAACATCTCACTCCTCACTTATTTATAGGAAACAACAAATAGTAACCAATCCATAAAAAGCAACATAATACATTATAATCAATTAGAAAACAACGTGAATAGTAAACCTGATGGGATAATTGCACACAGGTGCATCTTAAGTGGTTTGAATCCAATACCAAGAATCTACTACTGAAAGGTGAAAAATGCATTCCATTCTATATTTTCAGATGCAACCGAATGCAAAGACAATAGTAAAAGGACCTATTTAAGCCAGTGTGTCATGTTGCAATACATTGAGAAATAGTCCTAGATCTAGTATACAGACCAAAAATACATACTCCCCCTTTCCACTCTCCTATACCCCTGTCCTTTGCTATACACAATGCTGAAAACAGGGTTTTAAGTAAACCAGCCACATGGTTTGAATTCTTGTACAGTGAGGTCTATAGCTAGTCACAGCTAGGAACAGTTAAGCTGAATAAATGGTTCCATTTTTAAAGTGGTCCTTAGGCATAGAATACACTAAGGTTAAAAACCTTCAGAGCTGCAGGATCCCCCAACCCCCCCCCCCCCATTATACTTACCTAATCCCAATCCCAATCCAATTATATGCACAAGAGCAGTGGCTCTTGCTGCTGCCTCCCTCCTACCTAGGCAGATTGATAGCAGCGGGACCACCATTGGCTCCCACAGTTGTCAATCAAATTATGTGACAAGGGAGTGGGGGTGATCAGCTGTCCAATCACAGCTGATCATGGATGTAAATAGAAGCCAGTTATCGGCACTCCTTTCCTCATGCTAAGAGATGAGGAGAGGAAAAGAGAACTGATAACTGGCTTCTCTAAAAGGGACATCTACACTGATAATCAGCACTTTGATTATCAGTGTGCTGATTATCAGTGCAGTCCAAACAGTACCCACCATTGCTGCCAATAAGTGCCCATCAGTGCTGCCAATCAGTGCCCATCGGTGCCTCCTCATCAGTGTCACTAGTGTCTCCTCATCAGTGCCCATCAGTACCGCCTCATCAGTGCCCATCAGTGCAACCCATCAGTGCCCATCAATACCCATCAGTGCCGCCTCATCAGTGTCACCTCATCAGTGCCCATCAGTGTCGCCTCATCAGCGCACATCAGTAAAGGAGAAAAAATACCTGTTTCCAAAATTTTAGAACAGACTATGAAAAGGTTTTTATCAAAATATTTGGTATTTATCCATTTATTAACAAAAAATAAAAAACCCAGTGGTGATTAAATACCACCAAAAGACTGTGCAATTGTCATTCAAAGTGTGACAGCGATGAAAGCTGAAAATTGTCCTGGTCAGAAAGGGGGTAAAAGTGCCCATTAGGTAAGTGGTTAATAAAAATGAAGATTTATTGTTACTTTAAAGCTTTATTGGTATCATAAAACAGTATGTGAGGGCATGAGATCTAGTGACTTCCTGACCAGAATCAAATATGTGTCTAGATAGAGAGGAGCCAACCCATTTACTCTCCAAACTATACAAACTTTTAGAGAGGCATACTACCACAACCTCTTTAATATCAGGGAATGGGAGAAGGAATTAGACAGAGAGCTATCTGAAAAGATCACCATGCTAGCTCACACCTCTTCGTTCAACTCTAAAACACAAAAATGATGTAAATTTTTGTCCAAGTGGTATAAGGTACCTGACAAACTGTCTTGAATATTTCCATTGGTGCCTAATCTTTGTTGGAGAGGGTGTGGACAGAAAAGTACTTTCTCACACCCAGAATGGCTGTTTCTCACACACAGAATGGCCCTATCATCCGGCCATTCTGGACTGAAGTCCGCAACAATA
Source organism: Lithobates sylvaticus (assembly GCA_028564925.1). Classification (NCBI taxonomy): domain Eukaryota; kingdom Metazoa; phylum Chordata; class Amphibia; order Anura; family Ranidae; genus Lithobates; species Lithobates sylvaticus. Next base: position 180,095,894 of record CM053026.1, read on the forward strand.
TTTTTAAGGTGACAAATGACCAGATTGCTGAAGATCCTTTACCTACAGTATGTTATTCCACGACACTGTAAAGTCGGTAGGGTCTTACAAGCGCTCCCTGATGCCTAAACTCCTCAATGCTGACAAATGCCTTATCCAATCCATTGGAAATCCCAATTGGCCCCTGCCATCAAAGAATGGCTACTAAGGGTGCATGACATTATGGAGGTGGTGGATTGGAGACATCGCTGTGCCAACACTTACCCCACATTCTATAAATCCTGGGCTCTATGGATAGACTTTCAGTCCCCTGACTTGTATAACCAATTAATGATGTAATTGTGATAATTTACCTAGACTTGTTGGATTACTTACGCTTTTATTGAGGCTTTCTGACCAGGAAATGTTACACTAACATATGTTATGCATACTATGTTGATACATTGCAATAATAATAACCCTCTTTAAAGCTGCTGAACACTCAGGGTCAATTATTAAAATCCCACGCAGTAAAAATGCAAATAAATAGTGCAGCGCTGATAATAAGTCCATATATCAAAATACACCAATATGTGATATCTTCGGTTGTGCCAGATATGGTAAACATGCAGGTGACTTTCGTGGGTAAACCTCCATCATGGAAAAAATGGCCTCTCACCTCCCAGTGTAGACCCTTTATTACAGAGGGTCACACGCACTTTCACTTATAGAGTATATCGATGTAACAGCGGTCAGCCAAAGGAACTACAGATCCTGATAGATACCTCCTGATAAGCGGAACCGGTGTTGAAAATATCAGATGAAGGACAACCAAACTCCAGAGCCATGGTAAACATGCAAATAAAAACATAAATAGTGCTCTCTGCAAGCATAGATTTTTATTTAAAAATAGAGTAAAACTTACTAGTCGGGCATTGAAACCAGTGCCTGGTGTTCAAGCGTGTATGCATCAAGTCAGTGATGGCCGCGGGTGATGTCACGTGACTTCTGTCCGTCTGTACGCCTTACGTCCCAGTGGGCCGTATCCGCTGACAACGTCCCACCCACTAGGATGTAACGTGTACGGATGGACGGAAGTCCCGATGTCTATGCAGCCCTTAATGTAGCCTCTCACTTGTGACTTACTATACATGTTATAAGCCCCATACACACGCGCGGATTATCCGAGGACCAGGTCCGTTGGATCATGTCCGTCGTACTTTGTCCGATGTTGGTTTTGCGTACACACGGTCGGACAAAGTTGTCGGAAAATCCGATCATTCTGAACGTGGTGACGTTTGTTGCCTACGACGGGACTACGTAGAGGCTAGTAGCCAATAGCTTTGGTCTTGTAATGTGATCTGAGCATGCGTAGCACTTTGTCCGTCGGACTACCATACACACGATCGGATTTGGTGTGATCGGACCTTGTTGTCAAAAAATCTATCCAGCAGGAGATAGGACTTTGTCCGTCGGACAATCCGACGTACACTGTCCGATGGTGCATACACACGGTCGGATTTTTCGACAACATTGTCCGATCGGACAGAATCCATGCGAAAATCAGACCGTGTGTATGGGGCTTTAGTCTGATCACTGGGGAGAGGAGACTGAGGGAATGCTTCATCCTGCCTGCAGCAAACTGAGTAAACTGAATAAAGCATCTTAGATTAACCGGTTCCTGACTGGCTCACGTGTATTTACGGGGACAGAATGGCTCCCCTGCGCAAAACCCAGTAAGGGTACAGGTATCCTTTAAGAGCTGCCAGAGGGCGTGCTCACACCCACTGCATGGCGGGGGACCTGACGCGCATGGCTGGCGGTCACGATCTCGTGCACAAGCGCCAGTGTGGGGATCTGTGTGTCAGAGGAGAGGAGACATGTTGTTTGTTCCTACTCAGTCCTATCCCATACAGTTAGAACACACTGAGGGAACACAGATTTAACTCCTTGATCGCCCCCTAGTGTTAACCCTGTTGTGAGTGTGGTATGGAATCTTAATAATACATATGGGGAATTTGAATTACTAAGATCTAGTGTTTTCCTCAGTGCCTCCAACCTTACGGTAAAAATATGAACTTTGTTCACATAATCAGTAACATACCACAATAATTTCCTGAGTTTGTTAATCTATGGGGAATTCTTACCAATGTATAAATATAGCCCAATAAAATTAATAAGTAAATATTTTTTATTAATATACAAGTATAACTATACAATTTCATACAGAAACTTAATGTTTGACAAATAACTCAAGGGTAGCCCAAATTACTATGTTAAAAAAATATTTGCGGTAATCGTGCCTTAAGTTCAAAAACACAATATCTCCTGTCACTCGGGGGAAACAATCCTCTGAATTTCTCCAGCCGGAAGGAATACAGAGTATGTCTCGCAGAGTCAACAGGTAGATGTTATCAATTTGAATGAAATATTAATTCAACATAGCTACCAGATTGAATGGGGTGATAAATTATTTCCCTGGGACCACAGTGGCCAAATTTGTTGTAATGCGGGTCTATACCTAGTGGCCGTAGGATTGAGTGTTGTACAGCACTCACAACAACAAACATTGCAAGGCGCTTCTCTCTCTCTCTTTGTGGATATAGGATATTGTGCAGCTATCTATGAGGCAGTGTTTTGCTTCTTTGGCTTTGAAGGACTCCATGTTAATTGAAGGGCTGATCCCCCTCTTTGAACCTTGCAACATATCCACCTGACAAGAGAGATTTTTCTATTACAATTGAGGCTCCTGTGATTTAACTCTTTGATTCCCTACTGGCATGTTTATTTAACATGTCAATTACTGGATACACTTTTTATCTACTTGGTATCCCACTTTTTACTGGCCAAATAATAATTTTACGAATCAATCGCTCCTGAGGAAGCGCTAACTTTAAAAGCGCGGAACATGTCGAGCTAAATCCTTTGACGAGAAAAAACGGACCTCCGCATCAGCATCACCCCAGATCTACAGGACCTAGTTCTATTTTTTATATACACTATTTATGCCAGTGATCAGTTTAGAATATCTGGTTTTGTATACTTTTTACATGTGTCTACTTATGATATTACCAAGATCAATACATCTCACTGTTTGGGTGTTGTTTTGCTGATAAGAAGGTCTGATGTTGTTTACTACGTTACTAAATATATTTTGAGCATATGTAATCGCTGATTTATCGCGATTTGATATATATACATATATTTTTAAATAAAATACCCTTTTTTTATATTTTGTAGTATATGTATTTTTGTGCCTATAAAGTCCACTTTCTTTAGTTAGTCTCCACTTACCTATACCTAATTTCACCCACAAACGGCTTCAACACACAGCCTAGACAAATAATGTGGGAAAATTATTAATTACAAAACTGCCCTAAACACTGTACATGATAAGGTTAAAACATAAACTGTAAAATACAATCCTTACAATTTTGTGAGGAAAAGGTTAATTAATATTTGTATGGTCTGTATATTACCACAGTTTAAACGGGGAAGTTATCCAACAAATTACAAGTACATTTGATTAGTTCCAGTACCAAAGTCCAGCGAGATAGGGAATGGTCAATTATTATCAGGCTTCTTGTCGTCTAGGGTGTGTATCTGGCGTGTGGGTCTGTGGTCCTCTCTCCCTTTAATCATACATGTTTCTCTTTTTATTGGGTGCAGACCAATTGTTGAATTGGTGCCTTCCCACCTTATGTTTACCATCTCATGATTGGTTGGTTCCAAATATGGGCTTTCCCCATCTCGTGTACTTTGCTGGCTATAAGAAATTTAGACCTAAACAATTATCTTGAGACTGTCAGGTATTCATCTGATAAAACAACCACAACCTTTCAACCATATAACACTGGTGCAAAGTTCTTTGATAATATATGGATGAATTCTGATATATACAGATTTTTCGTCTGTAGCCAGTATGGTATATATAGCATATATATTTTGTAGTTCTGTTTAAAACTTGCAACTAGGGGCCCTTCTGGTGTATAATTAACCAGGAGTCTCTGCCATTGTCTCTGGCCAGGTAAATCAACAGGAGGCAACCTTGCTTTTGAAACAATTGGGCTTGTTTGACATGGACTTTCTTTGATCAAAGACTTTTGAGATCCAGACTTCAAACCATCAATTCACCATTGTTGGCTGGGGTTGAGTTAAGACAACACAATTGTCCAGGTTCCTGCTTGGTATATGAGAGTTTGCGTATTAACCCTGCACCTCCCACCTGTGAGCCTAATTCCGGCCATGACAACCCCTTCCCTACCAGTGTCATTTACACAGTAATCGGTGCATTTTTATAGCACTGATTACTGTATAAATTTCAATGGTCCCAAAAATATGTCAAAAGTGTCCCATCTGTCCGTCGAAAGGTTGCAATACCACTAAAAATCGCAGATCACTGCCATTACTAGTAAAAAATAATAATAATAATAAAAATGCCATAACAATGCCATAAATCTTTCCCATAGTTTGTAGACACTATAACTTTTGCACAAATTGATCAATATAAACCTATTGCAATTTTTTTTAAATCAAAAATTTGTAGAAAAATATACAGTATGTCACAAAAGTGAGTACACCCCTCACAATTTTGTAAATATTTTATTATACCTTTTCATGTGACAACATTGAAGAAATGACACTTTGCTACAATGTAAAGTAATTACCATACAGCTTGTATAACAGTGTAAATTTGCTGTCCCCTCAAAATAACTCAACACACAGCCATTAATGTCTAAACCGCTGGCAACAAAAGTGAGTACACCCCTAAGTGAAAATGTCCAAATTGGACCCAATTAGCCTTTTTCCCTCCCGGTGTCATGTGGCTCGTTAGTGTTACAAGCTCTCAGGTGTGAATGGGGAGCAGATGTGTTAAATTTGGTATCACTCTCACTCTCTCATACTGGTCACTGGAAGTTCAACATGGCATCTCATGGTAAAGAACTCTCTGAGGATCTGAAAAAAAAGAATTGTTGCTCATAAAGATGGCCTAGGTTATAAGGAGATTGCCAAGACCCTGAAACTGAGCTGCAGCAGGGTGGCCAAGACCATACAGCGGTTTAACAGGACAGTTTCCACTCAGAACAGGCCTCGCCATGGTCGACCAAAAAAGTTGGGTGCACGTGCTCAGCGTCATATCCAGAGGTTGTCTTTGGGAAATAGACATATGCGTGCTGCCAGCATTGCTGCAGAGGTTGAAGGGGTGGGGGGTCAGCTTGTCAGCCTGTCAGTTCTCAGACCATACACCGCACACTGCATCAAATTGGTCTGCATGCTTGTTGTTCCCAAAGAAAGCCTCTTCTAAAGATGATGCACAAGAAAGCCCGCAAACAGTTTGCTGAAGACAAGCAGACTAAGGACATGGATTGCTGGAGCCATGTGCTGTGGTCTGATGAGGCCAATATAAACGTATTTGGTTCAGATGGTGTCAAGTGTGTGTGTGGCAGCAACCAGTTGAGGAGTACAAAAGACAAGTCTTGCCTATAGTCAAGCATAGTGGTGGGAGTGTCATGGTCTGGGGCTGCATGAGTGCTGCCGACACTGGGGAGCTACAGTTCATTGAGGGAACCATGAATGCCAACATGTACTGTGACATACTGAAGCAGAGCATGATCCCCTCCCTTTGGAGACTGGGCTGCAGGACACTATTCCAACATGATAACAACCCCAAACACATCTCCAAGACACCCACTGCCTTGCCAAAGAAGTTGAGTGTGAAGGTGATGGACTGGTCAAGCATGTCTCCAGACCTAAACCCTATTGAGCATCTGTGGGGCATCCTCAAATGGAAGGTGAAGGAGCGCAAGTTCTCTAACATCCACCAACTCAGTGTTCTTCAGTGTTGTCACATAAAAAGATATAATAAAATATTTACAAAAATGTGAGGGTGTACTCACTTTTGTGAGATACTGTATATTGGCCAAAACTGATGAAGAAATTCGTTTTTTAAAAACATTTTTGGGGATATTTATTATACCAAAAAGTAAAAAAATATATATATTTTTTTTTTTTAATTGTCGTTTGCGTATAGCGCAAAAAATAAAAATCACAGAGGTGATCAAATAGCACCAAAAGAAAGCTCTATTTGTGGGGAAAAAAGGACGCAAATTTTGTTTAGGTACAGCATTGCATGACCGCGCAATTACCAGTGAAAATGACGCAGTGCCAAATTGTAAAAAGTGCTCTGGTCAGGAAGTGCTCTAGTCACTGGACTCAAGCTGAAGGACTGCTTTTTAACAAAAGATAGATAATTTCTGAATACCAGCCTGCTAATGATGTATATTGTGTCACATCAGTAATTACATATTGTTTTAAACATTCATATAGGGATCTAATAAACACTTTTTTTTAACTGAAAGGAAAAATAATCTATGACATTTCTTATCTTAAGTACAGATGTTATGTATGCCATTAATATGATGATTTTTGACTTGTTGAAAGTGCTGTCTTCAGTTAATCAATATTTATGTGGCAGCAGAAATATATAACTGTAATATTGGTGATGTTTTCCTATAAAGGAGATGGGCAGGTGGTTTCGCTTACCGGAATATTTTAATGATATGCTGTTTGGCTTGCAAGAGGAATCAGTTGAGGATTGTATTTTATATGCTATGTAACTTTACAACACTGGGAACAGCCTTGGCCTACTTTAAATATGTTTGATTCTTATGCAAAGCTTTCTGCTAAGAGAAATTTTATGTGAACTAAAAGTGTTCCTAGCAAATGATACATTAAATATGGAATATATATGACTTTAACACTACATTCTAATACTTTGCTCAATTGACTGAAGCATATCACATGCGTTATTTGGGGGCATCTCACGCCAACATTTTCTAAAATACCACATCACATCACAAGAAATAGCCCATGTGACATTTGGGTAGCTTTTTTGTGAATTGCAATTGTTGTGTTTACCACCCCTGGTTTCCTGTTACCCACCCCTGTTCTGTGATAAGCCACATGATATCAGTATTGAAAAGTATAAGAGATTGCACTTGATTTGTCACATTACTTTCTATGGTATACCATACATACTGTAAGTATAGAATGTAACGGATGTATACATCTCTTGTAAAAGTCAGAGCATATAAGGCTTAATTAGGAAGCAGCAACAAGTGTTCCCGAGTGTAGGAGAGATATAAAAAACATAGGCGACCCGGATCCTAGAGCATTAATATGAGACAGTCTACTGCATGTATATGGGATCTGTTAGTCAGTCAATGTGAGACCGAACAGTACATTGTTTCCCAGTAGTATTGTGATTCAAGAAAACGTGGGTAGACTTTTCACTGCCTGACATTCTGTATAACAGATCAAGAATAATTGTCACCTTTAGGCTTCAGGGAAAAAAATAAGAAATGTGAAATATGTTAAAGATGTAAAATGCATCTATTTCTTAAGAGTTTAGAACTGTGAAGACTGTGACTTGGGAGACAAGTGGGAGCATCTACCATTGTTCCTGGTTGTCATGTTGGGTGCATACACATAGAAATCCTTCACATGCATTTATATCCTTTTATGTGCAGTTACTAGTAGGAACAAAGGGACAACTCCCTGGTAAGGTTGCTTTCAATTCATTTAAAGAGAACCTGTTATTTTAAAAAAGAAAGCTGCTAGCAAGTATAAGGTGTAGACACCTAGACATGCCTGAACATACCTGCAGCAGCTTTCATTGCTCTATGGCCCCTTTCTAATGCCAGGTCATTCTGAAATGTTCAGACACCTCTTAGTAGTGTTAGAGCATAAACGCTCCTTCCAACTTTGACACATTCTTATTTGTCCATCACCAGTGTCGCTGATAAGGGGGTACTACTGGTCCTCCTGTACAGGGTCCAGGCCCCATCAGTTTAACGGGGGGGGGGGGGCAGGCAGCAGGAGAAATTGAATCATGGACAGGAGGGGGTGACCGGTGCAGTGGAGGTGGGGGAAGAGGAAATTACAGGAATTGATCCCATGTATGGCTCTCCCTGCAGCAGCTCAAAAGCTGGCTTCATCTCCTCTCCCTCCCACCAGCTTCCAGCTGCTGCAGTGGGGAACTACAGGGGATCTGTTATAGTAAATGCTCCCTGCCACATCGATCACCCCTCCTGTAGTTAATTTCCTTCCACCTGCTGCTGGGCCCCCTGTGTGACCCTTCATCAGCACTGATGGCTTCTTCTCCTCTCCCTGCCGCCGGCTGCTGCATGGTATGGAGAATTGCTTCAGGATAAAGAGTGGATCAGGTAGGCTGCACAGGCCCAGTGATTTCTAATAGTAGCCCTGTCTATTACTATGATGGACTACCCTGCTGGCCATTGGAAATGTGAGTGAGATGGGAGGGGTCAGGCAAACACCATTGCTACTAGCAAGTGCTAGGGGTTTGCCTTTTTTTAGATGGTCTGGAATTCAGGCATAGCAGAAGACAATGAAAGCTGCTGCAAGTAAGTTCATGTGCCTTTAGGTGACTACACAATATACTGACTAGAAGTTGTAGCACCCTGGAGTTTAGGCAGGGTTGCTCCTCACAAATTAACTTACCGGAAGTAGTTGTCCTGGTTGATTGTTAGAGATCTATTGATTTCTCCCTAAGTTTGGCCTTGTTGCACTTTTCTCTTCTGCCACTAGGTAGCTGGGTACTTGGTGGTATTAGATATGAGAAGGGCAACCCAAGGTCAGGTTATGGGTATGTGGGGTGTCTCAGCCAATGGGCAGGGGTTTTCTTGGATCCCTTGGCCTGCTGGGAGAGTCTATATATTCGGGTGAGTTCAGGTGATCTGTGTTCTGTGCAACCTGGACGGCTGTCTGGGTGGACATGTGTTGTATTGCCTGGGCTGCTAGGCCAGACATTGGGCCTATCCCGGGGCACATCTGGCTGCTAGGCTGTCTGAGGGCCTATCCAGAAGCAAGAGAGCAGCACAAGGTTGGGATTGTGGCTTGTAGTCCAACCAAAAGTGATGGTTCTGCCGGCTGGAGAACCTGTCTTGGTCGGAGGTAGAGAGGAAGCTGTCACCAGTAAGGAACTATCCGCCTAATCGCCAGGGACCACATTGAGTAACTCAAGCAAGTAAAAGAGCAGCATTCTCACCAGACGGCGAAGAATCAGGAAACTTCCGTGGGTATCAAGCCAGGGACCCAGCCAGTGGAGGTGACGCTTGCAGAGCAGCCTTGTGTGTCAAGCCAGGGACCGAGTGGGCCAGTGGGGTGAAGCTTGAGAGGCATCTTGAGTGCCAAGATAGGGACCCAGCAGAGAAGCGGGGGTGACGCTTGAGGAAGATACCACTATGAAGATTGGAGGAGCTCAATGGATTCAGTGGAAGTGAATCATTGGCTCTAGTGAGAGACCGGGAGCTCAGTGGGCTGAAGAACTACAAGGATAGATTGTAGTGAAAGTGAAAGGAACTGTTACGTTTGTGTTAGGAACTGTTAAAGATTGTTGCCATAGGTGACAGCATTCCTCCACATACAGATGTGGCTTCTTGCTGGATGCCTTTCCCTGAATGGCTGTCCTCATATTAAAGTTTCGGAGAAATAAACTCTCTTTTTTATTCAAGAAGTGTTTGGCGCCCAATGACTTTAATCATCTTGCACCCACCATGCCTCACATCCCACCATATACAGAAAGATGTCAGCTATCTCTAGCCCTAGAGGTTCTCATTAGACCGAAGGAGGCCTGGGACCTTGCTACACATATAATTGAAAACTGAATTGAAATTGAAAATTGGCAAAACAGGAATAATTTCTTTGTGTTTCTTGCATAGACTTTATAATAATGTGTTAAAATGTTGTTCTATGAGTTAGCTATGAGTTTTTTCTTGACTGGACCGTGGTAAAATTCACCGTGAATCTCTGCAGCATAAGGACTAATTGCATATGAAGGGGTTGTGAAAACAAAACTCTGCTTAAAAAAAAAGAGAGAGACATACAGAAAGTATGTACGAGAGATGCAGTCCAATTACGCTATAGCTCATTTATGAATTTGCCACATGTACACACATTAAAATTACTCTTTTCCAAGTATACAGTGAGAAGTGATGAATATAAGCATATTGGCAGTCTAGCTGTTTGATTTATTTTACCTGCTTCTATCAACATTCTAAATGATTGAGAACTCTGTCATGCTACTGTGTCTGATGACTATAGCCTTAGAATGAGTGTGCAGGCAAGGTAAATTAATAGTCTTGTAGAGTTGAGAGTATGTTCATAAGGTCCTTGCAATACTTGCCTGTCATCATTTTTTCTGGTATAGAACTGCCGTTGCCAAAACCACACATTTTTAACCTTGTGCTCACTAAGCAGCAGTAAAAATGAATACAAAGGAGTAAAACACATTGCCGTTGCACCCAAATGCCACATTGCCAACCAATAAAGCAGCAAACCTGTGCATTAAAAAAAATAAATATGATTTGTGACATGAAATGCTTACAAAATCCTCACCTATCATACATATTCCTAAAGACAAGAAGTAAAATAGTTTAAGCCTCATGTGGAGATTATATGTTCAACATATTAATACAGAAAGTACAATGGTATAGGAGGGGGAAGTGATAAATAGTGGTGTTGTATTTAACCACTTCAATACCAGGCACTTTCGCCCCTTCCTGCCCAGGACAATTTTGAGCTTTGAATGACAATTGCGCGGTCATACAAAACTGTACCCAAACTAAATTTTTATAATTTTCTTCCCACAAATAGAGCTTTCTTTTGGTGGTATTTGATCACCTCTGCGGTTTTATTTTTTTGCTAAACAAACTAAAAAAGACCGACATTTTTGAAAAAAATATGTTTTTCTTTGTTTCTGTTATAAAATTTGTTTTTCTCCTTCACTGACGGACACTGATGAGTCAACACTGATGGGCACTGATGAGGCGGCACCGATGGGCACTGATGGGCACTGATGAGGAGGCACTGATATGTAGAATTGATGGGCACTGATAGGCAGCACTGATATGCAGCACTGATGGGCACGAATAGGTGGCGCGGATATGTAGCACTGATGGGCACTGACAGGTGGCACTGATGGACACTGACAGGCGGCATTGATGGGCACTAACAGGCACTGATATGTAGAATTGATGGGCACTGATAGGCAGCACTGATATGCAGCACTGATGGGCACCAATAGGTGGCACTGATATGTAGCACTGATGGGCACTGACAGGTGGCACTGATGGACACTGACAGGCGGCATTGATGGCCACTAACAGGCACTGATGGGCACTGACAGGCGGCATTGATGGGCACTGATCGGTGGCACTGATTAGCACTGATAGGTGGCACTGATTGGCACTGACAGGTGGCATTGATGGACACTAATAGATGGCACTGATGGGCAGAATGCATTGGGCAGGTACTGACAGGGGGTAATTCTGGGCACTGATTGGCACTATGGTGGGCACTGATTTGCACTGTGGTGGGCACTGATTGGCACTGGCAGGGGGTTATTATGGGGCACTGACTGTGGCACCGATTGGCAGCTTATGGGTACATTTGATGGGGGCTGTGCTGATAATCATTGTGCTGATTATCAGCACAGACTCCCCCCCCCCCTCTGACAGGGAGAGACGCCGACCGGCTCTCCCTGTCAACGCAAACCGAGGAATGCTGTTTACCGGCACTTCCTGGTTCTCGCTATGATCAGCTGTGATTGGTCACAGATGATCAAGTGGTAAGAAGCCTCTATCAGAGGCTTCTTATCATGATTGGAGATGCGGCATGTCAGACTAACACGCCACACTCGCGATCGCCGCGCTGCATGCCCCTGCATGTTATCCTGCTGGACATCGTATTAACTGCTTATCCGCTGATGGACCCCTGCTTCCTCACCTCCTGGCCTGGTACCTGGCAAAATCCGTCTCCACTATTAAGATCTCTGGTGAACTCCGGTTAATACTTAGACTCCGCACCTCAGATGAGCCCACGTCATCCACCAGGGTGACTGCCTGTGTACCTTTCCTGCTGGTCCATGGTAGTCCGGCTACTGTATAGCAACTGGTCTTCGAGCCTGACCCCTGATTGTGACAGGTGCAATGTCAGGAGTGCTGGGAAATAGGGAGGTTCAGACTCAATGATGCAGGGGTGCTGGGTGACAGGGAGATGTAATGTTAGGGTGCATAGTGCTAAGGATATTTAGCTCTTCATTTATCTTATTATAGGTACTTTTATAGCTCCGTCATTTTACGCAGCACTTTACACATATATATTGTAGATACAAAAAGATTTTCTCTGGGGGACTTTATAAAGCAAGACCTCCCCAAAAGTAAAAACATTTGTTTATAAAAAATACATTTTATCTGAAAACGTTAAACAGGAGAAAAAGTGCATAGTGGGGAAACTGAATGAAGAGGGTATGTGGCGCTAACCCTTAAGTAAATCAATAAATAATCTAAAAATAATCTAAAATGACCAGTTTGCAAAGCTCAGAGTATCCGAAAGATGAGTGACCTTTCACATAAATAGATATATAAAAACATAAAATAATGAACTAAATAGATAAAATTCCTTAATAGCAATACACATAAAATATTGAATAAATATAAGACGTGTGTAAAAAATGAAAAAATATTCAATAAAAGTGATGGTGCTAAAATAAATATATGTGCTGGGGTAAAAATGATGATGGAGTTGGGTTAAAAATAGTGAACACGAAATCTTCTAGCAATAAAAGGTGCACAGTGCAATGTGCAAAATATGTGAATAAAGAACCAATAGAGAACCGATAAATTGGTTCTGAAAGTGCAAGGGAATTGCAAGGAAATTGCAAGGGAAATTAATGATTGAATGTGCAGAAATATCCAAAATAATGACAAAGTGACCATACAGATGAAAAGAGTGTGTCACTGTAGGTATGGTATAATCAGATGATACCAAAACAATAATATCGCTGAAAAAAATTATTAAAAAATAAAAGTAAAATTTGGTGCACTACAAGTCCCAGCTTGTAAAGAAAAAAATGGCAGAAAATAAACGATAAAGTCCACAATCTGGAACAATGAAGAGCATAATGCTCTGGAATAAGTGAAGGTGAGTAGAAATATTCAGGAATCTTTGTGTTGATCACAGTGATGATCCGTGCAGGCAGTGCTCCGTGCTGACTTCAGGGGTGCACCCTACTAGTTCCCCCAGCCTCTCACCTCTATTTGCGGCCCCTACAGGCCTAGTGGAGCAGATAGCCTCTAAAGTGGCAAGCCTGGTCACTTTCCGGGTCCTCTTTCTTATGGGCTCCTATGGGCTCCTATAGGCTTCTATGGGCTCCTATGGACTCCTACTCCGATCCGAAAAGGCACTCCAGGGGTCACTCACGGGTTAGATCAGCATGTAGGGGTTAAAGGTACAAAGAAGCGCTCCAATGTGTAGTAAAAAACAGGTTTATTGAAACAAAAATAATATCCACTCACATTTAAAGTTTTCTTGCATCAGCATAGATGAACTTCCGGTCGCGGCCGCAAACCGGAAGTAGAGCGATAGGCACCTGACTTCCTTCCTCCCTCACTAGTATCGTCACTAGCACACGTGACTTTGTCAAAGGGTAAGGCTGTCAGGTGTCTCTGGGCCTATTTATACAGTGGTCAATTGACGCTGTGCTGACAGCGGTGTAAATAACGACTAAAAGTTGACATTTGGACATACATAGTAGGACTTGATGACATATGCAATCCTAATCTGAGAAAATGAATCTATTTTTATTACATATAAAGGTCTGAAAATGAGGAAATAATTTAGCCTCATGGTATGATAATAAATAACAATCACAGTGCCATCCAGTGGCCGGAGGTGTAAATTGATTTCTAAAAGTAGGAGAGACTACTCAATAGTGACATCCAGTGGTAGTAGATAAAAATAGGAGAGACTACTCAATAGTGACATCCAGTGGTAGTAGATAAAAATAGGAGAGACTACTCAATAGTGACATCCAGTGGTAGTAGATAAAAATGACCATCAGGAAATATCCTTCATGTATGCCATCTAGTGGTCACTTGTAAGATTGGCCATATTCTTTAAAAATTCCAATTCTATTAGAAGAACTTTGTTAAAACTATGTATAAAAATGTAGTTTCAAGATGTAAAAAGGTCTAATAAAAATATATTTTTTAGATAAAGAGACCTTACATAATAAAAAGAGACCCGACTAAAAAATAATTAAAAAATAGGGAGAAAATTAATCATATTGGTAAAATCATTAAAATAAATATTAATAATATACCAGCATGTAATCAATAATTGGATATAAAACAATTCAAGTCGAATTCGACATTATGTCCCCATGGTCTGAGTGTACACAATTCATATATCCATCTGGATTCAGCTTGGCTGATTCTAATAATCTTATTGTCACCTCTCCAGTGTGGCTTATATTTTTCGATGGCACATATTTTTAGGGACGAGGGATCTTTTTTGTGATATTTGGCATAATGCCTTGATAAGCTGTGCTTGTCAAAACCCTTTTTAATGTTTTGGACATGTTCCCGCAATCTCTTCCACAATTCTCTTTTTGTCCTTCCTATGTATTGGATCTTGCAAGGGCACTCCATTAGGTATACTACGCCCTCAGTCTTACATGTTATGAAGTCTTCAATATCATAGTCCTTATTTGTGACAGTAGATGTGAAGGAAGACTTCTTTTTCTTGGGCTCTTTAGTATGTCGACATGCATAACACTTTTTGCATGGGTAGTAGCCCTTCCCCTCAAAGAACGAAAAAGTCTTCTTAGGTGGTGGGTCTAGCACATTTTTAGCCAAATTGTCTCTTAGGGTAGGAGCCCGCCTGTAAGTGAATTTGGGTCTTTCTGGGAGAATGGTACTAAGGTGTCGATCTGTTTTTAAAATATCCCAATGTTTTTTAAAAATTTTCTCTACATGTTTGTGTTGTACATTAAAATCCATTATAATTGGTACTCTTTCTTTATCATCTATTTTTTTGGTGGTATCTTTTATTAGTGCATCTCTGTCTACATGTGCAATATCTTGTATCTTTTCTTCAATGAATGCTGTCTTGTATCCCTTTTGTATGAATCTCTCTCCAATCATTTCAGCTTGTTTCATGTAGGTCTGTTTATCCGAACAATTTCGCCTTAATCTGATCAGCTGTCCCTTTGGAATATTTTCGAGCCAAGTGTTGTGATGACAGCTATCCAGCGGAAGATAGCTATTTCTATCTACTGTTTTAAAATAAGTCTGTGTAGTAAGGAAGTTTTCCTCTTTCTTAATTAGTAGATCTAGAAAATTAATTTTGTCTGTGCTAATCTCCCAAGTGAGCTTAATATTTTTAGTGTTCGTGTTTAGTCGAAAGCAGAAATCTGTGAGACTGTCTCTGTCTCCAGACCAAATTATGATAATGTCGTCAATATATCTTTTATATAGAATTAGTTGGTGCGGAAACTGTTTGTACAGGGCCTCTTCTTCCCATTCGGCCATGTATAGATTAGCTACACTGGGAGCAAATTTTGCTCCCATCGCGATACCACATATCTGTTTGTAATAAGTACTATTAAACCAAAAATAGTTTGAGTCTAGGCTGAATTTAAGACAGTCTAATAGGAACCTTCTCTGTACACATTTGAGTTCACTGAGATTTCTAAGGGCCCATTTTGTGGCCTGTATTGCCTCCTCATGGTTTATAATTGTATAGAGTGACCCTACATCTGCCGTTGCCAAGTAAATGGGACCATCTTTTAGATTAAGTGTATTGAGAAGCTGAATGAGGTGCTTTGTATCCCTGAGATAAGATTTTGTTTTCTTGACCACTGGTTGTAGGAAGCCATCTATATATTCCCCCATTCTTGCACACACTGAGTTAATGCCATTCACTATGGGTCTCCCAGGGGGTTTGTCACTGTTTTTGTGTACCTTCGGTACTGTATAAATGACAGGTACCCTACAGATGTTGGGTTGTAGGTATTTACTCTCTTTTTTGTTTAGTAGTCCTTTATCTGAGCCTTTCTGGATTATTCAAGTAAGTTCTTTCCTATATCTCATCGTTGGATTACTTAGAAGTTTCTGATAGGTGGTCTCATCATTTAGTTGTCGGTTGATTTCATCATTGTAATCTACCTTAGACTGTATAACTATGGCTCCTCCTTTGTCTGCTTGACGTATAACGATGTCTTTTCTTGCTTCAAGCTTCTTTATCCCATTTTTTATGTCACCAGGGTTATAAACCTTTTTTATTTTCAGTTCTTGCAGATCTTTCAGTACCAATTTTTTGAAAACTTCTATGTGTCCTTCATTTCCCGGTGGTGGGTTAAACAGTGATTTGTTCTTCAGGTTACTGTACTGTATTCCATTGTTGTCGGGTATCTTGGTTCCTCTTCCTACTCCTGTATTATTGAGCATGTATTTCTTTATATTGAGGCTCCTTATGAACTTATTTATATCCACATATGCATTAAATTTGTTGATGTTTTTTATTGGGGCAAATTTTAATCCTTTATCTAGCACTTTAATCTCTTCCTGTGTTAGTACCACTCCACTTATATTAATAATTATATCTCCTATTATTCTCTTTTCCTTTTGCTTCTTGACTCCTGCCCGGCATCCTCTTCGCGTTTTTCGTTTCTTATATTCTTCTTCTCCATTGATCTCCTTGGGGTTTTTCTCGAGTGATCTTCTCTGTGTCTGTCCCTCTGATGTTCCGGTTTCTTGTCTTCTTCTTTTCCGGTCTTTCTGTTCTTGTTGTCTTCCGGGGTGTATCTGTCGGGTCTCCGGGGTCTGTCTTCTTGGTGGTGGCGTCTTGGGGAATTTCGTCGTCTTTGATCTAAAAAACGTGCAGGACTTCTTTCTTGTTTTTGCCTCTCCTGCGGGTACCTCTGATAGGCTGGCGATCTCCCATCATCGTACCTTCTCAGGTTTTCAAACTTATTGTATACTGGTACAGTGTAGTAGTTGTTATGTGGGGATCTACCTCTTCTGTCGTCTTGATGATACGGTCTTTCCTCTCTCCATGTTCTGTCGTCTCTCCTACTTTTGTCTATATAATGATTTCTTTCTCCTTCTCTTTCTTGGTTCCTGCAAGGAGGTGTTGGTGATCTTCTATTGTAGGGGGGTTGCTGGTATGGTCTTCCCTGGAAGTTGTTGTTGGGAAGAAGAGGCCCTGTACAAACAGTTTCCGCACCAACTAATTCTATATAAAAGATATATTGACGACATTATCATAATTTGGTCTGGAGACAGAGACAGTCTCACAGATTTCTGCTTTCGACTAAACACGAACACTAAAAATATTAAGCTCACTTGGGAGATTAGCACAGACAAAATTAATTTTCTAGATCTACTAATTAAGAAAGAGGAAAACTTCCTTACTACACAGACTTATTTTAAAACAGTAGATAGAAATAGCTATCTTCCGCTGGATAGCTGTCATCACAACACTTGGCTCGAAAATATTCCAAAGGGACAGCTGATCAGATTAAGGCGAAATTGTTCGGATAAACAGACCTACATGAAACAAGCTGAAATGATTGGAGAGAGATTCATACAAAAGGGATACAAGACAGCATTCATTGAAGAAAAGATACAAGATATTGCACATGTAGACAGAGATGCACTAATAAAAGATACCACCAAAAAAATAGATGATAAAGAAAGAGTACCAATTATAATGGATTTTAATGTACAACACAAACATGTAGAGAAAATTTTTAAAAAACATTGGGATATTTTAAAAACAGATCGACACCTTAGTACCATTCTCCCAGAAAGACCCAAATTCACTTACAGGCGGGCTCCTACCCTAAGAGACAATTTGGCTAAAAATGTGCTAGACCCACCACCTAAGAAGACTTTTTCGTTCTTTGAGGGGTAGGGCTACTACCCATGCAAAAAGTGTTATGCATGTCGACATACTAAAGAGCCCAAGAAAAAGAAGTCTTCCTTCACATCTACTGTCACAAATAAGGACTATGATATTGAAGACTTCATAACATGTAAGACTGAGGGCGTAGTATACCTAATGGAGTGCCCTTGCAAGATCCAATACATAGGAAGGACAAAAAGAGAATTGTGGAAGAGATTGCGGGAACATGTCCAAAACATTAAAAAGGGTTTTGACAAGCACAGCTTATCAAGGCATTATGCCAAATATCACAAAAAAGATCCCTCGTCCCTAAAAATATGTGCCATCGAAAAATATAAGCCACACTGGAGAGGTGACAATAAGATTATTAGAATCAGCCAAGCTGAATCCAGATGGATATATGAATTGTGTACACTCAGACCATGGGGACATAATGTCGAATTCGACTTGAATTGTTTTATATCCAATTATTGATTACATGCTGGTATATTATTAATATTTATTTTAATGATTTTACCAATATGATTAATTTTCTCCCTATTTTTTAATTATTTTTAGTCGGGTCTCTTTTTATTATGTAAGGTCTCTTTATCTAAAAAATATTTTTATTAGACCTTTTTACATCTTGAAACTACATTTTTATACATAGTTTTAACAAAGTTCTTCTAATAGAATTGGAATTTTTAAAGAATATGGCCAATCTTACAAGTGACCACTAGATGGCATACATGAAGGATATTTCCTGATGGTCATTTTTATCTACTACTACTGGATGTCACTATTGAGTAGTCTCTCCTATTTTTATCTACTACCACTGGATGTCACTATTGAGTAGTCTCTCCTATTTTTATCTACTACCACTGGATGTCACTATTGAGTAGTCTCTCCTACTTTTAGAAATCAATTTACACCTCCGGCCACTGGATGGCACTGTGATTGTTATTTATTATCATACCATGAGGCTAAATTATTTCCTCATTTTCAGACCTTTATATGTAATAAAAATAGATTAATTTTCTCAGATTAGGATTGCATATGTCATCAAGTCCTACTATGTATGTCCAAATGCCAACTTTTAGTCGTTATTTACACCGCTGTCAGCACAGCGTCAATTGACCACTGTATAAATAGGCCCAGAGACACCTGACAGCCTTACCCTTTGACAAAGTCACGTGTGCTAGTGACGATACTAGTGAGGGAGGAAGGAAGTCAGGTGCCTATCGCTCTACTTCCGGTTTGCGGCCGCGACCGGAAGTTCATCTATGCTGATGCAAGAAAACTTTAAATGTGAGTGGATATTATTTTTGTTTCAATAAACCTGTTTTTTACTACACATTGGAGCGCTTCTTTGTACCTTTAACCCCTACATGCTGATCTAACCCGTGAGTGACCCCTTACCCCTGGAGTGCCTTTTCGGATCGGAGTAGGAGTCCATAGGAGCCCATAGAAGCCTATAGGAGCCCATAGGAGCCCATAAGAAAGAGGACCCGGAAAGTGACCAGGCTTGCCACTTTAGAGGCTATCTGCTCCACTAGGCCTGTAGGGGCCGCAAATAGAGTTGAGAGGCTGGGGGAACTAGTAGGGTGCACCCCTGAAGTCAGCACGGAGCACTGCCTGCACGGATCATCACTGTGATCAACACAAAGATTCCTGAATATTTCTACTCACCTTCACTTATTCCAGAGCATTATGCTCTTCATTGTTCCAGATTGTGGACTTTATCGTTTATTTTCCGCCATTTTTTTCTTTACAAGCTGGGACTTGTAGTGCACCAAATTTTACTTTTATTTTTTAATAATTTTTTTCAGCGATATTATTGTTTTGGTATCATCTGATTATACCATACCTACAGTGACACACTCTTTTCATCTGTATGGTCACTTTGTCATTATTTTGGATATTTCTGCACATTCAATCATTAATTTCCCTTGCAATTTCCTTGCAATTCCCTTGCACTTTCAGAACCAATTTATCGGTTCTCTATTGGTTCTATATTCACATATTTTGCATGTTGCACTGTGCACCTTTTATTGCTAGAAGATTTCGTGTTCACTATTTTTAACCCAACTCCATCATCATTTTTACCCCAGCACATATATTTATTTTAGCACCATCACTTTTATTGAATATTTTTTCATTTTTTACACACGTCTTATATTTATTCAATATTTTATGTGTATTGCTATTAAGGAATTTTATCTATTTAGTTCATTATTTTATGTTTTTATATATCTATTTATGTGAAAGGTCACTCATCTTTCGGATACTCTGAGCTTTGCAAACTGGTCATTTTAGATTATTTTTAGATTATTTATTGATTTACTTAAGGGTTAGCGCCACATACCCTCTTCATTCAATTTTACCTTTACAAGTGTGAGATCACTTATATGTTGGCTGCTTTCCTTTTCCTTTTTTCGCCTTATTTGATTTAATAGTTTTTGGTTGAGCGCACTGGTTACCCCTATTATATAGTGGGGAAACTACAATTGATGCAAATACAAACAATGATACATGATTCGATACCATACATAAAACCGCTCTGTTTTGTGGACCATTAGTTGTAGAGTTAATCCTCTTCATCAGGGGTAAATGGTTTTGGGTAAAGAATTAGTATCATGTGGTTATGTACAGTATCATGGTTATTGCATTGTTTAAAAACAAGGAGTATTTGCTGCCATAGGCCAGTCAGAAAGTCCAAGGGGCGAAGTACACTATGGATCCGGCTGATATCACTCACGGAGGGCATTTAGTCCAAGTCCCAAAGGGGAGCACCACACCATGGACCGTTGGGGTCAGTGAATCTCTGCTACTTTATGGTTATAGAAGAAATCAAACTGGAATCTTCAATTAGTCACAAAATGAGATGAATGTAGTGCTGTTAGCCTTAAATGCAGAGATGTGTCATCTAAGCCTGAAAACTGGTCATGGATGGCAACTTGCAACTGTAAGTGATATCGGCTGGATCCATAGTGTACTTCGCCCCTTCGACTTTCTGACTAGCATATAGCAGCCAATAAAACAAATTTCTATCAGCGCAAATAATAATAACCTTAATCACTAAATAGTGATATGTGTAGTAGGTGATATAACAAAAAATCCCACCAAAAACCAAAGTCTCCATCCCTTACTGAAGAAGTCACGGTGGTGTAGCAGCCCTTGTCTTGTCGTTTCTATGCATCCTAGGCCCGCACTGCTTAAGTGCTGCTTTGTGAGTAACATTTTAATAGTGTAATGGAGAAATAAACCGTTTTGATATACAGAGAGCACTAGATTTTGCCTTTTCTATTCCTAT
Organism: Lithobates sylvaticus; assembly: GCA_028564925.1. Lineage (NCBI taxonomy): Eukaryota > Metazoa > Chordata > Amphibia > Anura > Ranidae > Lithobates > Lithobates sylvaticus. Next base: position 180,116,913 of record CM053026.1, read on the forward strand.
GTGCACCGGACCCCATTGAGGGAATTTGTACTGGCTGGTATCCATCTAATCAGCCGGAGGCAGCACGGACAGAATAGGAGTTCCATGACCAGCTGATCCGTTTGTATCCCAGAGAGGGAACCTGCTTTTTCTGACCTTCTGGTGAAACAGGTGTCAGAACGTGAGGTGGGCGGCTAGGATATTGAGGTGGAGGAGAGCACTTGCATTTTCAACGTTTATGCACTGGTGGTGTGTTGTGCCTTTTTGCAGAAGACTCTGAGGATTATATTTGTGCATTTGGACTCTTATTTTTATTCAATACATTTTTTGAGTGTGTGGACCTTATCTTTATTCTTTATTGTTCACTATTCCTACTTAGGGAACACGTATATTTCATTATTGTGTATTGTTCCCTATTCCCAGTCAGGGAACATAAATATATGATTGTGCACTCAGCATCTTGCTACATTTCAAGTTAATCATTTATTATTATTTAAGGATTTATTGGTAGTTATTTAGGAAGTGCAACACTGTTTTTTTATGTATATGGCAGCAAATACTCCTTGTTTTTAAAGGATGCAGTATCAATGATACATCCTCTACATTACCACATGATACTAATGCTTTACCCATAACCACTTACCCCTGATGAAGAGGATTAACGCTATAACTCGACACATGTTGGGTATAACACTGTTGTGTGTGGTCCACTAAACAGAAAGTAGTTTTATGTATGGTATTGAATCATGTATCATTGTTTGTATTTGCATCAATTGTAGTTTCACCACTACGCACTTTGTCTCCTTTTTTTAACGTTTTCAAATAAAATGTATTTTTTATAAACAATCGTTATTACCTTTGGGGAGGTCTTGCCTTATAAAGTCCCACCAGAGGAAAATAGTTTGTAGCTTGCTTGACTCAGGTATGTGGGCCTCATCTCCCATCCTTTAACAGACAGCATATCGTTAAATATATATATATATTGTACTTTTACATCAGTCCCTGCCCTTAAGGAGCATACAATCTAAGGTCCCAAACTCACATTCATACCTACTAGGGCCAATTTAGACAGGAGCTAGTTAACCTACCAGCATGTCTTTAAAGTATGGGAGGAAAACCATGCAGACACAGTAATATGCATTTTACTGCAATGATAACACATGGCACTCTGTGCAGTGTGCTGTGTTGCTATTCATTTAGAATGCCTCCCAATGCACAAGTACAGTGGGTGTCAAGAGATTCACACTGCAGTGCACAATGCATGTGCTTGTGTTGTCATGCGCTGCATTAAAAGATGCAGGTCTTTTTTTTTTACCTCAATGCAACACACGTTAACTTGTATGCAGGAGCACACTGCAATGGCCCCCGGGGGCCCACATCGCGGTGATCGGGGATGAGACATATCCCTTGGGCACAGCCCATCCCAGATCCGTGTAAAGAGCCAATAAAAATGTCTCTTTACTATGTGACCAGCTGTGTCCAATCACAGCTGGCAACATGCACTGTCCACGTGCACAGCGCCCTAGGGGGCATGCAGAGAGGCGATCAGGGACGAAGCTTGTCACCCTGACACAGCCCAACCCTAATCGCAGGAAAGAGCCAATGAAATTGGCTGGTGTCTGTCATTGAAACTCACCATCTGAGTACCCAAGTACCTGTCACCAGCCCATCTGAGTACCCGAGCACCTATCACCAGCTCATCTGTGTACCTGAGTACCTGTCACCAGCTCATCTGAGTACACAAGTAACTGACACCAGCCCATCTGAATAGCCGAGTATCTCTCACCAGCCCATATGAGTACCCGAGTACCTGTCACCAGCCCAGAGTACCCGAGTACCTGTCACCAGCCCATCAGATTACCCAGGTACCTGTCACAAGCCCATCAGAGTACCCGAGTATCTATCTGGAGCCCATGCCTCATAGAATTTACGTTGGGGTGTTTGCATTCCAAAATGGGGTAATTTTGTGGGTAATTCCACTGTCCTGGATCTCCAGGACCTTCAAAATTGTGATAGGTAGGAATGAAATTAGATGTGTAATGTATGCTCCTAGAATGCCTGAAGGTACTAATTCAATGTTGGACCTCTCTATGTGGCCAGGCTGTGTAAAGGTCTCACACATGTGGTATCACCATACTCAGGAGGAGTAGCAGAATCAATTTGGGGTGTAATTTTTCTATATACATGCTGTGTGTTAGAAATATCTTATAATTGACCACTTTGTGTAAAAAAAAAATAGGTTTTCATTTTATTTCCATGTTTTCCGAAGACTTGTGGAATAAATTAACTGTACAAAAGACTCATTATGCCTCATAGAGTATACGTTGGGGTGTTTGCCTTCCAAAATGGGGTCATTTTGTAGGTAATTTAATTGTCCTGGTGCTCCAGGGCCTTCAAAGGTGTAACAGGTTGTTATTATGAAATTAGATGTGTAATTTATGCTCCTAGAACGCCTGATGGTGCTCCCTGCATGTTGGACCGCTCTTTGTAGCCAGGCTGTGTAAAAGTATCACACATGTGGTATCGCCGTACTCAGGACGAGTAGCAGAATCTATTTTGGGGTGTAATTTTAGCTATATACATGCTATGAGTTAGAAAAAAATGATAAATGTAAAAAAAATGCGTTTTCATTTTCTTTCTACGTATTCCGAAGACTTGTGGAAATAAATGAACCATTCAAAAGACTCATAATACCTCATAGAATATACGCTGGGGTGTTTTCTTTCCAAAATGGGGTCATTTTGTGGGTAGTGCCATTGTCCTGGTGCTCCAGGGCCTTCAAAACTGTAATAGGTCTTTGGAAATTAGAGGTGTAATTTATGCTCCTAGAATCCCTGATGGTGCTCCCTGCATGTTGGACCTCTCTGTGTGGCCAGGCTGTGTAAAAGTCACACACATGTGGTATCGCCATACTCGAGAGGAGTAGCAGAATGTATTTTTGGGTGTAATTGGAAATATGCATATGCTGTGTGTGAGAAATAACTTGTTATTATGACAATTTTGTGTAAAAAAAATATATTTCTTAATTTTCCCAAGAATTGTGGGAAAAAAAATTACAACTTTAAAAAACTCACCATGCTTCTTAAATACTTTGGACTGTCTACTTTTCAAAAAGGGGTCATTTGGGGGTATTTGTACTTTCCTGACATTTCAGGGTCTCAAGAAATGATATAGGCTGTCAGTACATCAGGTGTGATCAATTTTCAATGATTTGCACCATAGCTTGTAGACTCTATATCTTTCACACAGACCAAATAATATACACTTATTTAGGTTATTTTTACCAAAGATATATAGCAGTATACATTTTGGCCCAAATTTATGAACAAAAATTACTTACTTACAAAATGTTATCATAGAAACAAAAAAAAGTGTTTTTTTTTTTTTAAACTTTCGCAATTTTTTCACTTATGTCGCAAAAAAAAAAACCAGTAGTGATTAAATACCACCAAAATGAAGCTCTATTTGTATGAAAAAAATGATAAACATTTTGTTTGGGTACAGTGTTGCATGACTGAGTAATTGGCATTCAAAATGTGAGAGCGCTGAAAGCTGAACATTGATCTGGGCAGGAAAGTGCCCTGTATTGATGTGGTTAAAGGATACGGAAACTAGGAAACTCTGAAACAGGAGTTTCTGAACACTTTGTCACCTTTTTTCCCTGGTCATTGTGCTGATCTAACCCACCCTTTGCATCATCCACTGTATACTCACGTAGTTCTGGCACCAAGTCCACATCATTCAGCTGCAATGTTTACCTGTGGCCAGTGCATCTTCTACTTCCCACTGTTTGTGCTAGTGAAGTAGGACCCCTTAGACTGGGGTCAGGAGACTAATTTGTCCCCCAGTTATATCAATAGAACCCAAACCCAGCATTTAGTTATAGTGCTGCTGATCCCTAACCTCCAGCAGTCACCACACATACCAAGGAACATCTCTGGGCACAAGAAGTCTTCCATTACTAATAACTGTCACTCTTTTCAGACCATCACCACCACCAGTTGCAACTCTAGTGGAATATAAATCACCAAATGTGTACATGAATTATATATTGAGATATACTGTATATCATGTACAATATTCCCTCACTACAAAACATAAGTGCTTTCCCAACCCTAGGGACTAAATTGCTCAAATAACTATAGTTGGAGTTCACCAACTGCTCCTGTCATGTGCCTACAACTAACCTGAATGTTATGATGTCACCTTACTTAGGCTCTACCCAATACACTTTGTCATCTGGACGTCATTAGGAGTTGTTAAAATCTATATGCTTTCAAGGCTTCTCTCTAATTGAAACTCCCTACAAAACCATCTGAACACAACTAACATGGAGGGCAAGGGAGAGGGAAGATTAACTTATCTAACTCTTCCAGTGTAACCTGAAGCCTGAACTATTGTGTCCTGTAAACAACATTTGTTTTTTTCTTCAGTGCAATAGATTTAGCCAGAGAAATGTGAAAAGGAGCCAAGAACTGTCAATGTTCAATTATTTAGATTTTCCTGAAAAAAATAAACATTTTATTTCGATTTTATTTTACGGTATTTATTTTTTTTATTTTTATAAGGTCCTGATCATTGTAAAAATATGTGCAAAACCACTATATATTCCATTTGAAAGAAAGCATTATTTTCAACAAAAACCATGTCACCGTGTCAGGTTGCCACGCCTGCACACCTGCTGACCAGCTGTTCCAGGGCAGTTTGAAGGCAGCTTCAATGTTGCTAGAGGGCTCAGAGTGGATTTGTTTTCTTTGGCATGTCACAGCCCTGGCCTCAAAAACACTTTTATTCCTTGATCTAGTATTATACTGTATTGAGAAAGGCCAACTTGCTCTAAGCCCTCTGGTAGCCTAAAAGCTGCTTTAACCCTTTTGCTGTCAGAGTCTTTTTTCATGTTTTTTTGCACACATGTAAGAATTTGTAAGCCTGAAACTCCCAAAACATATTTTTTATGAAAGCATAGCCTCTGTAGAAAACAATGGTGCCAGTTGCAATATTTTACACCATACAATAATTATGCTGTTTATCAAATCTATATTTTAAGTAAATAATACACTCAAATTAATTATAGTGCACACAAACACAATTAAATACCCAATGTTTTGTTAAAGTATTAAATATCTACTTGCGCCGAGTAAATAGGTACCAACATTGTCAAACCTCTAAATGGTGTGCACTTGTGAAGCTAAACAAAAATGACAGGACCAATGATTGTTCATAGGTGCTACTTTCAAAGCATTTAATGTTTATTATTTTAGAGTTAACAGTGAATGATGGCCCTAGTACAGGTGTCAGGTTTTAGGAGGCATCAAGGTTCTATCAGACCCCTAATGTCACCTCTGCACTGATGCTAGTTAATCACAGACCGTACACGATCAGATTCTTACTCTTCTTACCTGAGGTTTACCAGCTCTGAACAAAGACAAGCTATGTGCTGAGTTGTCTGGGTTCATAGGGGAGATAAGTGAAAGACCTCTGGATCCAATTAATAAAGGGAGAGGGGGTCAGGCTGGGGATGGTGGTATGTTGCCCATACTATAGAAGTGATCAGGAGGCATTGTAGCTGCTTGGATCACTTTGACTACATAGTTGACAGCCAGTAGTAAAAATGCTGGCAATGCTGTCAAAATAAAAATTACATTAACAGCAGTAAAAAGGAAACAGGAACACTGCTTGTATCTCCTACTGCATGCTGTGGTTTAATCCACTCACCCCTATATCCCTACAGGTGCAGTAATGATGATAGAAGATAGGTAGACCCCAATACTTGAAGTACAGAATGCTAAAGAGTGCGATGAAGGCTTTAGCATTGTAAATGAGGGAAGAGAGGAGATATGGGCCACCGGAAAGGTAAGTATAATTCTTCCTCTTTTGCAATGACTTGCTATTAAGATTTTTTACCAACCATAGGGCCACTTTAGGTTACACAGTGAAAGGGTTTTCAATTAGTTGAAAGTGGAAAATCCTATGGAAAGCTGTGTTGTATTAAAGAATATGTAAATCATTTTTAGTTACGGTTTAGCACTGGGTACCACAAAAAAAGTTGAATTTATTTAAAAAAAATAAAACTTTTTTCACACATTTCATTTTATTTCAGGAACATCTGCATGATATTTCACAGGCCGGGGTCCCTGATGGTGGCAACAGCGGCTCATACCTGTATAATATGCGTTGACATGGCCACTTGCAGTCTCTATATAAATCTCATGTGATAGGTTGACAATGCATTAGCACAATTGGGAACTAGGGACAGAATATTGCCATTCTATAACAGGAAGTACCCAAGCTAGGATCTTAATAGATTCACCAGGTATTATTTTGAGGAAAGCTGCAGATTTGAAAAGACTGGAAATGTTACATTTGAAATTATTTAACATGTTAAAGCTTATATGCGATTTTAGTTAATGAGTTTACATATGCTTTTATTTCTGTACGAAGCACTTAGTTACAGTTTATACTTTATTTTTTATACTATACTGAACTATACTTTATTTTATCAGCTGCAAATGAAGTGAGCTTAAAAGGCTGTCTTGTTAAAAGATAAAACTCCATTAAAAAGAAACTGCATTGTATTATCAGCTTTCCGCTATTATTGTAATAGTTACCTTACAGTAATTTTTGATAAGACTTTAATATTTTCACTTACTGTATCACAAAATGATCTGTATCTGATGTGATAAGGTTATTTACGCTGTTGTTTTCATTGACACCTGATTCAAACTTAAATGGAGAGACAGAAGCAGTATAGCTTGCTATAGGCAGCGTAAACTGGTTAAAATTTGAGTCATGGATGGCCCTGCAAGCACCACTGGGTTTAACAAAAATTGATTTAAAAAAATCACTGAACCAGATAGAAAATTATAAGATGCAGTAACTGCCACTGCATCTGGTCACAGATGAATACAATCCAATACAATTCAATTCAATACAGTAGTTGACAGTGGACATTCCTCCATTCACACTGTTTTCTCATTCAGCCAACAGTGAATGGATAGCTTAAACAACAATCGCTGGGGCTAATTTACTAAATAAAAGAAAAAGAGATTAAACCATTAGGGTATGCTTAAAGTGTTACTTAACCCACAACACCAAAATTGTTCTATATATGCAGTAAAGCATGCTTGTTATACTCACTGTGGAACCTAAGGGGTTAATCCTCTGGATTGTGTAAAAAGGCTGTTTGATCCTGTATGCACAGATCCTTCTCTTCTTCCATTGACTCCAAAACAGGTCCGGATAAGACAGTTAGTGGAGTCAGGCTGCACATGCTCAGTTTGGTGTGTATTGCTAGAGAGCTTTTTTTTTATTGGGAGGGTGCATGTGATCAGCACAGGGCTAATCAGCACTGTCCAGACAGAGGGTCAGGAGTTCTGCATCCTGATAGGGCAGCCAGTGAAGTATGAAAACTCCTCCTACAAGCTTTAACCAGGCACTGACAGAAGTCACAAGACTACTATATCCCAGATAGCAAGGAAAACTTGCCACGGATTTGTGACAGTGTTGAATTGTAAGTCTGTTAACTTGCTGCACATTTTCACTAGCAAGTTGTACACTTGCAGAGCACTTGAAGCACAAGTTGTAATAGTAATAGTAATAGTAATAGTAATAGTAATAGTTAGTAAGGTTGAATAAAGACATCAATCCATCCAGTTCAACCTGAGTGAGTGTCTACAATTGTCCCCATCCCTGTACATTGCACACTCACATCAGTCCCTACCCTCAAGGAGCCCACAATCTAAGATCCCCATTCATATACTAGGGCCATTTTTTGGACAGAAGCCAATTAACCTACCTGCATGTCTTTGGATTGTGGGAGGAAACCGGAGTACCCGGAGGAAACCCACGCAGGCACAGGGAGAACATGCAAACTCCAGGCAGGAAGTGTCGTGGTTGGGATTCGAACCAGCGACCCTTCTTACTGCTAGGTGAGAGTGCTAACCACTACACCACTGTGCCGCCCTAAGTTCTAGTTGACACTTTTCCAATGTATAGCAAATTTGTGTGGCAAGTCTCTAGCAAGAGCAAAGTTGCAGTGGTGAGTCTACAGCAAGATCTCTGCAAGTTTACAGCATGCAAATTCAGCCACAATGACCCCTGTGGTGGGATGACTATTGCGCAAGATAACTGAACCAGAACTTCAGTTATGCAGATTTGCAGATTTGCAGAATGTTTGCAAAGAAAGTTTATCTGGAGTCATGCAATGCGGACTTGCTGCAATTGTGTAACAAACTTGTGAAGCCTGACAAGTCTAGAAATAGCTTAGCAAGTCATTTTCAAACTTGCAGCACAATTGTTTGCTATCTGGGATACTGCTGATGAGAAAAGGTATTTAGCAGTTTATATTTACAACAATTATTGCATTTCCATGTTCTGTGTATTGTGGGGGACCAGATATAGTGAATGCAGGGTCCTGGGTTTAGCAACACTTTAAATTGTAGACCGACATCTGTCTACCTGATTGTACTTTGATGTTTAGTGTGACTGGTACCCTCCTGGTTTTCCATTCATGTTGGACATCCAAATAATGTTATCATTTGTGCCTTCTGTTCCTATAAGAGCTCATTCGGACAGGTGCTTAGTCCAGTCCTCCATGCAGGGCCACTTTTTCTGCATCTGCATTCACTTCCGGGCTGTGTGCAGGCAGCCCATAGAAGTGGATGCAGACACAGCAGTTGTACAGACACAGTTGCATGTCAAAATTTGACATGCAGGCAGGAGCAGGTGCAGGGATCCAAATGTAGGCATTGTGTGTTTGGATCTAAGCACCTGATCCACTCCTAAGGGACATATCAACATATTTCTGAAAAATACATTTTAAAAACCCACACAAATAAACGTATGATATCAATTCGATAAGCAATTAAACACACATGTGCAAAGCCAAGTGTACAATTTAGCTTGAGCTATTTAGTTCTGTATATCCGTGGCTTTTTTGCATAAGTAGCAGAAACCATCTACAACAGGTCTAAAATGTCACCAGCTTGCTAGATAGAAAGATACATTATATGCAAATGAAATATTTAATTTCATATTAACCTGGTTATAAAAAAAATAAAACATACATTTGTTTTAAAGCAGATGAATAGCCCATTAAAAGATAAAATAACTAAACCAGCTTCTGCTGCAATATTCACCTTCTATCTAGAGATGTCCCCCACAGTAAATGTTTGTCTGCCATCTGATGGCCATCATCTTTTAATCCACTTCTTCTGAAGTGTCATGTTAGGCTTGGGTGGAGGCACCCTTCCACCTCACTTCAGGAAGCACGCCAGGCTTCCCTAGTGTTACGTCTGTGTGCCTGCACCCTTTCAAGTTTGGATGCATGCCAGCACAGGCTCCCGAAAACACAAGAGGGCAGCCAATTAAAAGGGATAACTGGAATATGATGTTACTTATCATATCGTCATATCCTTGCCACTCCTAAATCTGCTCCACTGCCGCAAGGCACCAGCAGGTAAGGGCACACTAAATGCATGCCCCATTCAGAAAAATAATAATAATAATAATATTAATGATAAATAGTCATAATACTTATGATGATAGCCCATCCAGACTCCCAGCTAAGCTAAAATGATTCTAGTAAAACTTTTTTTTTTGTTAATTAAACAGAGGGTCATCACTAAAAATACATTTTATGACAATAGGAGATTTATTGTAATATTGTATACCTCTCTTTACCTTATATTACTACACCCACACTACATAAATTATAAATAAAAATGTTCAGCATGGGGGGATATATAAATTTTACTACACCTCAAATAAAGTGTAAATTGATATAGCCTCTGTGGGTGTAGTGATACAAGGTAAAAGAAGGGTATTTTCCTTGCAATATTATATTATACATCACATATTGCATAAAATGTGGTTTTGGTGATGATCCTTTTTTTAAAAAACAAAAAAAATCATTTTTTTCACTGTTGGAACTATTTACTACCATCATTTATTTTTCTAGTTCATATATTTTCAGTGGGTAATAAAGCATCAGGCCCATGATACTCTTAATCTGGCCCTGCCTATGCCTACTTTATATAAGTGTAGATATTTTAACCAACAATGGAAAAACGCTTTGCAAACAATACATTTTACATGCTTAACTAATACAATTCTATTATTGTTACACTTATTATGTCAAAGATTATTATACTATATCAATAAAATCTTTGTATTTCAAAAATACCAACACTATACCAAATACATGATTTTCAGAAATGTGATTTACATATATAGTAGTTCTTTTTTCAGGGATTTGTCGCTGTGTATCATTCCTCAGTTAAATAATCAAAAAGCAATCTAAACACGCTGTAACAAATTATTATTTTCATTTTATTTGCTATGTTTTCATTCAGTTGTTTTGTGCCACCAAATATGGTTGTATATTGTCAATTCCAGTTTGAAAAAATAAAGCCAAAATGTAATGACCTGCTTTCGATAATGCTATTTGTAAAGATATCCTGCAATTATTACTTAACTTTGAGGCTGCATCATTTTTTTTTTTTTGCATCATTTTAAATTGTATGAGTAAAAATAAATAAACATACTCATTTTGCAAAAATGAATACTACAAACACCAATAATACATGCTAATACAGCGTATACAGAATGCAGAACAAAAAGGGAATATATTGCAGCTTACCAGCCCTTAATACAGTATGCTCTTTGCATTAAAATATATTTTTCTTTATTTCAAACTGTATGCTGTACATATAAGAATAGTGCTACCTCCATTGAACAGGACTACAGGACACCCTCCCATCTTATCTTATAGCATAGGAAGGGGCAGTCGGGACAAGGTCACCCGGTGCCCAGGGCAAAGATGGAAAACTGCACTCCCCCCCCCCCCCCCCCCCCGTGTAAAGAAAGAGCCTGTGTCATTTCAAAATAAGAAAATACTTACAACAATACAATTTCAATTAAGTTTAATTTGATAATTTAATATGCAATAATAAGCAACAGCATTTGCATCAGTTTCTGCAACAATAATCCCCAGCAATGTTGCTAGCTTATGTAATAACTCCCACCATTGATAGTCTGCAATCCCCATTATGAACTGGCTGGAGTGGTTAACCACTTGCCAACCAGGCACAAACACCCCCTTCCTGACCAACCTATTTTTCAGCTTTCAGCGCTGTCGCATTTTGAATGACAATTGCGCGGTCATGCAACACTGTACCCAAATAAAATTTTTATAATTTTTTCCCCACAAATATAGCTTTCTTTTGGTGGTATTTGATCACCTCTGCGGTTTTTATTTTTTCCGCTATAACCAAAAAAAGAACGACAATTTTGAAAAAAAAACAATATTTTTTACTTTTTGCTATAATAAATATCCCCAAACCCCCCCCCCCCAAAAAAACTAATTTCTTCATCAGTTTAGGCCAATATGTTCTTCTACATATTTTTGGTAAAAAAAATCGCAATAAGCGTATATTGATTGGTTTGTGCAAAAGTTATAGCGTCTACAAAATAGGGGATACAATTATGGCATTTTTTAATTATTAATTTTTTTTTTTACTAGTAATGGCGGTCATCAGCGGGACTGAGGCATAGACATATCGGACCCATTTGACTCTTTTTTGGGTCCATGTTTTAAAGCTGCTTGGGAAAATAACCTAAAATCATGTTCTAGGGGGATGATGCAACTTCTAATTGAAGAGTATAAGAGACGTCAAATTGATATAGATGTCAAAGTAGATTCCATATACTCTCAAATTAAACTCTTACAAGATCATTCCTCTTTCCCAGAACTAAACAACAAATTAAAAACCCATATAGAACTGTTTAACAAGTCTATTTTATCTAAAAAGGAATTTAAGCTTCTACGGGACAGACAAGCGTTCCAAGAGGGAAAAGCATACAAGTGGTCCCAAAAAATGGGTGGGAGAGGTTTCCAACACAATTCTACACAACATCTAACACAATCTGATGTATCGGACACATCATCTATGTCATCGAATACATCTCAGGTGTCTAGCAAACACTCTAAATGTAATAGGAAACCCAAAAGACAACTTGATGGCGATTATCTGCCTACAACAGGCACCAAAAAGAAAGCCCCAAAGCCAACGGCCCCTGGCACTGCAAGCGATTCAATAGCGGAGGCAGAACCAGGAACGGCTGAGACCAATATACCCTCTATGTTTACGAATCCAAAAATTCCATCTCTATTTTTTCTGAAGAACCAGTGAAACCCCCCTGTTCTTCCGACACAAACACCTCCTTAAAGTCACAGTCATCTTCTACACAACTTAACATTCTTAACCTTTCTACACATGTGCTTGTCCCAGATGAAACCTCAGTCCTTTCAAAGGGCCTTCCTTTTTGCCCAAACAATAAATTAGACAAATTTACAGTCATTAAAGATCTGCACCTATATACACGAAAACTCCTACTTAAAAGTATGTTTGAAAAAGATAAGCCAGGCACAGAAGGATGCTGCACTTTTAGTGAACGACAGGCTTTAGACAACCTCAATGCTTTATTGGAGGAAAACGAACCGATCGATCTCATCGATACGATCGATTTAGAAGCCTTGCTCAATCCATCTACAAGTCCACCTAGAAACATACCGGTAGTCAAATCCTCTTTAAAGGAAACCTCCTCTCTATATCCTGCCCCTAGTTCGAATCACGGTGTGGCTACCTTCCTGAAAATGTTCAGTCAGGAAATTAAATCTTTAGATACCACACCTTTTCTCTCAGGAAATGTAACTAAAAATGAAAAACACAATTTGTCCAATAACTATGCGATCACTATTAAGTCTAGTGACAATGGTGGTAACATTGTCCTTATGGACAATGAACACTATAATTAAATGTGTCTAAACATCCTTAGTAATCGAAAATGGTACCGTTCTGTTGGTTTGGACATTGTGGAGGCTTTCAATAAACAATTTTATTGTTTTGTTGATACAGCCTTTGAAAATAAAGTCATTTCCAAACAAACATGGGAGTTCATTTGTGTCCCCTACCCACGGGTTGCCACTTTCTATGCATTGCCTAAAATTCACAAGAATGCACAAAACCCTACAGGCAGGCCGATACTTTCTGGTAACGGCTCCATTACCGAAAATGTGTTCGTTTGATAGATGAACATATTAGACCCTTCATTCTTATAATACCATCTTACATTTGTGACACCATTCACCTTCTTCAAATTATAGAAGGTGTACAAGTCCCTGAACATAGCGTTTCGGTAAGCATTGATGTAGAAGCTCTTTACAGCTCGATTCCGCACTCTGGAGGGTTATCTTGCATTCGTAAGGTATTATTCCAAACCAGCCATACTGAAGCCCCATTTAACGATTTCATTCTAATGTTTTTGGAGTTTATTCTAACTCACAATATTTTTTCCTTCGATGGGTGTTTCTTCCTCCAGGTACAGGGAGTAGCCATGGGCACTTGCTGTGCCCCTGGTTTTGCAAACCTGTACCTGGGGGAATTGGAACGGGCCATCTATAGAGATGAGGGTCTCTCGATGTACCTGTGCCACATTATTATGTGGCACAGGTACATCGATGACATCTTCATCGTATAGGATGGACCCTTACAATTACTGGACGATTGCCTGATGGCACTTATTAAGAATGAATTTAATCTTAAATTCACAATGTGTCATGACATGTCCAGGATTACTTTCCTGGACGTTGAGATTTTCAAAAACAACCTAAACATGTTGTCATGAAAACTGTTTAGGAAGGCCATTGCAGGAAACACTATCCTGCATTCGTCCAGTTTCCACCCCAGGTCCTTGGTCAATTCCATACCCTATGGACAGTACTTACATATCAAATGGAATTGCTCCAACCCTGAGGATTTTAGATATGAGGCCAATAATCTGAAAAAACGTCTACTCGAACGGGGATACAGTCATAAATGCCTGAAAAAGGCCTTCAACAAAGTAGATGCTAGTACTAGACATACTTTACTGGCTTCAAAGAGAAAACAAATTTCAAATGAGGGTCATAGAATTATTACTACATATACCAATGATCATGTGAAGATACTGGCAATATGTAAAAAGTATTGGCACCTTCTGACATCTGACCCTGCAGTCAGACCGTTTGTACCCCCAGTTCCTATGGTCACCTACAGACGGGCCAAATCTGTAGGTGACCTGCTGGTCAAAAGTGAGTTCAAAGGCTCTAACAGAGGAGATCCTTGTAAGACAATGGGGACCTCTCCATGTGGCTCTTGCGCATACTTCAAGTATATGGACTCTAGGAAGACCAATTAACTTGCCGAATGGTGCATGTTACACCCCACAACATTCCTCAAATTTGTCACAATTTGCTGCACAGCCATGACACTGGTCCGGTTTTCAGATACCTGAACATAGTGCATATGCTTTAAGGTAGGAATTTCCACATTTAATTTGTTAAAGTGCCACTTGGTATTTACTTTTTATTCCTGCACTTGTCTATTGGGGCATGACAGCGCTTGTGTTGCTGGACAGTGTCTCAATTCTGAAACCTCTTTTACAATAAATGCAATTACTATACATAAATCTAAAACCTATCCATATTTACTATAATCATGATACTTAGTTTTATCCTATTATTTTTGGCAGGCAATCATTTTCGGCCCGCTCTGACATTCCTTGCATGCCCTGATTTGCTGCTTTTCCTTTTGGGAGAATTTCTGCTCTGACATTGCACATTTTACTATATATCTGGCCCACTAATCTAGATTCTAGACAGCACAGCAGGCTTATGCCTGTTCTCTGCTATCTTTAGTGCCTTTTTTGTTCTATATGATTCAGCAACACCTGGAGTGTGAGGGACCATCTATCTCATCTGTGCTAGAGAATATTTAAAAGAAATACATGATTTGTAAGTATCTTTGTCTTCAAATGTCCATATAAACGAATTGTTATAATAATGTACACATTTTGCAATTATTGCTATACAGATTCCTTTTTTGTTATTTACTTACGTATTTGTATAATTTGAAATTATAATGCCCCGTACACACGGTCGGAAATTTCGACGGAAAATGTCCGATCGGACCATGTTGTCGGAAAATCCGGCAGTGTGTGGACTCCATCAGACTTTTTCCATCGGAAATTCAGACGGAAAAAATTTGAGATCCTGCTCTCAAATTTTCTGACAACAAAATCCGATTAGACTTTTTCCGATCGTGTGTAGAGAATTCCGACAGACAAAGTGCCACGCATGTTCAGATCAAATTACAAGACCAAAACTATTAGCTACTAGCCTCTACGTAGTTCTGTCGTACGCAGCGAACGTCACCACGTTCAGAATGATCGGATTTTCCAACAACTTTGTCCGACCATGTGTATGCAACACCAGTGTCGGACAAAATCCGTCGAAAAAAATCAGACAGATTTTGTGGTCGGAATTTCCGACCGTGTGTACAGGGGCTTACAGTGATCAGAGCTAAAAATAGCCACTGATCACTGTATACATGACATTGGCAGGGAATGGGTTAACACTAGGGGGCGATCAGGGGGTTAAATGTTCCCTAAGGAGGTGTTTCTAACTGTAGGGGGAGGGGACTGACAGGGAGTACAGAGAGATCGCTGTCCCTGATCGCTAGGTACAGACAATCTCTCTCTACCCCCCCTGATAGAATGGGAATCTGTTTGTTTACATTTACAGATCCCCGTTCTGGCTCTCTGTGGAGCGATCGCGGGTGGCCGGCGGACATCGTGGCCACCTATATTAGCCTTTAAAGGGACAGCCGTACCAGTATGGTGGTTCGCACAGCCGAGCCAACCTGCCACAGTATAACTACGGTGGCTGGTCTGCAACCGATTAGTGTTAAAAAAAATGAATGTCTTTTGGATACTGATTCCCTATGGGAGTGGCCTTTTCATTATTGGTCAGAGGATGCACTTGCAGGGCTTCAAACAAAAATATTTTTTTCTACAGAGGATCCCTAAAGTCTGACTTGTATCTTAGTGCATACTTCTGGGAAAATCAGTGAGCCAATCACACATGCAGAAAACACACACCAATTGTGTATAGAACAATTTCAGGTTGCCATTATGCATTGCATTTTACATAAAATTACAGTGCTGCGGATTGAAAAGGAAAGGTGATTTTTTTTTTAAATAAAATTAAATTACAATATGGATTGTGATGATATATATATTTTTTTAATTGCTATATTTTTTTCCCCATGAAAGTGGAGTTACCCTTTAATTTAAAAAAAAGATGCAAAACTGGTAGACCTTTCGACGATCAATTGTGCTTTTTTTTATTTTAAGGTAGAAAAACAAAGGAGCAAGTAGTGTTTACTTTGGGAAATGCATACTAAAATAGTTCAATTAGGTTCTCTGCAAAAAAAAAAAACAACTAAAGTTTATACTAGTCTTTATCATTTTTTCTTACATTTCTTTAGCCTTGCCAAAGCATGTGTTCCTTTTCATTGTAAGATTTCATTCGACTAATATACAGGTACAGGGTCATCTGTGGAGCATTTACCAGTCTCATGAGATGGCTTTAGACAGTTCCACGAGGGTTCAGTATGCAGGCACAATTTTAAAGAAGATTTTAGTTTGAGAGCATATACTTCAGAGCATGAACTTTGAAATCTGTCCTACTCTGGAAAAGCAACTGGGGCTAGTTAGGTCAGCAAGACTAGATAGGGTGGTTAAATGTTATTTGTCTTAAAACTTTCATGTTAGATATAATCTCAGACACTAGGGATTTATATAAAATGTATCTGCTGGGAAGGAAAGTCTTTCAATCAAATCCTGGTGTAAAACTGTCTTACAGAAATATATATATATATAATATATATATATATATATATATATATATATATATATAGTGCATACTTCTGGGAAAATCAGTGAGTATATATATACTGTGTGTATATATATATATATATATATTATACACTGTATATATATATTTGTAAAAAGTGTTTGCCCCCTTCCTCATTTCCTGTTCCTTTGCATGTTTGTCATAAAAAGTGATTGCCCCCCTAAACCTAATATATACCCTAGCAGCAACAACTGCATTTGCGATAACGTGCAATGAGGCTTTTACAGCGTCCTGGAGGAATTTTGGCCCACTCATCTTTGCAGAATTGTCTAATTCAGTTACATTAGAGGGCATACCACAACATCTCAATAGGATACAGGTCAGGACTTTGGCTAGGCCACTCCAAAGTCATCATTTTGTTTTTCTTCAGCCATTCGGTGGTGGACTTGCTGGTGTGTTTCGGATCATTGTCCTGCTGCAGAACCCAAGTTCGTTTCAGCTTGAGTACACGAACAGATGGTCGGACATTCTCCTTCAGGATCTCTTGGTAGACAGCAGAATTCATAGTTCCTTTTATCACGGCAAGTCTTCCACACTACCACCACCATATTTTACTGTTGGTATAATGTTCTTTTTCTGAAATGCAGTGTTCCTTCTACGCCAGATATACTTGGACACACACCTTTCCAAAGAGTTCCACTTTTGTCTCATCGGTCCACAGAATGTTGTCCCAAAAGTCTTGGGATCATCAAGATGTGTTGTGGAGAAATTGAGACGAGCTTTGATGTTCTTTTTGCTCAGCAGTGGTTTTCTCCTTGGAACTCTGCCATGCAGGCCATTTTTGCCCAGTCTTTTTCTGATGGTGGAGGCATGAACGCTGACCTTAACTGAGGCAAGTGAGGCCTGCAGTTCCTTGGACGTTGTTGTGGGGTCTTTTGTGACCTCTTGGATGAGTCGTCGCTGCGCTCTTGGGGTAATTTTGGGCGGCCGGCCACTCCTGGGAAGATTCACCACTGTTCCATGTCTTTGCCATTTGTGGATAATGGCTCTCACTGTGGTTCGCTGGATTCCCAAAGCTTTGGAAATGGCTTTATAACCCTTTCCAGACTGATAGATCTCAATTACTTTCTTTCTCAATTGTTCCTGAATTTCTTTGGGTCTCGGCATGATGTGTAGCTTTTAAGGATCTTCTGGTGGACCTTACTGTGTCAAGCAGCTCCTATTTAAGTGATGCCTTGATTGTGAACAGGTGTGGCAATAATCAGGCCTGGGTGTGGCTAGAGAAATTGAACTCAGGTGTGGACAACCACAGTTATAGTATGTTTTAACAAGGGGGGCAATCACTTTTTCACACAGGGCCATGATGGTTTGGATTTTTTTTCACCTTTAATAATAAACACCTTCATTTACAAATTGCATTTTGTGTGTTTACTTGTGTTGTCCTTGACTATTGTTTAAATTGGTTTGATGTTCCGAAACACTTAAGTGTGACAAACATACAAAGGAACAGGAAATGAGGAAGGGGGCAAACACTTTTTCACACCACTGTATATATATATATATATATATATATATATATATATATATATTCTATTGACAACACAAAAGAAATGACACTTTTCTACAATGTAAATTAAAAAACAGTGATAATTTGCTGCCCCCTCAAAATAATTTAACACACATCCATTAATGTCTAAACCACTGGCAGCCAAAGTGAGTACACCCCTAAGTGAAAATGTCCAAACTGGGCCCAAAGTGTCAACATTTTGTGTGGCCACCATTATTTCCCAGCACTGCCTTAACCCTCTTTGGCATGGAGTTCACCAGACCTTGCTCTCCTTCCACCTTATGTTTGAGGATGCCCCACTGATGCTCAATAGGGTCTGGAGACATGCTTTACCCTCAGCTTCTTTAGAAAGGCAGTGGTTGTCTTAGAGGTGTGTTTGGGGTCATTATCATGTTGGAATACTGCCCTGTGGCCCAGTCTCCAAAAGGAGGGGATCATGCTGTGCTTCAGTATGTCACAGTACATGTTGGCATTCATGGTTCCCGCAATGAACGGTAGCTCCCCAGTGCTGGTGTTCTGTCGGAAAGTGTCCGCCTATCAAATTTAGTCTGCCCCCTACTGCGCAGGCACAGCGCTTGCACAGTACAGAGCAAAAGGAGATTCAGAAAATCTCCGAAGAAGAACGGCGCCTGCGACGTGAGTCCAGATGGAAGCCCCACCATCCCTGTGGACATAGGGCTGCAAATAGTTACGCATGCACAGTACACAGCGGCGCAGGCGCCGATCATCTTTGGGAATTTTCGGAATTTGCTTGTGCTGTGTATTGCGCATGCACAGCGGACACTATCCGATGGGGGACAGTATATGACAGGACACTGGCAGCACTCATTCAGCCCCAGACCATGACACTCCCACCACCATGCTTGACTGTAGGCAAGACACACTTGTCTTTGTATTCCTCACCTGTTTGCCGCCACACATGCTTGACACCATCTGAACCAAATAAGTTTATATTGGTCTCATCAGACCACAGGACATGGTTCCAGTAATCCATGTCCTTAGTCTGCTTGTCTTCAGCAAACTGTTTGCAGGCTTTCTTGTGCTTTATCTTTAGAAGAGGCTTCCTTCTGGGACATTAATGGCTGTGTGTTGAGTTATTTTGATGGGACAGAAAATTTGCACTGTTATACAAACTGCATCCTCACTACTTTACATTGTAGCAAAGTGTAATTTCTTCAGTGTTGTCACATGAAAAGATATAATAAAATATTTATAAAAATGTGAGGGGTGTACTAGCTTTTTTGAGATTCTGTATATATATTGTTTACAGTTTTATGAGTGCAAGTGTTCATTCAGGCTGTTCAGTCACAAAAAACGAATAAGCATATAAAAACCTCCCTTTGTTCTTAGTAACTTAAGAATAAATGTATGCCATGAGTGAATTCTAACGTATATGCAACATAAATTGATCAGGTCTTTAGGAGATGCCTGGTGGTTGACTAATGAGAGTAATTTTACATTTATGTATAGTTTCATAATTTTTTTTTATCAATAGAACAACAATAGGGGTTACATGCTTTGGTGGGGAATAGACGTGACCTGGCAGTATTGTCAGAGGCATTGGATAAACTTTCTATATAATAGGATGGGTATTTTGACAGAGATACACAATTTTTGCAATGGAAGGAGAGGTATATGGGGGATACAGCAGTCTAAAGATGGCTGTGAGTAAATGTCTTTAGGAAAATGAATGTGTATGATAATATTGTCTGTCTCACCATAGATTAGGGTTATATGATTTATTACATTGTACTGTAGTAGAATTTTATAATTCAACATTTTTCTATGCATGCACAATATCTTTCTGGGTACAATATTGTTTTTTTTAATATTCAGTTGTTTATTCACATGTTGATGATGACCAAAAATCTATGGAAGATTTATTTTTAAATGAATGTCCATATACATTTTTATGTGCTCTTTATTAGTAAAATTATCTTACATAATTATAAACAGGTAAGATTGTTGGTCTTCTCAAAATAATTTTAGAGAAAACATTGCTAAATTATTCCTCTATTCATGCAAATTCATAAGGTCCCCTTTCACAGCAATGAGTAGCAGCGATGAGTGTGTGGATTCCTATAATTATTGGTCTTTATGCGGCATGCAGTGCCTGCAGCTCTTCACCTCAAGGGGATGCTAGTGGGTTTATCTGCTTGGTGTTATAGGTCTTTCATATATGAACTTACTTTGGATTCCTAATCTTCCAGCACAAATACTAAGAATAACTTTTATAAATGCTGCAATATAAAACTAGAGATGACATAGCGCCACTTGTACGTTGTAGTAGAATTATTTTTTATTATGAAGTCCCCCCAAAAGTGGAAGTTATGCTTTAAGGACTCCTCCCTCCCTTACATGCCATATTTGGCATGTCATTATTTGGGGGAAGTGGGTACTTAATTTTGACAGGTATCCAGCTCCCACTTGCGCTCGGGCTGTTTAGGCGACTCAAGCAGAAGTTCTCCTCTCCCCCTCCCTCCCTGAAATCTTCTGGGACACGTCACAGGTCCCAGAAGATTGCCCAGCCATTGAGGAAGTGCAGTGCTACTCGAACATGCACAGTGCGCACCCGACTGTGAAGCTGCAAGATGTGATACCGGTGCTGGGAAGAGGCAAGGGAGAGACTGAAGGGTTTGGGTGGCTGAGACTGGAGGGTTTGTGTGTTTGTGTGTTTATTAAAAGTCAGCAGATACACTTTTTGTAGCTGCTGACTTTTAATAAACACAAAAACAACTGGAGCTCCACTTTAACATTTATTAAAATAAATGAGAACTCATTGGAATTTGAAAGTTCCCAATCAAACTTGATATATGAAATAATATTCTACAACTGAATAACTTTATCGGAAGTGTGCCGGGTTGGATTTTAGCCCTTACACACTTACCGAGTGGCCGTCTCCCTCTTACCCCACTAGGGGCTTTGGATTTTCCAAGGTCCTCCCTGCTCCTCTAGACAGGGGCTCTATCTAGAGGCCACAAAACTTTGTTATCTCCTAGCACCTGAAGATCTCCTCTTTTTCCTTTCCCGGGGATCCAGGGTCAGCCACCTAGACTCACACTCATCACAAGCCTACTCTCTAACGAGATCTCTCTGGTGTTGCTCTTGTCTCTTCTCTCCAACAGGTCTCACATACTCACCCCCGCACCGCTCCTGAGTCCACACCGTGGCCTACACCTCCCTGGGAGATGGCCCCATGGTTATCTCACACAACGTGAGGGGCCTGAACATCCCTGAGAAACGTTCCACATTGCTCAGAGAACTCAAGAAAGGTAAGCCCCACTTTCTTCTACTGCAAGAGACACATTTTAAAACAAATAGTGTCATTCCTGCAACGGCAGCCATGAGAGGGGGCGTGGTCTAAGATGGCGGAGTAGGAGAGACGCATGTAGGCTCCGCTCCCCCTAGACCCCTGTGGGATGCTCTGCAAATGAGACGGCATTGAGGCATTGTGTCACCGAACTTGACACCGATCCTGACACCCCCTGGCCGGTATGAGAGGAAGAGACGGGGCTGAGCAGAAAGCCCAGAAAATACCTTCTCAGCCGGAGATCCCCCAGTACTTCTCGCGGACGAGAGCAGCGGTAGCGAGGCACCAAGAGCGGGCATCCGGGGAAGGGAAGGTGAAACCGAACGGAGGACTCCGAGAGGCGCCTGACGTCACCCCTCAGCCCTGCATACCTGACACGCTGGTGGCGTCGGCAGTGAAGCGCGGTGAGAACGGCAAGGGAGAGGAGCTCCCCAAGCGGTCACAGGAAGAGGCCACAGGACACATACAGCAGATGGCAGGGGAAGATGCAGACCTTAGAGCTCTACTGAGAGCGCTGCCTACAAGGGCAGACCTACAGGCTCTCCCCACGAGAGCAGATCTGGAGGGATGTATGACTAGGATGGAAGAGATCCATCGAAGAGATCTGGAGGAGGTGAGGTCTGAGGTGCATCAAATTTCAGGCAGAGTGGCGGAGATAGAAAGTACACAAGTGTCCTTGACCGAGCGGATTACGCAGATGGAAAAGGTACAGTCTGACTATAATTTTTATGCCCCTTCAATGCAATTGCGATTAGAGGAATTAGAAGACCGTAACAGAAGGAAAAATCTAAGATTCAGAGGGGTGACAGAGACAATAGGTGGCGAATCGTTACAAACAACTATAGCCGCTATATGCCAGCAATTGGAAATTCAGGTTCCAGCTGCGGACTTAGAGTTCGAAAGGCTTCACAGAGTACCAGGCCCCCCCTCAGTTAACCCCGCCAGACCTAGAGACGTGATATGCTGTTTCCATAGGTATGCACACAAGGAAATGGTTAGTCGGAAGGCTTGGGAGGCCAAAGAAATATTATATGAAGATATGAGGGTTAAAATCTTACCTGACCTTTCAAGGGCCACCTTACAGAGGAGAGCCATGTTACGGCCCCTACTGGACATAATACGAAAAACAGGAGGTTCATACAGGTGGGGCTACCCCCTATCTGTATTTATAAAAAGAGGATCCATAACTTTTGTCCTGAGACATCCAGTAGATCTGCCACAGCTATTCCTATTCCTGGGTGAAGAGGAGATTGAAGTCCCGAACTGGCTACAGTATCTGGGCCGCCTAAATGAACAGGGGGCCCAGGGGAGATAGAAAGTGGAGTTCGAGTGAGGGAAGATCAAGAAACACCCCGTCCCAAAGGACTGGAAGTCATTTGGGCCCTGTACAGGCCCCCCTTTCCCCGTTTCCCCTCATCCCCCCCTTATTTTTTTTTATTTTTTTTCTCTTCCCCCGCCCCCCGTGATCCCCTAAGGAGACCCCCCTGGAGTTGAACATATGTTTAAATAGGGAATGAACATTGGGTCCAGATGGGTCCAGATGGGCCAGATGAACTTCATGGGTCATACTATGTATCTTAATGTGCGTCCTTTTTTTTTTTTTTTTCTTTTGGGTGGGTGGGATTTGGAGGGAGAGGGGAGGGTTTGAGGGGGGTGTGAATATCACTAAGGTGTGTTAGAGGGGATATATTCTCTCTTCTTGTTTTTTTTTTTTTTTTATTATTACTTTGGGGGTCTGTTTTGAAGGTTTGGTATAAGAGATGCAATTGATAGTTTATATATAAGCATAGATAATGCTAGGGTTTTCCACCCTTTTTTTTTTTTTTTCCTTTTGCTTTGCACCCATGTAAGGGGGAGGATGGTAACAAACAAGAAACAACTAAGTCACAAAATGGTTTATTTTTTTTATTTTTTTTCCCTATTGGCGAGAAGAGGGAATCTCGCATCACGAATTGATAAGGATTGTTAGTCACAATCTCGCAAGCTCACAAGCTCACAGATATAGACATATGCAGATGCCATATGCACTTTTTTTTCCTATACTAATTGCAGCACGGGTTTTTTTTTTTTTTTTTTTTGTGTATAAATTGATTTGTGTTAATGACCCATGAGGAGAGGACGAAGGGAGGGGGGAGAGGGGATGTGGGGTTCCTACTATCCCCACCCTCCCCTTCACTTCTGGGGGAAGGGGGGGGGATAATGGGGGGGGATAATTGGGGGGGCTTGGGGGGGATGAGGGAAGGGGGGGTGGATATAAACAAATGAATTTTTCTTTCTTCGCTCCTGTTTTCTCTTCTCCTCCTCTCTCTCCCCTCCTTCCCCCGCCTTCCCGGCGGGGGTGGGGGGGGGAGGGGGGGAGTGGATGACGGAATATAAACTGGTGATAAATGCAACCAGAGATGGATTCAGAGCGTCCCCGGGGAGGGGGGGGGATGGAGCCTCCCCGCCATTTGGGACCAACCCCACATAAATAGTTTCACACCCACTGAGCCATAGGGGGGTGCCTCAGGAAAGGGTGTATCTCTTAGGGGGTGAAGTAGGGGTAAGGGGAGGTAAAGAGGGTGGGGGGGGGGAGTAGTAAAATATAGGTGGGGTGGGGGGGGGTGGACTAGAGTAGGGGGGTGGAATAGGGGGTATTCCCCCCTTTTGGGTTATTTTTTTTTTTTTTTTTTGTGTTCCTCCTCCTTTCGCCGCTCCGTCTCGCACCCACCTCTCCCAACGGGGCCGTCCCTCTTATTACTATCGGTGTCTTGTTCCCTCTAGTACAGGCTGGTAAAGATGGAGGAAATCAGGTTGATATCTATGAATGTGAAGGGACTTAACATCCCTGAAAAAAGAAGGATGCTCCTAAATGATCTAAAACAGAGACATATAGACATAGCTTATATCCAGGAGACCCACTTTAGGACAAGCAGATTTCCTATACTCCAAAATAGATTTTTTCCAATGGTATATCATGCCTCTAATCAAGAGACAAAATCTAAAGGGGTCTCGATTATGATATCCAATAGGATCCCGTGGACGTTGACAGAAAAACGAGTAGACGAGAACGGAAGGTATCTTTTTTTGAAGGGATCATTAGGAGGAGTGAAGGTGACATTGGCTACAGTATATGCCCCCAATGTAAAACAAGATGTTTTCCTAAAGAAAGTCCTAACAAATCTTATGGATTTTTCCGAGGGTAAACTAATTATAGGGGGGGACATTAACATCCCTCTAGACCCAAAACTCGATACGTCCTCAGGGACATCGTCTATCCCCCCGGGCATTAGAAGAGGATTATTAAAAAAACTGCATGAACTACAACTAGTGGATGCCTGGCGCATCTTGCACGAGGGGGAAAGAGACTACACCTTCTTTTCCAATCCCCACCAGTTATACACTCGGATAGACCTCTTCTTGATACCTCACTATTTAATGACTAAAATATCAGAGATATCAATAGGGAATATAGTGTGGTCAGACCATGCCCCGGTTATTCTGTGTATCTCCCTATTGGGTGGGAGGGAAGCTACCGAGAGAAGGTGGCGATTAAATGAGAGCCTACTTCACAACCCTGAGATCCAAGAAGAAATAGCGAAAGAAATTCAATTTTACTTTGAAACAAATGAGACCCCCGGAAGCAACCCCGCGATAATATGGGAGGCGCATAAGACAGTGATCCGGGGTATACTGATTAAATTTGGTTCGAGATTAAAGAGAGAAAAAGAAAAACAGGTAAGGGAAATCCTACAGGAAATACTTGTCTTGGAATCTCAGCACAAGAGAGACCAGACACCCTCTTTGGGAAGACAGCTGGGGGATCTGCTACGGTACAGAGCGAGGAAAATTATACAGAGAGGTAGAAAGACCTCCTACGAATTAGGAGACAAGTGCAGTAGGTTGTTGGCAGGTAAATTGAAAGAGAAAATCCCGAATGTATACATACCCCACATAAAAGGGAGGGATGGGAAACTTATTTCCCAGCCCAAAGAAATAGCACAGACACTTGGGGATTTTTATACCTCTCTGTATAATTTGGAATCAGTACCTATAGTACCATCAGCACAGGAAGAATATCTTTCATCGGCGAGGCTGCCGAGATTAACTTCTGCAGAGAGGAAGAGATTGGAAGAACCAATCATGAAAGAGGAAATAGAACAGGTATTAAAAACAATGAGGCCGGGAAAGGCGCCCGGCCCAGACGGCTTTACTGTACTTTATTACAAGAAATTCTCCCCACAACTGTGCACACAGATGGCTAAAACTTTCAATGCTCTTGGTCGAACTGCCACATTCCCTCCTGACTCCCTTTTGGCACACATTACAGTGTTGCCAAAGGAGGGGAAGGACCCCTCGGAATGTGGCAGCTATAGACCTATTTCACTTCTGAATGTGGACCTGAAGTTATATACTAAACTTCTGGCAACCCGGATTCAGCCGTTGATGTGCCGGCTGATAGACCGAGATCAGGTAGGCTTTATTCCTACGCGGGAAGCTAGGGATAACACCACTAAAGTTTTAAATCTGGTTCACTATGCCAATAAGTCAGTAATCCCTAGTGTCTTTCTAAGTACCGATGCAGAGAAGGCTTTTGATAGGGTGAGGTGGTCCTTCTTGTTTGACGTACTGAGATCTGTGGGCATGGGAGACCAGATGATCTCGTGGATTAAAAACGCATATACCTGCCCGAGGGCAGAGGTGAAAGTAAACGGAGTATTATCTAGCCCCTTTAAGATTGCGAACGGTACCAGACAGGGATGCCCCCTCTCCCCTTTGCTATTTTCCCTATCAATAGAACCCCTATTAAATAAAATCAGGCAAAATAGAGACATCCAGGGTATAGTGATTGGAAACAGAATTTATAAAATCTCCGCTTATGCAGACGACCTGTTGTTCTCCATGTCTGCACCACATATCTCCATCCCCAATCTGTTGAAAGAATTTGAACTGTATGGTAAATTGTCGAATTTAAAAATAAATTACTCAAAATCTGAAGCAATGGGAGTTGCCCTAAGAAAGGGAGACCGTGAGGGATTCCAACAAAACTTCAGGTTCAGGTGGGTAAGTGAAAAAATGAAATACCTGGGAACGTATATCCCACCAAATATAGGTAAGACATTTGAGGTAAACTTTCCTGGGTTACTGGAATCAGTCAGGAGGCAATTGGACAAATGGCACCAGGATACCCACACATGGTTCGGCCGATGTAACATCATTAAAATGAACATTTTGCCTAAGTTTTTATACCTATTTCAAGCCTTACCAATAGCGATACCAGGAGCCTTTCTTCGCCAAATACGTTCTTTATTTATAAAACTTATATGGGCGAAGAAACGCCCCAGGATAGCAAGCAACACCATGATGCTCCCTAGGAGTTTTGGGGGGGTAGCGGTTCCAGATATAGCGAGATATTATCATGCAGTTCACATGGGGAGGGTGGTGGACTGGTGCAGACATGGAGAACTCAAGGCATGGGTGGAATTAGAACAGCAAGTCAGTGAGATACCCCTGCGGAGAGCACCCTGGTGTATCGATAAAATATCAAAGGAAACCATGAAACACCCTACCATAGGGACTACATTACGCATTAGTTCATCCTTATTTCGAGACCCTAGGATATCCTCGGAGGATTCACCGCTATTCCCAGTCTTGGGAAATCCGGGGTTTCCTCCAGGGACAGAAGTAGGAACTTTCAAGAACCTAGAAGACAAAGGCCTATTTCAGGTCTCTCACTTTCTGCAAAGAGGGGCCTGGCCTACTATCGCGGTACTTTCACAAAGGGGGGGCCCCTTTGAGTTAAATATGTGGAGGGCAAGACAGATCAGGAACTTTCTATGGTCCCTGGGAGGAGCGGGAAAATATGAACGTCAATTAACGATTTTTGAAAAATGCTGCGATGAGTATGAACCGACTTCACGGTTGATTTCCAAAATGTATGGAATATTAAACACCCCACGGGAAGACTATGTACCACCCAGCAAGGCAAAGTGGGAAAGGGATCTCAACAGAAGTTTCACCAAGGCCCAATGGGGGGACATTATAGACATGGCCCAGAACACGTCAATCTGTACACGATTCCAGGAATTAAATTATAAAATAATGACGCAGTGGTACTACACCCCATCCAAACTCCAGAGATTCTACCCTGAAACATCAGGTCAGTGCTGGAGATGCGGAGGAGAACTGGGAACCCTTTTCCACATACTTTGGTCTTGCCCTAAAATTAAACAGTACTGGGTGGACATACGTAGGATATCCCAAAAATGTACCGAAATAGAAATCCCAGAGGACCCGGCCTTTTTTTTGCTACATCTCTCTCAAATACCAAAACGGACGTATAAAAAATCTGTTGTAGGCCATCTCCTCAATGCTGCCAAGGCAAACATTACTATAAGCTGGAAGGAATCTGACCCACCTTCTATATCAAGGTGGTTAAATAAAGTTAGGGAGATCAGGGCTATGGAGGACTTAATTGCATTCGGTCAAAACAAAATAGAGAGGTATAATAAAACCTGGGCAGGGTGGAACAGATACATGGACTCGGAGGAAGGTAGGAGACTTAGGGAACAAGACACCGCAGAAGAGAGTTAGATGGAGGAGACGAGATGGGGGAGGTGCCCCCAGACCGGAGGGGTGGGGTGGAGGGGAGAGGAGACGGGGAAGGGGGGGGGGGGGGAGGGGGAGGGAGGGAGGGAGAGGGGAAGGGAGAGAGAGAGGGAGAGGGAAGAAGAGAGAAAGAAAAAAAAAAATTTTGAATTGTTTTTTTTTTTTTCTTCTCTCTTGCCCTTTGGAGGGAGGGGGGGGGGGGGGAGTTAGGAGGGAGGGTTTAATGGAAATGAAAGATCTGGATGGGAATCCACTGGATGGCCATCAAAAACGTTAAAGAGTCACAGGTAATGGGGAGGGGAAGGGGAAGAGGGAGAGAGAGAGAGAAGGAAGAGAGGAGGGGGAGAAAAGGAAGAAAAAGAAGGGAGAAAGGGCTTTAAAACGAGGAGATCGAGGAGAAGAGATAAATTATGTTTGAAATTAAGTGAGAAAGGACGATTGTCTAAATACTATATGTTAATTGTATTCTATGGGTCTAGAACGGCCGGTCAACCCCCTATAGGTGGTTCCTTATTTGGTTGTTTTTTCTTTTTTTTGTTCAGGCCTCCCCTTCTTTGTCCTATTGCCCTATTGTTTGTACTTCTGATGTTTATGTGAAAAATTGAATAAAAACTAAAATTAAAAAAAAATAAAACAAATAGTGTGCCCAGGCTCACCGACTCGACCTTCACCAGGGCCTTTCACTCCACAAATGATGTAGCAAAATCTAAGGGGGTGTCAATACTGATACACAAAACAGCTCCCTTTAAACTGACAGAACAGTTGATAGACGAGGAAGGCAGGTACATCCTTCTAAAAGGGAACTATGGGGGGAATCCGGTCACCATCGTAAATGCTTATTTTCCAAACAAGAACCACCTGACGTTTTGTAGACATTTAACTCATTTGATGACAGGGTTCGCAACGGGGTGCCTGGGGACATTAGCCAGAGCTCTTAAAGAGCACTCCCAGACCAACACCATCCTAGGCATTAAAAGGAAAGATGGCACAATGGACATCACCACTGACTCCATCGTGGGGCACTTTCACACCTACTATTCTAACCTTTACAACCTGCAGCAGCAACACAGACAACCTGACATGGAAGGAGATGGAAAACAGATTATAGGAAACTTCCTAACAGACAGCGGTCTCCCGACACTAGGGGAACAGGATACTAGCTCCCTTGAAAGCCCAATAGAAGCACAGGAAATCAGAAATACGATTAAGGCGTTGAAATTAGGCAAAAGTCCGGGCCCAGATGGCTTCACAGCCATCTATTATAAAACCTTTAGAGACTTCCTGACAAACCCTTTGGCAGGGCCTTGAACTCTCTGTCCGATCCCAAGTAGGTGGCTCTCAGCCCACATCACAGTTTTGCCCAAATCTGGTAAGGACCCCTCGGAGTGTGCCAGCTATCGTCCAATCTCCCTGTTAAACCTAAACCTAAAGATTTTCGCCAAAATCCTGGCGGAGAGACTGAAACCACTACTGCATAAGGTAATAGGTCTCAAGCAAGTAGGATTTATGCCCAGGCGTGAGGCCAAAGACAATGTAATTAAATCCCTTTTACTGATCCACTCAGCTAGAGCTAGCACGGTCGAGGGCCTTCTCCTGTCTACAGATGCGGAGAAGGCCTTCGACAGGGTGGCATGGGATTACATGCCGGCCACATGCAAACACACAGGAATGGGCCCCAGAATGATGACCTGGATCACAGCCTTATATCAAAAGCCTATGGCCAGACTCAAGATAAATGGAACACTCTCCGAAAGGGTCCTTATCACAAATGGCACAAGGCAGGGATGTCCCCTGTCCCCACTCCTATTCATCCTTTCCCTGGAACCATTCATCAGATCGATTAAATCGAATCTCTCCATAGAGGGCTTCAAGATTGCGGACAGGGAGTTCAAGGTCGCCGCTTACGCAGACGACCTACTCTTTTTTATTACTAACCCACACCTCTTTCTTCCCAATTTGACAAAGGCGTTCAAACATTATGGATATATTTCCAACATGAAAATAAACTACTCGAAATCGGAGGCCATGAACATCTCACTCCCAAACCAAACGTTGAAACTAACACAGGCCAATTCCCCCTTTAGATGGGACAATGGGTCACTTAAGTACCTGGGAATTAGACTCGCTCCACAAATCTCGAACGTTCTAGACCTGAATTTCGTACCTCTGCTGAATTCCATAGAACAAGATTTGAAAAAATGGCACACAGGCACCTTCTCGTGGTTCGGTCGGGCAGCGCTCATAAAAATGACTGTCCTACCCAGGCTCCTTTACTTACTTCGCACTCTCCCGATTTTGATCCCAAGACGATTATTTGTATCGCTCAAGGCAAAGATCATGCAGTTTATATGGGCACATAAAAAACCCAGAATTAAATATGAGACATTATTCAAAGCAAAGGAGCTTGGGGGGTTGGGTATTCCAAATTTCCGAAACTATTATAGGGCAGCCCACATGGCTAGGACCATTGATTTGCATTGCCACAGAGAAACCAAAGACTGGGTGGCATTGAAGATGGCTGACAAATCCATCCCACTGAAATTCTCACCCTGGATCCCTTGGTCAGAGTGCCCAGGAATGGGGAACACAAAATTACACATTAAAAACACTGAGACGCCCCTTCTGGCCAAAGACTGCTACACCCAATCTAAAGTGAAAAACTTCTCGGAACTAAAATCAGATAACAATGTACCGGACCTACCATTCTGGATGTACCTACAGCTTCGTAGCTACCTTCAGAAACATGGGTCTCAGAGTGAATTTTCCAGGCCTTTGACGAAGTTCGAGTCGGTGTGCCTTGCAGGGGAACAGGTGATAAGGGCGACATCATTAGCTTACGTTTGGCTACAGGATGCGAAAATCTCTCTAGATGATGGACTCAGGAGACGGTGGTCATAAGACCTACAGGTAGCGATCAGCCCCCGACAGTGGAGGAATTTTTTGTTTTTTGGCACATAAGTGCTCTATCAGCACAAAGATCCAAGAGACAGCCTATAAATTGCTAACGCAGTGGTACTTCACCCCACTTAAACTCCACAAATGGAATCCCCAGACACCTAACCTTTGCTGGAGATGCTCTGAAGAGACTGGTTCCCTTTTACACATTTGGTGGCAATGCCCAACACTTGTTCCCTTTTGGAATGCTGTACGGAACCTCATCAAAACCATCACAGAGACCACCCTGAACCTAGACGCCGCATGTTGTCTATTACATATAACGAACTGGCCCTTGCAAAAATACAAGCATTCGCTCACATACACCTTCTAGGCGCAACCAAGGCACTTATTCCAGTCCTTTGGAAATCCACATGGATCCCGAGTACTAAAGATTGGCTCCTCAAGGTCTCTGAAATTTACGAAATTGAAAACACCCTCGCACAGTCCAATGAACAAGTGGAGAGTTTTCTTGAAACTTGGCAACCATGGATCATATTTAAATATTCAAAGACCTATTTAGACCTCACAGCAGAGAGTAATAGTGCAATAGACTAGACCAGGAAAGACCTTCTTACGGACTCTTGGGAGTTTTCCCGGAGTCCGATGTGGGGGTGGCTGACCCTCCCCTTCTTTATTTCCTTCTTTGACCTCATTCGCCCCTTTCCCCCTCTGGGGGGCCTCATTCTTACTTCCTCTCTCCCCCTATATCACCCTTCCCTCCCTTCCCTCCCTTCTTTCACCAAACGCTTCTCTAGGCTCTGTTTCTTTTTCAACACCATGGGGATTATTAGAGCAGTTATCAGCTCTAACTGCACCACGTCCAACGTCTCTCTGTTACCATTTCATTTTGCACCATAATAAGTCATCCTTGCACACGAGGAGATGAAAATGTTTAAGTACCCTCAGTCTTCTTTAGGACATTCCTAATGGCATTAGATGATCAACAGTTAGGTGCTGACCAGTTAACCTGTCTACATATGTTTTTGGAAACAGTTACTCATTCATGTGGTGTTGATTGACTTTTGTACTGTCATTTTTTCTCTAATAAAAACCTTCAATGAAAAAGAAAAACATAATAGGACTTTCATAGCGAGGGTTAGAGCTATAGGAGGCAACATACAAATCCACTCCCTGGCTATAGCAAACACATTCCATCACTATTATGGTAACCTATACAATATTAATCAGAAGGAGGAAGAGAAGATAAAGCAGAGAGAAGAAATGAGGGAATACCTGCGGAATCTGGACCTCCTAAGGGGTGAGAAAGAAGAAATGGATGCCTTAGAGGCACCCATAGCAGTAGAGGAAGTAGAAAGAGCAATCAAAAATACTGCCTCAGGAGGAAGCCCAGGTCCCAATGGATTCCCGATAAGTTATTATAAAAAGTTTTCTAAACAGTTAGCGCCGAAACTATGCAACTATTTTAATACGGTAAGGGAAGGAGAGAAATTTAGAGAGGAGACACTTTTGGCACACATTACCCTGATCTTAAAAGAGGGGAAAGACCCCATGGCAGTTGAAAGTTATAGGCCAATTTTGCTATTAAATTCTGATTTAAAGCTTTTCTCAAAAATAATAGCAGAAAGATTGAAGTCATGTTTGCCAAAATGGATCCATAATGACCAGGTGGGATTTGTACAGGGTAGGGAAGGAAGGGATAATTCACTGAAATCTATACTCCTGATTCAGGAAGCTATGGGGAGGGATACACCCACTGTCCTGATGCCAAAAAGGCCTTTTACAGGGTTAAATGGGAGTTCCTCTTTGAAGTATTGAGACATCTGGGACTAGGGGAGAAGATAAGGAATATGATTGAATCTTTGTACCACCGCCCGACAGCCAGAATAAGAGTTAATGGCACCCTGTCCTGCCCCCCTTGATTTATTTAACGGGACAAGACTCTCCACTCTCCCCACTCCTATTTATAATTACGTTAGAACCCCTAATGGCAGCAATACGTAATAATCAAGATATTCAGGTTATTCAGGTGGGAGGGAGTACAAGGCGTCCACATTTGCGGATGACGTGCTTCTTTATATATCGAGGCCTAGAACATCAATCCCTATAGTCCTGAAGGAATTAAAACAATACGGTAAATTATCGAACTTTAAAGTAAATATGACAAATTCAGAAATATTAAATTTAACTTTGTCAGCAAAAGAGCAGAGTGCACACCAAGCCAAATTACCACTTAGGTGGTGTAAGAAAGAACTAAGCTATTTAGGGATAAAGCTGTCAGCTCAACTAGATGACCTTTTTGAAATCAACTATATTCCTCTTCTTAACAAAATTAAAGAGCATTTAAGTAGGATGCAATATAAAGCTCTTTCCTGGCTCGGAAAGATAAACGCAGTTAAGATGTTTATTTTACCTATGTTTTTTTACACCTGTCAAATGATACCAATCTACCTCCCTCAGAAATACCTTAATAAAGTAAAATCAATGGTAACAAAATTCATCTGGGCACGAAAACAGGCGTGCATCGCATTTAACACAATGGTCAGAGGAAAAGACAGAGGAAAAGACAGAGGGGGCCTAGCAGCCCCTGATTTCAAAAAATATTATGAAGCTATAGTTATTTCGAGAATAATAGATTGGACTAGAGATGAGCCTAAGCAGAACAAATATAGGTAAAATGATATGGATACCCCCACAATATCGAGATTTAGGTCCCAACACAAATAGACTCAAAAAAAATTCACTAAAGGTGTGTGATGTAATAAATAAGAGACACAAATGGGATCACAATTCACCCTTAATCCCCCTCCTGGACACAAATGTCTTCCCTCCTGGGAAGGAACAGCACTTATACTTTAGTAGGTGGGCTAATAAGAACAATTTAAGACTACAGGATGCAATGGTAGGCAACAGATTATTCACGTATAAAGAAATCACTCGGGAATGGTGACAGAAAGCATTAGATAAATGGAGATACACTCAATTACAGCACTTCGCACAGAGTCTGCCAGGCCCATTACGAGGAAAGAGACAATTGAGACCCTTAGAGAAATTAGTAGAGTCCCCGCAAAGTTTAGAAAAAAGGATAGCAAAAATATACAAAATATTGCTACATGAGGCAGACCATGAATACCCATCTTATCTAGAAAAATGGGAAAGAGAAATAGGCCCGTTAAGTAGTGATGAACATAGAAATAGGATAATAAGGCTTGTCCATTCGGTAGCAAAGGATTTACAAACAGTGGAAATGGCATACAAGCTGTTGGCTGTAACCCCACAGAGAGCTAACGCATACAGTAATGACAACTCACCAACCTGTTGCAAGGGTGTCAGGTGACTGGAACGTTCTCACATTTATGGAGGGAGTGCCCCAAAATAGAGGATTATTGGAACCAAATAATAGAAGCAATTTATATTATAACAGGAGAAATGGTTAAAAAACAACCATGGACATGTCTATTCCATGACACAGAAGTGGGAGTGAGACAATATGGGTCTACCTTAATCCCCTACCTATTTAACTCAGCCAAGGCCCTGATCCCCTGCCTGTGGAAGACTCCAAACACTTCGATGAAGGATGAAGGAGTGGATTAAGAGGGTGGAATGGACAAGAAAGGTAGAAGAGTCAATCCACAAGGCAGAGGATATAGAGGGAAAACATCATAAACTATGGAAGCAATGGGAGGACTTTAGGAAAATGTAGGGATTCTTAAGGATGTGGGAAAGATAGCGCCGAGGGGAATAGAAGGTAGAGAGCGAGACAGGGTAGGCCCATCCATGTTTGTTTGCCCTTGGGGGGGGGGGGGTGAAATTAACCATTTAAGAATTTGATTCAGCA
The DNA here is from genome assembly GCA_028564925.1 of Lithobates sylvaticus. Classification (NCBI taxonomy): domain Eukaryota; kingdom Metazoa; phylum Chordata; class Amphibia; order Anura; family Ranidae; genus Lithobates; species Lithobates sylvaticus. Next base: position 180,151,825 of record CM053026.1, read on the forward strand.
TGATTGTAAAAAAGAAATGTCTGTATAATTTTATAAAATGCAAAAATAAAGAATATATAAAAAAACTGTGTAAATTTGCTGTCCCCTCAAAATAACTCAACACACAGCCATTAATGTCTAAACCACTGGCAACAAAGTAAACCCCTAAGTGAAAATGTCCAAACTTGGGCCCAATTAGCCATTTTGCCTCCCCGGTGTCATGTGACTCGTTAGTTACAAGGTCTCAGGTGTGTTAAATTTGGCGTTATCGCTCCCACTCTCATACTGGTCACTGCAAGTTCACCATGGCATCTCATGGCAAAGAACTCTCTGAGGATCTGAATAAAAGAATTGTTGCTCTACATAAAGATGGCCTAGGCTATAAGAAGATTACCAAGACCCTGAAACTGTGCTGCAGCACGGTAGCTAGGGATGAGCTTCGAGTTCGAGTCGAACTCACGTTCGACTGGAACATTGCCTGTTCGCCTGTTCAGCGAACAGCGAACAATTTGGGGTGTTCGCGGCAAATTCGAAAAGTGCTCATTTTAAAAGCCTATATGCAAGTTATTGTCATAAAAAGTGTTTGGGGTCCTGGGTCCTGCCCCAGGGGACATGTATCAATGCAAAAAAAAAAGTTTTAAAAATGGCAGTTTTTTCAGGAGCAGTGATTTTAATAATGCTTAAAGTGAAACAATAAAAGTGTAATATTCCTTTAAATTTCGTACCTGGGGGGTATGTATAGTATGCCTATAAAAGTGTGCATGTTTCCCGTGCTTAGAACTGTCCCTGCACAAAGTGTCATTTTTGCAGGAAAAAAAGCTATTTAAAATCACTTGCGGCTATAATGAATTGCTGGCTCGCGTAATACAGAGAACAGTCATTCATTGAAAGTCATTGATAAAATAAAAAAAAAAAAGCGTGGAGGTTCCCCCAAATTCAATTACCAGGCCCTCCAGGTCTGCTATGGATATTAAGGGGAACCCTACGTCAAATTCTAAAAAAAAATGGCGTGGGGTCCCCCTCAAAATCCATACCAGACCCTTATCTGAGCATGCAACCTGGCAGGCCCCCCTCCCTCCTGAACCGTACCAGGCCACATGCCCTCAACATTGGGAGGGTGCTTTGGGGGTCTGTGACCCCTCAAAGCACCATGTCCCCATGTTGATGGGGACAAGGGCCTCGTCCCCCCAAGCCTGGCCATTGGTTGTGGGGGTCTGCGGGCGGGGGGCTTATCAGAATCTGGAAGCCCTCTTTAACAAGGGGACCCCCAGATCTCAGCCTCCCCCCCTGTGTGAAATGGTAAGGGGGTACCCCTACCATTTCACCAAAAAAGTGACAAAAATTTTAAAAATGACAGGTCTTTGACAATTCCTTTATAAATTCTTCTTTCATCTTCTTTCTTCTGGTCTTCTTCCTTTCTTCATCCTTAGGTTTCTTCATCTTCTTCTTCCATCTTCTTCCATCTTCTTCTTCCATCTTCTTCTTCCTCCGATCCGCTTCTTCTTGCTCTGGTCTTCTCGTTCGGCATCTTCTTCCACGGCGTCTCTTCTTCTGTCTCCGGCCGCTCCGCTCAATGGCTCCCGCTGTGTGAGGTTTCGCTCCGTCTGACAGTTCTTTTATAATGGAGGGCGGGGCCACCTGGTGACCCCGCCCCCCTCTGACGCACAGGAACGTCATGGGGACTTCCCTATGGTTTCTGCATGACTTCAGAGGGGGGCGGGGGCCAGGGTTGTGGGGACGAGGCCCTTGTCCCGATCAACATGGGGACATGGTGCTTTGAGGGGTCACAGACCCCCAAAGCACCCTCCCAATGTTGAGGGCATGTGGCCTGGTACGGTTCAGGAGGGAGGGGGGGCTGCTATCATCCCCCCCTATTTTCCTGCGGCCTGCCAGGTTGCGTGCTCGGATAAGGGTCTGGTATGGATATTTAGGGGGAACACCACGCCATTTTTTTTTTATTTGACACAGGGTTCCCCTTAATATCCATAGCAGACCTGAAGGGCCTGGTAATTGAATTTGGGGGAACCCCCATGCTTTTTTTTTATCAATGACTTTCAATGAATGACTTTTCTCTGTATTACGGGAGCCGGCAATTCATTATAGCCGTGATTGATTTTAAATAGCTTTTTTTCCTGCAAAAATTACACTTTGTGCAGGGACAGTTCTAAGCACGGGAAACATGCGCCCTTTTACAGGCATACTATACACACACCCCAGGTACGAAATTTAAAGGAATGTTACACTTTAATTGTTTCACTTTAAGCATTATTAAAATCACTGCTCCTGAAAAAACGGACGTTTTTAAAACTTTTTTTTGCATTGATACATGTCCCCTGGGGCAGGACCCAGGTCCCCAAACACTTTTTATGACAATAACATGCATATTAGCCTTTAAAATTAGCGCTTTTGATTTTGAACGTTCGAGTCCCATTGACTTTAATAGGGTTTTAAAGTTCACACGAGCTTTAGGTCTGTTCGCAGGTTCGGGTGCGAACCGAACAGGGGGGTGTTCGGCTCATCCCTAACGGTAGCCAAGACCATACAGTGGTTTACCAGGACAGGTTCTACTCAAAAGAGGCCTCTGCATGGTCGACCAAAGAAGTTGAGTGCACGTGCTCAGCATCATATGCAGAGGTTGTCTTTGGGAAATAGACATATGAGAGCTGCCAGCATTGCTGCAGAGGTTGAAAGGGTGGGGGGTCAGCCTGTCAGAGTTCAGACCACTCGCCACACACTGCATCTAATTGGTCTGCATGGCTGAATTTTCTGTCCTTTGAGGGGAAAGCAAATTTACACTGTTATACAAGCTGTACACTCAATACTTTACATTGTAGCAAAGTGTCATTTCTTCGGTGTTGTCACATGAAAAGATAGAATAAAATATTTACAAAAATGTGAGGGGTGTACTCACTTTTGTGAGATATTGTAAGTGCCCACTAAAGATTCATCTACAAGGAAAATAGCAGGCAATCAATAACAATATGATAAAGATCAGTAATAACCTAGTAATGACAGAGGAGCCTACCTGAGGCTAAAAGTATTTTACCCAATTTTTCAGATACCGTGAACTCATCAGTATCCAAGTTCAAATTCACCTTTCAGGTAACAATAGAAGCCAAAAGGAGGTTGACAATAGGGCTCCAATTCATACGGAATGACCCCCAGGGACACTGAAACATATAGCCATAATCAAAACCACAAAGAGTCAATAATGTTATTAAAACAACCTAAAATTAGTTGACCTGCATGAGTGTTCCCTTCAAAATAGATTCATTACCTGCCATGGGAAGGTCACCAACGTCCTCTCCCTTTCCTAAGCTGGACCGTCACAACTCATATGTTGCTATCTATATATACCCCTCTCCACCTCTAATGGCGGCAATGGCGGCAAAAGCACGGACACCGCAGAAATCCAGTGCGCATGTCAAATTACATCAGATGTCAACAACTTCAGATGTCTCGTGTAATGACACGGACATCGGTGCCATGATGGAAAAACAATGCCCAAAGGGAGGCACGGTTAAATAATTAAACCAACACCTTCCCTACAGCCATGCTAAGAATGGTAAAATGCCAAAGACTTTTCAATGGGGACAAGGCATACACATATGGCAAATGGCGCCACCTAGTGGAGTCCAAAAAAGGGGACAACATCAGAATGACGCCCCGGGCGTCCGTATGTTTACCTAATCCAGATCCGATCCCTTGTGGTTTAAACTAGCAACTATAATAAATAATAATAAAAGTAACTAAACATATCTTCAAAATGAGACACACCAAACAAACTATAAACAAAAAAAGGACTCAGGAGCCAAACTTAAAACATAATTAAATAACCAATATCCAATATAATAGGACCAGACCTCATTCAAAGTGATACCCAAACCTTAACATTTGCCAATCAAGGTTACAAGTCAATTACAGTTGACACATAAATGTAAAATTCAAAAGAACATATACAAACGGTTATTACCGAGAAATGAATCTCAAAGATAATGGCCAAATGAAAAATGAGTAGCTGATGGATTCATTCAAACCTGGATATATTGCAGATGACACTGAGCTATGCAGTGGAATAACGTCTTTACAGGATGTCTCCAACGTACAAGCCAACCTTAATTTTTTTCACCTGCTGTAGCAAATTGGATCCTGATTTTCTGGGGGGTTTTCACCTTCCTCTGGATCAACTGTGGGTATAGGATTGGGTATATGGGATTGTATGTACCTTTATTTATTTATTATTATTATTATAATTTTTTATGGTTGAACTAGATGGTCTTTTTTCAACCTGACTAACTATGTAACTATGTAACATGGCGGCAGCCAGAGAATTAATCCATTTGGTCTCCCGTTGAAGGAGAATTTTGTCTACATCTCCCCCTCTTTCATGTGTGGGTACATATTCAAGAGCACAGAATTTCATCTTTGATCCCTGAAAAGTCCCATGTGCCTGCTAATTGGTGTCACCATTTTCGTTTTCAATACTAGCGAGACATGGTCCCTAATTCGATGGAAAAAGGGCCTTTTAGTCTTTCCCACATAGAATGACCCACATTTGCACTCCATGTAGTAGACCACTCCTATCAACTGACAATTAACATAGAATTTTGGTTCGTAGGGGTTACCATTCGGGAGAGCTACCTCAGCAAAGTTCATCAGAAATCTGAAGAAATCTCCCACATCCGACGGGATTAACCTATTGTTTTTGGGGTCAAATGGTTATGAACTAACTGATCCTTTAGAGATTTGGACTTCCTATGGGTAATCTGAGGGTATGAACTTGCATATTTGGATAGCACCTCATCGGCAGCCAGAAGGTGCCAACCTTTTTGGATAATTTGTCAAACTTTTTTATGTTCTCCGGATATCGTGTAATTAATCGAACCTTCTGGTCCTCTTTTTTAGTTTTCTTTTAATGGATTAAATTCTCTCTGTCATTCTGTTTTGCTCTATGATAGGCTTTTTTCAAACACGATCGACTATAACCTCTATCAATGAGGTAAGTCTGTAAAGCCCTTGCTTCATGTTCAAAGTCCTCATTCCGACTACAATTCCTATTTAATCTGAGATATTGACTATATGGTATACTTTGAACTAAGGGCTTTGGATGAGAGCTCGTAGCATGTAAGATCGTGTTTCCGGCTGAGGTTTTCTATACAAAGAGGAACCAATGGTTCCATCTGGGTTAACATAAACAGTAATATCCAAAAAGTTTAAAGTTCTTTGGTCAAAAGTCATGGTAAACGTTAGATTATATTGATTTGTCTTTAATCAATCCAAAAAAGAGAGACGTTCATTTTGAGTTCCCGTCCAAACGATAAAAATATCGTCTATAAATCTGCGGCATACAATTACAGTCTAAAAATATTCCTGAAATTCTGCAGATGAAAAATCTCATGCTCCCACCCCCCAGGTACAGATTGCCATACAATGGGGCACATTTAGTCCCCATTGCAACACCCTGCACCTGGAGGTAGTGGGAGTGATCAAATAGAAAAATATTGTTTGTCAACATAAAGCGCAACAACTCCAAGACAAAGTTATTATATGAACTGGCCCTAGGGCCTTGTTCAGAAATAAAGCCCTTCACAACTCACATCCCCAAATCATGGGGGATAAAGTTATAGAGGGCTTCAACATCATTGGCCACCAACCATGCTTCTTTAGGAACACAGACTCCATTTAGGGATCTCAGAAGGTCTACCATGTCCTGAATATATGAACTCAAAGCCTTAACATGAGGACATAAGTAGTCATCTATCAGCTTACTAGCTGTTTCAGTTGAACAGCCATTTCCAGAGACGATTGGAAGTTCAGGAGGACATTCTGCATTTTTATGTATCTTTGGTAAGGCATATAGAGTAGGCAATCTGGGTTTTTTTACTGTCAAAAAATCACACTTTTTTTTTTTTCAATCAGACCCTCGATAAATTCTTGAGAGATCAAAATCTGATATTTAATTTGGGCTTAATTTAGCTGGGACAGAGATATGGGTCTATACCACTGGTGATTCAACAGAAGATCCATACCCATTGCTTTATATTTTTCTAAATCCATAACCACAATATTGCTCCCTTTGTCAGCAGGTTTTACAATTAATTGATGGTTATTTTTAAGCAAGGTTAGAGCTTTCCGTTGAGCTGGTTTTAGATTGGATGATCTGTTGAAACGTTTCCAATTGGTCGTTTGAATCTCTTTAGTTACTTGCTGGGTAAACACCTAACTAAGGAAGGAAGGGAAATTAATGTGATTTTGGTTTGTATAGATGTGGTGAAGGAAAACATCCTCCAATCGGAGATACCAAAGCTCAAGAGGATCATGAATGAATGAATGATTTGTATAGCGCTGCATCTGCGAACTGAATCGCCTCGAGGCGCTTGATCCGACCTGCGTTGATTCCTTCTTAGAAAAGGGATTGCCCTCTTCCCATAATTCCATTAGATCATTAAGGGCTTTTATTCCATTTATAGTTCGAATCTTCCAAATATCCTCAGAAGATGATACCTTGCGAGGATTTTTTTGATCCTTATCAATGGTGATCTTAAAAGTTTCCTTGCAAACAGGTTGACATCTTTTATAACCTCAAAGGCATCCACATCTTGATCTGGACAGAAGGTCAGGCCCAAGCTTAAAACCTGGATCTGATATTCCTTCAGTGTGCAAGAAGACAGGTTAATTACTTTAAACATGGGTGCCTAAAAAGTATTTTTAGGGTCTTGTGTAGATTGGGGAGAAAAAATTTGAGCTGTCCAAAGATCCCGAAATAAAGGGAGTAACAAGTGAATCCCCTGCATTCGTGTTAGGCAAAATGTGGCTTACCTTTAGGGCTACTAGTGTATCAAGTGTAGAAACAGAGGATACAGAAGTGCCATCACCAGGTGTGTCAGAAGAGAGTGAAGAATGTGAAGTTTTGCTCTGAGAGCGAAGACCTGAACGCGCACGATCATGTAAAGTGCTTTTAGAAGCTGATACATTTGATTCCACGTCATCACATTTACGCTTCTGTGGACCAGTTCTATGTGTCTGGGTGGATCCTGCTTGAGAAGAGGAAACAGAAAACAGAGATGACCCATCCGAGTCATTTGGATCTTGATTAGAATCATTATTTTGTCTTTGAAAAGAAGACTTGTTCCTTCATCTTTTGTTTTCAGAGGACCAATTATAAGCAGTACTAATATCATAGGCCATATTTTTTATCTTTTTTTATCTTTTGTTTTCAGGATATCTGCAGCAATTGTTTCTAAATGTTTACCTAAGGCTGTTTCCTTTTCCTCAAAAGTGGCATCAGTCATCATTGTCTGTATAAAGTTTTTCAATCTCATTGTCAATGATTTTATTCTCCCTCAAATATTGTTGACAGAGAGATTCCATCATTTTGAAAGAGCAACATTGGAAATTGTTTTCCCAATCACTCTTAAATTCAGATTCTATTTTAAATGGATTGGCGAAAATTTGGACCCTTAAGCCCCAAGGAACAATCTTAGCCTCAATGTATTTATGGAAATATGTTTTAAATTGTATGTGGGAAGTTCTTTCTTTATCTAGGAAGGATGCTGTGAGTGGTCAGAGGAAAAGGGGGTGGCTTTGTGGGTGTTATGGCAACTAGTCCCAGGGTAATCAGAAGGAGCTATAAAGTGAAATAGATGGAGGGAAGGGGATGTTTCAGGGCTGTGGGTTGCTGTGTGTAGGAAGGAAGGTGTGGGGTGGCCTGAGTGAGGGTAGGTGATGACTGGTTAATGGCTAAACTAATTCTACCCCTCTAACGTTTGATGGGTCCTATCTAGTATATCTCCTTACAAAAAAGCCAGTTGCACCTTGGATATCTGATCTTTTCCATGTTGTTCAGGTAGACCTCCACCTCTCCAGAGTCACCTACCCCTGATATTAATATAATAGGCATGTGTATTCTTACTTGAATTTACATGTTCTTTGTGTATTTCCTTCAGAACTGTGCAGTAATCAAGAGTGAAACTTTGCCTCTGTGCAAAACTTTGCTGTAATAAAAGATCAGTCACTGCTACTCTGTCTCCTTTTGCAGGGTGACTGGTCTTGTATCTGCCCCCTCCTGTAGTTTTGTGCAGACAGAATCTCAGATTTCTGTAAAGGCAATGTACAGCACAAGGATGATGTCACTGTTATGTGGTAACTTGATTTTGCAAAGGCATTTGGTGCACAAAAAACAGATTTATACCTTTGTCGCTGTTAAAGTAGTGGTAAACCTCAGACATGAAAAATGAACAAAGCATATCTCTCTATAGTGTGTATTTGTCTCAATTAAGAGCACTAAGTGTCATTTCTATCTGCTGCTTCTGCTGCTCCAGGTTGTCACCAGGGTGACCCTGGTGAAAACCTGGGATTCCCTGATTTTGAAGGGATAGCCTCACATTTCCTGTTTTAGTTATTGAATAGGAAGAGAAAGGATATATCCCCAATGGGACACATATAGCAAAAAACAAACCTGGTAAAAATGATAACCCTCCCGTACTCCAAAATGGAAAAAAATAGTTTTGCCTTTAATTCTACTTTAAATGCAACTAGTGTGATTACCTAAAATTGATTTGGCTCAGACTAGCAGATGGAGGGGCAGAATTAGAAACCAATTGGGTGTGCTGCATGCAAATGTACAGAAAAAGTTACAGAAAGGAACAGCATAAGCCTGGCCATAGATAACGCGTTGTTTTGCCAAAAAATTATGGATTCTCCCATCCACACAAGTGTCTTTCTATTCTCACAGTGGGACTCCCCCTATCCTCCTTGCTGTCAGATTACGCTAATCAGTGGCTGCAACCACTGATCGATAACAGTTTCCTACATTCCCATTCAATTATTAGAACAGTCATGCATGGATTGAAATTCAGCTGGTCCCTGCTGAACCAGTCAAATTTTGATTCATCTGTGTCCAGCTTTAGAGACATCATTGGTCTGTGCTTGCTTTTTCACTGTCAGGTTAGCAGACTGGGAGTGTGGATATGAGAACACTGTATCCCTTAACTGTAAATGAGTAAGTGGTGTCATCCTACTTGCTGTGCTTTATGGCAGTAACATGGGGAACAGTTCAATTGACAGGTAAAACAGAGCTCCCCTATATGTATTACATATGTGTATTTTACTGTTTGCCTGAACATCAGCATTAAATCTAAACTTATATTAGGTTTGGAGCATAAACCATGTTCCATTTCAAATCATGTCACATAGCCACTTAGGTGGCAGCCTTTGGCGTTTGCCGCATTAAGTGGTTGGTAAAAAAAGAACCCATTGTATGTAGGGGCAGACACTGGCGAGGGGTAAATAGAGTTGCCCCGAGCCCTGTGTTTTACAGTAGATACCCTGAAGGACACTATCCAACATAGTTCTCGTTTTGCTATAGTATCTATTCACATGCTTAGGGTTAGAGTTCTGTGGTTTCAAAGCTGATCCGCTGATCTGCCCTGTAAAAAATTTTTCGTTTTCATGGGGAACACCTGTTCGGTGTAGACTTGGATAAGTATATCCAAAAGATTTATGCCGTTAAAAGCTGCCTCTAGCTGCTTAAGAAAAAGACCAAGCATCTGGCTTGTAGAAGTTCTGCTACTTCAGCTTTCAGATCCTATTCATCTAGACAGTCCTTTTGGTGCTCTCAGGCAATTGGGACCAGAGGAAAGATGTAGGGTCAAGTGCAAAAGGGGTCTTGGCCAAGTAAATCAGACAAACTAGAGTTAAGATCCTTTTAACTTTAAGGGGGCACCCCCCACTCATGCCGGTGAGGGAAAGGATGCAGGCTTTTTTGGAAGCCTGACAAGAGATTATTTTTGATAATTTGGTACGTACTACAATTTCATGGATACAGGATTGAGTTTCAAACCATTTCTTGTTTGGCTGGATGAGTCAGCAGTGGGGCCTTCCAGTCAGAGTCAGTTTTGGATAATTGGGTACTAGTTTCTACAATTTCATGGATACAGTTTGGAGTCTCAGACTTTTCCTACTTCATAGTTCATGAAGTCATATGTTCCTGCAGATTGTCAGAAGAGGGCTTTTTTGTTTGCTTGATCGTCTGCTGGCTCAAGGCTTCCTGTGACCAAAAGGTTTCTCAGATTTTACTTTAATCTCTTCACAATCCCAAAGCCACACAAGGATAATACATCAAATTTTGGACCTCAAATGTCTAAACAAAGTTCAGATCATTCATATGAAGTTGATTTGGTCAGTTGTAGTATCTCTCCAGCAGGAAGACGTTCTTGTGTCAGTAGATATTAAGGATGCATATCTCTATGTGCTGATTTTTCCAGGAAATCAGAAGTTCTTGCAACTTTTGGCAGAGGATTGGAACTTCAGTTTCTTGCTCTACCCTTTGGCTGGGCCACATCTCCTTGGATTTTGACAAAAGTGTTAGCTCCAGTGCTGGGCTTGTTAAGGGTCCAGGGACTGTGCATCCTGGGGTATAAAGAAGACCCGTTGCTCAGAGAAAAGTTGGCGCATCAGTTAGGGTAAAACATTTCTCATTATGTTTTCTGATGATTCGTACGCTTGAAGATCTGAGCTGGTTCTCAGTGTGGAGAAATCAGCATGTAAACCAGCACAGAGTCTGAAGTACATAAGCCTAGTGCATAAGCCTAATCCTGGACACTGTTCAAGCGGAAGGTGTTTTTTTTCCTTCGTGGAAGAGATTTTCTCTGAGAAATTAGGTGTCAGTGTTGAAAAATTACACTCCTTCCATCCGTCTTTGTATGAGGCTGATAGGTAGGATATTTGCCATGTTCAAAGCAGTTCAAAATGCACAGTTCCATTCCAGGCCATTGCAGATAAGGATCCTGTTGGAATAGAACAGGGGGGTTCAGTTGTTGGATTGCTAAATGCCCCTAGGTCCCAGGATGGAATTTGGAAGTGGAGAAGCCATTTCTTCAAATTCTCTGAAAAGTACTGACCACCGATGCCAGTCTGACAGGATGGAGAGGTCCCTTTTAGTGCAGGGAACTTGGTCACCTCAGGAAAGGGTTTTACCCATTAACATTCTGGAGCTTTCTGTGGTTCGTCTTGTGCTAAACCACTGAACAGGTAAACTGCTGGGCCTTTGAGTCACAGTCTAGTTAGATAATGCCACAACGGTGGCATATATCAACCATAAGGGTGGCACAAGAAGTTGGGCTGCTTAGATGAAAGTGGATCATATTCTGGACTGGGCAGAGCATCATGTTATGGCCCTATCGGCAGTACATATCCCAGGGATATAGAATTGGCAGGCAGATTTTCTCAGTTGCCAGCAATTGATCCCGGGGGAGTGGTCTCTTCATCTCAATGTATTTAATGCAATTTTTCAATGCTGGGGCAAACCAGATGTGGACCTTCTAGCTTGTAGGTTCAACATGAAGCTGGACAGGTTACTTTCCAAGATTAGCAATCCACAGGCAATTGGGTGGATGACCTAGTAACACCACAGGACCATTTCTCCCTAGTTTATGCCCTCACAACAGTCCAACTATTTCCAAGTTTGTTGCACAGGATCCAGGAGGAAAGAACACTGGTAATCTTAGTTGCACCAGCCTGGCATAGGAAGGCATGGTACGCTGACATTGTAAACTTAGCGGTGGACGGCCCTTGGGTGTTCCAAGCCCAACCAGACCTCCTGTCTCAGGGTACAATATTGCATTCTGTTTTACAGCCACTGGGTTTGATGGCTTGGCTTTTGAAGCTCAGGTGCTGGGGTCGAAGGGTCTCTGAGGCAGTTATACCTGCATTGTTGAAGGCCTGGAAGCCCTCCTCCAGAAAGATTTATCATAGAACCTGGAGGTCTTATGTGTTCTGGTGTGAGACCAGGAATTATTATCCTCATAAGTACAGTGGTGTGAAAAAGTGTTTGCCCCCTTCCTCATTTCCTGTTCCTTTGCATGTTTGTCACACTTAAGTGTTTCGGAACATCAAACCAATTTAAACAATAGTCAAGGACAACACAAGTAAACACAAAATGCAATTTGTAAATGAAGGTGTTTATTATTAAAGGTGAAAAAAAATCCAAACCATCATGGCCCTGTGTGAAAAAGTGATTGCCCCCTAAACCTAATAACTGGTTGGGCCACCCTTAGCAGCAACAACTGCAACCAAGCGTTTGCGATAACGTGCAATGAGGCTTTTACAGCGTCCTGGAGGAATTTTGGCCCACTCATCTTTGCAGAATTGTCCTAATTCAGTTACATTAGAGGGTTTTCGAGCATGAACGGCCTTTTTAAGGTCATACCACAACATCTCAATAGGATTCAGGTCAGGACTTTGGCTAGGCCACTCCAAAGTCTTCATTTTGTTTTTCTTCAGCCATTCGGTGGTGGACTTGCTGGTGTGTTTAGGATCATTGTCCTGCTGCAGAACCCAAGTTCGTTTCAGCTTGAGTACACGAACAGATGGTCGGACATTCTCCTTCAGGATCTCTTGGTAGACAGCAGAATTCATAGTTCCTTTTATCACGGCAAGTCTTCCAGGTCCTGAAGCAGCAAAACAGCCCCAGACCATCACACTACCACCACCATATTTTACTGTTGGTATAATGTTCTTTTTCTGAAATGCAGTGTTCCTTCTACGCCAGATATACTTGGACACACACCTTCCAAAGAGTTCCACTTTTGTCTCATCGGTCCACAGAATGTTGTCCCAAAAGTCTTGGGGATCATCAAGATGTGTTGTGGAGAAATTGAGACGAGCTTTGATGTTCTTTTTGCTCAGCAGTGGTTTTCTCCTTGGAACTCTGCCATGCAGGCCATTTTTGCCCAGTCTTTTCCTGATGGTGGAGGCATGAACGCTGACCTTAACTGAGGCAAGTGAGGCCTGCAGTTCCTTGGATGTTGTTGTGGGGTCTTTTGTGACCTCTTGGATGAGTCGTCGCTGCGCTCTTGGGGTAATTTTGGGTGGCCGGCCACTCCTGGGAAGGTTCACCACTGTTCCATGTCTTCGCCATTTGTGGATAATGGCTCTCACTGTGGTTCGCTGGATTCCCAAAGCTTTGGAAATGGCTTTATAACCCTTTCCAGACTGATAGATCTCAATTACTTTCTTTCTCAATTGTTCCTGAATTTCTTTGGGTCTCGGCATGATGTGTAGCTTTTAAGGATCTTCTGGTGGACCTTACTGTGTCAAGCAGCTCCTATTTAAGTGATGCCTTGATTGTGAACAGGTGTGGCAATAATCAGGCCTGGGTGTGGCTAGAGAAATTGAACTCAGGTGTGGACAACCACAGTTATAGTATGTTTTAACAAGGGGGGCAATCACTTTTTCACACAGGGCCATGATGGTTTGGATTTTTTTTCACCTTTAATAATAAACACCTTCATTTACAAATTGCATTTTGTGTTTACTTGTGTTGTCCTTGACTATTGTTTAAATTGGTTTGATGTTCCGAAACACTTAAGTGTGACAAACATGCAAAGGAACAGGAAATGAGGAAGGGGGCAAACACTTTTTCACACCACTGTATATGATTAGTTGCAATTTGGTGTTCCTCTAATCAGAGGTAGAGATGAAGTTTTGGCCCTGTCTTTTCAGGTAAAGGACCACTCTACTAGGAGTTATCCATCATCAGGCATAAATGGCTCAGGCCTGCAGGGCTACAACCCGGTCTTCAACACATACCTTTACAAGGTTTTACCAGGTGGATGTAATGGCTATTAATGATACTGCTTTTGGCTGCAGTGTTTTGTGGGCTGCAGAGTAGTTTCCTTGGGGGTGGTGGTGGCTGCTGTGTCTCCCTTTCCTATGTACATTGCTTTGGGACATCCTAGGTAGTCATGATTTATAGCCTTCTCTAAGTCTCAGGATGTATGAAAAAGAAAATTAGATTTTTGTACTTTCCTGTAAAATCTATTTCTTGGTGTACATCCTGGGACGCAAAGGTCGCACCCCTCTTTCTGGAGGTTTATTGCTAGTCACAAAACAGAGGTACTTCCTGTATGGGAGGGGTTATATAGGTGAGGACTTCCTTTCTGTTTATTTCCACTAGAGTCCATTCACCTATAGGTGGCACATAACTCAGATAGTCATGAATCTGCTCTGTGTCCAGTGATGTATTCCAAGAAATAGATTTTACATGTAAGTACAAAAGTCCAGTTATTTCTGGGAAAAACTTCACAAACACCACAATAAACATAATATAATAAACATATTTGAAGGTCAAATAAAAAAATAACTTGGAATACAATTGGAAATAAAGTCAGGTTGTGTGGCAAACTTAAATCATTTGATTAAAAGCAGTTCTGTATATGAGCTGAGAACTAGGGAATGACAACATTTATATCTATTGCCTTTGACATTTACCAGCATCCATAAATGGTCCACTTGAAAAAGGCAGCCGCATGTTGTGTAATTGATAACAGCCTACCGTCTATGTGAAATATGTGCTGCAACCTCAATGCTAGACCATATGACATATTAAACAGCAAAACATTACTCATGGTTTCACACTACACCTCTAAATCAGTTGAAAAAATTATAAATTACTCTACTTGCTCTGTGAAGAAGTATAGAAATGTTGTAATATTAAATAAGCATTTTGTATGAGATACTTCTTATTTTGGATTGTACTGCCAGACCTACTCAACGCTTCTATACTCTCTCATGTTAACTGAGTTAATGCTATTACTGGCTTTCTTAACCTCTAGGGATAAGATTCTTAATGCTTTCCCTATAAGGGTTTACTTATGTACCATAATGTATCTATGTCTATCTGTGACATCACCGGAAGAGTAGGAGGACTAGACCAGGGGTGCCCAACCAGTGGCCCAGGTGCCACATGTGGCCCACGGAGCCCTCTGATGTGGCCCGCGACCTCCTGCTCTGGGATGGTGGTTTGGCAAACCCAGATCGCAGGTTGCCGACCCGTCATCCCAGGGCATCAGTGTTATGAATGAAGCCGGCAGTAGAGAAAGCAAGCAGCTGCAGTGCCACATAAGCTGATGCTTCCTGTATAGTGCCAGCTCCTGTCACAATCTATACCAAATACACTCTGCCTGGGACAGCAACAGTCGGGGAAAACTGAATGGAAGACTGTTATTAAAGGTAAGTTTATTACTGAAATCAGTGTATATATGGGCATATCTGTTTTGCAGTGGTTACTAGGCTGCTTTCAAACTAATCCGCAGGTGCAGTGCACCTGCAGGTTACCTGCACTGAGCCATAGACTTCTGTTATTACCTGTGGGTTTAGTGCGCCACACCTGCAGGATATAATAATAGAAGTCTATGGCAAAGTGCAGCTAACCTGCAGGAAAGCCACAGGTGCATGTAGTGCATCAGTGTGAAAGCAGCCTTAGGACCCAATCGGACACTCCATTTACCCCCACTTACCTCCGATCCAATTAGAAAAAAAAGAAAAAAATCCCCTTCCGTCTGGGCAGATTGAACTGGAGAGCCCATAGAGTAGCGTGGGTTGTGTCCGTTCAGCATATGCAGAGTGGACCTGTCATCCACCCATTCTATTCATTTTGGACCGCAAGCGGTTACCAAGTCGCTTCAGTGGCCCTCGCTCTTTAAAAGGTTGGGCACCCCTGGACTAGACAGATGACAGGCTACATGCTCTGAGCCTCTAGCTCCTTCTACCGCCCTCTGGAAACATTACTGCATACAACTATTTATAGTGATAGACTGGTTCACAGCAGGCGGTCAGATGCGTCCCTGTTCACCCATTCAGGTGCAAATCAGGTCCTAATTTTTTTCCTGAATTTGCACCTGAATCGGAACCAAAGACGCACAGGACCCTTTCCAAATGCAGGCCGCGGCTGTCCCTGAGCTGTGTAAGCCAGCTCGATTGAGAGCCGGGCACGATCTAATGTCATGCAAATTGGATGCGGGGAAAAGCATCATCAACCATGTGTGAACCCAGCCTAAAGGAAACCACGGCCATGGTCATTTTTTCTCTTGCCATTCCTTTACACAGAGCTGGACAAACTCTGAGGACAGCAGCTGCCGGTGCACGTTTTTACCCTTATGATGTATATGAACTTTATGAACTTGTTTGGCCACTTGCATACCCCAAGTGCCGTTTATAAGCATTTGCATGCTTGTTTGCCATTAACCCTCTGTGCACCAGAATACTCTCATTCTTATCTATGGCAACCTGTGCCAGACCTTCAAATTCTTTTTAAGTTTGTAGTTCTGACATATAGCCATAACTGAAGTTTTACAAAAAACTTTAGGCATGGCATTTCCAAAGAACCCATGTTTGCTGTAGTGGATCCACATTTTTAACAATGCTTCTGCTGCAGAATCCTTAAAGTGATTATAAATCTTTTTTTTTTTTTAAATAACAAACATTTATACTTACCTCCTCTGTGCAAGGGTTTTGCACAGAGTGGCCCTGATCCGCCTTTTCTGGGGTCCCCTGACCGTGCTCCTGGCTCCTCCTCTTCTCAAGTGCCCCCATGGAGAGAAGCATTCCATGGGGGCATTGGTGTGGGGGTGCTCCCGAGTCCTGCTGCTGAGTCTATTGGCACAGACAGCAGGACTCAGCCCCACCCCGACTCCCCTGTCACTGGATTTGATTGACAGCAGTGACAGCCAATGGCTCCCGCTACTATCAATCTATCCAAGGAGGACCCGAGACAGCAGCTGGATCACTGGAATGATCGGGCTCGGGTAAGAAAAAGGGGGGGGGGGTCTGAGGAGGTGCTGCAGCACAAAAGGTTTTTCTTCTTAATGCACCTACCATTTTACTAAACCTATTCTCTTTCACAGAGGTGTCAAGGTGGTTCATGAAATGTGTGCCAAAGTGACATGCACCTGGAAAAAATGTATGAACTTGTGTTACCAATTAAAAAAAAAATATAGCAATGCTTTGAAAAGGGGCATTGAGAAACTCAAAAAACAAAGTATAGGGGGGAGCATGTGCGGTGCGATACAGACGTTTCCTGTGAGAGCTCCAGCAGACGGCGAGAAAAGAAGGACTCCCATGGGCCCATTCAGCCAATATTTCTCACCCCTTACCACTTGCACCCCGGTGGGACTACAAGGTACATGTCGTTCGGCAAAAAAATCCAAACGGAAAAGCAAGCCACAGCGATCCCTCACCACCTATTTCCTGCAGGCTTCAGAACAGGCCAGGATAACCAAAGATGGTGCCCAAGCCCAGCGTGACTCCCTATCCCCAGCTTCTTCTCCTACAGCCTCCAGCTAGCATTCGGAGAACCGTGAGTACCCTAGCCAGCTCACTAAGGCTGACTTGGAAGACAGCTTATCAGTGATGTATAAAAAATTAGCTGAAAAATTCCAATCCGAGCTACATATAACCACGAGCATGATCACATAGGAAATCACAGCACTGGGCACTGGGAAAGAAGTATTAGAAATAAAACACGATGAGCTGGCCCTTGCACATACAGATCTAAGGGAAGATTTTGAATCCCTGGCAGAGAGTTATTCATTCATGCAAACCCAAGTTGTGGACCTGGATTATCGTAATCGCAGGAACAACCTGCGGCTGAAAGGTTTTCTAGAGTGGGTCACAGATCTCACATCAGCAACCAGCAAGCTGTTTTGTTTCTTTCTCCCAGATGCCCCCTTTAAAGCCTTTACACGTGACAGGCTGCACAGAGCATTGTGCCCAAAACCTCCAGCGGATAAACCCCCCTGCGATGTGATACTCTGCATGAAGGATTTCCTGACAAAGGAGAAAATCTTGAGAGCCTCAAGGAATACCAACCACATTGAGTTGGATGGGGTTAAAATCCAGATCTATCCTGACTTTTCCCAGACTACTCAGACCGTAGACGCAAAATTAAGGAAGTCACATCTGTGCTCCAAGCAGCCCATATAAGATACCGCTGGGGATTCCTGTTAAAATTCACAGTGCCTCATAATGGTACCACATACACAGTCTATAACATCACGGAAGGCAAAGATATCCTGATCAAACTGGGACTGATGTAATCGTATGCTGTACCCCGCAACCAATCTACTCCTCGGCCTAACCCTATCTGGGCAACGCCTTCCCCTCGCCGCAATTGGAGAAGATGACGCCAACCTTTCCCGGTCCTTCCAGCCTGATCCACCTGTTCTTTGCCTCACCACTTTTGTGTCTTACTGATTTAGGTTCCTTCATAATAAAGTAGCTGGCTTCGTCAGATTGTTGTGTTATTCAGAGAGACATGACATCCCACTTTGCCTTATGGTGGAAATCTTTCCTCACTGACTTAATCTTACAATTGTCCTTCAAGTGGGTAGCCATCTGTTTCAACCGTCCTCCAAAGCGCAAAAAGACTTTTCGTCACTATAAAAGTTTGGGAGCTGATATCCTGCTACTGCAAGAGACCCATGTCTCTAATCATCCTCAATATTTTGACAATGCCTTTAAAATTTTTTATTGCACTACTCATACAGCTAAGTCCCGTGGAGTAGCCATATTCATACGCAACACCCTGCTGTTTGACATTAGCCATGTATATAAAGACCCTGAAAGCCGATTCATAATCCTCCAAGGCACGATACAGGGCCCTGCTACCACTATAGCCTCTGTTTATGCTCCGAATGAGGCCCAGGCATAATTTTTCCGATGCTTCTTTGACACACTGACATATCTCTCTCCTCACTTGGTTGTTGGGGGTGATTTCAGTCTTACAGCACACCCATTGTTGGACAGAAGCAGAGTTACTCCATCCTCAAAAGCCTTTCCTAAATCGTTAGTCAGTTCTCTCAATGCTTTGCAACTAATTAACGCTTGGCAAGTGCACAATGTAGGTGCTAGATCATATACCTTTTACTCTAACCCGCATGATAGTCACGCTCGCCTCAACTATATTTATCGCACCCCGGTTGTCCTCGCCAACTCCTCTGCTGCTGAGATTCATGTATGCCCTTGGTCGGATCACCACATGGTGGCATTTTCAACGGCTCAAATAGGCCTCAAACCTTCTACGCATACATGGAGACTTAGCGATTCTTTGCTTATGGATACTGCAATTATGGACTCACATTCTGACCATTTAGACAACTATTTTGCTGAGAATTCATTACCTGACACCTCCCCTACCACATTATGGACAGCCCATAAGGCAGTCATGCAGGGTCACCTCATTCATCTAGCATCTAAAAAGCATAGAACTAAACTGGCAGATCTACGTTCCTTTACAAAGACTTAGATCATTTGTACAACTATTATAACCAATCACCCACCCCTGACCTCCTTGAACAAATTAATTCCAAAAAAAGCACTTTAGACTTATTACTTCTGAAGATACGGAAAAGGCTTTGAGATGGTCCAAGGCTAAATTCTTGCTGTATAGTAAGTCTGCTTCTATTATGTTCACCAGGAAACTTAACCATATGGTTAAACCACCTCATGTGTATAAACTACGTAATTCTACTGGCTCTTTGGTATCTCACCCCAACTACCAGAAACTATTTTCCAAACCAGTGGTGGCCGCTGACCCGGCCTCTTAAGCCTGGTTTGCCGAATTAGCTCTACCCACTCTGTCTTACCAGCAACTGGAAAACTTGAATGCTCTGTGCACTAGTTCAGAAATTGCAGACATTATTAAGTCCCTTAAATCATCCACAGCCCCTGGCCCAGACGGCTATACCACTACATACTATAAAAAGTTCTCCTCTACACTGACCCCCAAATTAGTCACTCTCTATAACCACATCTTGGAGGGCCACAACTTTCCATCAGAGATGCTTTTGGCCAATATGTCCCTTATCCCAAAACCACATAAGTTTCATTCTGTCCCCCAAAACTTCCATCCCATCTCAGTCATCTATAATGACTTAAAAATATTAGGCAGGATGCTGGCAGACAGACTGGCCTCAGTGATAACCACGCTTATTTCCCCAAACCAAACTGGTTTCATACCGGGTAGACAAATTACCGATAATATTTGATAACGAAAATTATCCAAGATGCCAATATAAACTCTATGCAGGTACTACTCCTCAGCCTCGATATACACAAGGCATTTGATAATGTGACCTGGTCATACCTCGATCACCTACTGCCTAAATTCGGTATTACAGGAGCTTTCGTGGAAGGTTTACCTGCCCTCTAGCAAGCCCCTCAAACGCGTATCAGGTTACCTGGGTAATAATTCCTAATTCTTTCCACTTGATAGAGGCACAAGACAGGGCTGTCCTCTGTCCCCTCTCCTATCTGCCCTGGCAATAGAACCTTTGTCTATAGCCATTGCAAATGGTGTTGACATTAAGGGCTATAGTAATGGACCTGAGGAATTTAAACTTTTCCCCCGTACACACGATTAGATTTTCCAACAACAAATTTTGGATGTGAGCTTGTTGGCTGAAAGTCTGACCGTGTGTTTGCTCCATCGAACATTTGTTGTCGGACTTTCCGCCAACAAATGTTGACTAGCAGGTTCTCAAATTTTCCGCGAACAAAACTTTGTTGTCGGAATTTCCAATCGTGTGTACACAAGTCCGACGCACAAAAGTTCACGCATGCTCGGAATCAAGCAGAAGGATTTGCACTGGCTATTGAACTTTTTCTCGGCTTGTCATATGTCTTGTACGTCACCACGTTCCCACATTCGTAATTGTTGGTCAACATTTGTGTGACTGTGTGTATGCAAGGCAAGTTGGAACCAACAACCTTCAAACAAAATTCCACGGTTTTGTTGTCAGAAAGTTCAATCGTGTTTGCGGGGCATAATCCTTTACGCAGATGACGGTCTCCTGTTCCTGACAAATCCCCTAATCGCACTGTCAAATTTAAGGTCTCTTTTAGACTCTTTCCAATCCTTCTCGGATCTAGGGGTGAATTTGTCCAAGTGCACTGCTATGCCCATCAATATTTCTAATGATTTAGCCAATTCCTTGCAACAACACTTTGCTTTTACATGGTGCACTCATTCATTCTGCTATTTGGGAATCCAACTCACACCCACTTTCCAAGATCTTTTCCGCCTCAATTATAACCCAATAGTTGCCCATATTAGAACCCTTTTAAAAACCTGGTCAACATACCGAATCAGAATAACGCAGAATAACGGCCATCAAAATGTCAATTTTACACAAAATACTATTCTTCTTTAGGACCCTATATATATAGACCTATATATACTCCATCCAAAGAGACATTAATACATTTATATGGCATGCCAAACACCCAAGATTTAATAAATCTTTGTTGTACAGACCCCAACCTCTCAGAGATTTGGGCCTCTCAGACTTATGGCGTTATTATTTAGTGGACCAAAAAACTAGACCAAGAACCAGTTGGGAGTTGTAGATTCATCTCAACTTTTCACCACCAGAATGGGAAGAGATGTTGGAAAACATGTATAAAAACATGAGATCCCTGTCTACTCATGAAACTGCAATTAAATTACATACCAGATGGTACTTGACACCTGCCAAACTCCACCATATTCACAGCTGTATCTCCCCATTGCTTTTGTGGCTGCCCTGAATCAGGTTCCTTCCTTTACATTTTTTGGAGTTGCAAACACCTTAAACCAATTTGGCATCCAAGATAGCTGGTTACCTTCTTACGACAGTACAGATGTGCATTTTTTTCACTAGCATCCCAGACATTCCCATTCCATGTCAGAGATTGATACACACACTTTTTGTAGCTCTTCCCTCGGTGACTGCCCTGAATTGGCGTTCCTCATCTGTATTCTGGTCACAGGTTTTGGCCAGGACAGAGACGATTAAACTCTCTGAACGTATTCATCACACTCTGTATGATACAATTCACCTATTTTACCATTTTGGTAAACTTTCATGTCCCCAGATGTTATATTGGTAGAGATATTTTGTACGGGCTACCAGATTTATTCAACTTGTTTCAGCTCTTATCTTCACACTTTGATAGTTCCCACTTTGTATTGTACGTCATGCTGAATACAATCCATTTTCCATTGTTCCGAGTTCCATGTTGATGACACCATTTTTGTATTGAAATTATATTTGCATTTGCCTGTGAAGTTTGTATACATTCTATTTGCATACCACTACATGTATGTCAATAAATCTTCCAATAAAAAACATTTGTAAACAAAAAAAAAGTATACATATTCCTAATTTATACCTTAATTAGCCACTGAAAAAACAAAGAAAGAGAGAAGGCACCAGAAGCTTACCTAGCGTCAACTTGCACTAGTAGTTCACCACTGGAGCTTCTCAAAATCCTATGCAAATACCAGTTTTTCACTTTGGAATGTCCACACATTCCACCTTACAAGACTTGGGCCTGCCAACTGGTTTATCAGGTGCCCAAAACTGCCATGTGTAGGGCAAACAGGAGAGTGAATATTTTACCCAAAGCCAAAAGGTTAATGGGGAGCAGTGTATTGTAGTTGAGGAACCTTACGATACCTCCTATGTAACTCTATCATTAATTTACATTTAATTTAGCAATTATTAGGGCTACTTTGTAACAATATTCTGATCTCTGACTGCCTCCAACCTCTATTAATGTTGGTAATTTGTCCAATGCTTGCATAACATCTACATCATTCTACCCATCCCAATACCCTTATTTAATAGCTTATATAGTCCAGTAAAAAAACATCTGTCTTGTTTCATTTACCATTATGGTTTTATGCTTTACTCTGATTTAAACATTCTATGGAAATGTATTTTACTTTCTCCTAATAGCTGGGGACTGGGTAGTTGTGAATATTGTTAACTGAATGCAGCTCTGCCTTTTTCAAAAGTGTTTTATATAAATGGTTTTAATAAGCTTTGTTAAAAGCAGCCTTGTTAAAAAATATTCAGTATTTAACTGAAATCATAGATATTTCAATATTTTCAAACAGTACTTCATTCATCACAGATGGAAAAAAAGGATCATAAATCCCAAGGACTTGTTCACATTGGTAACTGACAACATATTTTATTTTCAACTGTCATGCAGAGATTCAGGACTTCGGATCATTGGACTTTATTCTGTACTGCCAAGATAGATTCATCTGGAATGATTTGTTTGACTCATGAGTGTCTTAAACTTTATGTAGGTCTGAAACCTTTGAGCTTTGATTCCTCAAAACGATGAAACCTTTTTAAATCTAGATGCACTTTAAGGCGTACAAGGCTTGAGAAAATCCTCATGCTCAACTGCCATTGGAATAAAAATCCTCATTCCAACGGGAAAAATCCTGGGTGGCTCAACTCCAACGTACAATTGCATATAAAAGCAAAGGAAAAGGCCTTCAAAAAATACAAGGCTGACGGGTCATTGTCAGCATTCCTAATTTACAAAGAACGCAATAAGACATGCAAGGGTGCAATCAGGGCGGCTAAGATAGGACATGAAAGGCACATAGTGGAGGAGATTAAAATAGTATATAAATAGTAAGTAAGGGAGGCCAGAACATATTAGCCCCCATAATGGACGATGAAGGGAATCTGGTTACAAAAGTCTTCACAAAAGAAATAGGGGGAAACAGTAACCAAGACTGTATTGTTAATCCTCATAGCATGTCACAGGAAGCACCCTCATGGCTAACAGAGGAGAGAATTAGAAATAGACTTGAAAAACTTAACATAAATAAGTCATTGGTACCAGATGGCTTGCACCGAGGGTCCTTAACCCCTTCACATCCCGCCCATAATCATATGACGCCCACAAGGTGGATCTCCCATCCTGGCTGGGCGTCATATGACGTCCTCCCATTCCCGGCCGCCTAGGGGGTGCTCGGGACCCAGTGCGCCTGCCCGCGATGTCCGCCGGGCCCCCGCGATTGCCCGTTAAAACAGCGGGACCGTGCGGGACTGTGGAGCTGTGTGTTTAAACACACAGCTCCACGTCCTGTCAGTGGCGAGGAGACCATCATGTGTTCCCAGTACGGAGAAACACCGATCGGTCTCCTCCCCTTGTGAGTCCCCTCCCCCCACAGTTAGAATCACTACCTTAGGTAACATATTAACCCCTGCAGCGCCCCCCTAGTGTTAACCCCTTCCCTGCCAGTCACATTTACACAGTAATCAATGCAATTTTATAGCAACAATCGCTGTGTAAATGTGAATGGTCCCAAAAATGTGTCAAAAGTGTCCAAAGTGTCCGCCGCAATGTCGCAGTCATGAAAAAATTACTAGTAAAAAAAATGCAATAAATCTATCCCCTATTTTGTAGACGCTATAACTTTTGCGCAAACCGATCAATATACGCTTATTGCGATTTTTTTTACCAAAAATATGTAGAAGAATACGTATCGGCTTAAACTGAGTAAAAAAATTGTTTTTTTTTAAAAAAAATGGGATATTTATTATAGCAAAAAGTAAAAAATATTGTGTTTTTTTTTCAAAATTGTCGCTCTTCTTTTGTTTATAGCGCAAAAAATAAAAACCGCAGAGGTGATCAAATACCACCAAAAGAAAGCTCTATTTGTGGGAAAAAAAGGACGTCAATTTTGTTTGGGTGTAACGTCGCAGGACCGCGCAATTGTTAGTTAAAGCGACACAGTGCCGAATCGCAAAAAGTGCTCTGGTAAGGAACGGGGTAAAATCGCCCGGTGCTGAAGCGGTTAAGGAACTCAGTCAAGTGATAACCAGACCATTGTTCCTAATTTTTGTGGACAGTTTACTGACTGGAATGGTACCAGCAGATTGGAGAAAAGCCAACGTAGCACCAATATTTAAAAGAAGAGATATATCCCTGGGAACTACAAGCCTAACATGGATAACATGGAAACAAGATTTAAGTAATGAAAACAGTATTATTAGCAGTAATCAGCATGGATTCATGAGGAATCATTCTTGCCAGACCAATCTATTAACCTTCTATGAAGAAGTGAGCTGCCATCTAGATAAAGTAAGGCCTGTGGATGTGGAGTATATGGATTTTGCAAAGGCATTTGTTACAGTTCCCCACAAGCGTTTACTGTACAAACTAAAGTCTGTCGGCATGGACCATAGGGTGAGTACCTGGATTGAAAACTGGCTATGGGAGTGAGTCCGGATGATGGTGGTAAATGGGGAGTGCTCAGAATGGTCTGGTGTGGAAAGTGCGGTGCCCCAAGGATCTGTCCTGGGACCAATCCTGTTTAATTTATCCATAAACAATCTGGAGGATGGGATGAACTGCCCAATCTCAGTGTTTGCAGATGATACAAAGTTAAACAGGGCAATAACTTCTCCACAGGATGTGTAAACCTTACAAGAAGACCTAAACAAATTAATGGGTGGGCAAATACATGGCAAATGAGGTTTAATGTTTAAAAAGCGTAAGGTAATGCATTTTGGTGCCAAAAATATGAATGAAAGTTACTCGCTAGGGAGAGAACAGCCCCAGGTGCCACAAACTGTAGGGGTGTCAGGCAGCGCCCCCATCCTCCCCCATATGAAACAGTGACAGTGGGGTGGGCAATGTGACAGTGCAGGGAGAGGCGAGCTGTGACAGGGTGTGGGGGTGCCCGGGCTGGGTGCGAACTGTACTGCTACCCGGGTAACACGCAGGACCGGCCGCCGGAGCAGGAAAAAGAAAACACTGTCTCTCTGGCTCTTGTACAGCAGGGGAGGGAGAGATAGAGAGACAGTGGGGCAGTGCTGAATAGAGGACAGGAAATGCTGGCAGAGTTAACTTTCTAAGTTAACTAGCAGGTGATTGGTTGCTAGTTGGTCCTAGCAACCAATCATTATCTTGTGAATGCGAAAAATGAACCCCAGCACAGGGGCGTACCTAGAGCATTTGGCACCTGGAGCAGATCCTATATCTGACATCCCCCCAACTTTAAAATGTAAAAACACCCCTTTTTAAAAGACCCCTTTAAATTACACAGCTTCCCGCAGCTCTGGACCCCTGCACATTACACAGCCCCCCCTGCAGCTCTGGACTCCTTTACATTACACTGCACCCTGCACCTTTGGACCCCTTTACATTACACAGCACCCTGCACCTCTGGAACCCTTTACATTACACAGCACCCTGCACCTCTGGACTCCTTTACATTACACAGCACCCTGCACTTCTGGACTCCATTATTTTACACAGCTTCCACACCTCTGGACTCCTTTACATTACACATCACCCTGCACCTCTGGACTCCTTTACATTACAGAACCCCCTGGACCTCTGGACTCCTTTATATTACATAACCTCCTGCACCTCCGGACCCCTTTACATTACACAGCCCCCCACAGCTCTGGAACCCTGCACATTACACTGCCCCCCCCCCCACCCCAAAGCTCTGGACCCCCTGCACATTACACAGCCACCCCCACAGGTCTGGACCCCCTGCATGTTACAAACCCCCCCACAGCTCTGGACTCCTGCACATTACACAGCCCCCTCCCACAGCTCTGGACCTCCTGCATGTTATACAGTCTCTTCTACATTTGACACTTCAGGGAGTGTTGGATGTGCAGGGGTTCTATGCTTTGACCTCAAAAGTCACTACCTTATCCTGTAGTGATGTAGGCTTTAGGAGAAAGAACCATTACACACATCAGGGATGAACTCATCCGACACTCCCAGAAGTATTGAATGCCAAAGAGACTGAAGGTTGCAGCCAGGGTTGTACTGGAGACTTATGTCCCACCAAGGAAAGTGAGAAGAAGGACCCAACATAGCACGTTGCGCTCAATGGCAAAATATCAGCATGGGCCACTATTAAAGAGGTTGTACACCTTCCTTTATGATTTGTACCTATAGGTAAGCCTAGAATAATGCTTACCCATAGGTCACACAGCCAGAGTCCATAGCCCCGGAAGGAAGACAGGCGAAGTTTGCAGGTAAGTGTTACATAATGTGCTAGTATGCAATGCATAATAGCACATTATGCCTTTATGCCTTTACTTTGTTTGCAGGGAAGAAAAAAAGGGAAAAAAAACAGGAGTTTACTTCCTCTTTAAAGGGCGTGGTTATATTGATGCAGCTTATCATTATTATTATTATCTTAAGTCTTTAAAATGTAGGGTAGGTCTGAGGAAATTTTTGTTTACTTCTAAAGTTTTCCATTCAGTTTTTAAGTACCAGAAGAGCTGAGCTAACTGCAATCCACTATTACTATCTTTACGACTTTCCTCATGTTACAAATGTCTGTCACAGACCACTGGCATGTGCCACTTGCATGTGCCAAAGTTTGTGCTAGAATGCTCACATATAACAAAAGACTGTCAAAATAAAAATTGTATCACTGGTGTCAGTTAACGTAATTGTAAGCCCTGTCAATTATTTCAGCAGGTGTAAAAATAAGCCTCTTAATTTGTAAAACTGTGTGTAAAAATATACCCCAACATTGGTATCAGTGTATGTAAAAATAAACCATGGGGGCCAACATTTGAAAATATTTTAGACAAAATAGGGACTGTGAGAAAACTGGTGTCAGTGGCCACAATAATAACCCCCAGCTCTGGTGTAGGTTGCTGCAATAATTACCCCCAGCATGGATATCAGTGGTAGCATTAATAACTCCCATAGAGAAAAGTTGTGGTCGCAAGTTTTGAGCTGTCTTGTATTTCTTCTCCACTGTATCTCGTATATGCTTTCTTGTTGCATTTTTTATTGCAGTCTGCTTATTGTGTAAGTGTTTTATTTAGTCTCTATAAACTGGAAATATTCACAGATTGTTGTCATGCTAGTCCTGTGTCAAATTATCAACCAGTATGTAGTGTAATGACCAGTGGAAACAATATGTTAAAAATGTATTCCATTATGTGGATTCCTATGCAACAGTTTATTTTATATTTTGTTGATATGGCCCATCAAATTTGACCTAAACATGTTTTGTAAGTCAATCGCAAAGGGCATTTAATTAGGACAAACTTAAAGGGATATATAGAAATCTGTAAGAAAATGGTCAAAATATGTTCAAAATAAAAGATTTGTTATATATAATATACTATATAAATAACTGAAAAAAAACAGTGGTGGTAAAATTAAATGCGCACAAATTCCTAATTTGTACAAATACATTAACATTTCAGCTATAAGGTTGACCAGCCTTGTCAGTCTTCTGGAGGGAAATAGGCTCTCTCTGCAATGCATGACATTTTTCTTTCAAATCATTATAAGCATCCGTGAAAACAGTGTTTAGCCCCATACACACGCGCGGATTATCCGAGGACCAGGTCAGTCGGATCCTGTCCGTCGTACTTTGTCCGATGTTGTTGTTGCGTACACACGGTCGGACAACGTTGTCGGAATATCCGGTCTGCAAGAACGTCGTGACGTAAGTCGTCTTCCACGAGACTAGAAAAGGGAAGTTCAGCACCACGTCAGGCACCCGTTGGGCTCCTTCTGCTGATCCCGTGTTTATCGCAAGTTAGTTGAAGTTTGGGGACTTACGATTCGCGCTTCTCAGTTTTCTGACTCAGATCGTTACAGCTCTTCAGTTTGTGCTTGTCGTGCGTATCTGTTTATTAGTGCGTGTAGTCAGTTCGCATTTGTTGGTCATTGCGGCCTATATCTTGATATAGGACGCTTTGATTTGCACTGCTTATTGTCTGCTCGTTTCTGGTATTCATTTCGTTCTTTCAGGCCTTGCTGTTTATCAGTGATTTCTGTTTGTCCGTTCTGACCAGCCGACCGTTTGTGAGCTTGTGAGCGATGTTTCCCGTGCGTACTCGTCGCCGAGTTCGTGCTGTACGCGAAATTGGTGTCGGGCTTTTAGCTTTGAGCCAAGACCCGTCCATGAACAGAGTGACGAGGAGTATGTGGACCAAGAATTGGTTGCTTCAGCGTGATCAGTTCTCGCACATGCCTTTGCTTCGTGAGATCCGGGAGAATAATCCTGATGATTTCAGGAACTTTCTCCGGATGACGGACCCCGATTTTCACCGTCTTTTGGCTTTGCTGACCCCTTTTATCAGCCGGCAGGATACCTGCATGAGACAAGCCATTACTCCGGAGCAGAGGCTTGTTGCCACGTTGAGGTACTTGGCGACAGGGAGAAGTCTTCAGGATTTGAAGTTCTCTTCAGGTATCTCTCCCCAGGCCCTGGGAATCATTATTGCAGAGACCTGTTCTGCCATCATCGAGGTCCTGCAGGAGGACTATATTAAGGTAACATTTCTACTTTACTATTCCATTCTATGTATGCTCTGTTTGCTAATATCTTGTATTTTTGACCTCCTTCTCTAATTACCATGATTGCAATATGTTCTAATATGCTGTGCCCCTTTTCTCGTTCATGCATTTTTCCCTTCACTTACCTCACCAGCATGCTCTTCTGCCCCAATAGACACCTATGGCCTAGTCACTTAAGCAATGTCTTTTGTCTGCTGCATAGTATTGTTTGCCCCCAAACACCCCCAAATGTTTGCTGTGTGGTTTACTTCATGTAGAGCCCCTTTTTTGGGGGTTTTTTTGTGGGGGGGGGCACAAACTCTTTAGGAACCCCCTCCCCCAACTGCTCTGTCAGATGGTACCAATCCTCTATCTGCTGGCTTTCCCAAGGTCAATACACACTATATACCTACCTCTTTATAGTGGGCATCTTTAGGGATGAATTCAGCAAAGCATGTAGTGCAAGGGGCTGGCTCCATACTTTCCATTTCCTCTTATTTTGTGTTCTTTCCCTCCTATTAGCTTGCTTGGTAATTTCAGAATGTCACAATGTGCTTTCCTTTTTTTTGGGGGGGGGGGGGGTTTTTTAATTGTTATTTTAGCTTTCCTGGGGGCTGCCAATAGTGGTAAGTAAGGAGGGTCTGGCCAAACTAGCACACATTATTGAGCCATTTGGCAATCAATGAAGTGCAGAGGGTTACCTGTCCACCCCCCCCCCCCCAAAACCCGAGTTATTGGCAATGGCCCATCAGAAGTGGGGGGATTGATGGGGGGTGAGTAATCTGCTAGGGGGACCCTCTACTTTGCGTTGCAAATACTTTCCAGCTTAAAATGTAAAAGTCTGATCTTGTTCCAAGATGTTTAGTGTCTAAAATTGATGGGGGGTGATTAATCTGTGAAGGGGAGCCTCTACTTTTCTGTGCAAACACTTTCCAGCCTCAAATTTTTATGAATGCTCTTGTTCCAAGATGTTGATTGTCTAATCTGCTTGCAATGTTTATGTGCAAAGTGACTAATTTTTTTTTATTGTTTCACTCCACAGTTCCCTTCCACGCCACAGGAATGGCAGACTGTGGCCTCCCACTTTGCCAGCCTTTGGGACTTTCCTAACTGCGGAGGGGCAATTGATGTGAAACACGTCCGCATCGTCCCACCGCCCAACTCGGGGTCCTACTATTATAATTATAAGGGGTTTAATAGTGTAGTGATGTTGGCGGTGGTGTCGGCGACATACGAGTTTATGTATGTGGACGTGGGGATGAACGGCCGGATCTCGGATGGTGGTGCCATTGCGCACACGGAGTTCTACTGGCGTCTCCAAAGTGGCAGTCTGTGCTTGCCACCTCCAGAGGAGAATGCTGAAGGACTCCCCTTCGTCTTTGTCGCAGATGAAGCGTTTGCGTTGACTCCCCATCTGATGAGGCCGTTCCCGATGAGGACCCTCACCCCAGACCAGAGGGTCTTCAACTACAGGCTGTCCAGAGCCCGAAGAGTTGTGGAGAACACTTTTGGCACCCTGGCCAGCCGCTTTCGCCTGTTCTTGACGGCTATTAACTTGGCGGAATACAAACTGAACCACATAGTTCTTGCCTGTTGCATATTGCACAACTTCCTCAAAAGACATAACAGGAACTATGTGGTGCCTGTTGACCCAGATGTGGAGGGCCCTCCAAATGCTGACCTCACAGCCCTTCAAGTGGCACGTCCAGGCTTGCCCCCTCTAAATGCCCGCGCGGTCCGCGAGTAATATATGGACTACTTTGTGGGTAGGGGGGCCATTGCTCTGCCTGACGATGTTTGAGAGGCATTTTTAATTAAATATTTTTTTTACACCAACCTATGATTTCTTGTTATTTCCGTATTATAGCTTATTTGACCTTGAAATTTTTTCCCTTTGCCTTCGACAGTGGGAATGCATTTTCCGGGCAAAAGGAGGTAACAGTCTCTTCTTCCCAAAAAGATTATTCTCATGTTGTGTGTTTGATACCTAATCTTTGGTCTAGAGAAGGTTTGTAGTGCATAACTGACACCCAAAATACTCCTTTTCATCACCAGGTCAGACATGTGTGTATTCACAAAAATGCTGTGCTCCGTGTTTTCGTACAAAGCACTGTGGGTGTCATTGACAGAAGTCAAATCCACTATGCTCTACAAGTGCAGTGAAAAAGTGCCCTGGAAAAGAAACTTGCAGTGCAAACTGGACTTGCCTTTAGTAAATAACACCCATTGCCCCCCAAATCCTTTACATTTGACATACATAATGCATTTTGTTTTTTAAATAAGGAAGCCACACATTTTGAAAAGTAAAAAAGTTTACTTGCAAAACATTCACAAGTGCGTTTACAAACTTCTTGCCCAAACTGACAACATCTTGGTTATTTACAACATTGTTTACAAACATTCCGCATTTTGTCAAACCAGGCATGGAGCAAAACAGAACCTAGGAACTAGGAAAGTTCAACTTTCTAAAGTGAAGACAAGATCAGACATGACTATATGTTCAAAGTGTGTTTGATCTTGCCTTCATCACATGGGGGGTCACCCCTGGAAAGTGGAAATTTAGAACATGCAGACAATTGGGGTTTGAAAATGGTCATTATATGGTAAAACACATGCCTCGAATCTTCAAAAGTGCCATTTTCCATCATGGGGATGAATGGACGTTTTTTGGGGGTGCAACCCCTTCACCACAACCACTTTCGTAGTTCGTGAAGTGGTTGCACCCCCAAAAAAACGTTGTCATTCATCCACCATGATGGGAGCTAGCACATGTGGACACAATGTGTGCATGTTCCAAATTTCTCACAGTTCTTAAGTGTTCAGAAACAGCCACAAATGTGTGTTAATTACTTGGTGCGTTTTCAGATTTTTCCTAAAACATCAATGATGTTCTTCAATTTTTGTTGAACATCATTGATGTTTTGCTTTATGTAATCTAGATCTCTATTGCAGACCATTATCTCCCCGATGAGTACGTGGGCACTCTCTGTGGTAAAGTGCGATTTTTCTTCCACAACATCCACGTCACCTAAAAAACAAAAACAAAAAAAAATAGGGTCTTGGAAATGAGGCAGCCATACATTGATTAGCTTACCAGTAGCTGTGTTCTCCCACACTCACCTGTTGTGGTGACAAGTTCTCCAATTTCTATGATCTCTCCTTCCTCCTCCTCCTCCTCTGCTTCTGCTCTTTCCCCTTTTTTGGGAGGTGTTGGTTTTGGGGTTTCCTCAGACGTCCCAAGTTTTCGCTCCCCTATGAGAATGTACAAAAGGAAGATTTAGCAACACAATCTATTGAGGGCAGAAATAAGAAATGACAAACATTGCTTGAAAGTGAGGGACAATATTTTTGGGGGTCCAGTTACAAATGACACCAACATGAATGTAGTCACTTTATAAAGGTCCTAAACTTATAGCTTTTTGGTCGACGTTTGGGTGATGGAGACCCCCCTCTAGTATCCACTGGAGCACATGTGTGGAAAAGCATAATAAAAAGGGGGTTTAGGTGTCCCAGCACTAGTGCTCTAGAGTCCAGATGGGTAAACAGCTACTGGGTGACGTCTCCTTTACATTGAATAAATTGGCTGGACAGTCTTGATGACATTTCTAGAGAGCACAAACTTCCTTTCCCCCAAAAAACAACAAACATCGTATTATAAGTGGCCGAACGATCGAGGTTGAGTACGATTGAATGGACACACACACACACGAACATGACAGTGGCAGAAAGATCGAGGTTGAGTACGATCGAATGGACACACACACACACGAACATGACAGTGGCAGAAAGATCGAGGTTGAGTACGATCGAATGCACAGACGAACCTGAAAGTGGCCATTTTGGAATGTACAACTTTGTAAAAATCCAAACACATGGAGCAGTATGCAAGCAAGAAATCAAACACAAAACACAACTACTTACTTTTTTGAAGAACTCGCTTGATCTTTCTGTACTGATCGGCCTCCCTCAGTTTCAGGTCTGACCAGCGTTTCCTCAGTTGCTCCTTGGATCGTTGTACCCCAAAATGATTGTACAGCCTCCTCACAACTTTAGACATGATCTTGGCCTTGTGGACATTGGGGTTGAGGTAAGGCCCATACTTCCCATCATAGTCGCTCCTCTTTAATATGTCCACCATCTCCAACATTTCTCCAAATGACATATTGGGGGCCTTGAATTTCAGGCTCCGGGATCGGGACGTTTCTGCCTCCGGACTTTCCTCTTCCTCCTCCTCGTTGGTGGGATATTTCGGACGCACCTGCTGTGTCCCTGCCATGTGCTCTCCCCACTGCGCCGTAAAGAGAAGGGGTGGGGAATAGACGAGAAAGATCGTCAGGGGCGGGCGGAGTTTGACGCATGCGCACTGTATATAAAACGTCACACGCCTGTGTCGTAGCCACGATCTGGGAGACGAGGGGAGAGAAAGCTCGAGACGATCGCTATAACGAAGGTACAATTTGACGTTGGTACATAACTAGCCTAGACTGATTAGACCTTGAGGCTTATTTATGGAGAAGATTAGGAGACTTTGGACTGACATTATTTATAGTGTTTTGTGTGGTGTAGTTTCTTGCAGAGATTATGGAGGGCTTCAACCATGCGAGTTTTCTCCACCTCTTCATAGATAAATACAGGGAATTTCCCATATTATGGCAGGCAAAACACTGCGACTATAGCAACAGACCAAAGAGGTACGCAGCCATGCAGAAACTTGTGGCATTTGTAAAGCCAACGTTCCCCACGGCAACTGTTCGTAAGTTAAGAGTAAAAATTGCCAACCTGAGGAGTACCTATTTCCGGGAGCGCAATAAGGTCCGGAAGTCCCAAGCATCTGGAGCTGCAGCAGATGATGTCTATGCCCCCACGCTCTGGTACTATGAGAGTCTCTACTTTCTCAAAGACCAGGCTAATGTCAGGAAGTCACTCTCGACTCTTCCTTGCACGCGTCCTTCCGCGTACGCCACCCCTGATGAGGCTTCCGAGGACCAACCTGGGCCTTCCAGTCTGGAAGATGTGGAGGAGCCCAGCTTGTTCCAGGTATAGTAGTTTTGTAACCATTTTTGTGAATAATGAATGATGTTCAGTTAATTCAGGATCCCCAATTGCTTAGTTCCTAACGTGTTTGACATATCAACTGACAGTAGTGTTGTAGACATTTGGGGCAAGAATCTAAACTGCAGGGCTGAGAATTGTATGGTTTTCTATTTGTAAACATTTTGCAACAGTCACTAGATGAAAATTGTGTGTGTTTGATGAACAAATAACTCAAACTATGTCCCTTTGTCATACACAGGAAGACCTCAGCCAGGAGGTGGCTGTGGAATGTGGCAGTCAGGAGGAGGCAGGGGTTAGTGGCAGCCAAGAGGTGGGTAGTGGCAGCCAACAGGGGGGTAGGCGTAGGAGCCTGACTGTCTCTCAAGTCCCTCCCCTCCGCCTTCCCTACAGAAGGGCGAAAAGGATGGGGAGGTGGGAGAGTCAGCGCTCCAGCTGATCCGAGATGCTTCAGCCTCCCTATATGCCACACCCACCTACGAGGAGGCCTTTGCCTCCTTGGTTGCCAATAAAATGATGGGTATGGAGGCGGGGCAACGCAGCATGTGTGAGGATGTCATCCTCAAAATCCTAAATGAGGGGATGGCTGGGGAGATGACCCCACTCACACATGTTTGCGAAAGTCACCTTGCTCCGCCTCCTCCTCCTCCTCCTTCTGCCACCCCACCAGCACCACAGCCACAGCGTGGAAGGAAGCGAGAGTGACGACCTGGATTCAGTCTGGTCTGAGAGAAGATGGAGCCTCTCGTAGTACCAGAGCCTGGGGACCTAGATGGCATCTGCTGCAGTTCCGGATGTTTTGGACTTCAGGACCAGATTGCACTCCCTTATTATTTAGATAGGTACTCCTCAGGCCCCCAATTTTCGACGCTTCAAAAATGATGGTTGCCGTGGGGGGCCAAGGCTTTGCAAATTCCCCAAGTTTCTTCATCGCTGCGTTCCTCTTTGGTTTGTTGCTGACACCTAAATAAAGGTCTTTTTGATTTGAAATAATCATTGTCTATGTGTTTTACTTTTCTACAATGACAGTTTATTTGTGAGTAGGCAGGTACATTTCACTAATCCTAAAGTATAATTAACAAGGGGCACCAACAACCAACAAACTCCTAGTAAATTTAAGCAACAAATACAAATGTTAATAAAGTTGTTTTGCTAAGTTGAGACACAACCCCCCTCCAAAAAAAAAAAAAAGATCCTTAAAATATGCCTTCCAACAAAAAAAAAAAAAGGACAAAGCATCCAAACAAAATAACAAAGATTCTTTTACGATATGAGTACAAATAAACATGTAATGTAGAAATCGTGAAAAGTAATAAAGAACTAAGTTTGTGAGAAGTGCCGGTGAATAGGAGCAGCTAAAACATGTCATTGTTCTTGCATTGTAAAGAAAAAGAGAATGCGCTGCATTAAAGACATTTTAACATTGCAGCGTGACGAATGTGCTGTGTCGATTAGGAAAGGTAGTTTTACCTGACCGAGCGCTTCCGTCACAGAATTTCTTCTGAGCATGCGTAGCACTTTGTCCGTCGGACTACCATACACACGATCGGATTTGGTGTGATCGGACCTTGTTGTCCAAAAATCTATCCAGCAGGAGATAGGACATTGTCCGTCGGACAATCCGACGTACACTGTCCGATGGTGCATACACACGGTCGGATTTTTCGACAACATTGTCCGATCGGACAGAATCCATGCGAAAATCCTACCGTGTGTATGGGGCTTTTGAGTTGCAACAGAAACACGATTATTGCTCAGCAGGATTGCTTTGGAAGCTTCATTACTGTAAAATGAGACAGAAGGATTTTTTTTTTTTACAAAATGGCAAGAAATGATACCAGTGCTTTAAAATCATCTTCCTATTTGTTACATGTATTATTTTATTGTGTATTATGTGCTGTACTGTTATGTCAGTTGTATGCTTACAGGTGACACATTTCCAAAGTGCCCCCTGTGTGCAATGAAAAGTAAGCTTAAATATCCAACAACCTGGTAAACTGGATCGAAATATACTTTTATTGACATACTTTTGCTACATTTTTTTAATTAACCACATTATACGCATTGTAAGAGTACTGAAGACTGTTCAGCTATTCTTCACTAATTAAAACACTTTTACAATAATCTCGTCCAGTAGTCTGAATTTATGAGCATGATAAATTACATTTTTACATCTTTGTACAGTTTCCTTGTCATCAGTTATTCTGAGGCAGGTCTTTATTGGCTAATTATATTCAAACATCGAATGCATTCCAAAGCAGGTACAT
The DNA here is from genome assembly GCA_028564925.1 of Lithobates sylvaticus. Taxonomy (NCBI): domain Eukaryota; kingdom Metazoa; phylum Chordata; class Amphibia; order Anura; family Ranidae; genus Lithobates; species Lithobates sylvaticus. The sequence goes on from CM053026.1 coordinate 180,188,031, forward strand.
TTCCAACATGATATAATATTAATTTATAACAACAGACTAAAGATTTGTTTCTGGTTTCCTGCTACTGACCAAAACATTACATTATGCTTTTTTGTGAAAGGTATTACAATTCGTGATTTTTGTGTCTTTCCTTACTCACACTTAGTTTTTTTTTTTAAAAGTGGTGTGTGTATGGTTCTGACATAGTTAATTTAAAGATCAGTGTTAGAGGGTTAAAGTCCAACTCAAGCCATATTTTTCTTTAAATAGAGTCAGGAAGGGTTAGTCTTATTGCTGTCTTTAACTCTAGTGCAGAGATTTCCATTCACTATTTAGCCCGGTGACAATCCTGTGACACCAGGACACGAAATGAGTAGAATAGAGGTCCCAGGACAGGAATGCCGCGTACACATGATCGCACATTCCGAAAACAAAATCCATGGTATTTTTCCCGACGGATGTTGGCTCAAACTTGTATTGCATACACACGGTCATTGTTGTCCAATGTTGGTTGGAAATTGTGAATGTCAAGAACGTGGTGATGTACAACACGTACAACGAGCTGAGAAAAATTAAGTTCAATAGCCAGTGCCGCTCTTCTGCTTGATTCCGAGCATGCGTGGAACTTTGTGCGTCGGAATTTATACACGCGATCGGAATTTCCAACAACGGATTTTGTTTTCGAAAAATTTGAGAACCAGATCTCAAATTTTTTGCAACAGAAATTCTGATGGAAACTGTCCAATGGAGCCTACACACGGTTGTAATTTCCGACAACAAGCTCAGATCGCACATTTGCCATCGGAAAGTCCGACCGTGTGTATGCAGCGTTAGACTCCAAAAACAATAAAAAACGATTTTTAAAGGCTTGTATACAGATTGACAATGTGAGTTTCCAATTTTTGGCTACCTAGAGTGGAAATAGTCTGGAGTTATGACTTTTTAGAGCAATCAAGCTAGCTCCCTCTTGCATAGCCACCAATCCTTGTCAGGGACCCTGGGTAAAGGTTATTAAAAGCCCCAGGCTTTCTCAGTTCAAAAAGAACAATATGTGAGTAATAAATGCAAAGGGGATAAAGCCCCCACATGCCATGAAAATCAAACAGAGAAAGTAAAAAAGGCAAGCAGCAAGGGGATGAGAGTTGAGACAGAAAAGTGCAAACAACCCAGAACCTTTTAAACACAGGGTGGGACTTCAGATCTAGGTGAGACTGTTGCCAAATGTTTTTTAAACTTTATGAGAGTAGGTCAACTCGCTACAAATAGGGAGCTTCTCACAGACATTATCAAAGGGTTACACATTCAATTCACCATTACTTGTTATTTTTTCTTTTTTTATGCTTTTAATGTTAACTTACTGTATAAAACTCTGCTCCCATGTTAATGACTGCCATGTTCCAAGAGATGTTTTGCAGAAAACTTGCTACAGGGGAATGTCAGAAAACGTGGACACACTGCAGGACCCACAAACTGCAGACAAGAGACACCCTTATTAACCAATCATGTACATTACACGCCCCTTTCCTCAGCCCTCTAAAACATTTGTTCCTTCACAGTTGCCATAAAAATAAAATAGGTTTTACTCACTGTTCATTAAAACTATTTATTTAACACTCTTTGACATTATTACTTGCTTCCTGTCCCTGCTTCCATGTCTAGAATACAACATGTTTGCTGCTTGTTTCTACAGCACGGCCTGTCAGCCATAACATTCAGTGTGCCACTCAGTTACTGACCACTGATGCTGTAGTGCTCCCCTTCGAAAGCATGCTGTTGTGGAATGGGAGCAGTCATGCCAAGAACAATGCAACTGACCAGAGGACATAGAAATCAGCTGCACAGAAGCCTTTTAGGCAGATATAAACTTTTGTGCAGGACTTGTGTGCCACACAGAAACCACAGTGGTGACAAGGGTTGAACACCTAGGGTTCATGTTGTAAATGACTAAAATGCACAGCCCTCAAACACTACTCATTCAGAAGTTTAGAAACCATTATTCCAAGCAAAATTATTCAAAGTAAGACAGTATCAAAGCTAATGGTACAACTACATTACAATTCTGTCCCCATATTACATTTCAGATGTATTGTATCAACCTTCTAGCAGCATGGCCCTGTGTTTGCATCCGTCATTGCTGTTAACAAGATGTTAATAATCTCCCATCTTTTCCCAGAGGGTGCTGTATGGGGTATGGGAGGTCTGTTCTCCACTGAGCTGAAATAGCAAGCACAAGGAAGTACAGGCAATATTTCTGGAAAAATACATTTTCTTCAGAAAAGATAAACCATCATTTTGGCATTTTGCAGAGCTGACACAAGTAAACATTGAATTATTTTTAGTTAATGTTTAGTTATATTTTAGGTTTAAAAAAAAAGATATTACAGTGGACTTAGATCAAAGAACTTGATCAGAAAGGTTTTTATTTTTTTTTGTGCAATGTGGAGGAGACAAAAAGAGACTCTATTTTACCATTTTGATATTAAGCAAGGACTAGACCTACACCTTTCCATTCTGCACATAGTATTGAAGAATATTGCAGAAGCAGCAACAGTATAGTGTATAATCTTTTCATCAATGCACAGTGATATTTGAAGGAACGGCAGTACAACCGGGAGACTCTGCAAAAAAACATGATACATCAATACTCAATATTTAAGGTAAGAATTATGGGTGTTTGTTGTCATGGAACCCTGGTGTCCTAAAAAGCTGGGCTGCTTTATAATCAAAACAGTGGGAAAAGTTGTCATGTTTAGGGTGTGTCCACCCACTCCTATCCCTCCCCCTTCTATATTGGCCATTGGGGGACAAAAGTCACACTTTGTAGGTAAAAAGATGAGGGTGGTTGAAACATGGCTGTCATGTGGCTGCAGTCTCCTAAGATGGGACATAAGTGACTTTGTGGTATTTTCCCAGTCAACTGATGGTCCATTCTATAAACCAAAACTGTTAATTGAATTGCTTTAAAGAGGAGAAGGCATAGTGCATTTGTACTGTAATTTGAGGCCCTTTCCCTTAGCACATTTTGCTCAGACAATAATGAAGAAAAAAATCCCATTGCACAAACTTAGTGAGTTTTTCTGGACTGTGGTCTTTCTGAGCACTTGGATTGTGGTCGTTCTTGTTCTAAATGAATGGCAATCTAGTGCCAGATGTCTACTATCATTCCCAATTTTGCCTTTAAACAACCAGTGGCAATAGTCCTGATTTATGACAGTGACAGGAATGTGTCAGTATATACACCATAAATATGCAATGTAGCAGTTTTACATTATGAAGCAACTAAAAAAATATATTTTTGAAAGTAAGAATTTACACTCAATACCCTTCTAATCCTTGTTTAGCTTGTGTCCAAGAACATGATGTGTTTTATAAAGTAAACATCAGTAGTTGTTTGCATTCAGACTTTCTCTTTTTTGAAGTCTGTAAACTGTTGCATAGGGGAGCAGGCATGAGTCATTTAGCAATGTGTGTAATTTGGCCTTCAACTATTCAACTTTTTAAACAACAGACTTTTCCCACAAAACACTGTAGATTGGCCTGGTAACTAGGTAAAAAGACCTTGAGTTTTTCCTGCTGACTGTAAATAGTTAATTTGAGATTTTCATATGCATCATTTTATTTTTACCTGACTAAATAAATAATTTATTTCTTAAATTTTTCAGTCCTGAACATGATAAAAACAGAAATTAGGTAAACTGTATACATTGCCTTTTAATATACAGCCTATAAAATAGTCTTACATTTGACACTCACCACAAATGAATGAAGGCTTCCATCCTGCATTAAAATGTTACAGAGACATGTTGTATAATTAAAATTAACTCCAAGCATATTTACTAATCACCACATAACTAAACAAGCATGAGAAAATGTGTCCAAATAAAATTATCTTCCAATGATTATAATAAAAGTGTACAACTGTATATAGACTTGAATAATTTTTTACTCCAACAACTCTTCAATAAAATCTCTTCAAAGCATGAATTAAATGCTGTGTATCTCCTGTGTATCAGTGTATCAAAAAAGGTCTTCCAACATCTTCATAAAATTACACTTCAAACCATGCTTTGCCCCAAACCTTTGTTTAACAAATAAACTCACCAGAAGTGAATGACCTAATAGACATTTAGGTCAAAGTAAACTTTTTTGATACATCTCTCCATCCTTCTGTTCACTTACCATCCAATCCACTTTCTCCTCAAAGCATAGTAAACAATGTAAACAACACATAAATAAAACACCAAACAGTGTTATCCTGCTAAAAATACTCCATTTATTTTAAAACACTAACTCACATCTAATTATGCTGTAACTTGTACCAGTTTGTCAACGCATATTAGAGTCTACTGCTGCTGAAAAGTATGATCAACGTCAGGTGTCACCCACCATATCCTACACATATCTATCAGTCCCAGGGATTTTGCTCAGTCAACAGTGACTATATAGAAACAATAGAAACCAATCAGCTTCCAGGTTTTATTGTGAAAGCATAATTGAACAAGCTGAAGTTAGAAGCTGATTGGCTACCATGAACAGCTGCACCAGATTTTACATGGGACTGTACAAACTCACAAAACAACCACCCTGGTTCCACCCCACCATAATGGTCCGACCAGTCATAATAGTAAAGAAAACCATGAAACTGAAGTGTCTAAAATTATTGCCGTGACCCCTTTATTTGGTCTTTAAAACAAATATGATCACCCTCAACCTTTGCTGTGCCATACGTTTAACATTAAACACACAGAATAATACCACCATTCAAATTTAACCAAACCACCTGCTCAGTCTTTTAGGACTCGAGCACCAAGTAACTGTACCAACCACCAGGTACCACCATAAACACTGTCCACCCACACTTGTGGTGTGTTATTACCCCGCTCAGTCTTTAAGGACTTGAGCACCAAGTAACCGCACCAACCACCAGGTACCACCATAAACAGTGTCCGCCCACACCTGTGGGGTGACATTACCCCAATAAAGTCAGAGCTGTGACAAAGGGAGGGAGAGAGAGAGGGGAGATGTCAGTTTGATTGAAGATTCAGACTGTTGTACCAGACCACAGATGTTGCCACCTATAAAGGAAAACACATCATCCCCATTGCTTGATTAACTTAGTTTTAAGTAATTGTTTTTTTAAACTGCCCAGGATGAAAGCAGTGATTATCTTCTAATAGTAGCTGTCTTCTGTGCCTTCTTATCAGTGACCAGGATGTTAGCCCTGCGTCCATAGCATGGGACTGTACAACCCCACAAACAACCACCCTTTTCCCACCCCACCATAACTGTCTTATCAATCATGATAGTATAGAAAACCATGAAACTGAAGCGTGGAAAATTATGGCTGCAGCTTCTTTATTTGGGTTTTAAAACAAATATGAAAAACTTTAACCTTTGCTGTACCATACATTTAAGATTAAACACACACCAATACCACCATTAAAACTTTAACCAAACCACCTGCTCAGTCTTTCAGGACTCGAGCACCAAGTAACTGTACCAACCACCAGGTACCACCATAAACATTGTCCACCCACACTTGTTTGGTCACATTACCCCACCAGACAGTTTAAGATCTGGCACCCCCCACCACCACAGCCAACGCAAGCATGGACTGGAGTCCAGCATTAAAAACATCACAACCAATGTCAGACAAACGAATACAATCATTGAAAAATAATCCAGCAATAAACCCTTCCGGCTCAGAATGATCGTAAAAAAAAAACCTGGGCATAAATTCACACATCAGTCTGTTAACTCTTTTAATTGTATCCATGTGCTGAATTCCACAACTGGGAGCCCAATTTATGGAAGGAACAATTTTGGAAAAAACAACCTAATATCTGGCAGATCAAAATAAATTGCAGTGATTTCCCAGCATAAATTTTTGCAGCAAGTTGAGGGGATATTTTATTTGCAAATATTATGTGTGGCACCTGACAAACTTTCAACAGAAAAAAAAGTTGTCCCATCTCATTTCACTACTATCTGTTTCAAAAGAGAAGTTCTTTGTGTAAATTCTTGCTAAAGTCCTTCTATGGGCCCAAATGATAGATAAGGAAGTAAGATACTTAATAAATATTTAAAGCAGGGGTCAAAATCTAATAGACCTGCCAATCATCTTGATACAGTTTTGGCTAAGGTCTAGCTTAGCTGCTTCTGTAGCTGCTCCAGTTGTAAAGGAATGGGTGTAAACATGCTTGCCAATGGGACCATTTGCAGCTAAACATTTTTTTATTTTATTTTTGCTAATACCACATTAAATTAAAATACAATTAAGGAATACCATCTTCATGTGCTAGAAACAAGATAGAGGGGGACTTTGCACAAAATATATTAATAGTGTTATCTCTTCCCCTCACATTCTACACCAACAAACCTGTATCACACTTATAAAATTATTAACACTTATTAAATTAGAAACTAGTTTCAAGATGTGTAAGGTATCAAAAAGGCTAGAGAAACCCCCGCTCACATCGGCACGATTTGACATGCTTCCCATATATGAAGAGCTGAAGTGAATGTCTCCATCTGAGGAGGATTCCTGGGGTCCACAATCTGGGAACACTGGCAAATGCCTTGAGGGTATCCTCACTGTTCCCTAGACATGTGCATTCGTTTTCGCCCGAATGCATTTTTGTCCGAATTTCAGGTATCTTCGTTATCGTTTTAACAAACGATAACGAAAGTGCAGAATCCGAAAAACGAAAGATCGGACATAAACAAATGCTTTATTTTCATTTTCATTGTGACAACAGTTCGATGTAGATAGGAGATTCGACATGATGCTGACAATAACAATCTGTGTCTATCGAACCTGTGGTCGAATGTGCCTAACCTTAGCTCTATTGGTCCAAGATTATTCGACATAGAGAGAAAAGATTTGACATAGAGAGAAAAGATTGCTGCTGGAATTGGGTGGGGGAAGTAAAATAAAAATAATGATGATGATGATGAATGTTATTGGCTGATTGTAACCAAAGAGGAGGAGCAGTAAAATAGCCAGAACTAAGTACACACGTACAGCCAACTTACTTTCACTTACGATTGCTAGCAAAGAGAGACACACACACTGAATCATTTCAGAAGACAATCAATCTTAGCTGGTCCGTTTGTCAGAGAACCTGAATTATTTAGCAATTAAGCATAAGCACAGCAGCAGAACAATAGTGAAGCAAGCTACAGTGGGGGGGGGGGGATTTTTTATAGATTCTATATTATAGATTGAGATTCTATATAGATTCTATATACCATATCTTGTTACCTGTCTGATCAGTGATCACTATCACCAGTCTATTTTCTGTTTGAACCATATACATTCAACATGAACGACAAAGATTCGACAAAGAAGCGAAAAACAAACAAACGTCAAATTTTTGGCTTATGGTGTCTGTCGAAAGTTCTAAGAAGATTCGACGGAGCAGCTAAACTATACGGCATTGTACAGTTTAGCTGCTCTGTCGAATCTTCTTTGAACATTCGATAGACACCATAAGCCTTCAATGACAGATTTGACCTTAATTCATTTGGATTTTCGGACGAATGCATTTTTTAACGAAAAACAAAATTAATAAAAACGAATTTTGGGAGTAACTAAATAAATTTATTTTTCGGACGAAAGCGAAATTCTGAAACAAAATATTTCAGTGTGCACATGTCTACTGTTCCCCTGTTTTATGCGCACCCTGACCGGGACACCCATGCCAGCAAAAGCGCCCATGTGTGTCGTCGCACGGCCTGACCAGTATGACTGCACCCCCACCATGACTGCACTGTGCATGCGCCATGGCACCCTGCGCGTGGCCATCGCAGTGCAGCTTAGGAACACTGGCAAGGGCTTGGGCATGCCTCCCAGGGGCACATAAGATGCATGCAACTCACCCAGCACCAAATGTCCGAGAGCAGAGTCTTTGTTGTGCTAGTAAAGTCCAATTTTCCTGCAACTACCAAAAAAACCTGCATGGAGTTTGTATGTTCTTGCCTGTTTCCTCTGGGCACTTACTACACTCCAGATTTAATTGGCTCCTGTCTAATATTGGTCCTAGTATGTGAATGTATGAATGTGACTTAAGCCCCATACACACGGTCGGATTTTCCGATGGATTCTGTCCTATCGGACAATGTTGTCGGAAATTCCGACCGTGTGTAGGCACCATCGGACAGTTTCCATCGGATTGTCCGACGGACAAAGTCCTATCTCCTGCTGGATAGATTTTTCGACAACAAAGTCCGATCACACCAAATCCGATCGTGTGTATCGAATTCCGACGGACAAAGTGCCACGCATGCTCAGATCACATTACAAGACCAAAGCTATTGGCTACTAGCCTCTGCGTAGTCCCGTCGTACGCAACAAACGTCACCACGTTCAGAATGATCGGATTTTCCGACAACTTTGTCAGACCGTGTGTACGCAAAACCAACATCGGACAAAGTACGACAGACATGATCCGACGGACCTGGTCCTCGGATAATCCGCGTGTGTGTATGGGGCTTAAGGCTGCATTCACACCTGAGCGTAGCTTTTCAGGCAGAAAATCGCGCGAATTTGCTGCGTTTTTTGCGGAGTTTTTTACAGCAATTCGCAGCGTTTTTTACCGCGATTTGCCGCAAATTTTGTACAGAGCAAAAGGTCACCAATGTAAAAAGAATAAAAAAAAACGCCCAAATCTGCCCCATTCGCGCGACAAAAAAGGGTCCGGAACTTGTTTGAGCTTCAGGCGTAGGGCTTCAGGCGTTTTGGAGTGGAGATGTGAACCATCTCCATAGAGAATAATGTATTTTCTCCCCTCTAGCGTTTTGTAGCTTCAGGCTTCAAGCTACAAAGCGCTCAGGTGTGAATGCAGCCTTAGAGACCTATGTTTGTATCCTCTTTGAGGGCAGGGACTGTTGTGAATGTAAAATATATATTTAAAGCACTGTGTAGGTTGTCAACACTATATAAATACTTGTATTAAAAAAAAATGATGGGTTGTTATGGGTTACCTCATTTTGCACATTATAATTACAATTGTATAAATGGTTGCATTTATCAAACATTATAATTGTAATGTACTGTATAATCCATGCCTACTAACATTTAACAGGATTTGCTGTTTTGCAGAATATTACTAATTGACTAAATACAAGCTGTAGAGAGAGAAAAACGTTATTCTTAAGTAAATGTACAATGATGAGTATAATCTAATTGCCGAATGTGCATATCTTTTCCACATTTTCATATTGCATTGACAATGCACATATTATGTTCAATTTAACATATTCACAACCATACATGAATATTTTCCCCGGTAGTAATATTAACAGATGAAAATAACCAAACCAAAATAAATGAGCCTTTGTTCTGTTGAGCTGCTGACTCCACTGCTATTAATGGCAATTGTTAAAATTAAAAGCTCAGGAACTTTTCTTGATTTCAGCAGCACCTTTGTCAAACAAATTAGCATTGTTTCTAACAGGACATTCATTGTATTCAGTGATCAACTTGAAGGTCAGGCAATATGCATTAGTATCTGTACTTCTCCTTATAGGCACTATGTCCCCTGCCTCTCCTTTGTTTCCAAGAACAGTGTGCCGATACTAAAATATGACACAATATTCTGTTGAAAATGTGCATTCATTTATGATGTGTTGTCGAATGCTTTTTCCTTTTATTTTTTATTTTATTTTATCAGTGCCATTCTGGTCTGCTCTGATTAAATATCCAATATCATTTGTATGTGTTCTATACAAACCTGAGAAGATTGATTGAACAAGTGAAGGAGAAGTTTTCAATCACAGTAATGTATAAGGCAAAAAACACAGGAAGGAACACAACAGGGTGGTTCAAAAATTCAATCATGCAGATTAAATTAAAGGGAAAACTATCACAAAATGATGGATAGACTCTTGTTTCTATAGTATGGTTAAAAGAATGATGGGTACTAAAATACAGCTTTTCATAACCTCACTGATTTGATGAATAGATGACAAAGACCAGGACAGAAAGCTTCAAGGAAACATATCATAAGGGAAATGTTGATGCTGCTATTTCTGAGCTCTTTCAAAAATTATAGTTTGGATTTTAAAAGCATGTGAAAAAGATGTGATTGACCTGCTTTGCCTTCAGTGCAAACACATCTGGGGAAGAGGACATCTTCTCCAATGAAACTCGGAGCAGGTACCTGGACCACACACTCTGCTGGTTTAAGTACATATATGATATATTGGTGATTTGGACCTGTACAGTTGATCTGTTAGAAGAATTATTAAACCTAAAAAAAAGCTAAAAGCTAAATCAGAATAGACAGTGCCGATCCTGACCTCCCTGGGGCCCTCAGCGAAATTCTGCTAAGGGGTCCTCTACCTGACCCATGATGCCTTGAGCATAGGTCCCCAGAGAGCCTCTCTCCTTACATTAGGGTCCCTAGAGAGCCTCCCCTTACATCAGGGTCCCCAGAAAGCCTCCCCTTACGTCAGGGCCCCTAGAAAGCCCCTCCCTACATCAGGGTCCCAGAGAGCATCCCCTTACATCAGGGTCCCAAGAGAGCCTCCCCTTACGTCAGGGTCCCCAGAAAGACCCTCCTTACATCAGGGTCCCCAGAGAGCCCCCCTTACATCAGGGTCCCCAGAGAGCCTTCCTTGAATCCTCACCGCGCCAATCATTGCAGCCTCACCGTGCCCATCATTGCAGCCTCACCATGTTAATAATTGCCACCTCACTGTGCCCATCATTGCAGCCTTACTGTGCCCATCATTGCAGCCTTACTGTGCCCATCACTGCTGCCTCACTATGTCCATCATTGCCACCTCACCGTGCCAATCATTGCAGCCTTACCATGAAAATCATTGCAGCCTCACCGTGCCCATCACTGCCACCTCACCATGGCAATCATTGCAGCCTTACCATGCTTATCATTGCAGCCTCACTGTGTTAATAATTGCCGCCTCACCGTGCCCATCATTGCCATCTCACCATGCCAATCATTGCAGCCTTACCATGCTTATCATTGCAGCTTTACCATGCTTATCATTGCAGCCTTACCATGCTTTTCATTGCAGCCTCGCCGTGTTAATAATTGCCACCTCACCATGCCAATCATTACCGCCTCACCATGCCAATCATTGTCGCCTCACCATGCCAATCATTGCAGCCTTACTGTGCCTATCATCACTGCAGCCTAATGGTGCCCATCATTGCAGTCTTACTGTGGCAATCAATGTAGCCTCACCAGTCAGTGCCAGTGGATTACGCACAGCAGGCATCTCCCACTGTGTCACAGAGCTCAATGTGAAATGTTATGCTGTGCTATGACAAAAGTCCCACCCTCCTCCTAGACCAGCTTGTGTGATAGACGGAACACTGTATCTATCACACACATGTGGGCAATTCACATACAGCCCATGGGTCAATATAGGCACACATTTTTGTCTGCCTAATGTTGAAATCTTTGTCCAGTGATTCCATGCATATTGTGGGACATATTGTAAGGAATAATATACTTAATGTCTTGTAAGTGTGGAGCATACTGTATTGGCAAAACTATGCGCCAATTTACACAGACTGTATGAGCATATATACTATTCCCAAAATGCTAAAATGCTTACCCCGGTCAACCGCCACTTGGGTCTTTATCACAACTTTGATACTACCTAGATTCAACTAATTGTTTTGGCGGTGATACCAGAAGACCCATGTGGCGGGAACTGAGATAGGAGGATTCTTAAAAAAAAAAACCTCTGGATAGAGTGGCTTAATGCCACAAAATCTCCCGGGATCAATGAGATTCTATCATACAAACCCTTTCTCTAGTGAGAGCATAAAAAACATAGGACTATACAATGGATGTGCATTTGACTTTGTGTTTCTTGATTATGACACAATTCACGGCTATACTGGGCTCACTGTTAAGCACGTTATTTAAAGCTTACCCTTTACCCCAATGGGGCAATAAGTGAACCTGTAGGTGTACTAGATAGCCCTAACACAAAAATAGTGGAGTTAATTCACTATTAATTCACTAGTTAATTCCAGGGTTGGGGTGAGGGCATTGTGGCAGCTGCCTACAGTCCTAGCGGGTGTGCATCCGCACAGCTGTGGCGGCCGCAGCCCTGCTCCCAGGGAGTTCCCCAAAGTGTGGGCCTTACGGCCATTCGCAGCACTTGGGGAACCCTGTGGCAGCTCTGTGGTATCCCCATTCTGCTGTCACGAGTGCCCCCATCCAGGGGACTCTAGAACCTGCTCTTGCAGTCCACCAGGGGATCCTGGGTGCATGCGCCAGATGGTAAGCACATGCGCGGTAGGTTGGCAGCCAGGCCGGGCGATGAGCTCTTTGACAAGAACTATTAAGGGAGGTTTTTTACATACATAAGTGGCTGTATTAACCCATTAACTGCTGGCCCCTGGTATTGGGGATACGCATTAAGGTACATTTAACTTTCAGATGTAATAAATGGGGATACACATGGGATATACTGTATTAGCATATGGAATCCCCCTTTAATTTTACCTTGTAGGCTCACCGGCCATCCTAGGTGGAAAGTACCAATACCCATGAGGATAGTGGACCTCAAGAACACTTAACATAATTATGTTAACATTGTGTGCATATAAGATATAATATATATCATAGATTGCTAGTTGAATATATATTTTCTGCCACACTTTACCATCTCCCTGGTAGATAAATGTGTATCTGCAGTGGAACTGTATATGCTGCTGTATCTGGGCTCCTCTTCTGGTCCCGGGGGTGTGCACAGTGATTCCTAACTCCCATTACCAGTGAGTGTCTTGATCAGACATATTGTATGTATGGTTTATCTGTATGCAACTATGTACTCATAAAATGTATTTTCCTATCTATATAGAGTTGTGAAAGACTCATCAAGGAAATGTGGAACCCCCAGCACCTGGATAAACTTGAACATCTCTCTATGTGCATAGTCTACATGTGTGCGGTATATACCTGTAAAGGGGCTTAAACTTTGTCTGCGATACATAGTATTCAGTAATATATATATATACCCAATTGTTATTTCGGACAAGCTTTTAAAGTATATAAAATAACATTTGGAATTATTTTTCCTAATGTATATGTGCCTTCAAAGTCCATAATTTTTGAGTTTCCGAAACAGTGTTCCACTATATGGGATGTGGCATTGTTTATTATACAGTGTACCCATGGACCACCCAATGGGTACTACACTTATATTCATATGAACTTCTCAAACAAGACAGGCTGCAAACCAGAAAATGCAAAGCAGATTAAACAAAGCCTCATAACTTTTTTCCATAATGTCCCATTGATATACATGGTAATCTGCTGACCTGCGTTTGAGGTGCTCTTTAAAGCATGTCAAACACAGGTAAACAATGCCTGTGTACACTTAAGATGGGTACACACAGGCCGAATGTCTGGAGACATCGGCCTGTTCAAAAAAAAAGACAGCCAACATTCGGCCCATGTATATGTCGGTCTGACCGACAGAAGCCAGCCGTTTGGCCGGCTTCTGTTGGAGAAGCATGCTGGAGAACCAGCAGCTGCCCAACTCCTGATCAGCTCTCTCAGCCAATAGCAGAGAGCGATGATCGGAGTGTTCAAGTCTTTCTTCTCCTACAAATTGGCGAGTTAGTGGGCATTAGGATCTGCACGTCGAGCGTTTTGGTGGACATCCTCGGATGTGCTGTTAGGATCTGGGCAGCTAGGTTGAACGTCCATGGCTCCCCCTTCCCCTGCTGGGATCTTGAGCTGGTTTCCACTGAAAGAGTTGATTGTTAGTCAATTAAACTGGACTTGATCTGTAATGTTAAAGACATTCCAAAGCTTCTCCGTTATCTGTAATGTTGAAACATCTTCAACATTGCCTAACAAAGTCCAGTTAAATGTGACCAACTGCTACTAGATATTCCATGAACTGGATAAAAGAGAACATTCAAAGGCAGTTGATTGCTAGCTTGCAATGCTATAAATTAGTAAAATGAATACATAAAAAACAGCAAGTCAGTTCATTATCCTGTGATATTTTTCCCTTTAATCTGCATGTTTGAAGAATTTTAAAAAGGTAGATTAAAAGGAAAATATTTATCATGCAGTGATAAATTGACTCACTATACTTTTGGTACAGAAAAACAGGTAAGTAAAAATTGCTTTTCATATCCTGTCTGATCTAATAGATGGAAAAACAAGACACCAGGAAGTTTGTTGCTTTACCTGATATACTGTACATGCATTTCCATATGTTCCATATACTATAGCAAATATTCCCCTTTTTAATCCTGTTCTAATTTAACTGGAATAATAAATTTCAGTTTTAATGATATTACATTCCCAGACTAACACTGGACCCCGGGAACTTTTTTATTTTGGATCCATTAAGCTTATGTTTATTGAAAACTGAAGTAAATAAAGGCCAGGGCTATTTTTCCCATATTCCAGTGATCTTTTATCCACTGTGTGTAGGAAAAAATAAAATAGCAAACTGTGTAGGCCTCATGCACGCATTGTTACAGCTGCACCTGGGGGCACCTGGCATTTTTTTTTCCTGCCTCTAAACTCCCCTACATGTTAGCCTACGTGGCCATGCACTAATAAGCTTTTAGAAGCATTTAGTGACACAAGATTTTAATGGCGGGGAAAAAAAACACTGCCAGTGTCTCCAGAAGCAACATAATTTGGTCAGTAACAGTGAACAATTGAGAAAAATATTTTATAATAAAGATTAAAGTATTACATTGATTTCTTAGTCTAATGCGCTGCAATTTAGCTCTTATTACTTTAAATGTAATTTGCTTTAACTGCCAGCCACATAATAATTTTTTTACACATTAAAGCTCATTAGTGACCTTGATTAAAACTATACTGTAAACATTACTGTATTTGATAAAAAATCCTGAAATGTTTTACATCCACATTGTAAAATATCCAATGACAAATTATTTCGAAGGGAAAACAAACAGACTTGTTTTGTGCAGTATTTTGTTCTTGCAACACCTAATATATTTAATTATTAATATTCATAGTTGTCTTGGCCCATAGATATCAAGATCATAATAAGCAGTACTGTAAAGTGTATAACACTTTGATTCATATACAGGAATGAGCTTTGGGTTTGAGTTGAACATGAGTTTGACCGAAACCAAAGTCATTCTCCATTTGAGAGAATGGTGAACGAATGTGGTCATTATCATTTTGTAACCAATTGTAGTAGATTGCCAATAATGCACTTCTTGGCCTCTAAATTGTGGTCAGGTGGATTAGAAGGAGTAAAACAGAGAACAGGAGAGGTGCCACCAGATTAAAAAGTTAGCATTTATTGAGCAAAGAAGGAGTGCATATATCCACTTACATAAGATAAGAGTAATTCGTCACATAAGTCCTGCGATGAAGGAGAGCGCCTGTTCTTTCCATCTACAGAGCGCATGCTTCGAAACACCGTCGCAAACAGCCGTGACGTCATCGCGCCTGACGCCTGTCAGATCCTATGGACCAGAGCCAAGCCTTGGTCCCAGTTTAGATATAAAAACTACCAGGATATCCTGCTGGACGGGACACAATACTGGATAACAACAGGCGGTCACAGCGCAGCTAAGACGTCCCAGAGGACTTATGTGCCGAATTACTCTTATCTTATGTAAGTGGATATATGCACTCCTTCTTTGCGCAATACATGCTAACTTTTTAATCTGGTGGCGCCTCTCCTGTTCTCTGTTTTACATGTATCCTGAAGTTTGCTCCCAACTTCCCACTTGAAGGCTGCCCTGGACTTTAAACTTGCCTGCATATGACAAAAGAAAGGTTTTTGCCTCCATTTACTTTATATATTAGCTTTGAACCCTTCTCCCAACACAATGTCAGTATTGCAAATTCTTGTTGGATTTATAAGAGGGCACAAATGTTGATTATCGTGCAACAGCGCCATCTATGTATAGGTGGATTAGAAGGGCCAATGATGCCCTAATGCTCTAATATTTGACACCCCTCCCTATAAAAGTCAGGGTTCCCAGAAACCTTTATGTCAGTGTCTGTTGAAGCAGAATGTAGCCTTGTAAAAATTATATAAAAATTGTGTTGCGCTGTCACGTGAAAAAACAAATAAATGTTAATTAAACATTGGATTAAATGAACACCAAAAACACCAAAGTCCATATAGTGATGAAATGTACAAAGTCCTTTGAATTAAATGCAACACCCGGTGCTCAGACAAATGAGGCAAAAATATCTTCTTACCAGATACAAAGACCTTTCAAGGTCTATATTCGCATCTGTGAGCTTTATTATCTCTCACATTAGGTAAAGGTTATCTCAGCTCAACCAACCTTCTAATGGAAACCGTTAGTAAAAACAAGCCATGGATAAAGTTCTCAGGGTATCCACAGAAGCCTATCAAATCATCAATCAAATAAGAAAAGGAAAATTCATTGTGCAGCGTCCAGATTAAAAACAGGGAATTTATAAAAAATCTACTTACAACAGATCAGTGATTACAGGCATTGGAAAAATAACATCCGTCCTACACCCTCACAAGTGTCTCGACATCACCGCTATTTCCTGCCCTGCCTGACGTACGTTTTGTCTGAATAGACATCTTCTGTGAGGCATTAGGGCAGGGGGTAGGCAACCTGGGACCCTCTAGCTGTTGCAGAACTACAAGTCTCATCGTGCCTCTGGGAGTAATTGTAACTGCTAGACTTGCAATGCCTCATGGGAAATGTAGTTCCACAACAGCAGGAGGGCCCCAGGTTGCCTACCCCTGTATTAGGGGATAGTGGTGTGCACAAGCTATCCTTAAATAGGATTCAATATATCTACCACTGGAGGGCAGAAGTGCTCCACTAATTAACATATAAACCACTTTGAACCGCATAGCCATGTTTCCTTGGTCTATTGTCTCTAAAAGCGGTGGCCATTTTATTGAAGTCTTACTATTCTCCAGTGGTTAGGATTAACAATACCGACATTATCTTCTGTTTTTAACCTATCAAGTAAAAATCTTTTTTAACAAAAATACATATAATGAAATAAAATGTATACAATACTACAAGCATTTACTAATTCTATCCAGGTATAAAATATTTAAACAATCCCTGGTAATCAGAACCAACTGACCTCTACACATATGATGTCAATATGTTAACTAATCAAAATCAACGTATTACCCATGTTGCATTTATCATTATCATAAATATGCATATGAATGCAAACTTAAAATATATACTCTCATATATTAAATTAATTAGTATAAGCAATTAAAATCAATTATAAAATTAATGAACATAGTTAATGAACATAGTTAACTACTTATAGCCATCATCACCTCTGCAATTGGGCAGCCTTATATTGCAAAAAATAAAATAAAGTAAAATGTTCTAATTCAGCTATTGTTTATAAAACTATATCCCATTCTACTTTAACCCCTTCAGCTGGAAGGATTTTAATTCATATAAATATCCAGCGAGTTTCATGTCTGGATATTTTCCAAACTTATTGCTTCCCCTCCAGTGTGGTATGTCCACTTCTATACCTATGACTTTCAGCTGCAATGGATCCTTCTTATGTTTAAGCGCAAAATGACTAGATAAGTTGTGTTTAGGAAAAATGTTCTTAATATTTGGCAAATGTTCCCCTATTCTGACATGTAGACGTCTTTTGGTTTTTCCAACATATTGCTGAATGCAACTACATTCCAGTAGGTAAACAACATTGTTTCTGTTACATGTGTAGCACCCTCTACCAATAAGTAGGTGCAAGTATGGGATTTTTACTAGGGAGACTGTCAGCGCAGGTAAATTCAGTCAGGCCTATGCTTTAAGCTAGGCCTGTATGTTTTGATCTGGGGGCAGGGAGTGGTTAGGCTGGCTTCACACTGGGGCGGTGCGGGGCGGCGACGGTAAAGCAGCGCTATATTTAGCGCTGCTTTACCATCGTTTTACCCGCGGTATGCGGCCGCTAGCGGGGTGGTTTTAACCCCCGCTAGCGGCCGCAAAAGGGTTAAAAACCTCCGCAAAGCGCCGCTGCAGCGGCGGTTTGCGGGCGGTATCCCCGCGGTTTCCCATTGATTCCAATGGGAAGGAGCGGTATAGGAGCGGTGAATACACCGCTCCTTCACCGCTCCAAAGATGCTGCTAGCAGGACTTTTGTTGCGGTCCTGCTAGCGCACCGCTCCAGTGTGAAAGCCCGCCGGCTTTCACACTGGAGTGAATGGGGCCGGTTTTTTCAGGCGGTATACAGGCGCTATTTTTAGCGCCGTACCGCCTGAAAACCGCCCCAGTGTGAAAGGGGCCTTAGTGTAGCAGTGGGAGTGATCATCTGTGCTCTAGTTCTGAGGCACTACTAAATGTCTAAGCCTGGGTGCTTTTTAAAAAATGACTTTAGGCTGCTCTGGAAGGGCTGGACCTAATACTTCATCATTTTTTAACACTTGCCAATGTTTATTGAGTAACTTTTTTTTACTATTCCGTGTTGGTTAGAATATGTAGTCTGAAAGGACCATTCATAGCCCAACATTCCTCCTGCTTTTT
Organism: Lithobates sylvaticus; assembly: GCA_028564925.1. Classification (NCBI taxonomy): domain Eukaryota; kingdom Metazoa; phylum Chordata; class Amphibia; order Anura; family Ranidae; genus Lithobates; species Lithobates sylvaticus. The sequence continues at coordinate 180,206,506 of CM053026.1, forward strand.
CTTTTGGAGCTAACATCTTCTCCCTTGTAAAATGCCTAAATACTGTGCATTGATTCAGTATTTTTGCTGTAGTCTGCCTTTGATCCTGAGTTATGCAAAAATGTAATATTTAAATACAAAATACCGTTTTAAAAAATACAAACCTACTACCTCTTTGTGCAGAACCTCTCATTTTTGGCCCAGCTGTCAGGGCCTTGATTTGAAACTGGAACCTCTGCTGTGTGTGGAAATTACTCTTCTTGCTGAGCTACGTGGAATGCTGGACAGTTTCCTGGAGAATTCTTTGAATGATCATACCGTGTGGCCTGTTTGTCTTGAACCTGTAACTCTTTGCTCCTTCCATGAACTTCCTGATTTAAGCCATGTCTCTGCACTTCCTGTTTGACAGAGTATTGTGCTCTCTCCAGCCAATAACTCGCTCTTGTCTCTCCTGCTGCATTCCGTATCTTTGCTACCATTGGTTACTGACCTTTGGCTTCTTCCTCAACTACGTTTCTGCTTAATCCCAACCTGCAACCACTCTTTACTGACCTTTGGCTTGTTTACTGACTACGCTTCTGCTTGATCCCTACCTGCTTATCTGCTACTGGCCCCTGGCTTGCTCACCTCCTGGTGGGGGCAATCCTGAAGACCACAACCTGGTGCTAACACGCAGTAAAACCCATCTCCTTCATCAGGAGCTCTGGTGAATACCAGTTAGTACTTAGACCCTGTGTCATCTGCCAGGGTGACCTTCTCATATACCTCTCCCGCTTGTTGGTGGGTGCTGCTCTATTGCTATAGCTACTGGCCTCTGAGCCTGACTCCAGACCGTGACACCGGCATACCTGATTTTTCACAAAGGAGATTTACTTGGCTCATGTCGTGGAAAATTGTGGGAAAAATAGGGTGTGCTTTGGAGCAAACAATAGAGCAGCCTTGCCGGTTTCAGTAACAAGTGTGAAACCAATGCCATCTTGTGGGAGGATGGCCAGCCTTTTCCTATTAGATGTCCCCCCTTCAGCCAAGTCTACAGTGAGGTGGATCCAACCACCATCAGTAAATGCAGTAAAGAGATTATGTGCTGCCTCATAGTAGGACATGTTGCGCTCTCTCTTGGATAGTGCCAGTAGATTCCCAAATGATTTTCATTTTTGGTTTTGGAGAAGTGAAATGTTCCCCTTAGCAAGCCTCTCAAAAACATACTCCTCCTCCTCACCATCAGCACCCCAGCACCACATTCAGGTAGATGGTAAGGATGTACAAAATGTGTGCCAAAGTGGTAAGGATGGCCTTATGTGCAAAATAAGAGAACTGACTATGGACCCTCTGATTAAAATCATGGGGGCTGGGCACTTGCCATTCTGGTGTAGCACAGGCCCCAAAACAAGGATGCATGAGCAGTCCAAAAATGTGGCTGATTTGGGCCTGTGAGGAGAAAGAGGAGGAGGAAAATGTGCATCTGTAAGGGAGGAGGAGATGGAAAGGGGTGCATTAGTAGTCCAAAAACACAGCTGCTATGTGCCTTGGAGAAGGAGGAAAGGGGTGCATTAGGAGCATATGCAAGCGACTGCTCTGTGCCTTGGGGATTACAAAGAGAAAAAGTTTGTTGGCCACATCACTAACTCCTGTGCCATTCACCACTGGGATAGGGGGTGGGGAGATAAAGCTGCCCAGAGCCTCTCCAGACTTATGCTCAGGCCAAACCGTTTGCCCATCCCTACTTACTTGATACGGCAGACATCCTTTTTCCACTTCCAACTTCACTTATACCTATACAACGGTGGATATAGCCACCATCAGAAAATGCAACAAAGAGCTTCTTTGCCATACATCCTCAAAGGGGGCTACTATGGCCTTCCTCTTGGATCACATGATTTTTCCCTTGGATCAAGGAGAGGTGGAATGCTCCCCTTGGAGCCTTCACAGATTTCCTCTTGCTTTCCACCACCAGCATTCTAATCCTCCTCCTCCTTATTACTGCCAGCATGCCAACCCTTCTTCTTGTATTACTCTGCCTCCTGTTGCCTCTGCCTCACAGGATTGGGGCAGTAGGCAAAGGATTCTGCAGGTCCTGAGGAAAGCTCTCCTTATTCTTTTGCTGCTTTTCCGTGAAGTGTATGCTCCAGCAAGAATACTAGATGGATTGTGTTGCTAATACCCACCTCGCTATGGTTTACCATTCTGGCTTCTTTCAGCAGGAAAAGTTCACACATATAGCTTACCTGTAACATGTCCTAAACCTGGTAGCACAGTTGTTTAAGATATATTGGATACCCTGGATTTTAGAATGTTCTGTGGAAAGTGATGAAAGAGGAGAAGGAGGTATGTGGGCCTTATGCTGCTGACCAGTATCATCGAGCTGTTGCTCTAACTAAGCTTTTTGGTGCATAGTAGACTTGTGCACAACGGAAAACTTTGTTTAGTTTCGGTTCTTTGTCATTCTTAAAATACATAATTTCGTTCTGTTATATTCGTTATGTTATGTTAATACGTTTTGGGATAATTTGTTATTTCTGTGTGTGTCGATATTCGTTATACTGAATCTCGGATCATGTCGAATTCATTCATTATATGCGCTATAATTTTGTTTGTATTAGTTGAAATTTGATATTTATGTACAGTGGTGTGAAAAAATGTTTGCCCCCTTCCTCATTTCCTGTTCCTTTGCATGTTTGTCACACTTAAGTGTTTCGGAACATCAAACCAATTTAAACAATAGTCAAGGACAACACAAGTAAACACAAAATGCAATTTGTAAATGAAGGTGTTTATTATTAAAGGTGAAAAAAAATCCAAACCATCATGGCCCTGTGTGAAAAAGTGATTGCCCCCTAAACCTAATAACTGGTTGGGCCACCCTTAGCAGCAACAACTGCAACCAAGCGTTTGCGATAACGTGCAATGAGGCTTTTACAGCGTCCTGGAGGAATTTTGGCCCACTCATCTTTGCAGAATTGTCCAAATTCAGTTACATTAGAGGGTTTTCGAGCATGAACGGCCTTTTTAAGGTCATACCACAACATCTCAATAGGATTCAGGTCAGGACTTTGGCTAGGCCACTCCAAAGTCTTCATTTTGTTTTTCTTCAGCCATTCGGTGGTGGACTTGCTGGTGTGTTTAGGATCATTGTCCTGCTGCAGAACCCAAGTTCGTTTCAGCTTGAGTACACGAACAGATGGTCGGACATTCTCCTTCAGGATCTCTTGGTAGACAGCAGAATTCATAGTTCCTTTTATCACGGCAAGTCTTCCAGGTCCTGAAGCAGCAAAACAGCCCCAGACCATCACACTACCACCACCATATTTTACTGTTGGTATAATGTTCTTTTTCTGAAATGCAGTGTTCCTTCTACGCCAGATATACTTGGACACACACCTTCCAAAGAGTTCCACTTTTGTCTCATCGGTCCACAGAATGTTGTCCCAAAAGTCTTGGGGATCATCAAGATGTGTTGTGGAGAAATTGAGACGAGCTTTGATGTTCTTTTTGCTCAGCAGTGGTTTTCTCCTTGGAACTCTGCCATGCAGGCCATTTTTGCCCAGTCTTTTCCTGATGGTGGAGGCATGAACGCTGACCTTAACTGAGGCAAGTGAGGCCTGCAGTTCCTTGGACGTTGTTGTGGGGTCTTTTGTGACCTCTTGGATGAGTCGTCGCTGCGCTCTTGGGGAAATTTTGGGCGGCCGGCCACTTCTGGGAAGGTTCACCACTGTTCCATGTCTTCGCCATTTGTGGATAATGGCTCTCACTGTGGTTCGCTGGATTCCCAAAGCTTTGGAAATGGCTTTATAACCCTTTCCAGACTGATAGATCTCAATTACTTTCTTTCTCAATTGTTCCTGAATTTCTTTGGGTCTCGGCATGATGTGTAGCTTTGAAGGATCTTCTGGTGGACCTTACTGTGTCAAGCAGCTCCTATTTAATGATGCCTTGATTGTGAACAGTGTGGCAATAATCAGGCCTGGGTGTGGACAACCACAGTTATAGTATGTTTTAACAAGGGGGGCAATCACTTTTTCACACAGGGCCATGATGGTTTGGATTTTTTTCACCTTTAATAATAAACACCTTCATTTACAAATTGCATTTTGTGTTTACTTGTGTTGTCCTTGACTATTGTTTAAATTGGTTTGATGTTCCGAAACACTTAAGTGTGACTAACATGCAAAGGAACAGAAATGAGGAAGGGGGCAAACACTTTTTCACACCACTGTATATATATTCGTGATAATGATTCATAGTTTGGAAAGTCGTTTATTGAATCTTTTAACACACACAATGACAATACCTCTTCTCCTCTGCTCAAATACAATACAACACCCTTCTCACTCAGTTCTCAGGAATGCACTTTGCCAGTAATCCAACCTCCAGCACAAAATTAATCAGCTGATTGGACTGTAAGATTTACCTTTTGTTTCATTAGATCTTTAACGAATTACTGAATCATGATGAATTCATTTGTTATATCCGCTATAATTTATTTCGTATTAGTTGAAATCCGTTACTTTTTTTTTTGGACATTCGGATGCATCCGAATGTCCGAAAGATGCACAATTCTGCCAAATTTCGATTCATTATGAAATGAATTGCACAAGCCTAGTGCATAGTCATATCTATCCTCATACATGTGGTACCCAAAAGGCTGGTACTTTTACCATGGTTGATACACTTCAGACAGAAGCTGCAGATCAGCAGCAGATGTGGAAATAAAAGGCCAACACAGCAGAGCACTTTTAATTTGCTGCCTTTACAAGTGGTCACATATTGTCCTGACAATAGACAATTTCTAACAAACACATACCTAAATTCTATATTTTAAATATTTTGGGAACAGTTGGGGATACAGGAAATGGCAGGGGTTTGGAAAATGTGGCATTGTGGTTTTGAAAAATTATTTTTAGCACTTTTAGGGCAATACAGTGTGGTACTGTTTACAAGGTTGAGGGCTTTTGCTTTAATACTTTAAGACTATTATTTCCTATAGTTTTTAGATCTCTTGTGATTACTACTTCCAATGGTCAATTCAGACCTATTACCACTAGATTAAAAAATCAAGTGATGCAGCCGAAACTATTTAAAAAGTTTGCTGTCTATGCCGTAAAGTACTGTCTATGCTGTATTTAACCCCTTCGAGTTTTTGCATTTTTTGCACAATTAAAAAAATGTGAAGATAAATTAGATCATACATATAATAAATTGCTTTATTTGTCTATCTTTTTCATGCAGCTTCTGAATCAGGTTAGTGGAGATCTGCGCCAGACAGCCCATGCAGCTATGCAGCAACAGCTCACTTCTAATAGTTATCTATTTGCTGGCTGCCATCAGCTAGCACATAGATCACTTTAGCAGTGATCTATTACTGCAGGGAGGGGCTAGAATAAGCTGCAAAAGTGTTACCTGAGCTTCCATACTGAGAGGTAGTGCTGTGATGTCATTTGTGATGTCACTATAATCCTGATGTAAAAACACAATCACAGCTGATTGTTTCAGATTTCTGGCTTAATCCTGGACCCTAGTTGTCAATGGCAGCCTGCGGTTCCAGCACCAGAGGCAACAAGGACTCAAAAGTTGGGTGTAATTTTAAATAGTGCTCAAGTAATTAAATAAAAAATGAAAGAAATGGGGAAAATCACTAGTGGCCCTAAATGGCAAATAGATGGCATCACTTATTTGAACAATTTTAGCCTGTAATTTTCTCTTATACAGCAATGGTCATTAAACCACTAAAACATGGCTGAATTTATATGTGTGTAGTTGCAAAACATATAAGACCAAAGTGTTAGTTATACAACAGAATCAATATTACACAGTAATTGGCAAAGTAATATAATTGATTTAAAAAGCATGTTTCTATTTCATTTTATTAGCTACCTATTTTATCATGAAAAAAATGCACAGATGTTAAGTACTTCTTTCCCAAGGCTTCTCCTGTGAACAGAAATTACTTACTATATTAATACAATACAATATATTGATCCACCGCATGGAACAAAACAAAACTCATTTATTTTGTCATTGCTAGGATCCACTTTTTCTCTAGTGTTATAAAAATATGTTTTTTTTCTCCTGCTATATTTGTTGCCTCTGAAAAACATGATGCAAACATGCCATGAAGAAGTACTCTATTTGCAGAATCCAATAATCAATGAGTAAAAAGGGTTTTTGTCATACTTGTTATCAAATATTAGCATAATCTTTCATATATTGGAAAAAGGCTAAAGATTTATGTGACTATAAAATATTTCAACTTGGCTTCCGGGATTATATTGCTCGCTGATTTCTGTGTCTAGAATACACAATAACCAGAATGTATTCCTAAGATGATAAACTATAAAAAATATCAATATAAATAAATACTTGACCTGTTTTGTTTCCTTAGAGACACAACATTTCTCCCTATACTATACCACACTGTCTTGTGAAGCAAATAAGTAATTTTTATAAAAATAATGTTATTAGAGGCTTACATGTTGGTATACATTATGGTAATATCAGACTGCATTCTTTTTTAGCACTTAGGTATTTCAAGTGGGGACTACAAATAATAGACTACACCTTTCAAAATATACTGGACTCAAATTATGGTGTGGTAATTTCGGAGAGGCAGCAGGAGTAGAACTCTTTGCTCACCTTGAAATAAAATAAATGTACTGACACCCACCTAAAATAAATAAAAAATAAATTTCAAAGTAGAAGTACAGCCAAAGGTTGTTTGGCTGTACTCCGCCTATGGATCACAAGAGTGCAGTTCAGTCTGCACTCCTGTGACCCATTTTCAGCAGACAGCGGGCTGAAGCCTTCTGTCAGATAACAACACATCGGGAAAGATATCGATCATATGGTCAAGATCCACCCACATGTCTGGACAGGCACCCAGCACAGTCGCTCCCCACCCCCTTCTACAGCCCAGCGCTCCAGTCCAGGCAGGGCAGAGCAGAGAGCTGCTGACTGACAGTTAACATTGTTACATGTTAAAGCTTTTAAGGAAGTTTTAGTAATTGGGTTTAAATATACTTCATGTAGTGCTCATAACAGATGAGTAATAGAAAGAATTAGATGGTTATTAGAGTATATTTAGGCCCAATAACAAAAATGTAATATATTCTAGTTTACCAGTCCATAGATATGGTGGCTGCATTTTTTCAGGCTAACTACATTTTCTAGAAGTACAGAACACACCTGGTGATCCTAATAAAAATTCCTTATCCTTGTACTTTTTGTGTAAGGAACTGAAGTCTCAAACAATGGTATCTTACTTTTCAATCTAACCTCTGTAAACTAAGCAATGTCCCCCCCCCCCCTATCTAATTCAGAAGAGGAATAGGGAAGGGTTTGCAATCCAATTTGGGTGGTTTATATGACTATGTTGCTCCTCCACAGCTATATTGAGTGAGTGTTGTCACCCTCTGACAGGAAGTGTGTTACCGGCAAGATCACCAGGTGAACATAAAGGGAAAGAGTATTGAAGAAAACAAATGCACCCATCTAATCTGAGCTGGTAAGCTGAAATATAATAAAGTGGTTGTAACCCTCACATATACCAAGTGAAGTAAACTCAGATGATACACAGAGAGGAAACAAATCTCCCTACATAAGTTTTACTTGTCTATCTACTGTCTTCCCCTTTCTAAACTCTGTGAAATGTGCAGATCGTGTTTCTTCCTATTCCAGCTGTGGGAGGGGAGTCTGGGTTTACACTGGGTGAGAGCTGATTGAAGGCACACACCCCCTCTCCACATAGGCAGAGGAATGAAGGAGCACACAGAGCTGTATTCTGAATAGACAAGCTCTCTGCTTATCTACCTCTGAGCACCTTCCCCGATACAAATTTTCAGCTTCTGTTATCTCATGTGTCTGAGAACTTGTCAGAAGTAACAGAGAGAAAAAATTAAACACTATATATATATATATATATATATATATATATATATATATATATATATATATATATATATATATGCGCCTATGTCAAATTTCATGAATGGGGTTTACAACCACTTTAAGTTATTGTTTTGGGGTTTAGATATATTTAAAAGTAGAACTCCAGGAATTACGCCTGTCTTTAAACTTACTATGGGTCAGCTTGGATTAAACAGATTCTTCATATCCCATATCAGTATGACTGCTGGGGATGCCACAATAAGTTCGCTACACACAGTAAGCGGTGTGCTTCTCTATGGTGCTAGGACTTACTTCTTCTCCTCCAACGAAAACATGAGAGAGTCACTTGTATGGCACCTTGGCCAAGCGCTGTGTATTTTTACCAATGAATACAAGACATTCTCTAAATGGCCGTGGCAGAGAGGAGGGGGCAGATGACATCACAATCTCCACCTTGGCCAATCATAGAATGCCTTGTATTCACTTATAAAAATACAAGGCTCTTCCTGAATGGCCAAACTGCAGTACAAGTGACTATCTTATGTTTCCAGTGGTGTGAAATCGGTCCTAACACTGCAGAATGTACACAGATAGTATGTAGCGAATACAGCTACGTCAGTGTTTTGTTTTGGGGATTTGCAAAAACTGTTTAATCCAAGCTGGCCCACAGTAGGTTTTAACACTGTTATAATTCCTGGAGTTATTTAGGATGTTGGAATTTTATTGTACTATTGTTTTTTATAACTGTAATTCATAAATAGGTATACTAATGTTGGGTGTTAAAATGCCAACTGAAAGGAAGTTAGATATATCTTTTGTTAGTTATGACAGCTTGGTTCAGTCATTTAAAACCACTTGTTGCAAATTCTTTGACATTCAATTTTCTTTTGTATTTTCCTTTTGTTCACACAGATAGCGACACAATCATTTAGAAAGCATAATATCATTACTGCAATTCCATAGATATGCAAAAAATGAAATTGGCTTGTTGATCAGTCAATCCAATCTGTTGTATAAAAGCATCACAGCAATGATATATGGGAGGATTGTGTGCCGTAGCAGGTATTAGTGGCAGTAAATATTAAAGACTAGGGAAACTAATGAAAAAGTAAACCCTAATGGCAAAGAAGCTTGAAATTTGAAATCTTTCATCCTGAACATACAGAGAGGCTTCCATGAGTATAAAGATTTATAAATATTTACCAGGGATAGGAAAAGGAGAGAGATTATTTTCACCGGGAGCTTCTAGGTAATGCATTTTGCACAATGTGACTCAAGACACGTTTTGACTCAAAGCTGCAGTAAGTTATTCTGAGAATACATAAAAAATATTTTGTGGATGTACTGGGTTGGTGTCAAATAATATATAGTCAGTAGTAAATATGTAATATATTTTATGCTTGTTGTTGCCGAGTATAATGGCTTGGTTCAAGGGAGGACTTCAAATGTATTGATAAAATACCTGCACCTATTCCTGGGACTACAGAGAGGATAATATTAGGAAAGAATTGTTTTATATTATACTATTTATATGTATTTTTAAAACTTTAAAGCTAATAGAAGTACTGTGAATGGATATGCATATTTCTTGCTGTGTTTTCTAATTCCAATTTTAATTACTGTATAGTACATTGTTAGGTATCTCCATGTCCATGAAATGGACACCTCCAGGCGCCTATTTGCCATCTTACTTTACCCTTAGAATGTTTGTGTGTTACCAAATCTGCAGAACTCTATTATCAACAGTACACTTTCTTCGTTGAAGACTGACCTGACAATCACATTCACATTTTCTCCTGTCAATTGCAATAATTGGCCTCAGTGGCCAATAGAAATGTGTGAAGTGGAAGGAAGGAGCAGTTTATGATTAGGAAGCTATGTAGTTGATCATTTCAGAAAAAAAGCAGGTCAGTGACCAAGTACCTTGAGATACCTATTTTATGGAGTTGGGAGCAGTTGACAAAGTTATTAAATTATGCTGTTGGATGTCGCCACCTCCTTGGGTAAAGAACTCCTTGTGATGTGATTGACTTTTCAGTCTCATGGTTTATCTTCAGTTCTGTGTAGATGTACTCTTGTCTTTTCCCAGTCCTTACGATAACCAGAAAACAGAATAAACTCAATTATTTAAATTAAACTTTCTTTAACCACTTGACCACTGGGCAGTTAAACCCCCTTCCTAACCAGACCAATTTTCAGCTTTCGGTGCTCTCACACTTTGAATGACAATTACTCAGTCATGCAACACTGTACCCAAATGAATTTTGTGTCCTTTTTTTCACACAAATAGAGCTTTCTTTTGGTGGTATTTAATCACCGCTGGGTTTTTTATTTTTTGCGCTATAAATCAAAAAATACTGAAAATTCGGTAAAAAAAAAAAAATAAAATTCTTTGTTTCTATTAAAAATTATTGCAGAGTATTGGCGAGTATTGGCGAGTATTGGCAGAGTATTGGCGAGTATTGGCAGAGTATTGGCGAATATTGGCAAGTATTGGCGAGTATTGGCAAGTATTGGCAGAGTATTGGTAGAGTGTTGCACAGTATTGGTAGAGTATTGCACAGTGGTTGCAGAGCATTGCAGTGGTGGCAGAGCATTGCACAGTGGTGGCAGAGCATTGCACAGTGGTGGCAGAGCATTGCACAGTGGTGGCAGAGTATTGCACAGTGGTGGCAGTGTATTGCACAGTGGTGGCAGAGTATTGCACAGTGGTGGCAGTGTATTGACCAGCGCTGTGGGCACTACACATCCAGCCCACAGCGCTGGTCCCGTCTCTCCCCCTCTCCGCTTCTCCCTTCTCTGTACCGATCGGTACAGAGAGGGGAGGGAGGAACCGGCGTCATGACGTGACGCCGGTTTGTGTACATGTGATCGCTCCGTCATTTGATGAAGCGATCACGTGGTAAACGGCCGCTATCAGCGGCTGTTTACCGTGATCCGTGATGCGCCGGGTCCTCTGGACCCGGCGGTCACGTATGTTCCCGAGTGCGCGCCCCAGGGGGCGCGTGGGAGCAAGTTTCTGGGAGGACGTCCGTAGGACGTCCACTCAGGGAAACCCGACCGCGCTGTAGACATCTTTCGACTATAGCGCGGTCGGCATGTGGTTAAACTACCTGGACTCTATGTTTATTTTTGCCTCTCCACTGCAGTGTAGTATATCGAGTTTATGTAAACCTGATTTGCATAAGTGTCTATGTACTATACACTATTTAATGGTGGGCTTTGGTGGCCTAAATTTCCTAACTGTTTTTTAACATATCTCATGTACTTCCTACCAGAGCCCTCACTGACAACAACATCTAAAAAGGTAAGGTTTCTTGATACCCCTAGTGCAATTTAAAAATTTTAATCAAGTAAAATACATTGAAAGACTCATTAATGACTTTGGTCTGAAATGGAAACTGAAGTGCTGAGATCTCATTATTTGGGTGGGAATTATAAGAAACTGGTAAGTAATTCAGCCCATCAGTATTCTGCATTTAAAACACTTTATTTAGTTGTATTCTTTAATAACTGCTGTAATTTTAAAGATGATTAGACTTAAAATTATTATAATTATGTTGTTTTATACAGAGCTGTCCTTAGCTATATGAACCATATCCAGGAAGCCATTCTTTGAGGTTCATCCAGGCCTAGATGAAAGGTATAGCTTTCATTATAGCCAGAATTCAGTATACATCTTCTACCATTTAAAGCCCAACTCTAACTTAACAAAAAGTGTAGTTGAGCTTTAAGTGAAGATTTTCCTTTAAACCTGGTTGGGTATTTTAAAGCAGAACTAAAGTCTGCAATACTTGCCGTGACACCTCCACAGGTTCTTCCAGGCACTAGCCTTTGGCCATTGACTGGTATAGAATGACATCATCTCAGTCATCCCAGCGTATGTGTGCGCATGTGCAGCTCAGTGTACATGTTAAAAAAAGACTGCAGGCAGGCAGGTAGGTTTTTTTTTTATTGCAGAAGAAACATTGAATGTCTCTTCTGTAAAAAAATAAAAATAAATATATGCTCACATTTGTTTTAGACTTTAGTTCTGCTTTAGGTAAACATAGACCAGAATAGAAATTGCTACTTTTTATAAATGAGCTCCATTGGTTCTTGTGAAATCTGCTTCACATTGGAGGTGGCGGTTAAAGATTCTTGTTATATAGGAACAAATTAGGAACTAAATAGTTGGACTTTAAAGGCACAATGGTAGATAATCTAAAAAGTATTAGAATTTATTAATTAGGTACAAGGGTAAAATACATGGTTGCATATAGAAATACATAAAATAAAAATTCTAAAATTCAATAAGATTAGTACTCATACACCCTATATGCACAAGTTCTGACACCACATAACATAGTAACAAAATACAACCACATCCATTAGTCAATAAGTCACCAAGTTTGTTTTTCTGTCAATCTCCAAATAAAGGTGTGGGTATTCAAAAGGCTGTGGGTCAGGGTGTGAATCCGGGCGTAGAGATTTCATACAGTAGCTAGGTAGCCCGACATGTTGCGTGTGAATACGCTTCTTCAGGAGCAAAGGGTATCACATTAGAATGCCGGTAGGGAGGACGCCGAACAGTGCTGGTTAGGAGATAATTATAAGCAGAAAAAAGTATCAGTGTGTGTTAGTTCACACAGTCTGCCTGTGTATTGCAGGAAAAGCAGGACCAGAGGTTCGCAAAAAACTGGCACCTTGAAGATTATCTATCCCCAGTTTCCAGCATCAATGTAGCTCCCAAAATGCCGTTTAACAGCTACTGCTCTCAAAAACTTGATTTACCCAGAAATCTTGTCAGCTGATAACTTCTGGTGCTTATGGGCTGTGTTGACTGTTATTTAGTTACAGTGTTCCTAGCTATCTCTGTGGACTACAGAAAACGTCCACTCTAGATTATGGAGAAGAGTAGAAAGGAGGTGTTTGTAGTCCTGTCCTAGAGTGACAACATTGTTTCTCCATACTAATTGTGAACAATCATTGTAATCCCTAGAGAGGAAGTGAATTGAAAAAAATAAAAATGAAAAAGTTTGAAAAGAAAATAATTATTGACTTGATAGATTGCTCATGCTGTAACTGTTTAGTTACTCCTGCTAAGTTGCACTGTATTAAAACTTTTAACAACTTTGTAGCCTAGGGATGGCCCTATATTCCACCATAATATTTTTATATGAAATAGATGTATATGTGGAAGAAGTAGTAGTAATATGACACCTAATAAGCAGTGGTGGCTTGTGCTCAATCGGTCGGGGGGGGGGGGGGGGTTGGCGATAGTAAACAAAGCTAAAGTCCATAATTAAGTAAAGAGTTCATAAGTAATCGAAATGGTGTTCAATGCTGTATGACAATAGTGTATGGAAACCGTCACCAACTCCCGATCAAACTGACTCTTACCCTCAGACAAAGACATATAGGCATTAAGTATTATCCGATGGCAAACTCAGCAATCCTCCACTTTAAAGACATCACCTCCACCAGAGCAAGATTTCACCAGCACCGATCAGCAGGTAATGGATGCTGATCCAGGAGTATAATCCACCAACAGCCTGCACGAATGTCAGTTAATGCTTCCACCACGACAATGATACTCTCAATATAAAAACTAAAATACTCCTCATTGCCCAGACATCCCAGTTAAAGGTGTATTGTAAAAAAGAGGAATGTAACTCCCGACGACCATTACCACATATACTGTTTTATTGTTTCCAACAATACTGTGCTAGCTGCTGTATGTGGGATCTTTTTTGGGGGGGGGCAGCAAACAAACCCGAGACATCTACCCCCCAGGTCACTTTAGCCCGCCACCCCACACCAACCCTCCCCCACGGCCTGGTCACTGGCTCGATCGCTGATCGATTGGCACGTACCCCATCCAGGTCACTGCTGCGGCTTCCCCCCAATCCCCTTCATGTCCCAGTGGTCGTTGCTTCTCTTCTCTTCCTGGTCAAATGGGTCTTCATACTCCTGGCCAACGGGGTCTTAGGGCTCCCAGCCAATCAGGTCTGGTGCCTGCATATTGATTATGGGCCAGCGCATGGATTAGCTCCTTATGGAGCGGCTGCCACTGCTAATAAGTGAACTTAGAAACTAGTACTCTAAAATGAAAAACACAGATTGCTTTTTTTATGGCATAAACATAATGTTCAGAATTAGGACATTATGGTATCATTTGTTGATAACATTATCAATAAATGATTGCTATTTTTGAGAAGTGTTATTGGACCTTTCTGCAGACAAATCAATTATATACACACCTGAGACAAACATTTAAATCAGCATATTTAAGAATTCAGCTTTACATTGTTGGCAGTATTTGTCACTTGTGAAATGTCCTACTCTTGCAGTAATTGATTGACCCTAGTATAGTGACTTTTGGCTGGCTTGTAATATATCAATGTAGAAAATGATATTAGATGACATTGCAGACTAACAATATTATATAATTATGTATTTAACATGTTTTAGCTAAATCAACAGCTTGTAACAGTATTTCTGACACCGTGAAAATTGTAATGTGTAAGATAAAATTTAAATCATTGCCAGTCTGCTGAAGCAGGATCACTGGTGTGTTTTTAAAGTTCATAGCAATGTTTATGTTAAATGCAAATGCTATGTGAATGACATTACGTTAGCTAAAACACTTATTATTATAAACAACTGACATTTAAAAAAAAAAATATATATAATATATATACATATATATATATATATATATATATTATTTTGACCTTTTTTACAACCTTTGATGTGTCTCAGTGCTGCTGATCTACTGCATCCTTGTTCAACAGCAACCTCCTGTCTATGTGCATGTGGCTTTATGGCATTTCTCAGTGCCAATTTTCTGATGGTGACAACAAGTGTAAGCGCCTGTAGATCTAACAACGGTTTCGTTACCCAGGATTGCAAAGAGTTAATGTGCACGATATCCACAGCACCCGAGCGCAGCGGTGTGTTGAATAGGATGATGAGCACATAAAAGTTGCTATGGTAACCCCCACGCTAAATGTTGCCCTATAAAAAGGTCTCGGCTGCCGCAAAGGTCCATAATCCCTTGATAAAGTCACGTGGGCGTGACGCAACGCGTCGGGAGGAGGAGCTAAGTGACGCTACCGAGACAAGCAGGGCAGGGAGCCCTAACAGTGCCTGACACATTTCTCACTACCGCGCTCAGATCGTAGGGTGCTGTGTAAGTAGATGGGCTCAAGCCACAACACATGCACACTACTTAAAGTGTAACAATACTGCGCAATGTGTTTGTATCTGTTTTTTATCCTTATGTAAACACAGAAAGGATAAAAAAGGACGTGATCAGCAGGAAAGAAAACACCACAACTAAGATAAGTGAAAGTGTTATGTATATACCTGTTCAAATATATATTCACTGACGGTGCTTATCTTTTTACATTGATGGTGCTTATCTTTTATCCTTCAAGTTTTAAAATCTATGTTCAACATCAAAGGTGAACTAGGCTAACCAATCTAAAGTTTTTCATTCAGTTTTTTATTTCATTTATCTAACATTATTATCTTTTTTGGATTGCAAAGGGCAATTATTAAATAAAAGCCTCAGTACTAACTAATCAGGAATAACACCTGTCAAGCGACCGCAATTAAATCCTCAGGAGACATCTATTAGATGCATGGACTAATAAAGGGTCCTAAAACAAATGCGTTTTTTCCCAATTTAAACGCATAAATAAATGCGTTTTTTCCCAATTTAAACGCATGGACTTTCAAGGGTCCTAAATTAAACGCGGTTTCACCCAATTTTAACGTGTTTTTACTCAAAGCACTATCCCACAATTATCACATACTCACTGGTACCACAAACAGGAAGAGCATTCACTTATTTATATATATTTATTTATGGTTTTATGTATTTATTTATATATACACAGTGCACGGATTTAAAGGAGGTTTCACACACCACATAAGCAGCATTATCGCACAAGGATTTTTAACCACATCTACACTATTTTTAAGGTTGATTGAAAGCGCACCCATCGCACAATAATATTATTATTTTTGTGTATTTTAAAACAACAGGGGCCTACATAATTTGTGTTAAAGATGCCACTTTTAGTCTCTATCAGAAGCCCTTTGAGACAAGGTGACAATGTCATAAAGCAAGAATAAAATAAGGAGATAGCCACTGTCACCCTATAACAGCGCCTGACCAAGAACCCTAATGGCAGGACTACCAGGTATTAATTTAATGAAAACAGCAGATTTACATATACTGAAAATAACATTTGAAATTACATTAAACTGGTTGTAAAGGCTGAAGGTTTTTTACCCTTATGCATTCTATGCATGAAGGTAAAAAACCTTCATTGTGCAGTTCCCCCCTCAGCCCCCCCTAATACTTTAGCTAAGCCCGATCTCGATCCAGCAATATGCACAAGACACAAGGCTCTTCCGGGTCTCTCCCAAGTGATTGGCTGAAATGCAGCAGCAGGAGCCATTGGCTCCAACTGCTATAAATCACAGCCAGCGAGGCAGGAGTGGGGGGCAGGGCTGAGCCACGCTCTCTGTGTCTTATGGACACAGAGAGTCGGTTCAGGGTGATCAGGCACAGGTACCCCACAGCAAGCGGCTTGCTATGGGGGCACTCGGGAAGGGGGAGGGGATCAGAGCATTGGTGGGGGACCCGAGAAGAGGAGGATCGGGACTGCTCTGAATGAATGAATGAATGACTTGTATAGCGCTACCTATGCGAACTGAATCGCCTCAGGGCGCTTTTACCACTGGTGTCCATCTGTGGTATAGTGCAGTCCTTGCCCTGTGGGGTCCTGACATGCTTACAAACACATACACATACAACATACGTGGCCAATTTTATCGACAGGATCTAATTAACCTACCAGCATGTCTTTGGAGTGTGGGAGGAAACCGGAGTACCTGGAGGAAACCCACACAGGCACAGGGAGAACATGCAAACTGCAGGCAGAAGGCGTCGTGGTCGGGATTTGAACCAGCGACCCTATTACTGCTAGGTGAAAGTGCCAACCACTACACCACTGTGCTGCCCCTGTGCTATAATAAACCACTGCACAGAGCAGGTAAGTAGGACATGTTTGTTATATTTTTTAAATAAAAAGGTTTCCTTTACAATCACTTTAACATGTTAATGCTTATAAGGAGAATCAAAGTTGGATTGCAGGAATGGTATATGTTTACATAGTTAAACTGGTCCAGCTTGCACCAATGTAACAATGTAGTGTATATATTATTCTTTGCCAATGCCCCTGGAAGCTGAAAATCATTTGAAAGAGGTACTGCTACTTCAGTGATCTCCACTTGCTTCCAGGTCCTGTGATGAACAGCCGGCATGATGCATCATGAATACAGGAAGTCAGCCGCTCAGCATGACTGCCATTCAGAGAATACTTTGCTTATACTGAATGAAGTGCTCTCTTATGAATGAGATGGAGAGCGTGATGTCACCACCCAGCCTCCCAACCCCATCTAATCAGAGAAATGTTTGCATTCATTCAGTAACATTTTTAAAAAATATGTCTTCTTTAACCACATCCCACCCAGACACACTGCATCTCCAATCACGGTAAAGAGCCTATGACGTGGGCTCTTTACCATGTGATAAACTGTGTCCAATCACAGCCGATCACAGTGTAAATATGAGGTGCCAGTTATTGGCATTCCTCAACTTGTGCTGATAGTGTGAGTAGAGGAGAGCCGATACGCGGCTTTCCTGACAGGGGGGTCTGTGCTGATCATGAGTGTAATGATTATCAGTGTAGTCCCATCAGCGATGCCCGCTAGTGCCCACCCGTGATGCCCACCAGTGCCCACCAGTGATGCCCACCAGTGCCCATCAGTGATTCCTGTTAGTGCCTCCTCATCAGAGCCACCTATCAGTGCCTTCTATCAGTGCCCATCAGTGCTGCCCATCAGTGCCACCTATCAGTGCCGCCTATCTGTACCCATCATTGCTGCCTATCAGTGTCCATAAAGGCTGCCCATCAGTGCCGCCTATGAGTGCCCATCAATGCAGCCTATCAGTGTCCATCAGTGCTGCATATCAGTGGCACATATCAGTGCCCATCAGTGAGGCATATCACTGCCGCCTATCAGTGCCACCTCATCAGTGCCTGTCAGTGCAGCCTTATCAGCGCACATCAGTGGAGGAGGAAAATTACTTATGTACAAGTTTTATAACAGAAATGCATAGGATTCATTAAGGTGAAAAAACACAAGGGTTTACAACCCCTTTAAGTCATGGGGTTTACATATACTTTAAAGGATAACTAAACCCAATAATAATATATTGCAGCTTATAGTCATTAAATGTGGTGGCTGCATTATATTTATTTTTTTCAAGCCAAGAACATTTTTCAGAAATTAAAGAAAATGCTTGCGGTTCTTGCGTAGGACTGTGTTGGGCAGCAGCACAGTGCAATGCAATCCACCACCTCACACTGCATTGCGGCCAACAGAACTTATTGAAATGACACTGTACAACATTTCAATACATTTGTTTAAAAAATAAATAAAACCATGCAATGCATCGGCATGGTTTCCATCCTACTACACACCAGTGGCTGCGTTCTAATGCCCCGTACACACAATAGGATTTTACAACGAAAAATGTTCGATGGGAGCTTGTCGGAAATTCTGACCGTGTGTAGGCTCCATCGGACATTTTCCATTGGAATTTCCGACACACAAACTTTGAGATCTGGATCTCAAATTTTCCGATAACAACATCCGTTATCGTAAATTCCGATCGTGTGTACACAATTCCGACACACAAAATTCCATGCATGCTCGGAATCAAGCAGAAGAGCCACACTGGCTATTGAACTTAATTTTTCACGGCTCGTCGTACGTGTTGTTTTATAGTAAGTTCATTGTATTAAACAAAAAGGCTGAATTAAAGACTTAAAGTCTTCCATTGTGAGAAGTAGTCGTAAAATTCAACTATTGGGCAACACTGCAAAGGAAGATGCCATGTATGCAATGCGCAAATATAGTTCCCCACATACATAAATATAATAAAAAACAAGGTTTTCTAAAACACATATAAAATAATTAGCTTTTGTAAATATGCCATTATTAAAAATTTTCGCTCAGTGATAGTAATAATCTGTTTGCTAAAAATGTTTATCATTTTGAGATAAAATCATGGACAGAATCTAGTATGACAATGGTATTTACATAGATTTGTGATCAATAACATTCAGATCTACATTGAACTTGCCAATGCAAGTGTTTAATGCTTATGCAGTTAGTAAATGTCATTTAAAACATTTGACATATTTGTTGGGACCTAGGGGTAATTAGGGAGAGGGTATTCTTTAAACTGAAGTATGTCCATTCTTTACATTTAAGCCTCGTACACATGATCGGATTTTCCGACGGGAATTGTGTGATGACACGCTGTTGTCGGAAAATTCTGACCGTTTCTACTCTTCATCGGACAATTGTTGTCGGATTTTCCGTGGACAAATGTTGAATGGTGGGATTTGAAAATTTTCCGCGGACAAATGTCTGTTGCTTGATTTTCGGAGCGTGTGTACACAAGTTCGTCTGACAAAAATCCAAAGTACAAACATGCATGCTTCGGAAGAAAGGACGAGCCGGGAGCGGTCGGTCTTGTAAAACTAGCGTTCGTAATGGAGAATTAACATTTGTGACGTGGCAAATTATGAAATCTCCAAATGCAGCGCACATTCTCTTCTTCTTTATAATGGGATAATAATGAAGCTGCTTTGCTGGTGATACTGACGGAGTTTTGTCAAACTTATTTAAAAATACTTTTTTTTCTAGTGATATCAAGAAGAATTTATTTTTTGGGTCAAGTTACCACAACACCATTATCCTGTAGTTTTTAAGATCAAAGATACAACTATGTTGGTGTCCCTTGTTAATTTTACATTGTATTCTTTAACCACTTTCCGACCGGCGCACGACGATGTACGTCCCTTTTTTGAAGAGGGATATCTCGGTAACGGCAGCAGCTGCTGCCACAACCGAGATATCCATCTCTTCAGGCACCGGTCGGCTGTCCGATAATGGTGGTCATCGCGGTGGATTCGCCGCGAGATCACCGTTATCGGCTGCGGGAGAGGTGCCCCCCCTCCCACCGGTCTCCCGCACCTTCCGTCGCTTACCGGAACCGTCGGCAGCGGCGGAGGCGATCAGGTCCTTTCCCCTGATGTGCATAGAGATGAGTGACGCTAAGATGGCCGCCACTCATCTCTATACCATAGGAGGGCGGAAGCGACGTCAAAAACGTCACTTCCGCCCATACCTCTTAAAGAGGAATTTTCAAATGTCATTTTTTTAAATGACATTTTTTTTTTTTTTTTTTCATTGAAGTCCAAATATGAGATCTGAGGACTTTTTGACCCCAGATCTCATATTTAAGAGGACCTGTCATGCTTTTTTCTATTACAAGGAATGTTTACATTCCTTGTAATAGGAATAAAAGTGAGCCAATGAAATTTTTTTTTAAAAACAGTGTAAAAATAAATAAAATCAAGAAAAATAAATAAGAAAAACAAAAAAAAATTTTTTTTAAAGCACCCCGTCCCGACGAGCTCGTGCGCAGAAGCGAACGCATATCTGAGTAACGCCCGCATATGAAAACGGTGGTCAAACCACACATGTGAGGTATCGCCGCGATCGGTAGAGCGAGAGCAATAATTATAGACATAGACCTTCTCTGTAACGCAAAATATGCAACCTGTATAATTTTTTAAACGTCGCCTATGGAGATTTTTGAGGGTAAAAGTTTGATGCCATTCCATGAGCGGGCGCAATTTTGAAGTGTGACATGTTAGGTATCAATTTACTCTGCGTAACATTATCTTTCACAATATATAAAAAAATTGGACTAACTTTACTGTTGTCTTATTTTTTTATTCAAAAAAGTGAATTTTTTCCAAAAAAAGTGAGCTTGCAAGACCCCTGCGCAAATACGGTGTGAAAAAAAGTATTGCAACGACCGCCATTTTATTCTCTAGGGTGTTAGAAAAAAAACAATATATAATGTTTGGGGGTTCTAAGTTTTTTTCTAGCAAAATAAACAGTTTTAAACATGTAAACACCTAAAATCCAAAACGAGGCTGGTCTTAAAGTGGTTAAATGTACCTGCCTACTCCCAAACTGTCATTTGAAATAAAACACATAGCCAAGTATTTTTCTAATTTTATTTTTTTAAGGTCCTGTAAAAATCAAGAGAGAGGCAATGATGGAGAAACTGTTGGAATTGGTGAACCCTTTGTACCTCAGGGCAGACGTCAATTATGTGAAGAGAAAAGTTGGGAACCTGAGGAGTACTTTTATAGGGAGCACAAGAATGTCCTGAACTCTGAGAGATTGGGAGCAGCAGCAGATGACTGGTATGTCCCCAGGCTGTGGTATTTTTTTTGACAGACCAGACTGAACCCAGGCCATCGCTGTCAACGCTCCCTTCCACATTGGCTGAGGCCATTTTTTTCTTGTGCATTATTCCAAAAATAACATAAATAAATTAGACATGTTATCTGCCATCCAAATAAAAATTAAATAACTTAACCAAAAAGTACATTCTCAGCATACAAAAAGAAATAAAGTATAACAACTAAAATCATAATTTTTAAACAAAAAAAAGCTAATTAAAAATTGTATGGATATAAATCCCCAGCCCAGCGGGGTTGTTGGGGGTCTTGGGGCTGGAACTGACAATGTCCGGCATGCTGCTGTGGTGGGTGGGGCTGCTGTGGTGGCTGTGGAGCTGGTGGAGGTTGGGCGTCCGAATCATAGATCGGGTTCTTGCTGCAATTTCTCCCTCCCCTTGTTGAGGATTAGTTCCTTGCACATCCTCCTTTGGTCCATATTCATAACCCTCAACTTATTCACTGTCAGACAACCAAATGCCTCAGCTGCATCTGGGGTCATACTGATGGCCGTTGTTGCGTGGCTCAGAAAGGCAGCTGTGGCCTCGTCTAGGTTTCTGCTTTTCCTGGCCCTTTTAGCAGGAGGGCGTAGGGGAGGAATATTTGACTGTGTGGCTGCTGGCCACAGGCTCCTCCAAACTGCCTCTTTCCTGAGTATGAAAATGGGAAATAATTTTTTATTTTTTTTTTATTTTGGTCATCAATCACACACAATTTTGAGCTCATGACTGTTGCAAATTGAATGTTAACTTATAGAAAAGACTATCATCCTGACCCCAGCATTTTTCATTCTTGTCCCAATCATTTTTGGCCAATACTGTCTATTGATATGGAAACCACTTTGCTAAGACAGACATTTATGAACAATAACGTCTAGTTATCATCATTCTATTTTTGGATACAAATATGTTAAACAATGCAATACCTGGGTCAAGCTGGGTCAACAAGGATCTTCATCCTGTGTCGAAAGACTAGGGTGGACCTCAGGAGCTGTGGCCTCATCCTATGTTGAAGGGAGTGTTGACCGTGATGGCCTGGGTTGGGTTTGGTCTGACAAAAAATGCAGGGGACATATGTCATCTGGCGATGCTCCCGATCTTTGTGATTCCTGGACCTTCTTGTGCTCCCTATTAAATGTACTCCTCAGGTTCCCAATTTTGATCTTCACAAAATTGATGTCTGCCCTGGGTACAGAGGCTTCACCAATTCCAGATGTTTCTCCATCGCTGCCTTCCTCTTGATTTTATTTGAGTAATCCCTACTTTTCACCTTCCACAGAAAGGGCAGCTCCCGGTATTGGTCAATAAATTGAGGCAAAAAGTCTGGTGCAGTGAATTTATCCACTATTTTGAAATATTTATCTGATGCCTGCAAGACAGAACACAAGACAAACCATAATGTCAGGCTTAACCCATAATCTGGTCCCAATATAGGCCTCAATCTAAGCAGTATAGGCAACTAACATCACTGATGCCCCAATTTAAAATTGTACCTTTGTTTTATGGCTCCTTTTGCGTGTTGGTGATGGCAATCATTCGTCCTCAACTCCCAGATCGTTCCTACGGCCGTTACATTGATCGCGCGTTATGGCTTTATATACACTGCGCATGCGTGAAACCCCGCCCCTGTCCTTTTTTCTAGTGTATTCCCCGCCTCTTCTCTTTCGGAGCAGTGGAAGAGCAAATGGCGGTGAGACAGCAGGTGTGTGGTGAGAGCAGCATTGATGAAAACCCAGAGAAAGCCACTTCCAGATACAGGAGGAGTGATAAGGCCACAAATATATCGTTTGAAGAAATGGTGGCGATGGTGGACATCTTAGTGAGGACAGACTATGATGGGAAGCATGGACCTTACAGAAACCCAAATGCCAGAAAGGCCAAGGACATGTACAAAGTTGTGAGAAGTCTGCACAGGAATTTTGGGGTACGACGAAACAAGGATCAGAAACGCTGGTCAGACCTTAAATTGAGAGAGGAAGATCAGTATAGAAAGATCAGGAAAGTGCTGCAAAAAAGTAAGTATTTGTCCTGTGTTCCTATTAGTACTTTTGTGCTGGTCCATGTTCTTTTCTTTACTGTTCTACAGTTTAAAATGCCAAGTTTTATTTTCGTGGACACAGGAATTGTTCGCAGGACATTAAACATCGTTTTGATTGACCACTAATACTTCGTTATTGGGAGATGCACGTTAAATGCATTTGTTATGGCCTATTTTGATGTAACATAAGTACATTAGATTGTTGTCTAGATGTGATAGTTACTAATGAAATGTCAACTTTATTCAGTTTCAGTAGAGGACACTCAGCAGCTGTTATGCAGCTGGACGTAGGAGCACCAGTGTGTCGACCACAGGTCAGTGTTTGAGACCACAGCTTCAAGTAATAGATGGATGCCTGCATATTTCTAATACATGGTGTGTTTTATATTTTTTAGGTGATGTGGATGTTGTGGAAGACCAAACTCACTTCAGCAGTGCAAGTGCACAAATACTTATCAGTGAGCTCTTGGTTTGCAAAAGGGAATTGGAGAAAATGAAAGAAAACATGCATGATCTCCAAAACAGCAACATCAACATCAACATCATCAATATTTTAGCTAAAATTTAAAAACCAAACATGTTTTATTTTTGTTTGTTCTTTTGTACAGTTTTAAATTGATTAACCTTTGCACATGTTTTAATAGTTGCAACTGTTATATTTGAATGTACGATTTCACTTTAGCAAAAGATTGACATATGAACCTGCAACTCTTGTTAAAAAATGCTGGAGTTTAGAAGTGTTGCCTACTTTTGTTGTTTTGATGTTGGTTGTATTAGAGCGTTTGTGAGTACAGTGAAACCTCGGATTGCGAGTAACGCGGTAGACGAACATTTCGCAATATAAGCTATTTTTAAAAAAATCCTGGCTCGGTATGCGAGCGTTCTCTCGCAAGGCGAGCAGGATTCAAGCTGCTGGGGTGTTCAGTACCGCATTTGGCCAGAGCTTCGGGGGTGCCGGTGATGCTTGGAGATGCTCTGAATACACTCGGAGATGCTCTGAGACACTCGGAGACCCTCAGAGACACTCCGTTTGCTTTGATATACAAGTGCATTGGATTACAAGCATGCTTCTGGAACGGATTATGCTCGTAATCCAAGATACTACTGTACAAGTAGGTTATTAAGCCACTAAGCATGTGGATTTGAATAATTTGTTTCTTTTGGGAGTAGAGAGTCAAGATAATATTTTTTTAAATGTTTTAATGTTTTAAAAATGATGGAAGATGACAGACCTTAGTTATGTGTGCCCCCTCCCCCAAATCTATACCAGACCCTTATCTGGGCATGCAGACTGGCAGGTCAGGAAAGTGGGGGGAGCGAGCACCCCTCTCTCCTGAACCATACCAGGCCCTCAACATGGGGGGTGGGTGCTTTTGGGCGGGGGGCTCAGCCCCCCCACCCCAAAGCACTTTGTCCCCATGTTGATGGGGACAAGGGTCTCATCCCCACAACCTTGGCTGGTGGTTGTAGGGGTCTGCGGGCAAGGTGCTTATCGGAACAAGGGGGCCCCCAGATCCCGCCCCCTCTATGTGAATGAGTATTGGGTACATACTACACCAGCTTGAGATGTCAGAATAGGGCGGTACCACCAGGTGACGGAGCAAGGGCCCTTACCTATATAAGAACTGTCAAATGGCCAGCCTTCATGTCGGTGGGAGTGTTTTTTATTTTTATTTTTTTCGGGTGCCGTGGGCGGTGTGATTGATGATGGATTTACATTCGGGGACACCATTTTATTATTTTTTTCTAAATAAAGGTATTGTCAAAAACTGTGTGTGTTTTTATTACTTTTTGACACTTTTTTGGTGAATGGGTAGGGATACAATGTACCCTGCGGGACTGGACCTTGTTAAAGGGGGGCTTCCAGATTACGATAAGCCCCCACCTGCAGACCTCTAAAACCACTGGCCACAGTTGTGGGGATGAGGCCCTTGTCCCCATCAACATAGGTCCAAGGTGCCCCCATGTTGAGGGCATGTGTCCTGGTTAGGTTCATGAGTGGGGGCCAGCCACCCACAAACCCCTTTTCTGACCTGCCAGGCTACTTGCCCGGATAAGTTTCTGGTATAAATTTGGAGGGAGGGGCCCCACGCTGTTTTTTTTTTTTCATTTTTTTTTTAATAGCTGGGTGCTAGCAATTGCAACCGCAAGCCATTTTTAATGTGATTTGACTCATTTTTATTTAAAAATTTAATTATTGCTGCAGCATTTTCTATACATGATACAGATGCACCACTTTACAGGCAGACTAAGGGGACCCCCCAGGCACTATGTTTAAAGGATTTTTTCATTTTTTTATTGTTGCACTTTAAGCATCATTAAAATAACAGCTCCTGAAAAAACAATTGTTTTTAAAAAGTTTTTTGCATTGATACATGTCCCCCAGGGCACACCCATACCCATTTTATGGCCAATTACTGGCATATAAGCCTTCAAAATAGGCACTTTTGATTTTTCCTGTTTGGCTCCCATAGACTTCAATGTAGTTTTCAGTTCAGGTTAGAAATTTTCTCCTGTTCAGATGTTCTGCTGCAAACTAAACAGGGGGTGTTACTCTCTAGTCCAGCGTATAAAGAACTATTCCTAAAGACAATTTTAGAATTTAAACACTTTTAATGGTTCATAGAACACCAACAAGCTTTAAATCAAGTCTGTTATAGTGCACCTAGGAATTTCAAATAAAATGAAATATATATATCACTTTGAAAATGCATGTACGCATATGCAGTATATGTGTGTGTGTAATGTGTATAATGTATATATACTGTATCTAGTTTCATCTCCTTAGGAGTAGTAGAGGACATCTATTGAAAGCACTACAAAAAGCAAAACAAAAGTAAAAAAGGGAATTTATGTTGATTTAGAGACAGGTGTTTTTATTTGTGGCCAGCACCCAGCATGACATTTTAAAATCCAAAATCAAGCAAAGGTAACTTAGCTTCAAACATGCTACTATGGTTTAGCAAACTGATAATTTTAATAACAACCCAAGACAGAGAGGATTTAGAAAACAAAACAAGACCTGATTTATTTCCATCTCCTTAAGGAAAACATACATTATTTATAACTTTATAGAAAAGGAACATTAATGTAACCAAAACAGTTTAAAACTGGAATTAATCCAGCTGATAATATGACAAAAAAGATTGTCTCTTCCATACACAGTAAAGGCTGTTGCTATCTGCTGCTACTGCCTGTGAAACAAAGATTGGAAATGGAAAAATGCTACAGGATATTGTGAGCTATTGAAGAAGACATTTAGGACAAAGATTTAAATGCAAAGCGGATTCTGTGCTAAAGCCATTGAGAAATAATGCCTCCCTTTGTGAATCTTAATTTAACTTTATTATCATTTTCAATGATTAGAAAAATTGTTAGAATCAGTCTTAACACATGAAGTCTTATTTATTAAAGGTAGGCATATCTAGATTCACACACAATGCCAGCTTATATCCAGCATGTGTCCTGCACATTTAGGAAGCTTTTTCACGGCACAGAGTGCAGATGGAGCAAGCAAATGCGGATGAACCATTAAATATGCAGCAGTGGGTGCACAGTGGATCACCTATTGATCTCAATTGTAAAAAATTGATACGATCAATCACTTACAATTAAAGAATGGCAAAAGCATATCCTAGCTAGCAGCTGTTACTAAAACGGGCATTTTTATAGGAATGTGTTTCTATCCAGCAAAATGCTTATTGTAGCATAGGAAGCATTGTCAGCTCACTACAGGAGGTTTGGAGCTCAGTGGATTTCTGACAGGTCAAAGAGTATTTTCTGTACTTGCAGCATTGTTAGAGGGGTGAAACATTGCAGAGTTGTACTGAATACAGTGATACCTCGGTTCACAAACGCTTCTGTTCACGAACAACTCAGTTCGCGAACAGAAGAGTTCACAAAAATTTGCTTCGGTATGCAAACTCAGCTTCGGTTCGTGAACACGAGCTGCGGCCATCTTCCCTGCTCTGACACGTGGTGGCGACTTTCTGTAGGTGAGATCGCTGTCACAGAGAAACAATGTAAGTGTACTGTGAAGACACATACAGTTTTGAAAAGCTTTTTGGTGTGCTTTTTAGCACATACTGTACAGTACTGTACTGTACTGTGCACACTTACTGTAAAGTTTTTTTTGTGTGATTTGTATCACATACTGTGCTGTACCAGACATCCAGTATGTCTCCAAAGAAAGAGAAAATTCAGAGCAAGCATGGTGGTAGGAAGAAAGTGCAGAGCAGTAATGAAGGTGACAAGAAAGTGTGGAGGGAAGGTGTCAAGAATGCGCAGAGCAGTAATGAAGGTAACAAGAATGTGCAGAGCAGTAATGAAGGTGACAAGAATGTACACAGAGTGGTAATGAAGGTGACAAGAATGTGCAGAGCAGTAATGAAGGTGACAAGATTGTGCTGAGTGGTAATGCAGGTGACCAGAATATGCAGAGCAGTAATGAAGGTGATAAGAATGTGCAAAGCAGAAATGCAGGTGACAAAAATGTGCAAAGCGGTAATGCAGGTGACAAGAATGTGCAGAGCAAGCATTGTGGTAAAAAGAAAGCGCAGAGTGGTAATAAAGGTGACAAGACTTTTTACAACAGGAATTGTAAGAATAAGGTTTGAAGAAAATAAACATTGAGCTGAAGAAAGAAATTGTAGTAAAGCATGACCGTGCTTCCCTGCTCTGACATGTGGTCACGACTTCCTGTAGGTGAGATTGCAGTCACAGAGAGTACAGTAAGTGTATTGTGAAGACACTTACAGTATTGAGAAGCTTTTTGGTGTGCTTTTTAGCACATACTGTACAGTACTGTACTGTACTGTACATCGCTGTGCATACTTTCTGTAAAAGCTTTACAGCAAGTGTGCACAGGGATGAGCCATACTGGATGTCCGGTACAATACAGAATGTGCTTTTTCTAGCACATTCTGTACTGTACCAGAACATCCAGTATGGCTCCAATTAAAATTCAGAGCAAGCATGGTGGTAAGAAGAAAGTGCGGAGCAGTAATGAGGGTGACAAGAAAGTGCGGAGCAGTAATGAATGTGACAAGAATGTGCAAAGCAGTAATGAATGTGACAAGAATGTGCAGAGCAGTAATGAAGGTGACAAGAATGTGCAGGGTGGTAATGCAGGTGACAAGAATGTGCCGGGCGGTAATGAACCTGACAAGAATGTGCAGGGCGGTAATGAACCTGACAAGAATGTGCAGAGCGGTAATACAGGTGACAAGATTTTGCAGAGCGGTAATGAAGCTGATAAGAATGTGCAGAGCGGTAATGCAGGTGACAAGAATGTGCAGAGCAGTAATGAAGGTGACAAGATTGTGCAGAGCGGTAATGCAGGTGACAAGAATGTGCAGAGCAGTAATGAAGGTGACAAGAATGTGCAGAGCAGAAATGCAGGTGACAAGAATGTGCAGGTGACAAGAATGTTCAGAGCGGTAATGCAAGTGACAAGAATGTGCAGAGCAAGCATGGTGGTAAAAAGAAAGTGCAGAGTGGTAATGAAGGTGACAAGACTGTTCACAGAAGAAATTGTAAGAATAAGGTTTGAAGAAAATAACCACTGAGCTGAAGAAGGAAATTGTAGAAAAGCATGACTGTGCTATTGGGGAGACTGATCTGGCCTCGGAATACAAGATGGTAAAGTCAACAATCTTGACTATTTTGAAGAAGAAAGCTGCCATCAAAGGAGCTGATGTGGCAAAATGAGTAATGATGTTAACCAAGCAGAGGACGCAAGTGCTGGAGTGTCAAGACATGGTGAGGCTTCCAGTTCTGAAAAGGCCACTGCAGAAGCCTTTAAGAACGATTTTGCGGAATTCATGAAGACAGAAGGATACGTCGCTCAACAATTGTTCAACTGTGATAAAACAGGGCTCTTCTGGAAAAAGATTCCGAACAGAACCTATAATACGCAGGAGGAAAAAGGCACTGCTAGGGCACAAGCCCACGAAGGACAGATTGACCCTTTGGTTGTGTGTGAATGCCAGCGATATGAAGATTGAGCCCCTACTGGTGTACCATTCCCAGACCCCTCCTGTATTCAGGTAACGGAATGTGAATAAGGCCAGACTGTCTGTCATGTGGAGGGCTAATGCAAAAGCTTGGATCACAAGGCAATTGTTCATAGAATGGCTGCACGAGGTGTTCGCACGCAGAGTAAGAAAATATCTTTCTGACAACCAATTGCCTGAAAGGTGCCTTCTTCTGATGGACAATGTCCCGGCACACCCTCCAGCCTTGGTGCAATATATGGACGCTGAGTATGACTTCATAAAGGTCAAGTTCCTCCCCCTCAACATGACACCTCTGATGCAGCCCATGGACCAGCAAGTGATCTGCAACTTCAAGAAGCTAGGTGTTTTAATGTCACTGAAGAGACGTCCTTGAGTCTGAAAGAATTCTCGAAGAAACATTTTAATGTTCTCCACTGCATTAACCTCATTGACAAAGCCTGGGAATATGTCACTCACCGAACCTTAAATTCAGGAGGAAACTGTGGCCAGAATGTGTCACTGAACGTGACTTGGAAGGGTCTGATGCAAAAGTAGTGAAGGAGATTGTGTCCATGGGCAGCAGTATGGGTCTGGATGTCGATGGTGCAGACATAGAAGAGCTTGTTGAGGAACATAAGGAGGAGCTGACCATGGAAGAACTTCCTGAACTCCACAGTGAGCAGCAGAAGGCGCTTATTGAGGAGCATTCCACTGAGGAAGAGGAAGACAGGGAGGAGGTTAGCAGTTAGCAGCAGTGATGCCATAAAATCCATTATGGAAAAGGAATGAGTGCCATGTTTTTTTTTAAGAAGGACCACCCCAACATAACTGTAATGAACAGAGGGTTAAATCTGATGAACGATAACATGGTCTCTTCTTTCCGGAGGATTATGCAGCACAGGAAAAGACAAGTGACATTGGACAGATTTTTCACCAAAACTAAGCCTGCGGCTAAGAGACAAAGAAGAGAGGAAACCCCTGAAGGAGATCTCCCCAATGTCCTTATGGAGGGGACTCTCCTTCCGAACAATAACCGACTCCCATCACCTTCCTCCACGCCAGAAGTCGTCTCAAGCAAGGTTAGTGTTCTATCGCTTCATACTGTACTGTACTTTGTTTCATATTTTTGTGGTTCAAAAACAAAAAAAAAGTTCGGAACGGATTAACCTGATTTACATTAAACCCTATGGGAAAATTTGCCTCGGTTCGTGACCAATTTGGTTCGCGACCAGAGTCGTGGAACAAATTAAGTTTGTGAACTGAGGTATCGCTGTATGTTTTTCTTTTGCCTGCACAAACACTTTAAAGCATATATTGTGGGTTTAAGGATTATGTTATAAGTTTATATAATTTAAATTGAATAGGTCCAAGCTCTATTTATATCCTTTAATGCCATGCTCTATGTTAATTTAGCCACTTGCACTTATTGCTGTGGCACGCTTAACACACTGCAGCATTTTTCTCTTTCAAAATTTGTTTTATTGAGTACAAGATTACAGTACAAGCCGAAATAACAAATAAACTGATACTGTTACAAACATCTTACGTGTAGATTTCCATGTCATACAGAGCATGTGATTACGCAATACAATCATATGGATATTTCCCTGAGTCAAACAAAAGGGAACATTAAGCTGTCGTGGGTGTATAACGGGTTCACAGGTGGCCTATAATATTGTCCGGGGTCAATCCCCAACATAAACAACACTGCAGCATTTTATTGCTCCATAACTTTTAAAATTCTGTTTTAGCACCCTCA
This sequence comes from Lithobates sylvaticus, assembly GCA_028564925.1. NCBI lineage: Eukaryota > Metazoa > Chordata > Amphibia > Anura > Ranidae > Lithobates > Lithobates sylvaticus. The sequence goes on from CM053026.1 coordinate 180,237,549, forward strand.
TACATAGGGCCAGGTTTAAATAAATAGGTTAAGTGTTGGCTTGCTGTATTTTGTGGAGCTGTGTTGTCTCATTGTACCCAGTCTGGCTGTAATTGTTTGTTAGGTAAATTTGGTTTGCTCACTGTAATCAGTGTTGCTGTATTCTACTACTTGGGTCTGTTCAGTGTGCTCAGCTGCTGCCATCCTGATAGCTCCCTCTGTCTTCAGAGAGCTTGATAAGCTTCTGGATCATAGATGTAAAGTTCTGCAGATAGCTGCATGAATATTGTTACAGCCCTGGTCAATCTCAGAGAGGCAGGCTCTGAAGGCATGCTGGGAGACTGTATATATTCTTGGGTCTTTTCCTGGAGAGGATCAGACCAGTCTGGAGGGGCCTTTGGGCGACCTGAGGGCCTGGATGCCTGGAGGCTCTGGATGCTGAGACCCTGAAGCTAGAGGGAAAGCTGAATGAGGGGGGCTGTCTGCTAAAGATCTAGTCTGGAATCACCAGAGTAAGGTGTCGCTTGGAAGTTGGAAGGAGGCAACCAGCTGTCCTTGGGCCTTGTGTGAGTACAGATGCTTCTGAGAGATCTTGGGGACCTTTAGGCACTGGCTGGTGTTCTGAGTCCATCTAATCCTTTGTAAATGGGACTTAGCTCTTGTGGCTAAATAAAGGAGCTTGCATTTAACTACTACTACTACTTCAAAGTGCACTGTTTGTTGCAAGCACAGATTTTATAACAGCTTTTCCAGAAAGAATACATAGTCCTCAAGTTGTATATAGTTCCTGTTTGGAGTATCCCACTCAATTCCCTCAACCCTATCCAAGTTCGCCACATATATAGCAACAAAAAACATCACCCTAAAATTTCCCAACGGGCTGGTTGCACAGAAGTCAATTGAGAGATCAACTAGCCTGCCCATAGCTGGATTGAAATGTGTCCAGTCCCTGCTGAACAGGCTGATTTTCGATTTATCTATTATCTATAAAGAAGCCTTAAAGTGTATATTTAGTCAGAAAATTACATCCTGATAGAGCACTTCTTGGCCCCTTTTGCAGGTATAGCTATATAAAACGTTAAAAATAAGTGCCTATGGGGGGCGGAGCTTGCCGCGGACAAAGACCTGCAATTCTTTGCTAACCTGTCCCAATATACCCTCCAAAACCTCAGACACCTCAACACTATTTCTAAAGCATTAAGGAACCATAAGATTGCCTACAAGTGGGGGTTACCGACCAAACTAATCATCACTAAGGAGGGTAAAGATCATGTGGTAGACTCTCTCGCAAAAGGCCTAAATCTGCTTAAGATGTGACACATTGTGCCGGAAGGCTCACCACAGGTCTCCAATCCATGCAGTCCTGAGCACACTGAGGAGGACTGGAATCTGGTTACCTCAAGAAATGCTCATAGCTAAGAGAGGTAAGCACTGTATATAGTGCGAAACGCGTCAGCTCTTGTACCCCCCTTTTTGCTTTGCTGTGGACCATTGGATTGATGTGATTCACGTTTTTTTAAAATAAACTACATAGGATTTTATCTTTCTCCAGTGTGCGACTGTCCAGAGTTCTTTTGATACTTCCTGTCTAATACACACATTTGATCAAAAAATACCTTATATTCTGCTGTGTATGAAGTTCCCATTTTGCTTGTGGACATGTGAAGCCCACGAGCATTCTGTTCCAGGATACGGTGCTGCTACTGGACCAGTATGAACCGCACGTTCTCACGCATGCGCAGTAATGCGCCGTAGCAGAGCTGTAAAGTATACAGGTTGCCATAACAACAGTCGGCATCGTCGGAAGTGACTGTCCCATTGTTATGTCAACCTAGCCCTCGGCGCAGCCCACTGACTCCTGGGAAATTATGACACACATCTCCCAGGAGCAGTAGCGAGCAGAGTCGCCAAGGGAAGTGATGTCAGGAGCCAAGGTGATGAAGGAGACAGATTTCGAGGGACCCCATAGCAATAGGCATAAAAAGGTAAGTAAAAAAAGAAGCAGAATGATTAAGGTACAAATCCGAGGTCAAAGGCAAGCAGCAATCAAGAGTAATCAAACAGGTTTCCAGGTCACAACAGGTTCAGACAGATCACACACTAGCACAGGAACAAGGGGGGACTGAAGATAATCCAGCAATTTGGCAGTTTCTGGGCTGGGGTTATATAGGGAAGTTTGAGGTCACTTCCTGTGTGCCTCCTGGGTATTTTCCTGCCTTTTTCCATCAGGGTGATGTTACTTCCTGTGCGCCTCCTGGGTATTTTCCTGCCTTTTTCCATCAGGTTGAGGTTACTTCTTGTGTGCGTCCTGGGCATTTTCCTGCCCTTTTGCATCAAGTCTTCGCAGCAGGTGCGGGTTGGCACCCTGAGGGGGTCATTGGTGCATGCATAATAAGCCATGGACTCTGCTACTAGGGAGACACAAAAGAGTTAAAATTACAAGCATAGCGTTTTATCTCATCTCCCTGACATTCTCTCCTTTCTCCCTTGGCAGGGCAGCATTATGAGAGTGAGCACTGCCCTCCTCTCTAGCTGAGCAAAGACATACAATCAAGGCTTGAAATACACAAACTTTATTTGCAGAAAGTGAAATACATTTTTTGAGAATAAGGAGAGATGGAGAGTTTTCAAAAAGGAAGACTTCAGCAAGATGGAGTCCTCCGGCAAGACAGGAGGCAATTCACAGCACACACTAAAGCCTCGTACACACACTTAGATTTTTGGATGACCGAGCGTCCGTTTTTTGTGGCATGCTAGTCTCATGTCGAAAGAGGTTACTCACAATCCGAAAATCTTCGTACGACACAATACAACGCCAGAAGTGACATAATGTGTTGAATAGTTTTGTATGTATTCTTTCAATTCTGAGCCTGCGTAGTCTTGCTCTTATGATTTTTTTTCGTATGAAAACTGTACGAATGAAACGAAAATCGGACGTTGAGTTCACATCCGACAAAAATTTTATAGTTGGTACATCCAGCTTTTGTCTGAAAGAAAAGCAAAATTGTCTGTCGAAAGCACCGTACTAATGATACGAAAATCAGCAAAAAGCTTGCTGTACAAATTTTTCCATCTGATTTTCATATCGTGTGTACGGGCCTTAAATTTGGTAGAATAATTATCAATGTGAAATGTATGCTTTTTTTTCTAAAGAACATCAATGTTTTCAATTTATAATGGTAAAGTTCCATTTTAAAGACTAAACCACAGCTAAATGCTCAACATCATTTTATCCTGGTATATCTCATCTACAATAACTTGCACACTCAAGGGCTTTAACAAGTTACTTCAGACTAAAAGAGGGGGAACGATTAAGTTGCCCCTCATATGGGAATGAGACAGAGTAGGGAAGTTAACTTTAAAATGATTGGTTACTTACCTGTATGCACAAGCTCCTGTCAGTTAGGTCAGGTGACCTGGATTACCTATATATGAGTGAAAAAGATCATTATTCAGTAGAGCAGCGGTGACAGTTTAAGAAGACACACTCTCTGTGCTCCTTGTCATGGATTTTTACCTGCGTCAGCTGATGGATCGGGCGGCCGCCCTCCGGGGGGGCGAGTGGGTGAAGCACTGTCTGTCTCTCTCTCCTCCATCTCTTTTGGCTGGGCAGGAAGGTCCTTTGTTGGTGTCTCCTAATATTGTGTTGTCTCCTGCTACAGCTCCGTCTCCAGTCCACCAGCACATACTTCCTCCTCCACAGGCTTTAGGTTTCCAGCAGTTTCCTCCGCCTCTTGCCAATTCCTCAGCCCGCCCTTCAATGTCATCGGCTCCCACTCCTGAAGTGGATGTCAGCTTAGATAGCTTAGATAGCTTAGTGCGTGACTTGCTGGCACATGCAAGTAAAGTTCAGGCAGGCCTAGGTCTGCTTGATTGAAGAGGAGCTGCAGGTTCGAATTCCCATCACCACCTAGGACCTGTAGAAAGGGTAAGGGTGCAAAACATGTTCCTTCCCTGCTCAATAAAACTGCAAAAGCTCCTGCAAAAAAAGGTTTGGTTAATGCTGTGTCCAATATATGTGTACCTGTTACTGCCTGTGCCTCTGATTCTGCTTTGAATTTCTCTGCTGCCTCTAATGTTTTCTGTCCTACAGGTCAATTTGTACAACCTTTGCATGTCCCGGCACAAGAAGCAGAGGATTCACAAGAGTCCGTTGTGCCCATTGCTGCTGTGTCATCTCAAAATCCGTGAGGTGAGTCTCAGGATCAAAGTGCTTTGTTTAATTGAATTACTAATTTCTCTTCTCTTGCTGACCAATTTAAGCTGATAATGTCTACTGCTGCTTTACCGGCTACTAATGTGTCACACGCTTGGTCTGGTCCGTCGACTCCTCATCATCCACTTCAGTTCCACAACCTGTTGTGATTGAGGATCCAGTATTGCGTACTTCTACGCTGTCTATTAGGGATGCACCGATACCATATTTTTTACAATGAAACTTTTTTTTTAGTACTCACTGATACCAATTACCGATACCTACCGCAACTGTTTTGTTTTAAATTCAGCTGTCAGCAATGGTACAAAGCATTGAAAAATTATTTAAAAATAAAATAAAGATTTTTTTTTAAATTAGCGCTTTTTCAATGTGAAATGTGTAAATATATGTTAATATATATATATATATATATATATATATATATATATATATATATGTGTGTGTAAAAATATTCACTAAGAAAGCAAACAAAAATTTTTTTTTAATTGTTTATCGTTTATAAAATAGACGTGAATAAACAAAAAAAGCAGGGAAATAATAATTAAATGGAGGAGAACAGGGAGTTAATTAAGGCTTATTAGAGTAAATTAAGGGTTATTAAGGGGTTAAACAGAGGAACATTTGTCCATACCTTTGATCTGCAGATGAAGAAACAGAAATATACAAAAAGAAACAATGATTCTTTTAATTTTAGTGTTTCAGGGCTGAGCAATGTTGGAGATAAACATTGCTGACTGCTTTTTTTTTTGACAGCTCTATTTATCGGAACTTCTTTAACACTGGGGAGACCCACTGACAGCTAAAAGAGCCGAGCCTGAAAGTATCGATTTCAGGTATTGGTGCATTTGCACGAGTACTGATACTTGAGCAAATACTCGGTATCGGTACTGATACCGATAACAATACTAGTATCGGTGCAACCCTACTGTCTATGATAAATGAGAGTTGCTTTAGAGAAGCAATGACATGTGAAATGTTGCACTTGGGTTTCCATTTATCAGTTGCTACTAAAACTAATATCTGGAAAGGTGTGTAAATGTAGACATATTGGGGCTGAATTAACGAACGGTTTGCGACATGAGTTGCAGCGCATCGCCATTCGCAACGGGCGTTTTCGTATTTACAAAACATTTGTGCCTGTAACACAGCGCAATTCCCCATTTACTAATATATTCTCGGCCCACGGAGGTGGCGATCGGTGCGCCACTATATACATGGCGCACGGCATCTTCAACTCATAATTTAAAGAAGCTGGAAGTGACAATATTATGGGGGTGATGTGGGGTGATGTGAGGAAGTATAATATGCCCAAAGTCCTGCTGTGTGATGCTTCTCTTCTGCTGACACTTATATAACAGAACCGTGCGTCAGAGGGGGGTGGGGTCAACGGGTGGCCCCACCCTCTGTTATATAAGAACTGTCAGAAGAAGAGAAGCGTCACACAGCGGGAGCCTCCCGTTGCGCGGAGCGGCTCGAGAACAAAGCGAGGAAGAAGATACACAGTGGAGGAAGATGCCAGAGCAAGAAGCAGAGGATCGGAGGAAGAAGAAAACGAAGGAAGAAGAAGATGGAGGAAGAAACCCAACGATGAAGGAAAGAAGAAGGAAGAAGACCTGAAGAAGATGAAAGAAGAAAACTTTAATAAAGGAATTGTCAAAAACTGTCAACTTGTCATTTTTAACACTTTTGTCATTTTTTTGGTGAAATGGTAGGGGTACAACCACTTACCATTTCACACAGGGTGGGGGGCCGGGATCTGGGGGTCTTCCAGATTCCGATAAGCCCCCTGCCCACAGACCACCACAACCACCAGCCAGGTTTGTGGGGATGAGGCCCTTGTCCTCATCAAGATGGGGACAAGGTGCTTTGGGGGTACCCCAAAGCATCCTCCCAATGTTGAGGGCATGTGGCCTGGTACGGTTCAGGCGGGAGGGGGGGGGGCGCTCTCGTCCCCCCTCTTTTCCTGTGGCCTGCCAGGTTGCATGCTCGGATAAGGGTCTGGTATGGATTTTGAGGGTAACCCCCACGCCATTTTCTTTTTGGCACAGGGTTCCCCTTAAAATTCATACCAGACCTGAAGGGCCTGGTATGGATTTTGAGGGGGACCCCCACGCCATATTTTTTTTTTGGCGCGGGGTTCCCCTTAAAATCCATACCAGACCTGAAGGGCATGGTATGCTCTTGGAGGGGAACCCATGCCGTTTTTTTTTTTTTAAATTAAAGTCGCCTGGCCTGGGGGCGAGTTAAAGTCGTGTTGTAAGTCGCCCCAAGTCCTGTTGTAAGTTGCCCCAAGTCGTGTTGTAAGTCGCCCCAAGTCGCGCTGGTAGTCGCGTTGCCCCTGTGTGAATGGACTGTTAATGATACGGGGTGCGCTATTATCAATGCCATATTATTATCGCGTGCGCCGGCATATTATGTGTTGCGCCTATGCGTGCGCCGGTTCACACGCTCAATTAATAATTTATCAGGCGCACCAATTAAGGTATTAACAGGCGCAGCGCATTCGTCTTAGTAAATCAGCCCCATTGTCTCTCTTACCATCTGCTAATAGATCTGATAAAAGGTATTTGGATAAAATTAATGATGATAGACGCAAGCTTGCAGTTCTGAAGAAATGCTTGGTCAATTTACAGCTTCACGGCTTGCATATTACCTCACATTCGTTCAGAATTGGGGCAGCTACCGAAGCATCTAGGCTTGGTTTGATTGCCCCTGCAATTAAGGGATTGGGTGGTTGGAAGTCTAAAGCCCCATACACACGCTCGGACAATCCGCGGACCAGGTCGGTCGGACTTTGTCCGACGTACTTTGTCCGATGTTGGTGTTGCGTACACACGGTCGGACTACGTTGTCGGAATATCCGGTCCGGAAGAACGTCGTGACGTAAGTCGTCGTCCACGAGATTACAAAAGGGAAGTTCAGCACCACGTCAGGCACCCGTTGGGCTCCTTCTGCTGATCCCGTGTTTTTCGAGAGTTAGTGGAAGTTTGGTGACTTAAGATTCGCGCTTCTCAGTTTTCTGACTCAGATCGTTACTGCTCTTCAGTTTGTGCTTGTCGTGCGTATCTGTTTATTAGTGCGTGTAGTCAGTTCGCATTTGTTGGTCATTGCGGCCTATATCTTGATATAGGACGCTTTGATTTGCACTGCTTATTGTCTGCTCGTTGCTGCTATTCAGTTCGTTCTTTCAGGCCTTGCTGTTTATCGGTGCTTTCTGTTTGTCCGTTCTGACCAGCCGACCTTTTGTGACCTTCTGAGCGATGTTTCCCGTGCGTACTCGTCGCCGAGTTCGTGCTGTACGCGGAATTGGTGTCGGGCTTTTAGCTTTGACCCAAGACCCGTCCATGAACAGAGTGACGAGGAGTATGTGGACCAAGAATTGGTTGCTTCAGCGTGACCAATTCTCGCACATGCCTTTGCTTCGTGAGATCCGGGAGAATAATCCTGATGATTTCAGGAACTTTCTCAGGATGACGGACCCCGATTTTCACCGTCTTTTGGCTTTGCTGACCCCCTTTATCAGCCGGCAGGATACCTGCATGAGACAAGCCATTACTCCGGAGCAGAGGCTTGTTGCCACGTTGAGGTACTTGGCGACAGGGAGAAGTCTTCAGGATTTGAAGTTCTCTTCAGGTATCTCTCCCCAGGCCCTGGGAATCATTATTCCAGAGACCTGTTCTGCCATCATTCAGGTCCTGCAGGAGGACTATATTAAGGTAACATTTCTACTTTACTATTCCCTTCTATGTATGCTCTGTTTGCTAATGTCTTCTATTTTTGACCTCCTTCCCTAATTACCATGATTGCAATATGCTCTAATATGCTGTGCCCCTTTTCTCCTTCATGCATTTTTCCCTTCACTTACCTCCCCAGCATGCTCTTCTGCCCCAATAGACACCTATGGCCTAGTCACTTAAGCAATGTCTTTTGTCTGCTGCATAGTATTGTTTGCCCCCAAACACCCCCTAAAATATGCACAAATGTTTGCTGTGTGGTTTACTTCATGTAGAGCCCCCTTTTTTTTTATTTTGTTGGGGGGGGGGGGGGGGCAAACTCATTAGGAACCCCCTCCCCCAACTGCTCTGTCAGATGGTACCAATCCTTTATCTGCTGGCTTTCCCAAGGTCCATACACACTATATACCTACCTCTTTATAGTGGGCATCTTTAGGGATGAATTTAGCAAAGCATGTAGTGCAAGGGGCTGCCTCCATACTTTCCATTTCCTATTTTTTTGTCTTCTTTCCCTCCTATTAGCTTGCTTGGTAATTTAATAATGTCACACTGTGCCTGCCTTTTTTTTGGGGGGGGGGGGTTGAAATGTTATTTGATCTTTCCTGTGGCCTGCCAATAGTGTTAAGTACAGAGGGTCTGGGCAAACTAGCCCACATTTTTGAGCCATTTGCCAATCAATGAAGTGCAGAGGGTTACCTGTCCACCACCCCCCCCCCCCCCAAAACCCTAGTTATTGACAATGTCCCATCAGAAGTGGGGGGATTGATGGGGGGGTGAGTAATCTGTGAAGGGGAGCCTCTACTTTTCTGTGCAAATACTTTCCAGCCTCCAATTTTATACAATGCTCTTGTTCCAAGATGTTGATTGTCTAATCTGCTTGCAATGTTTAGGTGCAAAGTGACTAATTTTTTTTTCTTGTTTCACTCCACAGTTCCCTTCCACGCCACAGGAATGGCAGACTGTGGCCTCCCACTTTGCCAGCCGTTGGGACTTTCCTAACTGTGGAGGGGCAATTGATGGGAAACACGTCCGCATCGTCCCACCGCCCAACTCGGGGTCCTACTATTATAATTATAAAGGGTTTAATAGTGTAGTGATGTTGGCGGTGGTGTCGGCAACATACGAGTTTATGTATGTGGACGTGGGGATGAAAGGCCGGATATCGGATGGTGGGGCCATTACGCACACGGAGTTCTACTGGCGTCTCCAAAGTGGCAGTCTGTGCTTGCCACCTCCAGAGGAGAATGCCGAAGGACTCCCCTTCGTCTTTGTCGCAGATGAAGCGTTTGCGTTGACTCCCCATGTGATGAGGCCGTTCCCGATGAGGACCCTCACCCCGGACCAGAGGGTCTTCAACTACAGGCTGTCCAGAGCCAGAAGAGTGGTGGAGAACGCTTTTGGCATCCTGGCCAGCCGCTTCCGCCTGTTCCTGACGGCATTTAACTTGGCGGAATACAAACTGAACCACATAGTTCTTGCCTGTTGCATATTGCACAACTTCCTCAAAAGACATAACAGGAACTATGTGGTGCCCGTTGGCCCAGATGTGGAGGGCCCTCCAAATGCGGAACTCACAGCCCTTCGAGTGGCACGTCCAGGCTTGCCCCCTCTAAATGCCCGTGTGGTCCGGGACCAATATATGGAGTACTTTGTGGGTAGGGGGGCCATTGCTCTGCCTGACGATGTGTGAGAGGCATTTTTTAATAAATCAGATATTTTAACCAACCTATGATTTCTTGTCATTTCAGTCTTCTTTTTAGCTTATTTTACCTTGACATTTTTTCCCTTTGCCTTCGACAGTGGGAATGCACTTTCTGGGCAAAAGGAGGTAACAGTCTCTTCTTCCCAAAAAGATTATTCTCATGTTGTGTGTTTGCTACCTAATCTTTGGTCTAGAGAAGGTTTGTCCTGCATAACTGACACCCAAAATACTCCTTTTCAGCACCAGGTCTGACATGTGTGTATTCTCAAAAATGCTGTGCTCCGTGTTTTCGTAAAAAGCACTGTGGGTGTCATTTACATAAGTCAAATCCGCTATGCTCGACAAGTGCATTGAAAAAGTTCCCAGGGAAAGAAAATTGGAGTGCAAAGTGGATTTGCCTTTAGTAAATAACACCCATTGCCCCCCATATCCTTTACATTTTACATACATAATGCATTGTGTTTTTTAAATAAAGAAGCCACACATTTAGAAAACTAAAAAAGTTTACTAGGAAAACATTCCCAAGTGCGTTTACAATCTTCACGCCAAAACTGACAACATCTTGTTTATTTACAACAGTGTTTACAAACATTCCGCAATTGGTAAAACCAGGCATGGAGCAAAACAGAACCTATGAACTCGGAAAGTTCAACTTTGTAAAGTGAAGACAAGATCAGACATGACTATATGTTCAAAGTGTGTTTGATCTTGCCTTCATCACATGGGGGGGTCACCCCCGGAAAGTGGAAATTTAGAACATGCACACAATTTGGGTCTGAAAATGGACATTAGATGGTAAAACACATGCCTAGAAGCTTCAAAAGTGCCATTTTCCATCATGGGGATGAATGGACGTTTTTTGGGGTGCAACCCCTTCACCACAACCACTTTCGTAGTTCGTAAAGTGTTTGCACCCCCAAAAAAACGTTGGCATTCATCCACCATGATGGGAGCTAGCAAATGTGGACACAATGTGTGCATGTTCCAAATTTCACACAGTTTTTAATTTGCAAATGTGTTCAGAAGCTGGCACAAATGTGTGTTAATTACTTGGTGCGTTTTCATATTTTTCCTAAAACATCAATGATGTTCTTCAATTTTTGTTGAACATCATTGATGTTTTGCTTTATGTAATCTAGATCTCGATTGCAGACCATTATCTCTCCGATGAGTACGTTGGCACTCTCTGTGGTAAAGTGCGATTTTTCTTCCACAACATCCACGTCACCTAAAAACCACAAACAAACAAAAATGGGGTGTTGGAAATGAGGCAGCCATACATGGATTAGCTTACCAGTAGCTGTGTTCTCCCACACTCACCTGTTGTGGTGACAATTTCTCCAAGTTCGATGATCTCTCCTTCCTCCTCCTCCTCCTCCTCTGCTTCTGCTCTTTCCCCTTTTTTGGGAGGTGTTGGTTTGGGGGTTTCCTCAGACGGCCCAAGTTTTCGCTCCCCTATGAGAATGTCCAAAAGGAAGATTTAGCAACACAAGCTATTGAGGGCAGAAATAGGAAATGACAAACATTGCTTGAAAGTGACGGACACTATTTTAGTTTGGCCAGTTACAAATGTCAACTACATGAATGTAGTCACTTTGTAAAGGTGCTAAACTGACTAGCTTTTTGGTAGAAGTTTGTGTGATGGAGACCCCCCTCTAGTATCCACTGGAGCACATGTGTGGAAAAGCATAATAAAAAGGGGGTTTGGGTGTCCCAGCACTAGTGCTCTAGAGTCCAGATGGGTAAACAGCTACTGGGTGACCTCTCCTTTACATTGAATAAATTGGCTTTACATTCTTGATGACATTTCTAGTGAGAACAAACTTCCTTTCCCCCAAAAAAACACCAAACATCGTATTATAAGTGGCCTAACGATCGAGGTTGCATACGATCGAATGGACACACACACGACCATGACAGTGGCAGAAAGATCGAGGCTGAGTACGATCGAATGCACAGACGAACCTGAAAGTGGCCATTTTGGAATGTACAACTTTGTAAAAATCAAACCACAATGGAGCAGTATGCAAGCAAGAAATCAAACACAAAACACAACTACTTACTTTTTAGAAGAATTCGCTTGATCTTTCTGTACTGATCAGGCTCCCTCAGTTTCAGGTCTGACCAGCGTTTCCTCAGTTGCTCCTTGGATCGTTGTACCCCAAAATGATTGTACAGCCTCCTCACAACTTTAGACATGATCTTGGCCTTGCGGACATTGGGGTTGAGGTAAGGCCCATACTTCCCATCATAGTCGCTCCTCTTTAATATGTCCACCATCTCCAACATTTCTCCAAATGACATATTGGAGGCCTTGAATTTCAGGCTCCGGGATCGGGACGTTTCTGCCTCCGGACTTTCCTTGTCCTCCTCCTCGTTGGTGGGATATTTGTGGCGCACCTGCTGTGTCCCCGCCATGTGCTCTCCCCACTGCGCCGTAAAGAGAAGGGGTGGGGAATAGACGAGAAAGATCATCAGGGGCGGGCGGAGTTTGAAGCATGCGCACTGTATATAAAACGTCACACGCCTGTGTCGTAGCCACGATCTGGGAGACGAGGGGAGAGAAAACTCACACGAGACGATCGCTACAAACGAAGGTACAATTTGACGTTGGTACATAACTAGCCTAGACTGATTTGAACTTGAGGCTTCTTTATGGAGAAGATTAGGAGAGTTTAGCCTGACATAATTTATAGGGTTTTGTGTGGTGTTGTGTCTTGCAGAGATTGATATGAAGGGATTCAACGACATGAGTTTTCTCCCCCTCTTCATTGCCAAATACAGGGATTTTCCCATATTGTGGCAGGGTATACACCCACATTACACCAACAAACCAAAGAGGCACGCAGCCCTGGAGGAACTTGTGGAATTTGTCAAGCCAAGGTTCCCCACGGCAACTGTTGATGATATAAGAAAGAAAATTGGCAGCCTGAGGAGTGCGTATATCAGGGAGCGGAAGAAGGTCGTGAAGTCTGAGGAAACTGCAACTTCAGCAGATGAGGTCTATGTGCCCAAGCTCTGGTACTATCAGAGTCTCCATTTTCTGAAAGACCAGGCTGATGTCACGGAGCCAACCTCAACTCCTCCTTCCACGCTTCCTTGCGCGCAGCCCACCCCTGATGAGGCTTCCGAGGATCAACCTGGGCCTTCCAGTCTGGAAGAGGTGGAGGAGCCCAGCTTGTTCCAGGTATAGTAGTTTTGTTACCATTTATGGGAATAATGAATGATGTTCACTTAATTCAGGATCCCCAATTGCTTAGTTCCTAACGTGTTTGACATATCAACAGACAGTGGTGTGGGAGACATTTGGGGCCAGAATCTAAACTGCAGGGCTGAGAATTGTATGGTTTTCTATTTGTAAACATTTTGCAACAGTCACTAGATGAGAATTGTGTGTGTTTGATGAACAAATAACTGAAACTATGTCCCTTTTTCATACACAGGAAGACCTCAGCCAGGAGGTGGCTGTGGAAGGTGGCAGTCAGGAGGAGGCAGGGGTTAGTGGCAGCCACCAGCTGGGTAGTGGCAGCCAAGAGGGGGCTAGGCCGCGGAGCCTGACTGACTCCCAAATCCCTCTCCTCCGCCTTCCCTACAAAAGGGCGAGAATGGGGGATTATGCGGCACAGTCAGCGCTCCGCATGATCAGAGAGGCTTCAGACTCCCTACATGCCACACCCGCCGACGAGGAGACCTTTGGCTCGGTGGTTGTCACAAAAATGATGGGTATGGAGGTGGGGCAACGCAACATGTGTGAGGGGCTCATCCTCCATGTCCTAAATAAGGGTAGGGCTGGGGAGATGACCCCAGTCACACATGTTTGCCATAGTTACCATGCTCCGCCTCCTCCTCCTCCTCCTTCTGCCACCTTCTGATACTTTGGACTTCACGACCAGATTGCACTCCCCTTAATATACGTACTCCTCAGGCCCCCAATTTTCTACGCTTGAACAATGATGGTTGCCGTGGGGGGCCAAGACTTTGCAAATTCCCCAAGTTTCACCATGGCTGCGTTCCTCTTTGGTTTGTTGGTGTGACCTAAATAAAGGTTTTTTTGATTTGAAATAATCATTGACTATTGTGTTTTACTTTGCTACAATGACAGTTTTTCTTTGAGTAAGCAGGTACATTTCACTAATCCTAAAGTAGAATTAACAAGGGGCACCAACAACAAACAACCTCCTAGTAAATTTAAGCAAGAAATACAAATGTTAATAATGTGTTTTTGGTAATTTGAGACACACAACCCCCCTCCAAAAAAAAAAAAAAAAAACATTAAAATATGTATTCCCAAAAAAAAAAAAAAAAAAAACAAAAATCATGGTAAAAAAATAACAAAGATTCTTTTCCGTTCACAGTAAAAATAAACATGTAGTGTATAAATGCTGCAAAGTAATAAAGAAGTAAGTTTGTGAGAAGTGCGGGTGAATAGGAGCAGCTAAAACATGTCATTGTTCTTGCATTGTAAAGAAAAAGAGAATGCGCTGCATTAAAGACATTTTAACATTGCAGCGTGACGAATGTGCTGTGTCGATTAGGAAAGGTAGTTTTACCTGACCGAGCGCTTCCGTCACAGAATTTCTTCTGAGCATGCGTAGCACTTTGTCCGTCGGACAAGCGTACACACGCTCGGATTTGGTGTGATCGGACCGGGTTGACGGCAAATCTTTCCAGCAGGAGATAAGACTTTGTCCGACGGACAAACCGACGAACACTGTCCGATGGTGCATACACACGGTCTGATTTTTCAACAACCTTGTCCGATCGGACCAAATCCATGAAAAAGTCCGACCGTGTGTATGGGGCTTAATTGTTTTAAGACTTATATCCGTCTTAATCTTTGTCCTTTCTGAATTACAGGTACCAAGCATACTATCTGGATACTTGGACATTACTAAATTTTTTTGGGCACAACATCGTGCTTCTGTTCGTATTTATGGTACTAATCTGGGGCTTCAGTGTGATGAATTTTTTGTTTGTTGGTATGGCAGGCGTGGAATGTCATGGTTTGACTTGCACCCTGCCCTGAATAGGTTATATTCTTCATGGCCTCAACCTGATGTTATTGTTTTCCATCTTGGGGGGTAATGATTTAGGGCATTATAAGACATTAGATTTGCTTAGTCAAATAAAAGTTGATTTATTTCAATTGGGTACTGTCTCCAGACCTTACATTTTTAGAGAAAATTTGTAAAAGGGTGAATAGGGCTGTTGCTAAATGTATGCCCTTGGTTAATGGTCAGTCATTCAGACATGTTGATCTGAAGGGTGGAAATGTTACTGTTCAGATGACGTTCACTTATCTGACATTGCATTCGATTTATTTAATCTTGACTTACAATCTAGTATAGAATTGGCTGTGGCCCTGGTGGGGTGCCAGGCTCTTTAACCCCTTAAGGACAGAGCCTTGTTTTGAGATTTGGTGTTTACTAGTTTAAAACAGGTTTTATTGCTAGAAAATTACTTAGAACCCCCAAACATTAAATATATTTTTACTGAGATCCTAGAGAAAAAATAGGAGGTTGTTACAATACTTTGTCACACCGTATTTGCGCAGCGGTCTTACAAGCGCACTTTTTTTGGAAAAAGTAAATTTTTCAATTAAAAAAATAAGACAACGGTAAAGTTAGCCCAATTTTTTTTTATATTGTGAAAGATGATGTTACACCAAGTAAATTGATACCCAACATGTCATGCTTCAAAATTGCGCCTGCTCATGGAATGGCGACAAACTTTCTCCCTTAAAATCTCAATAGGCGATGTTTAAAAAATTCTGCAGGTTGCATGTTTTGAGTTACAGAGGAGATCTATGGCTAGAATTATTGCTCTCGCTCTAGCAATCGCGGTGATACTTCACATGTGTGTTTTGAACACCGTTTACATATGCAGGCACTACTCACGTATGCGTTGGCTTCTGCACGCGAGCTCGTGGGACAGGGCATGCTAAAAAATTTTTTTTTTTTTTTATTTTTTATTTTAAGTTTTATTCTTTATTTTTAAGTAAAAAATTGTGGCACTTTGATTATTATTACAAGGAATGTAAAAAAAAAAACATGACAGGACCTCTTAAATATGAGATCTGGGGTCAGAAAGACCTCAGATCTCATATGTACACTAAAATGCAATAAAAAAATGTTATTTGAAGTTATTTTAAATGTCCCTTAAATGTCCCTTTAAAAGCTATGGGTGGAAGTGACGTTTTGACGTTGCTTCCGCCCTGCCGGGTGGGGGCCATCTTCCACTCACTCAGCTCCATACCACAGAGGGGACAGGACCTGATTGCCTCCACTGTAAGTGGCGGAGGGCACCAGAGCACGGCGGGAGGGGGGACCACCACTGATAAAAGTGATCTAAAAAAAAAAGAAAAAAAGTGATCTCGAAAAGTGAATACAGGGGGTCCCCGGGTTACAAACAAGATAGGGACTGTAGGTTTGTTCTTAAGTTGAATCTGTTTGTAAGTCGGAACAGGTACATTTTTTAAGTGTAGCTCCAGCCAAAAAATCTATTTTTACATTTTTTTAGATAACATAGAGAAGGGTTATCACCCCTGTAACATTTGTTTTGCTGTCTCTGCCCCTGTTCAAAAGATTTCACCTCACCTTCTGTCCCAATGACAATTGGATTTTGAAAATGTTGTGTTGTTAGGGAAACATGGACAGGTGATAAATCTTCAGTGGAGACACCTTTTTCCCATATTACCGTATATACTCGAGTATAGGCCGTCCCGAGTATAAGCCGAGGCCCCTAATTCACCACAAAAAAATGGGAAAAATGCATTGACCCGTGTATAAGCCGAGGGTACAAAATGCAGCAGCTACTGTAAGTGGAAAAGAGGGTCAGCAATGCCCATCTGCAGCTCCCTGTACCCTGTACAGACCCCCCCCCCGTGTCCCCATTGCAGCCTACCTGTGCCGATCTGCGGGTCCTGTGCCATCCGTCCTGTGCCATCCGTCCTGTGCCCTCCGTCCTGTGCCCTCCATCCTGTGCCCTCCGTCCTGTGCCCTCTGCCATCTGTCATCGGTCTTCGCTCTGTCCCCCCACAGCGTGTACAGCGCCATTGTAAAATTAAAAAGCCGCGCCTCCTCCTCCTCCTCGTCCGTGATAGGAGGAACGCTGTTTTCCCAGCAGTCAGTGTGCAGTGTTCCGCCTATCACGGACATTCTCTCATCCTCGTCCATGAGATGAGAATGACAGGGCATCCGTGATAGGCGGAACACTGTACTGCTGGGAAAATTAATGTCCGCCTATCACGGACGGGTGGGAGGAGGCGGCGCGGCTTTTGAACACTGCCATCTGTCTACATGACAAGCTGTTCATGTAGGCAGATGGCGGTGACTCGAATATAAGCCGAGGGGGGGACTTTCAGCCCTAAAAAATGGGCTGAAAATCTCGGCTTATATTCGAGTATATACGGTAACTCTTACAGGAGTGAATTTCCCTTCCTAGTTTGTTTGTAAGTAGGAGTCGTTTGTAAGTCGGATGTTTGTAAGTAGGGGACCCCCTGTACTGGGGTTATGGCAGCTAGCTTCTGTCATAACAACGATATTCCACTTCAAACCGCCGACGTATAACGTTGGTAGGCGGTCGGCAAGTGGTTAAGTTGAGCCTGGCGGGTGGGACAGTTTATTGTTATATTATAGTTTAAATAGTTCGAACTGTGATATCTGGACTGTTTTATGTATAATAAATACAGTTAAAGAATATCAATATTAAAGATATGACTATGCAATAAATGTATTATTAATACCAACAATAAAATTATAGTCTTCATTTCATTATTAAAAAATCTATTTCTGTATTTATTCCCATGAAAAGGTGAGAGATTAGATCTGTCTGACTTCACCAGATGATACATTCATAGCTCAGTAATATCAATCTCACAAGGTTTGAAAACTAGTGTCCAGAGAACTACGGGGCTACAATAGGTAATGCTAACATGTTTTCTCAAAGAAGGTCATCCAAAGGAAAAGCATTTAAAATTAGTGCACATGATGTTAGGGAATCTATTACATTTTGTGTTGTCAGTACACAGAATGTTAGCCCAGATGATCAGGACCGTTTGGAATTTAATTCTGGGTGGAGCACATGACCTTTACTTTGTGCACTGGGGAAAGCTTTGGATGTCCAATGCTGCATGACCCTGTTTTTTTTTTTTTTCTCATAAAGACTTTTATTAGAAAGTTTGCACATAATATACAGAAAAACGAATTCCATGAATCCTCTAAACTTACAATCAACATAATATCCATATGAGCCAGACCCGGAGGTAACAAGGTACAGTTAAATGAACAAAAGAATAAACAAGCATAAACAATCTGTATCGGGATCCATCTCCGATCCTCTCAGTCGAGACCTGTTTTTTATTGTCATTAGTGGATGTGCATATAATGCTGTATTGCCAGTCACTGATCCTGGTGAAAAGGGTCCTGGGGCCATCCTAATATTTATTACAAAGAATTCTGAGTTTCAAAGTCAGAATTTTGAGATTAAAAGTTAGAATTTTGAATCTTAAAGTCAGAATACTGAATTTCAAATTCAGAATTCTGAGGTTTAACATCCAAATCTTGAGATTTAATACTGTGTGAGAACTTTTCTATGGAAAATAAAAATCATTCCTTTAAATTCCCAAGACAGAATAATTGCGTATTATGTTGGACTGCTGTGCTGTAATTTATGCTGTAAATTGAAGAAAGAAATCATATTGAGCTAGTATTTGGCAGAGATACTTTACTATTATAGAATAGAACTGAGGTAGATTGTCAGGTAGTGAGATCAACAGTGAACTTGAGTACAAGGGCATTAACTAGATGTAAGTAAGGCCCCTTTCACACTGGGGCGGGAGCCGCGGCGACGGTAAAGCAGCACTATATTTAGCGATGCTTTACCGTCGTTTTAGCCGCGGTATTTGGCCGCTAACGGTGCGGTTTTAACCCCCGCTAGCGGACGAAAAAGGGTTAAAATCCCCCCGCAAAGCGTCGCCGTAGCGGCGATTTGCAGGGGTATTGTCACTGTATTAACGCGGTGTTCCATTGAAATCAATGGGTAGGAGCGGTATAGGAGCGGTGAATACACCGCTCCTATACCGCTCCAAAGATTCTGCTAGCAGGACTTTTTTGACCGTCCTAGCACACCGCTCCAGTGTGAAAGCCCGCCGGCTTTCACACTGGAGTGAATGGGGCCGGATTTTTTCAGGCGCTGTACATGCGCTATTTTTAGCGCTGTACCGCCTGAAAAACGCCCCAGTGTGAAAGGGGCCTTAAACAGAGAGTTTTTATTTTTAAATTTTTATAATATAAATTGGAGCAAAATTTTAGCAAAGGCAAAAATGAATAAACCAGCATTAAACAAATAATCAAATGCACAAAAATGGGAAAAGGGAAGAAAAAATAAATTACTCTACACACCACCTTTCCCATTTAAATAAGGAAGAACATTTTTGCTAAAACCACTACAATCATCTCTAGCAGCAACTATCATTGAAATGGTTTAAATTTTTAACATCTGATATTTAAAAATATGTCCAACAAGAATATGGACAGCGCTATGAACTGGACATTATAGAACTTTACCTTTCCTTCTTAGCCAAAGAAGATAACTACACACTTTTAGTCTTTGCATTAGTGTGAGTTATTTTTACCATCATCATAATTAAAAATAGCTCACTGCATCCTATCCTTTAAATCAGCATTTCTGCTGCTTTGGAGTACTACCTGGTAAATGTCTTATGCCCTGTACACACGGTCGGACTTTCCGATGGAAAATGTGCGATCGGAGCGTGTTGCCGGAAATTCCGACCGTGTGTAGACTCCATCAGACTTTTTCCATCGGAATTTCTGACACACAAAGTTTGAGATCTGGATCTAAAATTTTCCGACAACAAAATCCGATCACGTAAATTCCGATCGTGTGTAGACAATTCCGACGCACAAAGTGCCACGCATGCTCAGATTAAATTACGAGAGGGTAGCTATTGGTTACTGGCTATTGAACTTCCTCTTTATAGTCCCGTCGTACGTGTTGTACGTCAGCGTGTTCTTGACGATCGGCATTTCCGACAACTTTGTGCGACCGTGTGTATGCAAGACAAGTTTGAGCCAACATCCGTCAGAAAAAATACGATGGATTTTGTTGTCGGAATGTCCGATTGTGTGTACAGGGCATTACAGACGAGGGGGCCAACTTGATTTGCAGGTGAACATGCATTAACAGAAAGTAAAAAAGATGAAAATGGTAGTTTCAGAAATAGCACAAGTGAGTCATCAGTCATGAAATGTCATTAGCACCACACTCTAGAAACAGTAATCAATTTAAGGTGTTTCATACAGTGCCTTGCAAAAGTATTCACCCACTTGGCTATTTACCTATTTTGTTACATTACAGCCTTTAGTTCAATGTTTATTTAATCTGAATTATATGTGATGGATCAGAACACAATAGTCTTAGTTGGTGAAGTAAAATTAGAAAAATATATACATAAATCTATTTTTCAGAAATCAAAAACTGATAATTGGCATGTGCGTATGTATTCACCCCCTTTGTTATGAAGCCCATAAAAAGCTCTGGTGCAACCAATTACCTTCAGAAGTCACATAATTTGTGAAATGATGTCCACCTTTGTACAATTTAAGTGCCACATGATCTGTCATTACATATACACACCTTTTTGAAAGGCCCCAGAGGCAACACTAACCAAACACTGCCATGAAGACCAAGGAACTCTCCAAACAAGTAAGGGACAATGTTGTTGCGAAGTACAAGTCAGGATTAGGTTATAAAAAAATATTCAAATCTAAGATGATCCCTAGGAGCGCCATCAAATCTTTTTTTGTGTGCACAACACACAAAAACACACCAAAACTCACGGACTGGGCAAGGAGGGCATTAATTAGAGAGGCAGCACAGAGACCTAAGGTAACCCTGGAGGAGCTGGAGAGTTCCACAGCAGAGACTGGAGTATCTGTATGTAACACTGACCCCTGAAGGAGCTGCTGGTTTTATTGGGCTTACCGCTACCTTCTTCCCCTCGTCTACGTCTAGGGTTTCCCGTGGTAGATGGCCCAAAGAAATGTAGAAACTGACACTTTTTGGGTTATTTATTCAAAAGATAAAACAGTTTTTTTAATTGTAGGGTAGAGGGTTAGGGTAAAAGTTCAGGTACTTTTGCAACTGCAAAGATAGGAAGTCTCTCATAGAATTAATCCAGAGAATAACTGTTTCACAGCTGGATTATCACAACCCCCGATAGACCTCCTCACACTAGGCCTAGCAGCCGGTGAAGTGTTAGGTAAAGCAAAGTCTCTGCCACAGACTTAAATGTAGAATACCACCTTAAATACCACCTCCCAGAATACACAGCAGGATGACACTCCTACTGGGCTGGCATTCAATATACCCAGACAAATTGCGTTCTCATACTTGCCGGTGGTGACAGCGATACCTGCGGCCAAGGAGAACCCAGTGCAATCCAGCCAGACTGATACTGAGACCATAATTTGGCATAATTAGCCCTAAAACCCAACTGTGGTTTCAGGAACATTAACTTTGAAAACATATAGCGTGTGCTCGTCTGGAGCCAGCGCTACATGTACATAGGACAACAATAAGCCGTATGCTCCATAGAGTTAGGCTTTATGGCAGAGTGGCCAGGAGAAAGCCATTACTTTCAGCGAAAAACAAAATGCCATATTTTGAGTTTGCGAAAAGGCATGTGGGAGACTCCCAAAATGTATGGAGGAAGGTGCTCTGGTCTGATGAGACTAAAATTGAACTTTTTGGCCATCAAAGAAAACGCCATTGTTTGGCACAAACCCAACACATCAAATCACCCAAAGAACACCATCCCCACAGTGAAACATGGTGGTGGCAGCACTGTTGGGATGTTTTTCAGCAGTTGGGACTGGAAAACTGGTCAGGGTTGAGGGAAAGATGGATGGTGCTAAATTCAGGGATATTCTTGAGCAAAACCTGTACTTCTCTGTGTGTGATTTGAGGCTAGGATGGAGGTTTACCTTCCAGCAGGACAATGACCCCAAACACACTGCTAAAGCAACATTTGAGTGGTTTAAGTGAAACATGTAAATGTGTTGGAATAGCCTAGTCAAAGCCCAGACCTCAAACCAATAGAAAATCTGTGGTCAGACTTCAAGTTGGATGGTTTTCTCTTGTGAACAGCAATCTTTAACCGCTTCAGCACCGGGCCATTTTTTACCCTTCCTTACCAGAGCACTTTTTGCGATTCGGCACTGCGTCGCTTTAACTAACAATTGCGCGGTCGTGCGACGTTACACCCAAACAAAATTGACGTCCTTTTTTTCCCACAAATAGAGCTTTCTTTTGGTGGTATTTGATCACCTCTGCGGTTTTTATTTTTTGCGCTATAAACAAAAGAAGAGCGACAATTTTGAAAAAAAACACAATATTTTTTACTTTTTGCTATAATAAACATCCATTTAAAAAAAACAATTTTTTGCCTCAGTTTAGGCCGATACGTATTCTTCTACATATTTTTGGTAAAAAAAATCGCAATAAGCGTATATTGATCGGTTTGCGCAAAAGTTATAGCGTTTACAAAATAGGGGATAGATTTATTGAATTTTTTTTTTTTTTTTTACTAGTAATGGCGGCGATCTGCGATTTTTTTTTTTCGTGACTGCGACATTGCGGCGGACACTGCGGACACTTTTGACACATTTTTGGAACCATACACATTTACACAGCGATCGTTGCTATAAAATTGCATTGATTACTGTGTAAATGTGACTGGCAGGGAAGGGGGGCGCTGTAGGGGTTAATGTGTTCCCTATAGAAGTGATTCTAACTGTGGGGGGAGGGGACTCAAGGGGAGAAGACTGATCATGTGTTCCTCCGTACTGGGATCACATGATCGGTCTCCTCTCCGCTGACAGGACGTGGAGCTGTGTGTTTCCACACACAGCTCCACGGTCCCGCTGTTTTAACGGGCAATTGCGGGTGCCCGGCGGACATCGCGGCCGCCGGGCACTCGCACCGGGTCCCGAGCGATGCCGCGGGCGCACGCCGCCGGCGGCTGGGAATGCGAGGACGTCATATGACGCCCACCCAGGATGGGAGATCCACCTTGTGGGCGTCATATGACAATGGTCGGTATTGAAGTGGTTAAGAAGCTGAAGCAGTTTTGGAAGGAGGAATGGGCAAAAATCCCAGTGGTAAGATGTGGCAAGCTCATAGAGACTTATCCAAAGCAACTTGGAGCTGTGATAGCCGCAAAAGGTGGCTCTACAAAGTATTGACTTTAGGGGGGTGAATAGTAGGCACATTGACTTTTTCTGTTATTTTGTCCTATTTGTTGTTTGCTTCACAATAAAAAAAAAAAAAAAACATCTTCAAAGTTGTGGGCATGTTCTGCAAATTAAATGATGCAAATCCTCAAACAATCCATGTTAATTCCAAGTTGTGAGGCAACAAAACACGAAAAATGCCAAGGGGGGTGAATACTTTTGCAAGGCACTGTATGTTAGAAACATCTATAATCATTAGCTGATTTAAAACAAAATTACTATCTATATTTTATTTTGTTCGTTGCCACTTATCGTTGTTATTACCTATTACCTGCAATGTCAGAGTTAAAAATAACACATAAAAAGTGACATGCATAAGTATTAAATGATAATATGTCTTAGACATCGTTTCTTTTATATAGCTTTAGTGAAAGCCTTTTGTTGAGCTTTAGTCATTGCAGAAAATTAGAAGAGTGAAAACTCTGTAACTGAAAAGCATATGTGGGCAGTGTAGCAAATCAGTGGTTAGTAGTGGTAAGCAAATTGGCCAAATGGGCAGGTGTTTTTCTAGAAATAACACTTGTTATTTATTGTTGTCATGTACCCTTGTGATCAATCGCGTGACTTGTCCATAGAAAGGGTAGGACTAGCAGTGAAGTGCAGAGGTTTTCTAACAAGGTACAAGACATTTTTTGCAATAAAGAGCACAATCTATGGTCAGGCCAGTCACTTATCATCCCCTCAGCAAGCCCTTAATGGCCTGATGTTGTCCAGATCATTGCAGGCAACACATGTTAGATTGGACCATCCATAGCCACCTCAACTTTTATTATGGATCTCCTATATTTACATAGTTGTAAGCTTGACGAAGGGGTCATTTGCATGGACATGCAGTCAGGGAAGGCAGGTGAGGCAGGGCCATGAACATTAAAAAAACATTAGAAAAAAAAAATCAAGCTTTGAGGGTCATAGCTCTGCGACCTGGGGTCACAGAGACCCCAAATTTGGGGGGTATGTAGCCTAAATCCTACCCCACCACTCCTACATATGGTTCCAGAGAGATGGGGCTCCATGCACATCCTGTCAGAAGCTAAATACAGACTGGCCACTTTAAATACAAGCTGACACACTCTGTTTGCAGCAGTCTAAGAGGTTGGCTCACAGTGCCTCTCACTTCTTGTCAGAGGCACTGAGCTCAATGAACAGCTTGGAGTCTTGGACCAATGGTAAAGTACCATTGGTCACAGCTGTCCAATAAAAATGCTGCAGTGGAGGCACGCCTCTCACTGCAGTGTCATAGAAGGAGCATGTGTCTAAAAGACACATGCTCACTTCCAGCCCAGCCCTCTTAACTACAAGGAAAAAACATGTGTTTATGTGTATAAAATGTACCCACAATCCCATGTTTTTCTCACACAGTTAAGAGGGAAAATGAGAATCTTCTGCCTGCTGAAAATGTACTATTATATTCAAGTTTAATCATATATTTATATGCTATATGTTATAACATAATAATTTATTTATCTATTTACTGTGAAATTACTGGTTGGAAGTTATAACTTCAAACTTCAGTAATTTGTCCGTTAAGCCACCTGCTTGAGTACAGATTTTGAAAATATAGTAAGTTACCTTAAAAACAATATATAATAATTATTTGTATATTACTTACTTATGGTAATTAACCCTTTTCCACCAAGGCCAATTCTGACACTTCTCTCCTACATGTAAAAATCATAATTTTTTTGCTAGAAATTTCCTCAGAACTCCCAAACAATATATATATTCTTTTAGCAGACACCCTAGGGAATAAAATGGTGGTTGTTGCAACTTTTTTATGTTACACAGAATTTGCGCAGCAATTTTTTTAAAAGAGTGTTTTTTCTAAACTGTTTCATGAATTAAAAAACACATGAACTTTAGACCGTTTTTTTTGTACAATATGAAATATGATGTTACGCCGAGTAAATAGATACCCAACATGTCACACTTTAAAACTGCGAACACTTGTGGAATGGTGCCAAACTTCAGTACTTATAAATCTCCATAGGTTACATAGGTACATAGTAGGTGAGGTTGAAAAAAGACACAAGTCCATCAAGTAAAACCAATGTTTGTGATTATATGTCAGTATTAAATTGTATATCCCTGTATGTTGTGGTCGTTCAGGTGCTAATCTAATAGTTTTTTGAAACTATCGATGATCTCCGCTGAAACCACCGCTTGTGGAAGGGAATTCCACATCCTTGACACTCTTAGAGTAAAGAATCCTCTGCGCAATTTAACCACTTCAGCCCTGGAAGATTAGGCTGCTCAATGACCAGAGCACTTTTTACAATTTGGCACTGCACTTCTTTAACTGGTAATTGCGCGGTCGTGCAATGTTGTACCCAAACAAAATGTTCGTCCTTTTTATTGATGGTATTTGATTGCCTCTGCGATTTTTATTTTTTGTGATATAAATGGAAAAAACTGAACATTTAGAAAAAATATTATATTTTCTACTTTTTGTTAGAAGAAAAATCCAATAAACT
The DNA here is from genome assembly GCA_028564925.1 of Lithobates sylvaticus. Lineage (NCBI taxonomy): Eukaryota > Metazoa > Chordata > Amphibia > Anura > Ranidae > Lithobates > Lithobates sylvaticus. The sequence goes on from CM053026.1 coordinate 180,262,964, forward strand.
CAATTTTAGTTATACATTTAGGCCAAGATGTATTGAGCCACATGTCTTTGGTAAAAAAAATGTCAATAAGCGTATATATTTATTGGTTTGTGCAAAAGTTGTAGCGTCTACAAACTATGATACATTTTCGGGAAATTACGCAGATTTTAGTTTATGACTGCCTATCTCATTTCTTGAGGTGCTAAAATGGCAGGACAATACAAACCCCTCCCAAAATGACCCCATTTTGGAAAGTAGATACCCAAAGAAAATTGCTGAGAGGCATGTTGAGCCCATTGAATATTTTATTTTTTTGTCACGAGCGATTGAAAAATGACAAAATGACAAAATGTCACTAAATGATATATTGCTCACATATGCCATGGTTATATGTGGAATTACACCCCAAAATACATTCTGTTCTGCTGCTTCTCCTGAGTATGGGGATACCACATGTGTGAGACTTTTTGGGAGCCTAGCCACGTACAGGACTCTGAAAACCAAGCACCGCCTTCAGGATTTCTACGGGAGTAAATTTTGATTTCACTCCTCACTATCTATCACAGTTTTGAAGGCCATAAAATGCCCAGAGAGCACAACCCCCCCCCCCCCCCCCCCCCCAGATGACCCCATTTTGGAAAGTAGACACCCAAAACTATTTGCCGAGATGCATGTTAAGTCCATGGAATATTTTATATTTTGCCACAAGTTGCGGGAAAATGACAAACTTTTTTTTTTCTTGCACAAAGTTGTCACTAAAAATGATATATTGCTCAAACATGCCATGGGCATATGTGGAATTACACCCCAAAATACATTCTGCTGCTTCTCCTGAGTACAGGGTTACCACATGTGTGAGACTTTTTGGGAGCCTAGCCGTGTATGGGCCCCCGAAAACCAATCACTGCTTTCAGGCTTTCTAAGGGCATAAATTTTTGATTTCACTCCTCACTATCTATCACAGTTTCGAAGGCCATAAAATGCCAAGATTTTTGATTGCATGTTTACATGCATTTGTAGCACGCTTGACACAAGCTTGATGCCCACTTGAATGCATTTTGCATGTGTTTTGCACTGTATTATCACTGCGCTTGCAGTGCATGTTTTTATAAATTGTTGGGCTTGGCTTTAAGGGGCGTGGTGCATTTGAAGCGCATTTGTAGTGCATTCCCTGCATTTGCTGTGTGGGAAAATGTAGCATGCTCTACTTTTTTAACCAGTTTCATACCGGAGTATAGACAAATGACGCCGGCAGGAACACCCTGCCATTCCGGGTGGCCGTCATATGACGCCCTCCCCTTATTGCTGCTGCTGTGGGCCTGCAGTGCGGTGTTTGGGGATCGGCGTGTCCCTCGGGACACAGCCCATCTCCGATCAGGGTAAAGAGCCAATGAAATTAGCTCTTTACCACGTGGCCGGATGTGTCCAATCACAGCTGGTCACTATGCAGATTAGTGTGCACACCGCTCGTGCATGCCCCTACGGGCGTGCCCCACAATGATCGGGGTTGAGGCTTGTGCCTTGGACAAAGCCCCGCCCGATCAGGGTAAAACGCCAATGAAATTGTCTCTTTACCATGTGACCGGCTGTATCCAATCACAGCCGGGCACAAGTGTCAACAAACCACGAGTAACGGCTTTTACTGAGTTCTTCTCCCCACACACAGATCCAGTGTCAGGAGGAGATTGCGGTAAACATTGAGTTACACATTACTGTGAATAAACTGTGCCCAAATTGCCCCCCTGAATAAAGAGGACCTGTCATCATTAAACCTGAGTACCTGGAGTACCTGTCTGAGCTCATCGGAGTACCTGTCATCCATCACATCTGAGTACCTGTCATCCATCCCATCTGAGTACCTGTCATCCACCCCATCTAAGTACCTGTCGTCCATCCCATCTAAGTACCTGTGATCCCATCAGAGTACCTGCCATCCCGTCAGAGTACCTATCATCTCGTTGGAGTACCTGTTACCCCCTTAGAGTACCTATCATCCCATCTGAGTACTTGTCATCCTGTCTGAGTACCTGTCATACCATCAGGAGTAACTGTCCCGTGATCCCATCAGGAGTACCTGTCCTGTGAGCCCATCAGGAGTACCAGTTTTTTTTTGGGTTAGAGCACCCCTCCCCCTCTTCATTACCTCTTATTTAGTGGCCACCAGTGTATAGGAGGAATCCTTTCAGTTCTCCCACATAGAGGAGTTTGGCTCCCATGGTTGAGACGCAGGATCTTTCATTCTATTACTAGGGTAGGACCCACTAATTCGGGGTACTTTGTCGCAGTAAGTGGGCTTATCACTATATAACCATATAGTGTGACCAAACCCCCATAGTTTTTGAATATGTTCAGGTGTTTTTAACTAGCCCTGCAGGAAACGTCATTCTTGAATGTGTGCGCTGTAATATGTTCGCTATTGCTTGTTGGTCTTATGGCAGCACCATCTTGAATTTAAACGCATTGGTGAGTGCTTCCCAAATATGTTTTTGTATGTTGTAATAAACCCTGACCAGATTTTTTTTGGGTTAGAGCACCCCTCCCCCTCTTAATTACCTCTAATTTAGTGGCCACCAGTGTATAGGAGGAATCCTTTCAGTTCTCCCACATAGAGGAGTTTGGCTCCCATGGTTGAGACGCAGGATCTTTCATTCTATTACTAGGTTAGGACCCACTAATTCGGGGTACTTTATCGCAGTAAGTGGGCTTAGCACTATATAACCATATAGTGTGACCAAACCCCCGTAAACCCCCGTATTTTTTGAATATGTTTCTTGAATGTGTGCGCTGTAATATGTTCGCTATTGCTTGTTGGTCTTATGGCAGCACCATCTTGAATTTAAACGCATTGGTGAGTGCTTCCCAAATATGTTTTTGTACATCAGGAATACCTGTCCCGTGAGCCCATAAGATTACCTGTCTGTGCAGCCAATTACTACTTATGTGCAGTCAATTACTACCTACGTGCAGTCATTTAGTCCCTGAAGTGCAGCCTATTAGTCGCTGATGTGCAGCTCATTAGTCCCTGACATGCAGCCCATTAGTCCGTGACGTGCAGTCTATTAGTCCCTGACGTGCAGCCCATCACTCTCCCCCTCTCTTTCCATGTCCAGAAAAGTATACACTCCAGAAGAGGCATATTCAAATACTAACTCTGACCGATTAAAGCAGCGAGGAGCTCTCACCGCCCAGTTACAGTTCTGATTCCAATTCCGATTCTGGTTCAGAATATGAGCCAGTTGAAGTCAGTACATCGGCATCTGAATCAGAGAAGGAAGTAGTCCGTCTTAAAATAAGTTTTTTGAAGATCGGGCAGCTACCAGCAGTGCCAGACACCCCAATGGCCAATCGGCAAATGCCAACAGCTCTAAACCCCAGGAGGAGAGGTCCAGTACAAGCACTGCTAGAACCCAGGAGGAAAGGCCCAGTACAAGCGCTGGAATTTCACGCCAAAGAATTAGGGCCCAAACCCAGCTTCCGGATGCCTTGGCAAACCCATTGTGGCTGGAGTTCTAGCACAGGGTCAACCAACCATCCCCCCTTTCACAGCACAGCCAGGTGTACAGGTCAACACCGAAGGTTTCTCTGAAATATATTTTTTACGTTTATTTTACCCTGATGAATTAGTTATTGGGAATAAGGTATTGTGGACCACACCAACCTTTTTGCCCATCAATTCATAGAAAACAACCCCAGCTCAAGCTATTCCAGCTCTTTAGAATGGAGACCCCTAACAGTGGATGAGCTTACATTGTTTTTAGGCCTTATGCTCAACATGGGGCTTACAAAAGAAAATAAAGTGCATGCATATTAGTCTACCAACCCCATCCACCACATGCCAATTTTTTCATCTGTCATGTCCAGGGCCGCTATGACATTGTAATGTGCTTCCTGCATTTGAGTGATAACTCGCAGTGCCCCTCCCCTGAAATCATCCCGACTTTGATAACTAAAATATATTTTCGGAGGTTTGACAAACTTTATATCCCTGACCAGAACATCTCTGGGAATGAATCCCTGGTCCATTTCACAGGCTGGCTGGGAATCAAGCAGTATATCCACAGTAGGAGGACGAGGTACGGATTGAAGCTCAACAAAGCTCTGTGAAAGCTCCAACAGATATGAGCCTGCCTTTCGTGTGTATGGAGGAAAAGACCACTGTGTCCACCGTGCATGGGAATAAGCGGGGAAATTGTCTGGAAGTTGGCAATCCCACTCTTGCAAAAGGCGTATCACATTTATATGGACAATTATTATACTAGTTTGCCCCTTTTCCGTCACCTATACCTGAAGAAAACTTTGGCCTGTGGTACAGCAAGAAAAAACAGGAAGGGCTTCCCACAGCATCTAGTCACCACAAGGATACAAAGGGGGGACCCGCCCTCCGTTATTTAAGAAGTGTCAGAAGAATCAAAAACGTCACACGGCTGAAGACTCCCACAGAGGCGGATCGTGCGGACGGCGAGGAGAAGAAGCCTGGAGCAAGATGCGGGATGAGGAGAGTGGAGGAACAGGGTAGATGAAGTAGAAGAAGTTGGAGGAACAAGTAGAACACCGAAGGAAGACCAGAAGAAAGAAGATGGAAGAAGACGAAATTAATAAAGGACTTGTCAAAAACTGCCTTGTGTTTTTTAACCTTTTTGTCACTTTTTTTTGTGAAATGGTAGGGGTACATTTGTACCCCATTACCATTTCACATGGGGGGGCGGGATCTGGGGGTCCCCTTGTTAAAGGTGGCTTTCAAATTCCGATAAGCCCCCCGCCCGAAGACCCCCACACTCACCGGGCAAGGGTTGTGGGGATATGGCCCTTCTCCCCATCAACATGAGGACAAGGTGCTTTGAGGGGCTACCTCAAAGCACCCTCACAATGTTGAGGGCATGTAGCCTGGTACGGTTCAGGGGGGGCGCTCTCTTGTCCCCCCCCCTCTATTCCTGTGTCCTGCCAGGTTGCGTGCTCGGATAAGGGTCTGGTATGGATTTTTTTAAATTTTGGTGTGGGGTTCCCCTTAAAATCCATACCAGATCTGGGTTTGGTATGGATTTTGAGGGGGACCCCCACGCCATTTTTTTTATTTAGGCACAGGGTTCTCCTTAATATCCATCCCAGACCTGAAGGGCCCAGGTATGGAATTCAGGGGGACCCACGACTTTTTTTTTTCTTTTTAATTTTGGTTAAAAATGAAACATGTGCCCCTTTACAAGCATACTATAGACACCCCCATGTACAAAATTTTAAGCAATATTACACTTTTATTGATTCACTTTAAGCATTATTAAAATCACTGCTCCCGAAAAAACAGCAGTTCTTAAAGCTTTTTTTTCCATTGATACATGTCCCCTGGGGCAGGACCCGGGTCCCTAAACACTTTTTATGACAATACCATGCAAATAAGCCTTTAAAATTAGCACTTTTGATTTCTCCCATAGACTTTTAAAGGGTGTTCCACGGCTTTCAAATTTGCCGCAAACACCCAAAATTGTTCTCTGTTTGGCGAACTGGTGAACAGCCAATGTTCAAGTCGAACATGAGTTTGACTCGAACATAAAGCTCATCCCTAGTGATAGGTTGGCAGGAATTTATGTGTGTAATTTATGTTTCTAGAACGCCTAGAGGTGCTACTTGGATGTTGGGCTTCTGTATGTGGCCAGGCTGTGTAAAAGTCTCACACATGCGGTATTGCCATACATGTGGTATTGCCATACATGTGGTATTGCCATAGTAGCAGAATGTATTTTGGGGTGTCATTTTTGCTATGTACATGCTATGTGTTGGAAATATGTTATAAATGCGTTTTCATTTTTTTTCCACGTTTTCCAAAAACGCCTGGAAAAAAAATGAACCATTCAAAAGACTCATTATGTCTCATAGATTATACGTTGAGGTGTTTGCTTTCCAAAATTGGGTCATTTTGTGGGCGTTTCCATTGTCCAGGGCCTTCAAAAGTGTGATAGTGTAATTTATATGTGTAATTGTGTGTAATGTGTAAAATTATATGTGTAATTTATGTTCCTAGAACGCCTGGAGGTGCTACTTACATGTTGGGCCTTTGTATGTGGCCAGGCTGTGTAAAAGTCTTACACATGTGGTATCTCTATACTCAGGAGGAGCAGCAGAATGTATTTTGCCATTGCAAGTATGCATGTGCTATGTGAGAGAAATAATTTTTTATTATGACAATTTTGTGTAAAAAAATAAAAATTGTGGGAAAAAATAACAACATCAAAAAACTCACCATGCCGCTTACTAAATACCTTGGAATGTCTACTTTCCAAAAAGGGGTCATTTTGGGGGTATTTGTACTTTCCGGGCTTTTTTAGGGTCTCAAGAAATGAGATAGGCCTTCAGTACATCAGGTGTGTTCAATTTTCAATGATTTGCACCATAGCTTGTAGACTCTATACCTTTCACAGAGACTAAATAATATACACAAATTTGGGTTATTTTCAGCAGTATAAATTTTGGCCCAAATTTATGAAGAAAAATTACTTCTTTGTAAAATTTGACAATAGAAAAAAAAAAAGTGTTTTTATTTCAAATTTTTCGCTCTTTTTTCGCTTATTTTACAAAAAAATAAAAAACCCAGGGGTGATTAAATACCACCAAAAGAAAGCTCTATTTGTGAGAAAAAAATGATAAAAAGTTTGTTTGGGTACAGTGTAGCATGACTGAGTAATTGTCATTCAAACTGTGAACGCTGAAAGCTGAAAATTGATCTGGGCAGGAAGGGTGTATAAATGCCCTGTATTGAAGTGGTTAAACTGCGCTGAACTGCCCTGCAATGATGTGAACTATGCCCATAGGATTACCTTGATTTTGGGCTGTCTATGAAGTTGGAGTACAGTTTAAAATGCATCCAACTGCATTCAACTGTGTTGTAAAGGGCCTTTACTGTAGAGCTGTGCACAGCTAGTGTTGAGTCGCCGCCTATTCAATAGCGAGGCACACAGAATGTGAACTACTAGGATTTTGGGAGGCATAGTTTTGACAGACTAAGCTGGCTTGGTGAGCTGGAAGGAGGACTCTGCAGTTGTTCCCAAGTTGAGGATAAGAAGCTGCTGACAATCCGCTCACCGGTGCAGCACCTGAGAGGCACAGTGACAGTCATCTTGGGACATTGGAGAGTGCCAAGATGACTGTCATCTTAGGACATTGGAGAATGCCATGGATGTTATTGGAGCCCACTGCCTGACCAAGGGGAAGAATGGTAGTAACACTACCCGGTTGCATTTAACACAGTGAACAGAGAGTGATCAACTGCAGACACAGGAATTGGTAAGAGGCCACTGGCCAAGATCCAAAAGTAAACTTTGATCAAAGATGGACAGTGTTGTCTGCAAGTAACAGAGTCAGTGACTATATAAGTTTGTAGGGGGACATTGACCTGAGCACTCTGATGTAAGAGTTGGGCCCCAATGTGCTGGCCAGCAAAATACAATGGAATTATAATATAGACTGCTGGACTGTCATGGTGGTGTAGTACTCCCTAGGTAGAATTGCCCCCAGTGTAGGGTTTCATAGAAGTTGCACTCTGCACCAATTGGGGGTTTCCTTTACAGTATGCAGTATATTTTTACATAGGACCATATAGCACCTTAACAAATCCTCAAAGTTAATTTAACAAAAATTTTTTTCTTTCAAAATGTTATTTTTACAATACAACATCCGTTGCAGAAAAAAAACATAACCCAAATGCATTATAAAACAATAACTGTTTCAGTAAGGCAGGTATATTAGCTTCTGTGTCAGCTCATACTTCACAGTAATATACTCCTGCCAGAAGAGTTTAGCATCTAGGGAAGGCTCCTCCGGCACCCCTAAAAGGAGCATACTGTGCCTGGTGGATCCTCCCCAAGCTTCTGTATCTTCACATTATCAATAATCTAGCCTGGAGTCTGACACAGTTTAGGACTTCGGGAGCTTAGTTAGGTTTGTCCTCTGATAAATAGGTCAAATGGCGCTTAAGTCGGAGGGTCTCTCCGGCTGCCTTGGAGGGCCATATTGGGGAGGGGAGAGGAGGAGGGAAGAAGAAGAATAGAGGGGAGAGGAGGGGGGAAAGAGTAGAAAGATCCTATCAACAGATTGACAGATCAACAAAAGATTTGAAGACCCAAAGTGGGCCGATAATATTTATGGTTGTACTCCTGGTATGATGGAGATGCCCATATATCGAGCCCAGGGTTCCCAAGTTGCTTCAAACTGAGTTGTGGTGTTTAGGAGTATTCCAGTCAGTTTCTCTTGGCACATGATCCAAGATATTTTACGTTTAGCAGCTGAAATGGAGACCCTGGGTTGTTTCCATGCTTTGGCTATAGTCAGCTTGGCTCCCAGTAAAATTAAGTGGATTAGTTTGCGGTTGTATTTAGAAGTCTTGGGTAGATTTGCATTGATAAGGGCGTTGGCTGGGGTTCTAGGTATTTGGGGATCTGTCACTTTTTGGATCAGGGAGAAAGTCTTGCTCCAGAACGACCTTATTCTGGGGCACTCCCACCAGATGTGGGCCATGGAACCTGTAAGTTGGCATCCTCAGAAACACTGAGGGTCTGTTGTTGGGTACATTTTGGCCATTCTAGCTGGGGTAAGGTACCATCTGGTCATAACCTTGAGGTTGGATTAAATTAGTGAAATATTCCTAATGCCCTTAAAGGATCTAGAGTAGGATGCCCGCCATCTCTCTACGTCCCAATTTATTGAAATGTCATTCTCCCAAGCGGTCATATATGGGGTTTTGCTAGACTGATGGGCAAGTGACTGATATATAATGGAGATTCCACTCCTCTGTTCTGTGGACTGCCCACACCATATTTGATATTGTGTGAATCTGGGTGGAGTGGGTTTCTCCGGACAGATTTTGTGAAGAAAATTTACTTATCTGGTGAAATCTGAAACGTTCTGATGTCGGAATCTCTAAATGTTGCACACAAAAATCCAGGGAAATTGGTCCATTGGAGGTGAAGAAGTATCCGATTCGATACAACCCCTTGTCCAACAACCATTTAAAGGCTTTGATGTCTTGGCCTGGGATAAAGTCTGGGTTGTTGAAAATGTGATCTAGGGGTCGGCAACCCGAGGTCAGCGCTGGAAAAGATCTCAACTTGTCCCAGAGGTTTAATGATTGCGAGAGGATTGGGGAGAGGACTGGGGGTCGGTCCCTTGGGGGGACCCATAACAAGAAATCTAAGGTGAAGGTTGGAGTAGCCTGCCTTTCTATTTGTATCCAATCAGGTTTCTCTAGCCTGGAATAGACTGTGAAAAGCTGTGCTATTCTTGCTGCTTGATAATACCAAAACAGACAAGGTAACCCCAACCCCCCCTGTGGTCTGGTTAGGAATAGGGTTTTTGAGGAATTTTGTGTCCTTTCCCTCCCCATATGAATTTATTGACTTTTCTTTGGAAGGCTTTCAAATGATTATTTTTATTGTTTATCAGGATAGCCCTGAAAAGGTAAAGCAGTCTTGGAAGGAGTGTCATGTTTATAGAATTAATTCTTCCTAGCCAGGAGAATTCCCCCTTGTCCCAGTTTCCTAGGTCGACTTCAAGCTTGCGGTATATAGGTGGGAAGTTAGCTGAATAAAGGTGTTCTATTTTAGCTGTGAGTTTGATCCCTAAATAGTCTATGGAGGAGTCACTCCACCTAAATTCAAAGGTGCTCTGAAGCGTCGCTACTGTTTCTAGCTTGAGGGAAATGTTGAGAGCATAGGACTTAGTGTAGTTCACCTGCAAACCCAAGATCGCTGTGAACTCTTTCAGGAGTATATCGTCTGCAAACAGGCCACATTTGTGGATTTGTGACCCATAGGTCACGCCTCGGATGTTGGGATTAGTGCGTATTGCAATCGCCATTGTTTCGATTGCCACTGCAAAGATTTAGGGGGAAAGAGGACATCCCTGTCTAGTACCCCTAGCTATACTAAGGGGAGTAGAGTAATGGCCTTGTAGTCGGATCGCGGCCTTCGGGGTGGAATATAGGGATTGGAGGACCCCCATGAAGCGGCTACCGAAGCCTCACTTTTCCATAAGGGTAGAAATGTAAGGCCATTCGATTGAGTCAAAGGCCTTATGTAAGTCTAGGGATAGAAGCATTCCCTCTTGTTTGGGGCCTCCGTCCCTGTTGGATTGTAAAAGGGAGACAATTTCAACCGCCCTCCTGATTTGATCCGGCCCCTGTCTGCCCGGAAGAAATCCTACTTGGTCCTTATGGACATAGCAATTAATGAAGGTGGCGAGTCGGTTGGCGAGGATTTTTGTCATAATCTTTAGGTCATTATTTATGAGGGAGATGGGTCTGTAGTTTTCAACTTCTTCATGATTTTTGTTGGGTTTGGGGAGCACTTTAATGTAGGCTGTATTAAGGTGGGGATCTAAGGGGGATCCTAGTGTTTTGGAATTCGCCATGTGGGGGGCTAAGATTTCCCCAAAGGCCTTATAGTAAGGTACTGAGAGACCGTCTGGCCCTGGGGCTGAACCTGTCTTCAGACCTTTGATAACCTCCTTTATCTCTTCCACTGAAAAGGCTTCTTCCATTAAATCTTTGTGTTCCTAAGATAGGGAGGGTATCTGAAGGTTCTGGAGGAAACTAATGGTTAAAGGGCCCCTTTCTGTAGGGGTAGTGTTGTAAAGCTTGGTGTAGAAATCATGAAAGGCATTCAGAATTTTGTTTGGGTTGGCTGTTGGAGGTTGTCCTGCTATTCTTAGTTTAGGGAGGGTGTGCGTGCAATATTTGGGGGTAAGTTTGGAGGCTAGCATCATGCCTATTTTGTCTTTTTGTGAATAAAATTTTGCTGCGCTTCAGCAGATGTGTTTCTCTGCTTTAGATGTTAGAGCTAAGTTGAGTTCCAGTCTGGTGGTATCCAATTGAACTGCTAAGGCCTTAGAGGGTTGTTTTTTGTGTTGGGATTTTAAAGTCGCAAACATGGTTTCCAATTTGTGGATGTCAATCAGACGCTCCTTTTTGACCTGAGTCGATATGCGGATTAACACGCCTCTAATGGTGACTTTGTGGGATGCCCAGAGGATTTGGGGGGGGGGGGGAATATTATCTATGTCGTTGCGATAAAAATATTCCTTAAGGGTGTCTGCTATCTCCTTAGCTTTTATAGGGTCGCTAAGAAGCTATTCATTGAGTCACCAATGTGTTCCCTGCGTCCTGGTGAGGATGTTCCGCAAGGACAGGAGGAACATTGAGTGGTCAGACCGTGCCGTGGTCTACAATAGTCGCCTTATTGGTCATTGGTAAGAGATTGGGGGGAACTAGAATGTGGTCGATCCTGGCGTAGGACTGGTGGGGGGAGGAGTAGTGTGTGAAGTCTCTTCTCTTAGGGTTTACTTCCCTTCAGATGTCGACTAGGCCATTGGAATGGAAGATTTTCGCTATTCTGTTGCTCGCCTTCGTGGGGCGTATAAGCTGGTCCTTGGTGGGTTTTGTTTTGTCGAATCCCTGGTCAAAAGCAATGTTGGAGTCCCCTCCAAAGATGACCTTGCCCTCCAGGAGGGGGTTTAGGCTTGTGAAGAGGGTTTGAAAGAATTTGGCTTGTCCCTTATTAGGGACGTAGTAGGAGATTATTGAATATAGTATTCCTTCAATTGTGCCCTTTACAAGAATAAACCTGCCCTCTGGATCCCTGTAATCAGAGACGTGGGAGAATTTGCTATTCTTTGAAAAAAGTATTGCTACCCCTTTTGTCTTGTTTGCCGCGTTTGCAAGATAAAACATTGGGTAGTGTGAGTGGAGGAAGTTGGGGTTATATCGAATCAGAAAGTGAGTCTCTTGAAGCACCACTACATCCAGTTTAAGGGATCGATAGTGTTCAAATGCTATTCTCCTTTTCCTGGGGGGAATTTAAACCCTGGAGATTGTGTGAAGCCACCCTGAGATCCGCTCCTTTTGTGGTTATGTCAGCCATTAGAACAGAGGGGTGAAAAGCTATTGTATCATAATAATAAATATAGTGCAGCGCTAATAATAGTGAATGTTAGTTCACAATCAATGAGAACTGCAAAAAGAACATATACAGTATCCCGATTGTGATAAATAAATATAATACAGCAATCAAGATTAGCTATATCAAAATTATGGTGAATAATATAAATATAACATATAGAATGAAGGCACAATTCTATATTTATGGTCGGAGCCCTCGGTCCTTGACGATGTGAAGGAGCAAACATAAACACGCCACAAGACAGACAACAAACTAGACCTGAAGTGTGCCCTGGTCTACCGTAAGGTAAGCCCTGGTGAGCTGCGCCGTGAGGCCCTTTCTGCTGGTAGAGTAGTTAAGAAAAGGGCGCTTACCTGAGGAGTAATGGCTGTTTCTGTAGAGAAACGTGTTGGAGTGTTCTGAGAAGGGGATTGGGTGGGGGGGTACGGCGCGCTGGAACCGACACCGGCCTCGTGGAGAGGTCTGGTGTATATACCCTCCGGGCTCCTCCCATAATTGCAGGCCACCATACTGGCCTTCCTATTTATGGTCGGAGCCCTCGGTCCTTGACGATGTGAAGGAGCAAACATAAACACGCCACAAGACAGACAACAAACTAGACCTGAAGTGTGCCCTGGTCTACCGTAAGGTAAGCCCTGGTGAGCTGCGCCGTGAGGCCCTTTCTGCTGGTAGAGTAGTTAAGAAAAGGGCGCAAAGACTTGTTTTTAGGGAGGTAATGATTTATTGTTTGGCAAAAGATTGTAAGACTGGTTGTGCCGTGAAGGTGGTGACTCAGACTAGGGTTAGTTGAGACCAGTGAGGGATGGCAGCCATGGTCGAATCGGCTCCGGGTTCCTGAGAAAGGAACAACGGGAAATTGAATCGGGACAGTGCGTCAGCTGAGGTGTTATACTTGCCCGGGATGTGGATGCAGAGGACCTTGAACTGGTTTAGCAGGGATAATTGTACCAGCCTGCGCAGGAAGGCCATAATGGTCAAGGACCTGGACCGGCCTTTGTTTATGATGTCAGCTGTGGCCTGATTGTCAGTGGAAAAAACCACCGTCTGGCCTGCCCAACTGCTTCCCCAGGTTTGTGCTGCTGCCACTATTGGGTATAGTTCGAATAGGGAGGAAGACTGGCTGAAACCGGGGATTGCCAAGATTTCTGGCGGCCATGGACCGGCAAACCAGTGGGGGCCAAAAATAGCTGCGAAGCCCGTGGAGGCAGCGGCGTCAGTGACAATCCGGGGAGAAGAGGGAGATGCTGCCGGAATGAACATGGAAATGCCATTCCAGTCAGCCAGGAAGTGGTCCCACATGGAAAGGTCGGCTATAGCTGCCTGATCAAGTCTGAAGATCTGGTCTGGGTCTTGACATCCTGTGAGGAAAACTAGGAGGCGGGAGACAAAGGATCGTCCCTGAGGGATGACTCTCACTGCGAAATTCAACATCCCGAGTAAGGACTGAAGTTGCCTCCTGGAGCACCCCTGGGTGGCCGTGAAGGAATGAATGACTTCCCTGATGCGAGTCAACTTGTCTGGTGGTAGGCTGGCCTGCATGGCCTGAGTGTCGAGTATGACGCCTAAGAAGGTGATGCGATGTGCTGGGCCTTCTATCTTCTTCTCCGCTATGGGGACATTGAGGTTGGAGAAGACCTCCCTTAGACTCGTGAGGTCTACCGGGGGACGGTTGGGGTCTTCGATAAGCAGAAAGTCGTCCAAGTAATGGATCACTTTCTGACAGGATGCGTGGTGCGAGAGAATCCAGGACAGGGACTGTGCAAACGTGTCAAAGAGCCATGGGCTGCTTTTGGATCCAAAGGTCAGTTTCGTGGCGAAGTAGTACTGACCTTTCCACCTGACTCCGTGCCAGCGCCACAGACACGGCTGGATTGGTAGCAGCTTGAAGGCGTCTGCGACGTCTGCTTTGGAGAGCCAGGCGCCCTCGCCTGTGTCTAGGATGGCCTGGATAGCAAGGTCGACAGAAGAATATTTGAGTGAAAATTCTTGTGAGGGTATAAGGGAATTTAAGCTAGGTGTGTGAGAAGAATAAGGCGCGGACAAATCATAAATTAACCGGAGTTTATTTGAAAATTTCCCTTTTACAAGCCCGATAGGGCTAACTCTCCAAACGGAAAACGGTGGGTGAGAGAAGGGGCCGATCATGTACCCTCGGTCAAGTTCGTTTTGTAGTAGGGTACTGATGGCTTCCTCATCGGTGGCTGCTGACAGCAGGTTTTTGCACTCGTGGGTGGTGTCGGGGAGTGTGATAAGCCCCGTGTGAAAGCCTGTGGTGAAGCCTTGTACCAGAAAGGCTGCTAGTGAGGGTGATGGGTGTGAGGTGAGGTAGGACTGCAGCCATCCGATATCAATACGGCTTAGTCAGGCTGAGCTGAGCTTATTGATCCCGCAGGTGATCCTGGGGTGGGCTTTGCGGCAAACGAGGCAGACGTGGAGGAGTCTGCAACGTGAGAAGTTGCAGATCCCCAAATTGAAATTGTTGCATATCGGCGCCCCTCCTAATGTTCGGACGGGCCGTCCGAGTCTGTCCTCCTGGGGGTGTGGTGGGGTTGCGTCTGAATACTGGGATGTGTGCGGGGCAGAGGGGAAGTTGGGGAGGCGTCTACCATCGGGTTCTGAACACCAATTGGCGGTGTGGGTGGAGGATTGGCAGTTAGCGCATAGTGGGGAGCGGAGGCCGGCGAAATGGCGACAGAAGAGTTCTGTGTCGATGGCGCTCCAGTCCGTGGTTGCCTGAAACTGACTGAGCTTGGCTGCTGCCTTTGCTGAAAAGGAGCGATGGTAGTCATAGAAGGCGCTGCCTCCGTACTTGTACCCTAAATCTGTGACAGCATGAAGGTAGAGGTCTAGTTCTTCCCTCCTGTCGGGTTTGATGGAACAGATGACATCCCGAAACATGCCGAAAGCAAGTACGAATTCCGTCACCGTGAGCTTTCGTGTAAGCCTGTGGTCTTTTGCCTTCAAGACAACGGAAACGTCGCCCCAAGCGTAGGCCTTGTTCTCTGTGACATCGTGTACCGAGATCAGAAGGGATGCCAGGTTGACGTCGCGGCCATCTAGTATTTCCTTCCTGATGTTTGCCGGGATAAGATGTGCGGGGTAAACAGAAAAACCGGCGTGGGGCGTAGCTGTAACGCATGATGCGGGGGTGGCGGGGGCGGCAGCTGGTGGAGTGGGGGTTCCTTGCTGGAACTCCAAGGTCCCCACTCTGGCCTGGACATCAGAGATGGTCGTAGATAGAGAGGAGACCAGCGTGTGAAGTTGGGACACTGCCGAGGCAATTGTCTGTAGTGATGCCTGAGTGTCTGGTGGGGTTGGTGGGGATGGGATGGGGAACAGTAATCTGTACAGTTCGGCTTTCCTGGCCGTGATGGGGTAGGGGATGTTCCTGCGCCTCAGCTCAGCTGAGAGTCTGGGGATGGTCCAAGCTCTGAAGGCTTGAGAGGAGTTGTCTGCCGGACCCGCTTCGGGGGGTGATGGGGCGGGGGTGAAATCGTCGCTGCTGGCCAGAGACATGGCGTCTGCTAGAATAAAAGAGGGGGGGGGGAAGGGAGGGGGGGGGGGATGCATGTTTGTCTCGGGTTTCTCTTTTTTTTTTTTTTTTTTTTTTTTTTTTTGATTTGAAGGGCAGGAGAGCATATATATATGTATGTGACTGTGGCAAAAAAGGGGGGGGGGGAGGGGGGGGGCAGGATGGGAAACCTGTGTGACAGGTCTTTTGCGCGCGTGCGCTGAGTGGGATGTTCCATGGGCCTATATGTAAAACTCGGGGGAGGGGGTGCGTGACACCCGAGGTGAGCCAGGAGGTGACTGGCCGGATGGTTGATGCTCGGGTGTCCGTCTGTGCTCGGCACGGACTGGTTAACCAGAGCCCCCCCAGGGCGGTACTGGGGGGAGTGGCTACTGGTTGATTGCTAAGTAGGAATGTTTCGATCTGTAGCATGTGACGTAGGTTCGGTCAGCTAATACTTGCACTGCCAGCAAGTCATGAGATTAGGTGACCGTGTCTGCGTAGTGAAGGCTTGTGCTTCGAAAATAGAGTGATATGCATAGAAGTATGTGACAGTTACTAACGCCTGGAGATTTTAATCAAAACTATGGTGTTCTGCTCGGGTGGGGAGGGGAGATGTGTGAACGAAGCAAGATACCGTTCGACGGTATGGTGACAATTGGGGGTGCGCGTGAGCGCTGGGTGAGTTTGTTTCTTTGGCCTGTGGAACTCAGAGAATGCGTGACAACCGAGGTAAGCCAGGAGGTGACTGACCAGGTAATCGGTGCTCGGGTGTCCGTCTGTGCTCGGCACGGACTAGTTCAACCAGAGCCCCACCAGGGCGGTACTGGGGGGAGTGGCTGCTGGTTGGTTGCTAAGTAGGGATGTTTCGATCTGTAGTAGTTTGACGTGGGTTCGGTCAGCTAATACTTGCACTGCCAGCAAGTCATGAGACTAGGTGACCTTGTCTGCGTAGTGAAGACTTGTGCTTCGAAAACAGAGTGACATGCATAGAAGTATGTGACAGTTTCTAACGCCAGGGTGCTGAGCCAAATAAGTATGTGGGAGGGGGGTATGTGGTGAAAAGGTGTGAAGAGAATGGAAACTGAAACCAACAATAATTTACGCACCTGCTTGCTGCCCTAGTGATGGAGTCACTGTTGGGGTCAAAACCTGGTGGACCTGGTACCTACGGTAGGGTGACGTAAAATTATTAGTGAGAGGTGGGTTGCAAGAGCTGATTTGGGGCCGTAGTTGACCCCCTGGTGTAGAGATGCAAGCCCTCAAGAAAAACGGGGGGGGGTTATTACACCCACATTTTTTTTTTTTTTTTTTTTTTACCTGAAAAGGAACGGGATGGTCTGATCCTGTTGTGTAGGAGACCAGGGGCGATTACTGACCTAAGGAAAAGGTGAAAAGGGATAGAGAAAGGCGTGAGTAGCTGAAGTTTGCTACTGGGGAGGTTGTGGCTGCGAGGCCAATGGAGGTCGAGCTGCAACGATTGCAGAGGTATGTGGGAGGGTGGATGTGGGAGCCGTGACACAAACCTGCGGTTGAGGCAAGATGTGCGGGGGGGCGGCTGTGCCTCACATTGGCTGGGTTGCCGTGGAAGGCAAGGAGTGGACTGTCTTGCTGAAGTTTGCAAGGTGTGGGGGCCCGTTTACACAAACTTGCGGTGCCTGCAAGAAGTGCGTGGGGAGTGCGGTGACAGATGCTCTGGTGAGTGTGTGTGCGTTTTTTTTTTTTTTTTTTTTTTTTTTTTGGGGGGGGGGGGGGGTTTGGTGGGGGGGGGGGGGCGTTGTGGTGGACGTGTGAGTGAGGGGATGCTTGCACTGGGTAGCGGGCGTAACAACCAGTGGAAGTGGGGTGATTGTGGGGTAGAAAATGACAAACAATAGCAGTTGAAATGACTCAGTGAAAAACAGGGGTTTCGACGTAGCGACGAAAAAAGCATGAATCCTACCTGCGACGCTGAAGCGGAACGAACTGGGGGTGCGATCGGGAATCGAATCCGTAGTCTGGAACGAGGAGCGTCGGACAACTCAGGAACATGTACTGAGTTGTTTGTCGGCATGGTGACGTGTAGTACGGCGCGCTGGAACCGACACCGGCCTCGTGGAGAGGTCTGGTGTATATACCCTCCGGGCTCCTCCCATAATTGCAGGCCACCATACTGGCCTTCCTATATATCTCAACTGTGCAAACAGTGCAAGAAACTATTAAAATCATGTGCTAAATAAGCATATAATATTCATATGATGAACATAAATCTGACTATACATGCATAATACAGTCCATGAAAGTGCTAAAAGAAAATAATAATAATAATAATAATAATAAGTGACAATGTGAGTTGTCTTGAAAAATTGGCGTGACTTGTGTGAGTTGACTGTAGATATCCACCGCCATATGGAAAGAGGCTTACCGGATACTCTGGACTCAACTAGGCGTATACCTAATGAGTCTCACAGGCTTAGTGGTGTGAACACACCCAGGGGAATATACAGTAGCTCCAGACTCCAATATACACCAGAACAGGCAGGATACGTCACAGGGTAGATTCTATGGATATCCACTATAAATGTAATGGCTGGTGGGCACTATAGTTCTTCCCAACATGGTATGTACCGAAGGAGAAAAGATAAGGCCACGTAGTGTGATACCGTTTACGGAAAACGTTTATTGAAAATCATAAAAATGGGTACTTACATGTGAGAAGACATAAAAAGGCGTATAATGAAAAGCTGCCATCGCAGTGGCATCAGCAAAGCACCTCCCAAAAGCTATCGTATCCACAGTCACTTACCCTTAGTCATCTTCTACCTTTCAGGGGAGAGTTGAGAGTGTTGTGAGTGACGTTGGTAGTTTGGAGTCTGAGAAGAATCTTCATCTGTTGATAGGCTTGAGGAGAAAAGAAAGTTAGAAGGGGGAACAGAGGGGGGAACAAAACATAAACATATGTCTTCTTGGAAGACCAACGGCGACTGGCGGTGGACATTTCCGTCAGACACCTACCTTTAAACATCGGCCACCCCTAGAGGCTGACCGACAACCTATTCCGCAGAAACAGATCCTGCTTCTAAGGGATGGGTGGAGGCGCAAGGGGTCACGGATTAAAACATAAACTATGCACAGACAATAAAGATTTGTTTTCAGTGCTATCTATTAACAATAACAGTAACTTTGTTACTCTGAAAAACTTGTATGCGCAATAAGCCCCGGGATCCACCTCCGGTCTTCCGGCCCTCCCCACAGGTGGGGGGGAGACCTTTAGTTAAGGAGAAAAATGAGGAGTTCGAGGTCCAGGTTCAGTAAAGGAGCAGACAGGGCTTCCGAACTGAGACTAGCTGAGAGTCCCCCTGTGATTTTGTTCCTATGTTTCTTAGATTCTCTGAGACTAGTCTGAGCAGGGGCAAAGGTCCCCGGAACTTGGAGCTCAAGTCCAGCCCAACTTGAATCCCTGTGGGGAAAAAATAAAACAAACCGTTTGATCCCAACTTGGCCATTGGATGGGTAAGCGGGCTGCTATGGAAGTCTCTCTCCCACGGCCCTGGTTTAGCTTGTGGGAATGGGACCTTTCAGAACTTTTCGGGTCAAGTAACAGGGGGCTAACAAAACTGTAACTTAGGTTTGGAGCGCCTAGCTTCATCAACGGAAGGGACTCCCGTCCCTGTGGAAAGTGCCCGAATAAGGGCAGTGTGGTGAGGGATTCAGGACGTCATCTTATGGAGGTCTTCCATCTTTGTATTGCTCGGTCCTTCCTTTGTTCCACAGAGGAGAGACTGGGCTAGCCGGGGGAGGGGTCATTTGGAGGATCCAGCTGAGGCCGTGGAAAAATCCATGGGCACTTCCTGCGAGATTAACTTGAGGTACAAGAAGAGTTTCTCGCCGTCCAGTAGATTGGAGAAAGACTGTGCTTTGCCTTTGATTGGGAACTTCACCGCGAATGGGAAGGCCCAGCGATACTTAATGTCCTGTTGAGTGAGGACTGTAAGTAGTGGTTTGAGAGTTCACCTTTTTTGGATGGTGGAGGGAGAAAGACCAGCAAAAATTTGCATCTGGTGTCCCTAGTCCTGTCGTTAAGGCTTCGTGCGTGATTGTCACATGACCTCCTCCTTTACAGCATAAAAGTGAGGTTTAACGATGCTATCTCTCAGTGAGCCATCTTTTCTGGGGGGTCCCAGGGCCATGTGTGCCCTGTCTAGCTCCAGGTGATGGGGCAGCGTTTTAGGAATGAGCTCTGTGATAATGTCCCGTAGAGTGAGGGGGATATCGGTAATGGTTTCTGTGGTTTCGGAAGTTGTACCTCCTGGACCTGTTCTCTAGGTCATCAATCCTGGAAAGGGCTGTATATAGTTGATCCTGCAGGGTCTAAATATGCACTGCATTCTGGTTGGTTCTGGACACTGTAATGTCCAATTTGTTTGCTATGGCCTCCATTCTGGATCCAAGGTTAGCAAAGTCAGATTTGATGTTGCTTGTGATATGGGCTGCTGTGCTGACCAGTCCTCTCTCTAAAAGGTCAGAGAGTTTAAAGAATAGGTCCGCTTGTAAACTGGTGGTGTCCTGGTCTGATATGCCTGGGGATGGGGAAGCATGGAGGTGGGGTAGAGAAGGCCCAGCTGGGGACATGGCATATTCCTCCATGTTGAGGCCCAGTAATGACTCTGTAGAAGCCGGGGAGGATGCCTGGGGTGGGTGGGGACTGTTTTGTGCCACTTGGGAGTGATGGGGGTCGCTGGGGCCAGGACTTGCCTGATATCTTGTGTCCTGTCCATAAAAGTATAAGTAATATATATATATATATATATATATATATATGCACATATACATACATATGTGTGTGTGTGTCAGACATATAAAATAGCCTTAAAAATACATACAAAAATACATTTGCATATTAATGTAAACAAATTAATCAGACAAGACAAGAATTAAGAATAAAGAAAGCCATTTTTTACTGAAACAATTGGTGTGGGAAGATAAAAGACTTAAAGAAAAATAACTGAGAACAAATTAATGAAATGTTAAGTTAACTAGTAAAAGAAGAAGTAAAAAGAAAAAGGTTAGAAATAAATACACATATGGTGGTTAATCTGATAGGAAATCTCTGTAGAGGAACAATAATGAAAGCAATATTAAAATCTGCTATTCAGAGCTTGACCAGACATATGTAGGAGTTTTCTGAAATTTGTTTCCTTAAGGAGAACCACATTTTAACAGTATTTTCCATAACTGCCCTCCTAAAACTTTCAAAGGGATTTTAGAAAACATCCAAACTATAACACTCCTGGAAAGCATTCAATCCCTAAGACTCGAATCATTGATGCTTTCATCCTAGTCAAGGGGGATGCACTCATAGCCTCTTTATACAACTCTGACTCTGACTCTCTAGACTTACAGCTGTCAGTAAACATTAGCAGCATTGCATTCATTGAGTATAATCCATTAATGCATTGCCAGTGTGTATGCAATATGGATAAAGTTATTCTAGTTTGGAGACTTCCTCTTACTGGCAGATAAACCAGATAGGCCCTGCATATGATAGAGGGACACAGGTAGCCCAGGGGTAGACAACATACAACACCACTGGTAGATAACTAATTTTTTACTAGAGTTAACTAAGATTTGTCCCCTCTTCATGACCAAGCCATTTTTTGAGATACGGTTATTTTAACTGACAATTGTGCAGTCATGCGACACTGTACCCAAATAAAATTGATGTATTTTTTTCCCACAAATAGAGCTTTCTTTTGGTGGTATTTTATCACATAAAAAGTACAATAAAAAAGAGTGATAGATGCTAAAAATCATTAAATATTGTAGCAGCGCTTGTTAATCAGATAAAATAATCTGAATATTAGGTGAATAAAAATAAGTATAAATTAAATGAATTCAATAAATAAATAAATAAATTCATTCAATAAAACAGTCCAGCAATATCAATATCCAGGATAGGCGGGTAGAGAAAACAGTTCTAAATTGATGTGATATAATCTGTTAGGCCATCCACCAGCACACTTCACCACGTGTAGTCGGTTCCCCTATGGGGATGCACTCACCAGAAATACAAACAATATGGGCATGTAATCTCCAAATAATCTCCACTCCTTTCTCCTTATTCTCAATTCTCCTTCACAACCTCAGGTCATCAGATCCCAGATGCCAGTCAGATCATGTTAAAAATAATTTATATCCACATAGTGTGATATTGCTTAAAAGGTTTTATTGGACCCTCCCCAAAATTGATAAATAACACAAAACCCCTTATGCAGTTATGCGTACCAAAATTCTAATTCATAAACGGCAAATGTAAATATGTATGCACTGTGCCTGTATTCCTTTCCGGATCCGCTGAGTGAATTTCCGGTTCACGTGAACCACGTGCAATCACTGCCGAGGCCTATAGCCACCAGCAGTGATCATTGTATTCGGATGGTGAGGAAACATCCCTCCATCAGAATGCAATAATGCCTTTGTCTTACGGGTTTTTATTTTTTATGTTTTTTTTTCCCAGGGTTTACAACCGCTTTAATGAGCAATTTTAATTATGGATAGTAGGTCTAACTGGTGTATGCTTTTCCTAAATGTTATCAATGGGGATAGCGGGTTGTAGTGAATTTGAATGAAAAATTGTGAGGTGGTTTAGGCGCACACTGTTTTTGAACTTAGCTTTTTTTCTTTCAAATGATGCAGCAACAACTTGATGCTGCAAACAAAAGGCAAGTACAAGAACAGATGGTCAGTAAAAAGTGAATGCTCTGCTTCAAACGACCCAAACCTAAAATAAGTCCCTACCAACATTAAAAAAACAAAAAACATAAAAGAAGCGAACCCCCAAAATATCAGCCATGAAACAAAAGCCCACTTTATGGGACCAACAGGAGTCAACCTAGACCCATGGGAGTGGCAAGCCTTAACTCCATCCCTAGTTGTCTGCCAGCATTACTAATGCACCTTCTTCTCCCTCCTTTCTACAGCTGTCTCAATGTAGTCTTCAAATGAAAAGGCAATATCTCTCTGTACTATGGTGTTTGTGAAAACACCAGAAAGCATATGCCATATACAGTATGCAAGCAGCAATAACTGGTGATATATCTGTAATGGTTCTTCTATTCTCCTCTACATTCTGTTGGTATATGGAACTAAAACAACCTGATTTATGTAACAGTGTTTTCAAACAACACAGAAGTACCATATTATATACTAAAGCCCAGCAGAACTTTCAGCTTAAATCAGCAAAAAAGACCAGATGTATCAAAACACAAGGTGTTTAAATGCTTACAGTTAGCTATCGTTGGAAAACAACCACATCCTAAATAGAAACGCATGTCCTCTGCCAGCATGCTTTGGAGAAAGACTCTTGCTTGAGTGGAAGCAGTGGTCTCCCTGCAGAGGTCTGGCATGCCCCTCTGTTTAATCAGACCTATAGTTCTGCAATCAGCAAGGTTCACATTGGATAGCACTATTTCTGACTCAGCAAGGGGCATTTTGTACCTCTGCAGAGAGACCATTGTTTCTACACAGGGTCCCTCTCTACATCATGCTATAGGATAGGCTTTTTTCTTAGTTTGTGGCCTTTTAAATAAAACAAACTATACGACTTTGAAATGTTTTTGTTTTGATGTACCTGGAATATACACAGCTATCAATCGGTCTTAGCAATAGGATTTTTACTTTTACTCAGTGGCGGCTGGTGCTCCATTTTTTGGAGTGGGCACCCCCCCCCCCCCCCCCCCCAGCGGTTGGTAGGTAGGTCAGTGAGTCACACCCCCCCACCCCTGCTGCTCAATCGTCAGCCCATCCAGCCCCACACTTACCCCATCTAGGTCACAGATATTGCTTCCTACTCGTCGGCATCACCCAGTGTCTCCTCCTCCTTGGTTTCATGGCAGCTTCCCCTGCGTCTTGCACACACACGGTCGGACAAAGTTGGCGGAAAATCTGATCGTTCCGAACGAGGTGACATCGAACACGTATGATGGGACTACGTAGAGGCCAGTAGCCAATAGCTTTCGTCTCCAAATTTCTTCTGAGCATGCGTGGCACTTTGTGCGTCGGAATTCTCTACACGCGATTTTGTTGTCGGAAAATTTTAGATCCTGCTCTCAAATTTTTTCTGTCGGAAATTCCGACGGAAAAAGCCCGCTAGAGCCCACACATGATCGGATTTTATGACAACATAATCCGACCGTGTGTACGGGGCATAATACTTGGTCCATCATATACAAAGATAAGCATGCAAGCTTTAGAAAAGTACAAATATACACATATCTAACTTCACAACACTGGAACCAGCCACAGAGAAAATGACAATAGACTTTTCTGGACACGTTACTGAAGGCTTGATGACCTGGATAGAGCCCAATAATGGTAAATCAATTGCAAGGCTTTGTGGTAATAAAGAGTGACAACAACCATTCATAAAAAGGTACACTTTATACTGTATAGACAATAAGAGTTTAGCTGTGAGATGTAAATTGCCAGTAGAAATTGTAGCTAAATCTTCCTTATTCTTGTCACGTACTCACCCTTCTTTCAAGCTGCAGAATGGCATGTTCTATCCCTCCTAACCTTAACTCTTATGTACAAAGCAAATAGAAATATTGATAGACAAGAATGCTGACCTTTAGAACTCATCATTTTGGTTGAGTACCTACTGTGGCATCCTGGAAGTGTTTGTAAGTTTTATGTCACATAAAAATGCACTAAACTAGCTGCCTTCATCTTTCAAATGTCTTTAAGTGGTCTGGACTATTGAAAGAAAGTATAATGCTGCATTAGTAGTGTGACCTCAAAAAAATAATTAGGCTGCATGCAGTGATTGCCAGGATTATGCTCCACGTAAAGCTCTACAGCTCTACAGTACATGGATACATTAATGAAGAACTTAATGTTCTACTAATGTTATCTAGTCAAAAATGCAGCAACTGAATGGACATGATTTTCATATCAGTATATACTTTTGTATTTTTTTAAATCAAATCCTTTTTATTATTTTATATGAAAACGACATTTACACAATACAGACAAAACCACAAAAATAGAAATCACACCAAACCAACCCCCCCCCCCCCCCCCCCAGAAATGAAGAAGAAAAAACCCAAACCACTTCCCTTCAACAAGCCAACCCAACCCCCCCCCCCCCCCCCCCCCCCCCGACTTGGAATATATATGACACACAAAAAAAATAAGAATTACAATATCACAGTACACATTGGTTGACATGATACCTAAGTCATAGATGGAAGCCTAGACCTGATAACATCAAACTTATTCAGGGAGTTCCTTGGGGAATATGTATGCTTTTCAAAAAGAATGATCCTATTGAGATCTACAATCCAATCGGACACAGTCGGTGGATGTGGAGAGGTCCACTTAAGAGCAATCTGTCTACGGGCAACAAAAAGTGCACGCCTTATACTATTACCAATAGGGGAGGTATAGATAGAGGTATCACAGTAACCCAATATACATATAAGCGGTTCAACTGGAATATTAATATCCAATAACCTATTTAAGGTACCAATCACCTCCACCCAGTATCTTTGAAGTTTTGGACATTGCCACAAAAGATGTATTAATGTACCTGTGTTAAAGCATCTAGCACTATATTATTGCACTATATTTAATCTGTTTATATGCAATTACATTTTTAAAATATATGCAAATGCTCAGCTTTTTGGCCTTTTAAAATATGTATTTGTCCTGAATTTATATCTTGCAAGATTATTTTGGCTGATTTATATAGAATATATATGTGATGTACAAAAAATTTTAACTTTTAACAACCAATAACATTGGTTACTGTTTTCTTTTTTGTAAAGCCACATTACATAAAAGGAGTCTAATGGAGTCTAAGAGATATTCATGTTTTTAGAGGAGCTTCTACAAGGACAAAAGTACGTGTCATTACAAATACATCTGATTTCCCAAAGCACCCTGATGTATGGATACACATTACTAAGTACATACAACCTCTATTAACCTCTATGGTAAACACAGGGACACTCATTGTAGTACAACTTATCACGCACGGTAATATACTTGCATACTGTGGATAACTGCAGGCTGTATGCACACACTAACTGCATGTATCACATAAAGCCTACTGTGCAGATGTTTAAAGAGGAACTGCAGTCTGCTCACATAATTTGTAATAAAAACACCTTTGCCATTCTAAAGCTTCGCCTCCAACCACTTTACAAATTATTTTATATACACTATGATTCTGTACTTGCCAAATATGCTGCAGAAATCTCCCTCCACTGAGTCTGGCTGCATCCATTTTAGCTGTGAGCATCTGAAGCTCTTGCCTGTTCACTTCCTGGATTTACACAGACACACAGAGGCACATCTCCAGCTCTGCAGCTCTCATTGGCCCTCTTATGACTCACCCCCCCTCCCTTCCCGGCAAATTCTCATGAGAGAGAGCTGTACATGATAAGCCTAGACTTTTTTCCAGACAAGAAGCAGGAAGTGTGCTTTATAAGGTATTTACTGGCAGAAAAAAAATGTTTACTATCCAAAGTGAAAACAACAAGGGCAGAAGATTTAATAGATAGAAAGATGAAATGAATGACTGAAGGCAAAGTATCCTTTCTACTTTAAGGATAATTTGCCATTACAAAAATAAGTAGGCTATCCTTGCTTCTTATCTTCTACTTGGTTTTCATGCTAATCCTGCAAACAAGTATGCAGAATAACTCTGAATATACCCAATTTCACATACTTTTAATAGGTCAGTGACTCCAAAAGTATATATTACAGAGGATCAACATTAGGGCTGGGTTCACATCTATGCAAATTGGATGTGGATTTTCTCCACATCCAATTCGCATAGCAGGAGATTGTAACCCGCTCTCTATGGAGCTAGTTCACATGACTACGGGGCAGCTGCGGATCGCACTCCACAGAAACGCTGTGCATCTTTGCCTCCGTTTCAGGGCCGAATTCAGGCAAAGATTCTGCCCCGATTCATCTCTGAAACGGAGAACAGGAACAGACAGCGTTGCTGTGCGATCCGCGGCGAGTTTATGTGTGAACCAAGCCTAAAGTGCTTGTTACCCCAACATTTCATATTCCTGATATGTGCCTGCTGTACCTGTATGATAATGTATCCTCCTGTTCTCTTTGTATTGCTTCCTTTGTGTGAAATCCCTGATGTTCCTTCTAGTCTTTCTGCTTTCCTATTAACCACTTCAGCTCCGAGCCTCTTTTTTACACTTGTTGTTTACAAGAAAATATTAGATGAATAAAGTGCTAAATGCATACATATGTGATAGCAAAAATGTATAAAAGATTTATTAAAAAATGCAAGTGCATAAACCACACAAGTGTCTCTATATTATTAAAAAAACTGTTCTTTGTGGCAGCCTGTCTTGGGCTGTGATAAGAAACACAAAATGTTGATTGATGTGAGACTAGATGCAGGTGATGTGATTTCCGGTGATCATACTATTGACATGCTTGTTACATCCAACCATGGCTCTGAATCATGCATAGGTGAAATCCGGGAACCCATTATGGTAATAAGCTCAGCTCAGAGCGTGTGACCAGCTTTTACACTGAGTCAAAGCACACATATGAACCACTATAGGGTTCTCAGCTGTTTCGCTGGATCAGTAGTATCCTCAGTGCAATGATCTCAGAGGCACATGAAAAAAGAAAAAGACTAATAGTGCAATACCGGTTTACAAAATTAAATAGAAAAGTTAAAAAACATTCCCCCGCTGGGGTACTCACATGTGTAAGGTGCGTCAGTGCACCATACTTCATAAGGCTCAATAGAATACTGTAAACAGTATGGGTATGGCTTGTATCCCCTCCAGGCAGGTGTACTGTCTCTCGCTCTGTCCTGGCCCCTCCCCTACGCGTGTCGATACTCAGGGTGTGGCGTATCTTCCTCAGGGAGTTAGATACGCTACACCCTGAGTATCGACAGGTTATAGATTACCTTTTGAACAGATTTAAAACTTAATTCTTATGCTAAAATAAGTTATTTTTCAGCCTCCTACAATGTACTATGGACTATGGACTATGGAGTTAACGTTTATATAGTTCTGTGTATAGTTGCTTTTCAGCTCCAGTGAACAATAAAAGTTAATATTATAACCTATTGTCAGACAATCGCCCTATCAATATACTAATTTGTTTTAATATGAAGAAGCTGTACAAATTTTTTATTTTTTTGCAGTTTTTATAGCACCACTGAGATGTATTCTTAGATAAGCATGAACAATTCACAGAGTAATTTGGGCATCACCTGCCTGAAACAGCTTTACACATTGTGTGCCTGTTCCTGATTAGTGACCCACTATGTACTGAAACAAGGATTAGGATGCCATAGACCACTTGATTATAACTGGCTGGGTGTAGTTTTGGTAGAGGAGCTTGTTCTCAAGGGACAGTCTTCATTAGGCATGAGTGAAATTAAAGCGGTTGTATACCCCTTCTTGCACATTTTTACCTACAGTTAAGCCTTTAATAAGGCTTACCTGTAGGTAAAATTAATATCTCCTTAACCTGTATGGTTTAGGATATATTCACTTTGCGTGCAGCCGCTGACGTCAGCGGCACATGTGCTCTGAAGGTCCGGCGGATACTACCGGTGTTCTATAGAATACTGCCTCCGTCGAAAAATGTCTCCGATGGGTCTGCGCATGATCAGCTGGCACCAGTGTCACAGCTATAGTTGAAACTAGAGCTGGTGTCATGACTTTGCACCTGTGTAAGATTTGTCTATTCAGAAAACACAACCCATAATGATGCTGCTGAATGCACTGCCATCACTGGTATCAGGGTGCGTGAGTACATTGCATGCTGTACTATGATACAAATCTTTAATATGGTTTTCCTTTGTATTATGAAGAAAATAAAATAAAAAAGAACAAAACAGATAATTACACAGGCACACATATTAAGGGTGCCAGAGATCAGCTTTAGGGTAGTTTTTAATGGGTGCTTTATGTTTCTTAATATGCTTTAACTAGCTCTTTAGGGTTAAAGAAGCTCCTTTCAATTATCCTGGACCTGTTCTTCTGCCAAAAATGTCCCTCATTAGTCTCAGTATCTTACTTTTTATAACAGAAGAAAAAAAAACTGACATTCAAAAAAAAGTTGAAAAAAAAAACTTAAAGGAATAATACAAAACAATGATACAAAAAAATAATGCAGAAAAAAATATATATTTGCAGCCTCTGTGGTGCTGACTGGAGCAATGTCTCTCTGAAGAAAAAGAACTGTGGTTTCTGAGGCTTTTACTTTGTTTCTCAATGATCTAGAAGATCTCTGATATGACAGGTGGGGGTGGGACAAAAATGCTGTCAATAAGCTAAACATTCACTCAGAGAGCCATCATTTAACTTCTCTGCCTTGCTTGGTGTTTCAGAGGGATTAGCATGGCAGAGTTCATACTGGGAATAAGCATGCATACTGTTAGTGTGCCTATATCATACCCAGTTTAGAAGCATTAAATGGCCAAAAACAACCAGTACCTTGACACAGAAATCAGAAAGTTCTGGCAGCAGGCCTACAGCCTATGGAGTAATACAAAGATAGATAATAAGGTAGCAGGACAGCTGATAAATGTTTCCACAGTTTTCAAATACAGGGGCCACTGCCCCCAAACTCTCTGTGCATGCTTCAACTGGCACAGACACCTGTAACGCAAAAAGGCATTCTAAATACCAGAAATGTATTTTAAAAGAGGTGGAACTATACATGTATCCCCGGCAGAGAAACAAAGATACTGGTAATGCATACACACACAGTAGAAAGTGTCCAACACCCATAGGCAACACCGACCAGCCCTCCATTCTCTCAGCTTTACTGAGATATACAAGATATGTCCCAGCAGACCAGTAGCAGGACTTCCTCACCTGAACTCTCTTTAGAAACTCATCTGGCGGGACTTCACCTTTGACTAGGTGGACAACCATAGATTTACTCCAGGTGTGAAAGTGATAGATCAGGGTCCCAAAAGAATTGAGAGGAGGAGAAAAAAGAAACAGTGATGGGGAAGGGTTCCAATTTAAAGATAAGTAGTCCTATTGTAGTCGGGAGCAGACTACAGATATCTGAAATTGCAGACTCGTCCTCTACCTTCCCAGACTGTTTCTGTATCTCCTTAGTAAAAAGGCAAGCAAAAAATTTGAATAATTAGTCCTTCAAGCTTCAGCAGCGCTAGAACATTTAAATTATACTGAAATATTAGTAATTTGTGTATCCAAATGGGATAAAGTTCAGGAAATCAGTGTGACAGTTCATATAAACCACATCAGATGTGTGTACATTCGACCATCACCACACCAAGTGATGCCACTCCCTATAGGAATTGCACTCACCAGATTCCCAATAAATAAAAGCCTCTGTGTATTACCTGATTATCAGTGCAATAAAAATGAGTCATTCATTTTTGGGAATACTGAATATTTTTATTGATTTTCGGTTTGGAATTGGGTGGTTAGATTGGACCAATTAATTTGGACCAATCGTTATATGAATATATAAATGTATTTCATTTTTTTCTAAACACTGTTGATACATTTG
The DNA here is from genome assembly GCA_028564925.1 of Lithobates sylvaticus. Lineage (NCBI taxonomy): Eukaryota > Metazoa > Chordata > Amphibia > Anura > Ranidae > Lithobates > Lithobates sylvaticus. The sequence continues at coordinate 180,292,922 of CM053026.1, forward strand.
AAATAGTAATGTTTCCAGTATGATATATATATATATACATTTTTTTAAATATATTTTTTTTCTCTGGTACTGCTAAGACATTAGGAATAGTGATGTTTTTCAGAATGATAAATGTATCAAACCAACAAAGACCTTGTATTGCTGTGCTGCTTTCATCGCTGGACAGATACATGGGAATGTATCAAGTTATTCAGAATGTTTAGCCGCTTACACAGTTCTAATATTGGCTCTATATATATTTTGTTGTATTTTTATTGCTCTCTATGGGTTTTTATTTTTGTTATATAAAAAATATATCTTAATCATCATTGATGTTTTGTTATTTGAAGTTGGATAATTTTTATGTGTTTACTTATATTCCGGCAATCCTGAGTTAATGGTGACAACGGCTTCCGCTCGAGCATGTAATTAGACTTGCGAGCTCAAGTAGCCCTTGTACTCACACAGCACGGATTGGTCCTTCTGTTTTTGATTGACTCATCAGTAGGCTTGTAATGTGAGAGTTTGATCGTTCTCTGGTGGGAACCATGGAGGACTGAGCACTGATCACATAAGTGGCTAACACACATCACTAAGAGTTTATAAATTAGCAAGTCCTGCTGTGTGGGTCATGCCTATTGATAAAGATTGTATCACGAAAAGTGTCTAGGTGCATCTGCCATCGACTCCAATCTCATCTGAGTTTTGGGACAGATGTCATTATGGCTTTTATTTATTGGGACTCTGGTGAGTGCAAGTCCTATAGTGGAATCACTTGTTGTGGTGATGGTTGAACATCCAAACATCTGATCAGTTTATATGAACTTTTACACTGATTTCCTGAACTTTATCCCATTTGGATGCACAGATTACTAATATTTCAGTATAATTTAAATGTTCTAGCACTGCTGAAGTTTGAAGGATTAATTATTAGATTTTTTTGCTTCCTTTTTAATATGTTTTAGAATATAGTAGCTGCTTAATTAGATTAGGATTGTTTTTGAGTGAGCACTAGCTTGCTGCTGTGTAAGAGGACTGCGGCCCACCACAGGGTACATAGCCTTTGCAGCTCCAGCTCAAGCAGGTCAGATGTGGCACACTACAAAAGGGGTGCCCCAGCATCATCGCTGAAAGGATCAGAGTCGGATGACTCACTCGGATGATTCAGCAGGCTGACCACCATCTTAGCCCGCCTGCAGTAAGAAGGTTTGACTTGGATCGCTCATCAGAAAGTTGCTACAAAGTTCTCAAGATTGGTGAGAGGGCACCTGTCCAAAAAATACAGTTACCAGTCACTAATATATCACTCTGGACACCCTATACCTGGATTGCCTAAAGGATTGCTACGAGCCAGAACCAGTTGCTTTGCCTTGATTGCTTATAATTGTGCCACACTTAAGAATTCTTCTTTGAGCTCCAACTGCCGGTAAAGACAATTAGAGCCCAAGTGACGCTTTGGTATAGGGATTTTTATGACAAACATCTTAAGCATATCCCATTGTGTAAGCTGGAGGTGCTAGGTAGCTGGGGTATCAAGATACCATTCGATCCTTCATTGGCCGGGAAGCCAGAAACATTTGACACCTTGGTAGTTGTCCACTCTCAGCCACCTGGGGCAGGACAGAATTCCTTGTTGATAGGAACCAACACAGACCTTGTAAAAATATTGCTCAACCGTTGGCTGTGAAGGGTTCTACTGTGGAAAAGATTCACCCACAGCTGAGGCAGGCTTTCCAGCGTGTAGTGCAGGAACAAAGGTTGCCCGCTAAAGGAGTGGGAAGATTGTGGGGACTGGGCACTCGAGAGAGAGTATTGCCACCCAGAGAAAGAGCATGTATGAAGGCCTCGGTCAAGCTGCCTTAGAACCATCCGGGTCCCTTTGTGGTGCTGGAAGCTAACCCATTGGAGGAAGAAATCGGGATAGAGTTGGTTCCAGAAATTTTGCCCACAAGGATGTTACTGAAAATGGGGGAACCACCAGTCAGCCAGTCAGCCTGAAGTCTCGCATGGCAATAGGAAGAGTGAGTGTGGCTACTCCTGGGACTGTGGATGACTTGGTTCAGGGGGGTCGCTGGATTGGACTCTGGAAGAGAATGCCACACCCAGCATCCCACTTTGTCTTCCAGGTGGAAAGAAATGTTCCTATGGTATCGCCGAATCGGCTGAAAGATACAGGTACCATGGGAAAAGTTCCTAAACCATACTTCGGTCACAACCAAGTCTGTGGCAGAGACTTTTACATGTTCACTTACAGTTTCACAACCAAGCCTGTGGCAGAGACTTTTACATGTTCACTTAAAGTCTCACAACCAAGTCTGTGGCAGAGACTTTGCTAAGTCTGAATCAATTGTTGGCTGCTAGATCTACAAACAAGGGTTTATCCAACAGTGAATTATCCAGTTGCGAGTGGCTACTCCCTGGATCATCTAGAGAGACATTTATTTGAATGTCAGCCGTTCTAAAGTGCCTGAGCTTTATCACCCATGCCCTTTATTCCCAACTGAGAGACTGTGTTCTGTTTCAACGGTTGTTGCAAATAAAAAATCCTCAAAAGGACTTTGAGTGTCAGTCTCCGCAATTACTGGGTACTAACCCTGGGAACCCTTAGACGGAAAACAACGAGCTGCAAGGAGGAGGTAATTGGTAAGCCCAGAAAATTTCATAGCCGCCCCACAGTGGGGTTGTGGCGCTACAGCTGTAAGGATGTTTTCTAGATGGGAGAAATGCTGACCATTATTGTTACCACAAGCACACACATTGAACAAAAATTGCATAATATAAGGTGGTACAGGTCTATGTTTAGCTGATAGCTAAAGCACCCTAGATCTCTGAGTCACATCCATCAGTTTTATCAATTGTAATGGCTACTTCTTAGAAATCAGTGAAATGCCGAAACTTGGTGCCAACCATGCCTTTACCCTATGTGAAGAGTGTTCCTGATGATTATATAAATACTGTATGTACAGCCAATTTTCATTCTTTCATTGCCAATATATTTAAAAAAAGGGAATGCAGTGCTGTCCTGTAAATGCCTACTCTTATTACATACATTGTACTAATTCAACAACTTACTGCTCAGTATTACCAAGGCTGAAACTGTACATACTGTACAATCTATACATATTGTTGAATAAAAAAAGAAAAGAAAAGAAACTGGTTAATCCATGTGATCCATCTAAATAGTATACAGTTAGTAGTCTGATGAATGTGCTCTTTGTACAGACTTTTAATAGAGCTATAAAACCAAACCACTTCTCCAGAAAGCTCTTCTCCCTTGTGCTCACTTATCCAATGAATCAGAAATATACACAGCCTTTGAAACAGAAATTCTAAACTCAAAATAAGCTAAAAAATAAAAAATGTTAAAAAGCAGATAAACGTTTCTTAGTGTTGTCTTTTGCCACTTTCAGCACTTTAGGTTTATTTAGTTTGTTGAATTGTAGTTGCAAAGTAGTAGGCAATCCCCTGGTTAAACACTAGGGATGAAGTTCTAGTTATATGCTCTCTTGGGTTCAAGTCAAATCGTACTTGTTCAAAATTTGTGGTCCCGGTGAATTTATAGTGAATTTTCGCCAGGGCAAATTCTTTGTAACCATAATGTACTGCAAGGGCTTTTGTCCTTTTGGTCATCCGGCTTAGAAGGACTAAAAATGGGGGCTTTGTTATGTGTCAGCCTCCTCACTATAAAAGGTGGGGCACACAGCACCCACAGTGTCAATGAATTGGAAACTTTTGCAGCTGACAAACTGCATAAGGAGAGATTAGGACAAGGGTATATCATTAAATCAGTGGGCCCATGTGCAAGATCAAAAGTGAGCCCTTGGCATTAATAAAAAAGAAAAGTGTGGCTATGCGCACCACGGCAATCAGTGGGTGTGGTTTAAATTGCTCTAAATATTGGGCCTGACTTAAAAGGGTGAGGTTAAAAAGGGTCTGAGATGACTTATATAATGTACTAATGTTAAATAGGGCATGTACAATGTGGTGGGTGGTATGTGCAGGAGAAAGTTGCGGAGTGTATTGAGGTGGGTGGTATGTGCAGGAGAAGAGTGCAGAGTGTATGGTGGTGGGTATTATGCGCAGAAGAGGAGTGCAGAGTGTACAGCGATGGGTGGTATGTGCAGGAGAAGAGTGCAGAATGTATGGCAGTGGGTAGTATGTGCAGGAGAGGAGTGCAGAGTGTATGGCAGTGGGTAGTATGTGTAGGGAGAAGAGTGCAGAGTGTATGGCAGTGGGTAGTACTGTATGTGCAGGGAGAGGGGTGTGGAGTGTATGGTGGTGGTATGTTCAGGAGAATTCAGAGTGTATGGCGATGGGTATTATGTGCAGAAGAGGAGTGTGGAGTGTACGGCGGTGGGTAGTATGTGCAGAAAAAATGTGCAGAGTGTATGGCAGTGGGTAGTTTGTGCAGGGAGAGGAGTGCAGAGTTTATGGCAGTGGGTAGTATGTGCAGGAGAGGAGTATGAAGTGTATGGTGGTTGGTAGTATGTGCAGCCGAGGAGTGCGGAGTGTAAAGCGGGGGGTAGTATGTGCAGGAGAGGAGTGCAGAGTGTAATACGGAGTGTAGTATGTGCAGGAGAGGAGTGCGGAGTGTATGAAGGTGGGAAGTATGTGCAGGAGAGGAGTGCGGAGTGTATGTTGGTGGGTAGTATGTGTAGGGAGAGGAGTACAGAGTGTATGGCAGTGGGTAGTATGTGCAGGAGAGGAGTGCGGAGTGTATGGCGGAGAGTAGTATGTGCAGCTGAGGAGCGTGGAGTGTACGGCAGTGGGTAGTATGTGCAGCATGGTGTCAATGGGGCAGTGGCCGTGTCAGACAAGGGTAGGCAGTAGATGGTTGGACAGTGCCGGAAGGGCAGTGGACACAGTAGTTTTTTTGTGATTATAATTTTATTTTTTATTTATTTTTTTATAATAATTTTCACAGTGCTTCTTGGGGGGGTGGGGGGGTGGGCAGTGTCAGTAGGGTAGTGGACAGTGTCAGTAGAGCAGTGGATGGTGTCAGTCGTTTTTTTTTTTCTTACAAATTTATTTTTTATTTTATTTTTTACAATTTAATTTTTTTTACATCTTTTTCACAATTCTTTTTTTTTGGGGGGAGGGGGCAGTGGACCATGTCGCTAGGGCCATGGGCGGTGTCAGTAGAGTAGTGGACGGTAGTAGTAGTTTTTAAAAAAAAAAAAAAATATATATTATTTTTCAATTAGTTTCTTTTTTTTCACAGTGCTTTCACATTGTTATTTGTAACAATTCTAATTGTTTTATTTTTTACAACTAATTTTTTTTTTTATTTATCACAATTTTTTTTTTATCAGCCCTGTACTGTAGTTTGGTGCCATTCCACAAGCGTGCACAATTTTAAAGTGTAATATGATAGGTATCTCTTTACTTAGCGTAACACCATCCTCTATATTTTACTAAACAATGGGGTATTATATTGACATTGTGTTCAATAAAACTCATTAAATGTAAATTTTTTTTTAATTGAGTTTGAAAAACCGCTGCGCAAATACCCTGTGAGATAAATGATTGCAAAACCCACCATTTTATTCTCTAAGGCTTCTGTGATATATATATATATATATATATATATATATATATATATATATATATATATATATATATATATAACGTTTAGGGGTTCTAAGTAATTTTCTAGCAAAAATACAGATTTTCACATAAACTTAAACAAAAAAGGTCTGGTCTTAAAGTGGCTATCCCAGATTAACCACTTCCCCTCTGGATCAATTTTTTTTAATTTTTCCTACATGTTTTAGGATCATATTCTTTGGCAAATTATTTAAAAGCCCAAAATATTATATATTTACTGAAAGCAGAATAAAAGGATAGCAATTGCAATTTTTTGTGCTGTGCAGTAATTGTGCAACTGTTTATTAATTCTATATTTTCAGGAAAAAATACACTAAAATTAATTTTAGTGTGTGCAAACATAATATAATCCCAACTTTTTGCACAAAATGAAAGATAAGGTTGTGTCTAGTAAATAGATACCAGATGTGTTGAACCCCAAACCTGTGAAAAATTACAGTATGTACAGTACCCAAAATTATCAATAGCAGTGCTTTAAAGCAGAACCTCCCCCAAAGGTGGAAGTTCACTTTTCAGCCTCCTCCCCCCTCCTCTTTAACTTTTGGTAATTCAATTTTTTGAGGGGGTGCCTAGTTATGTTAGGTACCCACTTACGTTCGGTCCCCCTCTCTGCCCACAGCCTCTTGTGCATACCTTTTGAGATGGAAATGAGGGATACCTACTAGAAAACGTATGTAGGCATAAGACATGCCTCCTGCCACACCCCCTTAAAGGAGAAATAACAAAAAAAGGTTAATAAAATCCACACGGGCTTTTTTTTTTACCACTACTATTGATTTATATTGACTTTTAAAGTTTACAAATGCAGCAATTTAGAATTTGGATGAAAGGTTTAGCACTGGGAAACACTTTTTGAAAGATAAAAAGTGCATTTTATATACAACGCTATAGCTCAGACTAAAATGAGGGACAAATGAGGAGAAATGAGGGACAGAGGGACATTGCTCCAAATCAGGGACAGTTGGGAGCTATGTCTTGTGACACATCACAGGTCCCAGAAGACTGCAGGACCATTCACAAAGCGCAGCAAGGCTTACATATGTGCAGTGGGAAGCCAGCTGTGAAGTCACACCCAGCTTCCCACACTAAAGATGATGGTACAGGGACCCAAAGACCAGTGAAGAACTGGCCCAGGTGAGGACAGTGTTGGATTTAAGTAAGTGTCCTTTTATTAAAAGTAGCTACAGTATTTGTAAAACTTACCAACAAGATACATCCCCCATAGACTTTAATAGGGTTCAATGCTAAATTCAGATTTTGTGGATTTCAAGTAGGAAGATTTAATGAACCCCTAACCCCCCCCCCCCCCCCAAACCTAACCTGGACAGTTTATTCCTCCCCAATAAACATTTTTATTAAGTATTGTGACAGCATTGAATTCATTGCCAGTCTATATATAGTGCTACCCCCAAAAAACTGTTGGTTAGGTTGGTTCTCTGGCCTTGCTCCAATCAAGACATGTCCTTGTACTTGGAATAACACTGACACATGGAAATGTTGGAATGGAATCTAACAACAATAAAAAACCCTGGAAGGGATAACGGTATAGATAAATGCAATTCAGCGAAATTAGAACAATTTCACATACAAGTCACGAAAAATACAATCTTTAACCACTTATACACCTTCCTGCCCAGACCAATTTTTAGCTTTCAGCGCTGTCGCACTTTGAATGACAATAGCGCAGTCATGCTACACTGTACCCAAACTAAATTTTTATAATTTTTTCCCCACAAATAGAGCTTTCTTTTGGTGGTATTTGATCACCTCTGGGATTTTTATTTTCTGCTAAACAAATAAAAAAAGCCAGAAAATTTTGAAAAAAAAAATATTTTTTTTTGTTTCAGTTACACAACTTTGTAAATAAGTATGTTTTCTCCTTCACTGACACTGATGGGGTTGGACATGACGGGCACTGATAAGGCGGCACTGATGGGCACCAATGAGGTGGCATTGATGGGCACTGATGATGGGCACTAATATGCGGCACTGATGGGGCACTGATAGGCGGTACTGATAGGCACTAATGGGCATGGATGGGCACTGATAGGTGAATGAATGAATGAATGACTTGTATAGCGCAACCTATGCGAACTGAATCGCCTCAGGGCGCTTTTTGCCACTGGTGTCCATCTGTGGTATAGTGCGGTCCTTGCCCTGTGGGGTCCCAACACGCTTACAAACACATACACATACAACATACACATATTTGGCCAATTTTATCGACAGGATCTAATTAACCTACCAGCATGTCTTTGGAGGCACTGATTTACTGTAATGTATGGTACTGATGGATGCCAATCAGTGCCAAACACTGATTGGCATCCCTGATGGTCTAGGGTGGCGTACCTGGTGGTGACATCCCTGGGGGTCCTAGTGGCGTCCCTGGTAGTCCAGTGTGGGCATCCTCAGGGATGCTGCGCTGATAATTGATCAGCGCAGACCCCCCTGTCAGAGGAGCAGCCGATCGGCTCTCCTCTACTCGCGTCTGACAGACGTGAGTGAGGAAAAGCTGATCACCGGCTCTTCCTTTTTACATTGTGATCAGCCATGATTGGACACAGCTGATCACGTGGTAAAGAGTCTCCGTCAGAGAGTCTTTACCTAGATCGTTGGGGTGACTGACACACCACAACAACGAACGTCGCGATGCATGCCCCTGGGGGCGCGCAGCGACTTAATATCCTGAAGACGTCATTTGAAATCCGGTCAGGATATTGAAACCACTTTGCCGCCATCATTTTGCTATATGGCGGGCGTCAAGTGGTTAAAGGACTATACAGGGGGATGGCCTAACTACAGGTCCCCTCCCCTGACTAGACCACTGACCAGTGAAGCATTTTAACTAAAGTCCTGCCTGTAATGGGGCCCTTTATCTCTCTTGACCACTCACTACCAAAATGGAATATTTGTAATCCAGAGTAAAGAAATTAACCTAACAGCCTCCTCCAGCAGAATTCCTATCAGGAAGGGCATGCCCGCAGGCAAAATGGCTCCTTAAGATAGTTTTCTGTGTACAGGTGCAGGCTACCACACAGTTATACAAAAAATCCTTCTTTGGCTGCCATAAAGCCCCATGGGAGATACTACTGTTGTACCTAGTCTATAGGGACCGAGCAACCTCTAACTCATGAGACACTCACCTCAACTTAATGCAAAGTCCATAGGCTCACCTTAAACACAGACCTTCCGCAGGTCACTGTAATGCCGGGTACACACGTTCGGACTTTGTCCGCCGGACCTAGTCCAGCGGATTGTCCGTCGGACCTAGTCCGGCGGGACTTCCCCACACACGCCCGGATTTCCGAGCGCGTGACTTGCCCACACACGCCCGGACTTCTCCGGCGGACAATCCGCTGGACAAAGTCCGCGGGACTTTTGAAAATGAACGGACTTGCCCACACACGGAGCAAGAACGTGACTTAGAACGTGACTTCAGGTATACGTAGCTAGCGTAGGCAGTGAATGCCGGCGCGCTAGCTCTGTCACCTGGCATGGATTTAAAGGGACTCCCCACGCCGAAAACGGTGTGGGGGTCCCCCCCAAATCCATCTCAGACCCTTATCCGAGCACGCAGCCCGGCAGGCCAGGAAAGGGGTGGGGACGAGCAAGCGCCCCCCCCTCCTGAGCCATACCAGGCCACGTGCCCTCAACATGGGGGGTGCCCTGGGGAAAGGGGGGCCGTGCGGCCCCCCCACCCCAAAGCACCTTGTCCCCATGTTGATGAGGACAAGGGCCTCTTCCCGACAACCCTGGCCATTGGTTGTCGGGGTCTGCGGGCGGGGGGCTTATCGGAATCTGGGAGCCCCCTTTTATAAGGGGGCCCCCAGATTCCGGCCCCCACCCTATGTGAATGAGTATGGGGTACGATGTACCCCTACCCATTCACCTAAGGTGTAAAATGTAAAGTAAAAAACCACACAGTTTTGAAAAAATATTTTATTGCACTGCTCCAGGGGTCTTCTTCCGTCTTGGGGGTCTTCTTGCCGGACTCCTCCGCCATTTACCTAGCTCTTTTACCGAGCGGAGAAGTCCTGCTACCTTCTTCGTCGTCGCCGCCGTCTGGGGGTCTCGATCTGCCTTCGGGGGTCTTCCGGGGTCTCTTCTATTCTTACCGCTGTCGTCGCTTTCTGCGCCGCCTTCTTCTTCTTCTTCCTCCTCCTCCTCTTCTTCTTCTTCATATTCTTCTTCTTCCGATGTTGACACGTCGCTCTCTCTGGCCGGAATGCCAGAGCCGCGCTGTGCTGGGACTTATATAGGGACAAGGGGACAGGGTCACATGCTCATGTCACATGGTGACCCCGCCCTCTGTGATGTCACAGTCCCAGCATCCTCCGGGACTGTGACATCACAAGGGGGCGGGGTCACCATGTGACATGAGCATGTGACCCTGTCCCCTTGTCCCTATATAAGTCCCAGCACAGCGCGGCTCTGGCATTCCGGCCAGAGAGAGCGACGTGTCCACATCGGAAGAAGAAGAAGAAGAAGAGGAGGAGGAGGAAGAAGAAGAAGAAGGCGGCGCAGAAAGTGACGACAGCGGCAAGAACAGAAGAGACCCCGGAAGACCCCCGAAGGCGGATCGAGACCCCCAGACGGCGGCGACGACGAAGAAGGTAGCCGGACTTCTCCGCTCGGTAAAAGAGCTAGGTAAATGGCGGAGGAGTCCGGCGAGAAGACCCCCAAGACAGAAGAAGACCCCCGGACTTGAGTCCAGCGGATAATCCCGCGGGATAGTCCCTTCGTGTGTACGAGGCATAAGCCTTCCCTTTTAAGGGGTATATATTGCAGTAGCTGGCTACCAGGGTTTTACTCATGGTACACTTGTGCCAGTGTATAGAAATCCATATATAAGGTGCTCATAAAATCAGAGAACTGATATAGTTCTTGAATCGTTTAAAATCAAATACTTTAATAAAAACTAAATATAAACTCACATTTTGGAGTGCACCTCCTCTAGTATAACTAGGCAATACTCCTTGAGGAAGTCACGAGACGAGTGACAAAACACATCGGGCGGGGCTTTGTGACATCATTTTCTATCTCCTCAGAGCTGAGTTTTACAACATCCAAGTGACTGTAAAGAGGCCCATACACCCCAATTGTGTAAAGTGTATTGCTTAGGTTCACTAGAGGAGATATGTAAGGCAACCTGCTAGGCTTTGGGCCTTCGGCTAAAGCATGCACCTCTTGGTCTCTCACCCATCTGCTCCTTTTTAACAGCTCAGCAGCTCAGTACCCAGCAGCAGATGGTTCCCTCACAGCGGCACTGAAACAAGAGCACAGCACACTTCAGCAATACATAGTCCCTCAGTACAGCTCCACAGCCTGCATCCCTTATGGCTCTTTCACTTGCAGCAGAACCCAGCCCTCTCCTTGAACTCCAGGCAGTCAACAACAGCTGCAGCCTTCTGCTCTAGACTTCTCACACATAAAGATCAGTGCAGCTTATGGCTGGTACCCAGCTGTAATGGTAGCTCAGAGCCTTGTACACAGGCTGCTGGGCTCACAGCAGCACTTTTGGAACATACTCCAACACCATGGGTTCCAACTAGAGTTAAGCGGACACCTGGGTGTTCGGGTTCGGCGGAACTTTGGAAAAAAGTCCGGGTTCGGGACCGAACTTGACCCGAACTTGACCCCGAACTCCGAACCCCATTGAAGTCAATGGGAACCCGAACTTTTCAAGACTAAAATGGCTGTAAAAAAGTCATGGAAAGGGCCAGAGGGCTGCAAATGGCAACAAAATGTTGTTAAGAGCATGGCAAGTGCTCTGAAAACAAATGTGGATAGGGAAATAACTTAAAATAACATAAAAAAATAAAAAATAAAATGCTGGAGGCCCCCTTCTCAGCAGAAGAGGTACAGGAAGTCATTAAGAACCTCAGAAACTCAACGGCACGATGTCGCACATATGGTGGGAATACCCCAGAATTCTGGAAAAATTATTCAATTTAATGGATAAGATAGTGGGAAAATAAAATTCTTGGAAATTAAAAAAATGAAAAAATTATAATCTTGACCTAGGAGGACCATATGGAGTAGGAGGTTGAGGTGGCGGTGGATGTGGCAGTGTAGGTGGAAGCGGCGGTGCAGGAGGACGAGGTAGCCAACACTGGTTCAAAAATACAACAGTGGCTGGGTAAGGCTAGTGGTGAATGATGTGTCGAATTCTGTCCCCCGTCGCATAGTGTCCGCCCTGTACTGCGCTTGCTCAGTACGTAGGACAAGGGAATTTAGAAACTCTCCGAAGACGATGCGCGGTGACTCCAGGTTCAAGCCACATCATCCGAGGTTGAAGCCTAGCCAAGCGAGCCCGTGAGGGGCCCTGTTACTATGTGCTACCGTATGTCCACTTGGATGGTGGGGCTTGAACCTGCACTCACTGCGCAGGCGACGTTCATCTTTGGAGATTTTGTGAATCTCCTTGTCCTCCGTACTGCGCAAGCACTGCGCCTGCGCAGTAAGTGGCCGGACACTATCCGATGGCCAGACAGTTTTTGTCAGAACACCGGTATACGTGTCTATTCTGCACAAGGTACGGACAAGTCCTGTGGGATCCATGACTGGTTCATTTTAATGAACGTGAGCTTGTCCACATTGGCTCTGGACAGGCAGCTGCGCTTGTCTGTGATAACGCCCCCTGCCGTGCTAAATACACGTTCAGATAATACACTGGCTGCAGGGCAGGCCAGCACCTCCAAGGCGTAAAGGGCAAGCTCAGGCCATGTGCCCAATTTGGAGACCCAGAAGTTGAAGGGGGCAGACCCCTCATTCAGTACGTGTAGGCGTGTGCACACATACTGCTCCACCATGTTGGTGAAATGCTGCCTCCTGCTAAGACGTTCCATCTCAGCTGGTGGTGCTGGTTGTTGTGGCGTGCTGACAAAGCTTTTCCACATTTCGGCCATGCTAACCCTGCCTTCCGAGGTGCTGGCGGTGCCCCGGCTGCGTTGGAGACCTCTTCCTCCTCCTCTGCCTTCGCCTTGTGCTTCCACGGTACCCCCGCTGCCAAGTGGGAATGCCACCAGCAGCGCGTCTACCAGCGCGCGCTTGTACTCGCGCATCTTACGATCACGCTCCAGTGAGGTAATTAAGGATGGCACGTTGTCCTTGTAACGGGGATCCAGCAGGGTGGCCACCCAATAATCAGCACCAGTTAAAATGTGGGAAACTCGGCGGTCGTTGCGGAGACACTGCAGCATGTAATCGCTCATGTGTGCCAGGCTGCCCAGAGGCAACGAAAAGCTGTCCTCTGTGGGAGGTGTATCGTCTGTGTCCTCTGTATCCCCCCAGCCACGCACCAGTGATGGACATGAGCTGGTCTGGGTGCCACCCTGCTGTGAACATGGTTCCTCCTCCTCCATCTCCTCCTCATCCTCCACCTCGTCATCCTCCAGAACTGTGCCCTTGCTGCCGGTAATTGTGTACCTGGTGCTTGTTGGTGCAGGAACCCACCCTCGTTGCCACTTGTAAATGACTGCCCTGAAAGCCTTGGAAATTAACCTTCTTCCTCCTCCTCCTCCTCCTGTGCCACATCCTCTTCCATCATCGCCTGAAGCATTTTTTCAAGGAGGCAGAGAACTGGGATAGTAACGCTGAGAACGGCGTCATCGGCACTGGCCATGTTGGTGGAGTACTCGAAACAGCGCAACAAGGCACACAGGTCTCGCATGGAGGCCCAGTTATTGGTGGTGAAGTGGTGCTGTTCCGCAGAGCGACTCACACGTGCGTGCTGCAGCTGAAGCTCCACTATCGCCTGCTGCTGCTCGCACAGTCTGGCAAGCATGTGCAAGGTGGAGTTTCACCTTGTGGGCACGTCACATATGAGACGGTGAGCGGGAAGGCCGAAGTTACGATGCAGCGCTGACAGGCGAGCAGCAGCAGGGTGAGAACGCCGAAAGTGCGCACAGACGGCCTGCACTTTCTGCAGCAGCTCTGGCATATCGGGGTAATTCTTAAAGCGGGACTGTACTGAAAAAAAAAAATTTAAAAGCCAGCAGCTACAAATACTGCAGCTGCTGACTTTTAAAAAATGGACACTTACCTGTTCCAGGGTCCAGCGGTGTCGGCAGCAGAGGCCGATCGATCGCTCGGCTCCCTGCTGTAGCCGGCGCCATTCTCGGTGAGGGAATCAGGAAGTGGCTTCACTTCCCGATTCCCTACTGCGCATGCGCGAGTCGCGCGGCGCAATGAGAATCTTCAGCGCCGTCTGCCGGGTCACGTGTGTGTCCCGGCAGACAGCGCGCCGGGACAGGAGGTGACGTAAACTCCCGTGGGAGTTTATGCCCGGAAGTGGGTGCAGATACCTGTCTTAGACAGGTATCTGCACCCCCCTCCCCCCTGAAAGGTGCCAAATGTGACACCGGAGGGGGGGAGGGTTCCGAAAAGCGGGAGTTCCACTTTAGGGTGGAATCCCGCTTTAAGGAACCTCTGGACCACCAAGTTCAGCACATGCGCCAGGCAAGGGATGTGCGTCAAACCGCCTAGGCCCAGAGCTGCTACGAGATTTTGCCCATTATCGCACACCACCAGGCCGGGCTTAAGGCTCACTGCCACCAACCACTCATCGGTCTGTTGTTCCATGTCCCTCCAAAACTCCTGCGCGGTGTGGGGTTTTTCCCCCAAACAGGAAAGTTTTAAAACTGCCTGCTGTCGTTTAGCCCTGGCTGTGCTGAAGTTGGTGGTGAAGGTGTTACGCTGACCGGATGAGGAGGCGGTAGAGGATGAGGAGGCGAGTAGGAGGAGTTAGCAACAGGAGGCAAACTGAAGTGCCCTGCAATCCTCGGTGGTGGAAGGACATGCGCCAAACTGCTATCCGCCTCAGGCCCAGCCGCCACTACATTTACCCAGTGTGCTGTTAGGGAGATATAACGTCCCTGACCGTGCTTACTGGTCCACGCATCCGTAGTTAGGTGGACCTTGCCACAGATGGCGATGCGCAGTGCACACCTGATTTTGTCCCCCACTTGGTTGTGCAGGGAAGGGATAGCTCGTCTGGAAAAGTAGTGGCGGCTGGGCACGACGTACTGTGGGACAGCCAATGACATCAGCCTTTTAAAACTCTGCGTCTCCACCAGACGGAATGACAGCATTTCAAAGGAGAAGAATTTTGAAATGCTGGCATTCAGGGCCAGGGATCGCGGGTGGCTAGGGGGGTACTTCCTCTTCCGCTCCAGTGTTTGGGAAATAGAGAGCTGAACGCTTCCATGGGACATTGTGGAGATGGTTGGTGACCCAGGTGGTAGTGTTGCTGGCAGATCCTCTGTTTGCGGGTTGGCAGGTGCCACTGTCACTACAGAGGTGGATGAAGAGGCCGAGACTGCAGCAGAAGAGGAAGCAGGAGGAGCCAAAGACCTTTCTTGGTTTTTGAGGTGTCTACTCCACTGCATCTCGTGCTTTGCACTTAGATGCCTGGTAATGCAGGTTGTGATCAGATTGAGAACGTTTATGCCTCGCTTCAGGCTCTGACTGCACAGCGTGCAAACCACTTGTGTCTTGTCATCAGCACATTGTCTGAAGAACTGCCACGCTAGGGAACTCCTTGGACCTGGCTTTGGTGTGCTCGGTCCCTTGCTGCGTTGGGCAGTAGCAGACGTACTGTCTAGGGGACAGACGCTCCGCTTTTGCACCCTGCTCCCTCTTCTGCTGTGCTGGTGGATCTGTGCGACCACCGCCTCTTCCTCTGAACTACACTGGTCACCTGCATGACGTTGATTCCATGTGGGGTCAAGGACCTCATCGTCCTCCACATCATCTTCCACCCAGTCTTCACCCCTGCCCTCCTTGTCAGTCTGCACAATGGCGAAAGCAGCAGCAGTTGGCACCTGTGTTTCGTCATCATCCAAGACGTGCTGCGATGGTCCTCCCATGTACTCATCATGAAACATAAGCGGTTGGGCATCGGTGCACACAATCTCTTCCACTTCTGGGGCAGGGCTAGGTGGATGGCCCTGGGAAACCCTGCTAACAGAATCATCAAAAAGCAGAAGAGACTGCTGCATGATTTGGGGCTCAGACTGCTTGGCTGATTTGCAAGGGGGTGAGGTGAAAGACTGATGGACATCGACTGCAGGTGCCAACTCTGAACTTTCATCAGGAGACTGGGTGGGAGACAATGTGAAGGAACCGGAGGCACTGTCAGCAACCCAATCTACTATCGCCTGTACTTGTCCTGGCCTCAACATTCGTACAGCCTCATTAGGTGCGCCGAAATACCGATGCAGGCTCTGTCGCCTACTCGCACCTGAGGAAGGTGTTTCACTAGTGCGTGTAGCTGGCACAGATCGACCACGTCTTCTCCCTGCAACAGGAGCTCCACCAGCAGCACCACGATGGGGCCACGTCCCCTTTTTGATGATCTCCTCATATTTTCAAAATTTATGATCTCGCTGTTGCTGTTTTTGCAATAGCAGAATACACCCACAGTATGTAAAGCGTGTATCTCAAAAACTGCTAAACTGCAGAAAATGCTATTGGGAAAAAAAAATGTCACTACAATTTTTTTGGGGGATAGCACAATAGAAGAAATATCGATTGATTGTATGTCACACTCCTGCACACATGCACAAAGCACTGAAATATTTTATTTTTTGGCAATAGCAGAATACACGCACAGTGTCTAAAGCGCGTATGAACATGCAGAAAATGCTATTGGAAAAAAAAAATTTCGCTACAATTTTTTTTTTTGGGATAGCACAATAGAAGAAATATCGATCGATTGTATGTCACACTCCTGCACACATGCACAAAGCACTGAAATATTTTATTTTTTTGGCAATAGCAGAATACACGCACAGTGTCTAAAGCGTGTTTGAACAAAATTTTTTTTTTTTTGCAATGTTTTTGCAATAGCAGAATACACACAGAGTATGGTGTATCTCTTAGTAAAATATGCAGTGCAGTAATGCTGCACTGAGCTTGCAGGTAAAAGTTATATTTTGTCTGGCACTGGCCTCATGGCGCTGTTAAAAGACTGTGCACTGCACCCCAGCCAGGGTACAATTGATTTAGGAATCTCTTGCATAATTCTCTCTGCCTCTTTCTTTTCCTTAATAAAGACACTCTCTAGTCTCTACTCTAGCTATGTAGATCGCTCACTGATATAACTAATTTGAAGAAAATTTAAGGAATGTGGACTGACTGACTGTATCAGACTAACTCCTAATGAAATCCTCTCTTAGCAGCACAGGAACCTGTCTATAGCAGAGTGAGGTGCTGTGTGCCTGTACCTTATATAGAGGCTGGGTCACACGCTGCACTGGCCAATCACAGCCATGCCATTAGTAGGCATGGCTGTGATGGCTTTTAAGGGCACACTAGTGAAACTAGCATGGATTGGCTGCCCTGCAGCCTGTAAAAGGCACCAATACATCGCCGAACACCGGACCCGAACCCGAACATACAGTTAATAGTTCGGGTTCGGGTCCAGGACCGGGACACCCAAAAGTCCGGTACGGACCCAAACTTTACAGTTCGGGTTCGCTCAACCCTAGTCCCAACTGCTTCTCCTGCAGCTTCGACAGTGGTCCCATAGTTATGGTATATGCATACATACATTGGTCCAAGTTGGAGCAGTATACAGTGCCTTGAAAAAGTATTCATACCCCTTGTCATTTTCCACATTTTGTCATGTTACAACCAAAAACGTAAATGTATTTTATTGGGATTTTATGTGAAAGACCAACACAAAGTGGCACATAATTGTGAAGTGGAAGGAAAATGATAAATGGTTTTCAAAATGTTGTACAAATAAATATCTAAAAAGTGTGGCCTGCATTTGTATTCAGCCCTCTTTACCCTGATACCCCTAACTAAAACCTAGTGATACCAATTGCCTTCAGAACTCACCTAATTAGTAAATAGAGTCCACCTGTATGTAATTTAATCTCAGTATAAATACAGCTGTTCTGTAAAGGCCACAGAGGTTTGTTAGAGAACATTAGTGAACAAAAAAGCATAATAAAAGCCAAGGAAAACACCAGACAGATCAAGGATAAAGTTGTAAAGTTTAAAGCAGGGTTAGGTTAAAAAAAAAAAAAGCTTTGAACATCTCACGGAACACTGTTCAATCCATCATCCGAAAATGGAAAGTGTCACAGCTGTAAACCTACCAAGACATGGCCATCCAACTAAACTGACAGGCCAGGCAAGGAAAGCATTAATCAGAGAAGCAGCCAAGAGTAACTCTGGAGGAGCTGTAGAGATCCACAGCTCAGGTGGGGGAATCTGTCTACAGGACAACTATTAGTCATGCACTCCACAAATCTGGCCTTGGAAGAGTGCTAAGAAAAAAGCCATTGTTGAAAGAAAGCCCATTTGCAGTTTGCAAGAAGCCATGTGGGGGACACAGCAAACATGTAGAACAGGGGTACTGAATTCAAATTCACGGGGGTCCGGTCAGTAAAATTTTCCTCCAGCGGAGGTCCGAGTGTCATATTGGTGATGACTCAGATCCTTCACATCACAGCCTCTCGTGCATGTCACGATTGTTTTCTATTGCCCTTGTAGATACTTGCATTTTTCTAGGACATAAAAACATAGATTTCTGCACAGGTGTGAACAAGCCCTTACATGATGGCCCTCAGTCCCCCCTTAACAGCACATCTCTCCCTTTTTACCTCACAGTCTCCCATCAGAGACCGACCCATCAGAGACCCGCCAACCCATTACAGACCATCCCATCACAATGTGTCCCTTAAAAGACCCCCTCCATCACAGATCCCTCCCATGCCAATTACAGACCCCCCACAAACACAGATCCCCCTCCATCACAGATCCCCCAATCACAGACCCCCCTCCATCACAGATCCCACTCCATCACAGATCCCCACTACATCACAGATCCACACTCCATCACAGACCCCCCCATTACATACCCCACTCTATGAGAGATCACTGTGGTGTTCAGGATAGAAAGCAGGTGTTCCTGAATGAACACAGTGAGTGATCAATACCAGATGCTCCTGTGTTCATTCATCATTGAAGAATAGTAAAGAGTGTTTATAAACAACACATAAAATCCAGCACAAGGACAGTGGGGATATAATGAGTGTTGGTGGCAATGTACTTATGAAATTAACTGCTTGACTGTGTTGGCCAATATTGAACTTTGACCACTGCCACGTGATCCAATGCCACATAAGTGCTTATCTGCATGCCTGATCCAATGAATACACTGTAGTGGTGGTAATATATTAATGTGATAGAATGTCCAGTTGCAAGAAATGTCCAAAAATGCACTTTATTGAATCAGAATAGATCAAAATAAAAAATCCACAATCCATAATTAATGACAATGTTAATGCAAATGTAAATGCGCTTACTATGGTTTCTGCAGTGTGCAGCAAATTGGCAGCATCTCTATCACAGTGGAACTGTAAATGAAAGGCACTCCTGTGAATAACCTGACCAGCGGATATGGCAAGGTCCACAATCCAGAGTGAGAATGGATGTGATGGGAGGAAGTTGCTGAAAACAAGCTAGCAGAGACACTGATGGGCCAGAAGTGTGTCTCTGATAATCAGGAAAATCATCACCGATGCAAGGAAGTCCTCAGGCAGCCATTTTACCAGAGACCTCAATGCCAGTAAGCTTAGGGTCTCCAAGATGTCATGTTTCAAAGCATTGCCTCTTTCTCAAATCTTGAGCTGGAGAGCTTGTGCTTTTGAAAAAACAAAAGACTTTCTAGTTGGATCACCAGATGAAAATAGAAGAAAGAAAGCCCAAAAAGGAAATAAATACAGCTAACGCATCTAAGAATTGGTAAGCTGCAATATAATACATGTTTTCTTTTGGGTTTCATACTTCTTTTAGTTTGTGAATGAATAGAAAGCCTATGTATAGAGGCTTCTATTCATTCATCTGCAGTGCAGCTATGGCTGCAGAGAAAGAGGGTGAGGTCTATTTCCCAGTCCCTTTCTCTGTCTCAAAAAAGAGAAATCAGGGGTCTGCTCATACTCCTGGTGTTTCACCAAAGCCCCTCCTCCCACAAAAAATAAATACAAGTAAAAAATATTACAAATAACATTGTAAAAAAACAAAAAAACAAAAAAACAAAAACATGGTAAGGCCTAGCTCACCTGGGGCATGCTATAGCATACACCCGCGTGAGGCTTTGTTTACCTGCCTGAGGATGCACGTGCATTCATATGCAGGCAGTTCTATTGATGTCAATTAAGAAGTAATGGCTGCATGGACACAGCTGCTCTCAATTTGACATTCGTGTGGGTGCGCATGCATGTCCTTGAACTCACAGTCTGTGAGTATATCACAGACATCAGATTAGGAGCAGCTGCTGTGTCCCAACTGACATGAATGGGACTACCTGCATGAGGCTGCATGGAACACCTGTACAACCCCGTGTGGGTAAACACTGGCTTGCATTGTACACTTTAGTATGCTCCATGTCAAAGTGGTCTTATTAGGAATTTAACAGAAATTTAGTAAGTTGTGTTGTGTTTATTTGTGCTAATAATGATTATAGTGTATTTTTAGTAAAAAAAAATTGATTTGATAAACATTTTTGCAACTAACGTGGGGCCTAAAAAGATCAAATATTGCAGAAATTATACTGGGAGTCAGACTGACCTAGGGGGATTATACTGGGGGGAGGATTGACCTGTGGGGGATTTTACTGGGGGGCAGACTGACCTGGGAGCATTATACTGGGGGCAGATTGACTTGGGGGGGATTGCACTGGGGGACAGACTGACCTGGGAGGGTTTATACTGGGGGACAGAATGACCTGGGGGAGAGGGGTTATACTGGGGTCAGGATGACCTAGGGTAAATGATTATACTGGGGGACAGACTGACCTGGTGGGAGGGGTATTATATTAGGGGACAAATTGACCTAGGGGGGAAGAAATATACTGGGGATAGACTGGCCGAGGGGGGGGGGGCGGTTGTCATGGGGGACAGACTGACCGAGGGGGGGATTGGTTATCTCTGTCCACCTAATTTGTGTGGATGGAGGAACCCCCTGGCTGAACAAAACAAAAAAAAAACCTGGACAGCTTAACAGATACTATATTGTGCATCACATACTCCTGTACTATATACACTATATTGTACATTACAGACTCCTGGACCATATACACTATATTTTACATGACACACTCCTGCGCTATATGCACTATATTGTACATTACAAATTTCTGACTCCAGTGTTTTATGTCACAACAGTTGCTGGTATTAAGCAATGCCTGTCTATTTTAATTCAGTTATTCTATAAGGTAGGCTCAGATAAATTGTTAGTTATCTGTCTATTTTTAGTGTACACAAAATCAGATGTAATGGAAAAGTTTTACTAAAAAACAAATGATTCTGGTTTATGCATGTCTGTGAGACATGTGGCACATGTGACACAGAAATCTAAGCATATTTTTATGGGTATTTAACCACTCCCCTTAAGCCCCTTCCACTGTTAATGTAATTTGGCCATACCCACTGTTCACCTTAGCAAGCACAGCGCACCGCATTACTCTTCTACTTGGCATGCCCAAAGGTGCCCCATGTCATTAATAATCCTAACAATGCACCTGGCATAATGAAAACCATGCCCACTCTTCACTGTGGTGCACTAAGTATATCACTTTTTTTATGAAGCAATAGAGCCCAACTTATGATCTTGAACACAAACCCACTGATTTAAAAAAAAAAAACCCTGATCCTATGATATATACCCTGACCTGTGGTTCCTAATCATTTACCTTGCTTTGTGTTCTGATTCCTGATATGTGCTTGTGCGCTTTCAGCTTCAAACCTCAGTATACACTATGATTACACCTATCTGCCACATGCCTTGACCATGCCTGTATGTAAACCACACCTTTGTTTGACAATTTGCTACCTTGTCTGATACCAATTTATTGACAACTTGGATGTCAGGTTTAGTAGAAAACTTACCTTGTAGAAGTTTATGAATGTTGAATCTATTATAGGATGGTTCTTAGGAACCTAAGAAGGTTTGTATGTATTTTTTCTTTAAGACTATTAGCTGTAGTTTTCCACAACAACAGGATCTCCTGTAGACTTTTTGACAGACAAAAGAAACTGATTGTATTTGTAACACTCAATCAGACTGTGGAATAAGCTTCACATTTTGATAGACTGTATTTCAAGGAATATATAAAATTATTGTTGTAGAAAACTGTTATTACATTCCTCCCTACAGGTTCCTAAGGACATTACATATCCATCATGCGATATCTGTAGCTTTGACATGTTCTCAAAGCAATTGGCTGTCTACAGAGCGCCTTCAATTAAAGGAGGCATATTTAGAGCAGAGACTACCAGACTTTTGGCAATGTGAAAAGTTTCATCCTATAAAGTGTGTCCCACTCCCTCAGAAGGTATAGAAAACATCTGCTCTTTCTAGAATAGTACACATATTTGTTTAAAACACATTTTCATATTCCAAGTAATTTGTTGTAAATGATCCCTCAGATAAGACATCCATAAAATACCCAAACACAAGTCAGTTTGCAAATCATTGGTTTGCAGACAATATCGCTTTATACAATTTCCCCATGAAAATAAACATGTGGGATAACAGATAAAAGCCATATGAACACAGCAGGAAAAAGGATTAATTTTAGGAGCAAATTATGAGACATATGTTAACAGCATCTAACGTTCAAACTGAGAGAGATTAAGGGCTTGAATAAAGGTTTTGTGTTATTAAATGTCAGGGAGCAGAAAAAATAAATATGGAATAAAAACGGAAAGAAATTTTAGAAAAAGGGTGTGTATTAAAGGCATGCTGTCATTATCATCACCATTTAGCTTATAAATGTTACAATGATGATACTCTCTGACCACTCACATTATCATACATATCCCTGTATCTGACTCCCCGTGTTAATAATAGGTAGTTAGGTAGTTCTAGCAGCTAATAGAAGTTCTGACATGAGATATGCTCTGTATTTTAACCACTTCTGGCAATAGGATGTACCTGTATGTCCTTGGTAATGCAGCTGCGGCCATGATCCTGGTGTCAAAATTTTCTGCCAGCAATGATCCTTTTTGAAAGAGGACTCTGCTGCCGCTGTCTTTTCTAGGGTTCTCCCATTCCACCGGAGAGCCCAGGACTGATGTTGGTGGTTGGATCAGCTTACCATAGAGGAGAAACACCTATTCCCTGATCTTGTCTATGGTATATAAAACTGGACGCAACAAGAATTTCAGCACTTTTGCTTTTGGTTCTTTGTTTACCAGCCATTACAAACCAGTAATGCTGATTTTAATAACTTGGATGTGAGAAATGTCAGAATTTCCCTGAGCTGGAAGTGGTTAAACATCTGTATCTTCTCTGTAACTGTTATAGTTGATCTTCTGTGATACATATATTAATCATATTTTGCTTAAATGCAATAATATTTTTGTATTTATTATACAGTATTTACTTAAAAATATATATTTACTACAATGTACTATGGTGTGCATTTTTGTTTAGTTCCATATTATGTTTGTGCTGCAGCATTGATTTTCAGTGAAACAAAACTGCTATGATACACAAATGTTCCCACATCAGGCTCTTATAGGATAAAATGTTTTTCCTTTTGGTAGAACCTTAAAGTGAAAAGATTCATTTTTAAACTTCCACAATGAACAGAGAGTTCAACATTTAGTATAATCGAATGCTCTACCCCACGATTTGTTTTGGATAGGGAAGCGAAAAGTTATAGACCCTTCCCTTAATGTGTTTATTCAAATTCTGTTTCTCCAGAAGTTTTGCGCTCTCTATTTGCCCCCCATGAACATTGTCACTGAACCAGAAAGTAAAGGCAAATACAAAATTTGGAGTTGTCACTAGAGCAAGTGGGGGAAGTGTTCC
The DNA here is from genome assembly GCA_028564925.1 of Lithobates sylvaticus. Classification (NCBI taxonomy): domain Eukaryota; kingdom Metazoa; phylum Chordata; class Amphibia; order Anura; family Ranidae; genus Lithobates; species Lithobates sylvaticus. Next base: position 180,316,343 of record CM053026.1, read on the forward strand.
TGTGTCAACTCTCTAAAATATGAGTAGAAGTAGCTATAGGTTTCCTTATTGCAGCTCCTGGTGGTGTTGGTTAGTGGCTATGGACAAAGATGATGCTGACAATAATAGGGGTGTATAGGGGTGTATATACTCCCCTTTTGCAGCCAAATTTGGATTGGGAGACTTTAAATTGGTTACATGTCCCTATTCACATAGTATAATTTATCAAAACATTTTTTGGGGGTTTTTATAAATTATGCTATGTGACCTTCCAGGAAGAAAAAAATTCTACTAGTTTGTTTTTGCTTCTGGTCTGGGTAGCTGTGCTTGCCATAATTGACCCAGTTCTTCTCAAATGTAACTGCAAATGTGGAAATATCCCTTAAATGTTTTTTGATGTTGTAACAATCTTGATTTTGATCTTTTTGCCCACTCTTCCATCCTAGAGTACTATAGCCACAAATGACTGAAGTCCTTTATCTGCTCCGAGATTTCAACTCAATTAAATACCATCACTCATCTTTAGCTGTTACTATCGTTTTAGTCTTCTTTATGCTTGTGGATCGATTCACTGTCTCAATTATGAGTGTTCTATGTTAATGCTATGTTTTAGCTATCAGTGCACAGCTAATTTGTTTTTTGCACAGCTATTTGGCTCAGGATACTTATTGGCATGGGTCATTTAACATTATGCTTTAATACATTTGGAACAAGATAAGTATCAGACTGATAACTAAAATAATAAGTTAGTTTCCAGGGTTACATTAGCCTTACTAGATAAGTTAAGGGTTAGGTTAAAGACTAGGCAGAGATTAAAGGTTAGTTTTTGTTTGAAGTGCATGTATTATATGGACATGCAGGGGGTCATTTACTAAGAGTTCCCGGGAGTACTGGTGCTCTATGTGTAATAGCGGCGATTTCAGGCAATTAGGAGTTCAACTAGGTGAACTTGTGCCTGAAAAATTACGCTATTAGCAGCAAACATGTCTTAGTCAATTCAGAATCCGCGCTAATCGGCGATTCTGCGGATCTGCAAGTGCCAATTGCGAGCCCCTTCGAAGGCTAAGGGAGCCGAACAGGAGAAATCAAAAGTGCCCATTTTGAAGGCTTATATGCAAGTAATTGGCAATAAAAGGGGTGAGGAGGTCTGGGTACTGCCCGGGGAACATGTCTCAATAAAACAAAATAAAAAAAAACAATTGTTTTTTTCAGGAGCTGTGATTTTAATGATGCCTAATGCATTAGGATGTGCACCCTTAAGCTCAAACACACATGCATGTGTATGTATCTACATATATATGACCCCGGCACATTGATCTCCCTGCTGGCACAGTAAAAGAGAAAAGGATAAACACTTATGGCAGAGCCGGTAAGAGGGAGATCTTTCCCATGTTCCTGTTGCTACACAGAGCGATAACACTAATGCGCATGAGGGGATTAAGGTGTGCCTGGGCACAACCATCACACCCTGTGTGCACGCCTATGTGTAGAACAAATGCTGCAGCAATAATGACATTTCTAAATGTAAAAATGTAATTTAAACTTGCTCGCGGCAGTAATGAATTGCCGCAATATCGATGTAAATAATTTTTTTTATAAATGGTGCAGGGTCCCCCCCATCAGTACATACCAGGCCCTCCAGGTCTGGTATGGATTTTAAGTGGAACCCCATGCCAAATTGTAAAAAAAAATTGGCATGGGGTCCCCTCCAAAATCCATACCAGACCCTTATCCGAGCATGCAGCCTGGAGGTCAGGAAAGGGGGAGGACGAGCGAGTGCCCCCCGTCCTGAACCATACCAGGCCACATGCCCTCAAAATGGGGGGGGGGCTTTGGGGTCCCCCCTAAAGCACCTTGTCCCCATGTTGATGAGGACAAGGGCCTCTTCCCGACAACCCTGGCTGGTGATTGTCGGGGTCTGCAGGCGGGGGCTTATTGGAATCTGAAAGCCCCCTTTAACAAGCCAGTGCCATCCCCATCCTGACCTCCAGGCTGCATACTCAATTTTTTTTTACATTTTGGCGTAGAGTTAGAGGGATACAAATCAAGCTAATAACAAGCTACAACCATGACAAACCTTTAAGGCACCCACGGATTTGGGAATATGCTGTATGTCTTGGGCTTGACCCAATAGGGGTGGGGCCTTGTTCACTGACCATGTCATGGGGCCAAGGTTAGAGATAATGTTTGGATACTGCATTTACTATGTAACTAATGACACTTGTATCTGTTCTTTAGAAATTTTTATATGGTACAGATAATCTTCACTACCCTGAGGAAGCCAATGCTGGCGAAACATGTCGGATTTACTCCAAAAAATTTTTTATCTGTACCCCTGGTCTATGTATTTCATAGGTCTATTAGTTCTTCTCACATATAATTATATATAGAATATGCGCTATATGTATTGTATCTTACTTGTCTAATGTGACTTTCACATAAACTACCATTATTGTTCATTTTTGTCTTCTAATAAAAATACTATTTTTATAACTTAATGAGTACGTTCATATTACTGGTACCGTAATAATCCCCTTTACCTATCCCTGCCCACCCTTGTATCATTCAATTTCGGGATGAGGTACCTCTTTATGTGAGATCCTTCCAGCCCACCTCTTCTAAAACCTTTGAGGTGTTCAGAAGTTATCACCCCAAACCCCTAAATGTTAAATGGCCGGATTATCAGAAGCAAAAACAGACAAAATTAATACAAAAGCCACAAAGGCAGCTCACAAACTTCATTGACATTCACAGCAGGAATGAATTAGCAGGAACCTTCCTTTTCATCTAAACCATTACATAGCATTTGTAAGTCTAACATGTGAGATTTATAAGCAATCATGAAACCACAGTCTTAGTGGGCTGTGGTTTGGGAATTATGCAACCACCCCCCAAAAAAACAACACAAAAACATATCTATTTGTAACCCAATATACACACTGCAAAGAAAGATTCAGGCCTGTTCTTAGGCCAAGCACCCACCACAAATGCAGGCCTTTAAATAACCTATCTATGTTACACCCACCTAGTAAAGGACACACTCACCAGTTTAATTGATTCTGTCTCTTCATGTAGGCCTCAAGTGCTCACACCAGTTCATCAGGAATACACACTGTTTACAAATGAAAGAATACATCAGTAGATATCGGTGCAGGGTAAACCTCAAAATTACAAATGTCCAACGCTCTGGCCATGATCTCCAAATTAAACTTGTACATTGTTGGAGGGTACTACAACTTTGTGAGGGCTGCTTCACACAAATTGGTAACAAAGCACATTCGTCATTCATCATCAGCATACAACATTAAAATATGTGTGCAGGATCACACCAGACTTATACATCCATATCTGGGCCAAAACACATAGTTCTAGATTTGGTGCAAACCCACACTTGCTTGATTTATAATGTTATTTCTTGGGGTTCCATTATGTGAAACCCATCAAAAATGTCACTGGTGAAAAAGAAACGTTAACACCATAACAGAGAAAAAACATACAAACCTCTAGCCAGGTAGCCGGATTGGGATTGGAACCAAGAACCTCAGGGCTGCTAGGCAGAAGTGCTAAGCAGTTAGCCACTGTGCTGCCACATGTATAAGCTGCATCTCTATGGTGTGAAACAGTCGTAAGTCCCAGGGGTGCAAGAAGTTATCAATGCAGATGCACTGTGGAAGGCCAGAGAGCCATTGAACACCCTTTTTCTGGCATATGCCATCTGTTTTGAAGGCTGGTTATGGCTGATTACTGTCAGCATGCTGAGAGATAAAAAGCTGTAATTTTGTGGGTTTTGGCTTGATAAGAGGTTGCAATTAGTGCTGGTGGGCAAATGTTAAGGCTGATTATAGTCCATGCCCAAGGAAAACATATGACACAATTTGCAATGGTGGTGGAACCCTCCTACACATAAATACTACATTTAGACATAATTTATGTGTCAGAAGTTATGTTTAACAAAGGGAGAACAGACAACTTCTCTACATGAAGTGGCATGTTTGGGATTTGAACCATCAAGCCCAGCACTGCTAGGCGGAAGTGCTAACCTGTTAGCCACTGTGCTGCTACACGTGGAGCCCACATCTACATAAATACACATAAATACTGCATTTCTTTGGACATATAGGTGGTGGAACCACATTAGTCAGGAGTTATTCTTCTTGATTTATTCTGTGATATTTGATGGTTCTTGGTATGTGAGTGATGTTACCCTCTGAATTTTGGGAATGACATTTTGATTTCTGATATTGGTACACATATCACATTTTTTGGGTTCAAATTATGATCTTTTTGAAATAATAAAAAACACACAAAATTGTGACTCATTTTTAATTTGCATCAGCAATGGTATTGTTTGTGGTTTGTAAAGACACCTGTGTGAGTTTGGGTAAAGATTTTTGTGAGATGGACAGCAACAAGTGAGAGAGAACGAGAAAAATATATTTTACCAAAACATGAAAACATTACACATTCTAACATTCTTAAAAACAAAATAGACTAAGAAGAAGCAACATTGTTGCAAATACTATTTATGTGAACGAAAGATACATTTCATCTCAACATGGAAAGTATTTATTTGGGGAAGTTACAATTGTACCATTAGAATCAATGGCTGAAACTTGCATTGGGCTACATCAACTCTAATTTTCACACTCAAAAAACGCTTTTTAGCCCAGCGCTCATTTTGGTATTTACCATAACTCTTGGTAAAACAAGCCATGGGAGTTAAAATGAGAGTAGTTTGCATGTCTGAGTATGCTCAGTTGTGCTGGCACCTAGTTGTAAAGAGACAGGGAATTTATCTCATCTCAGACTTTTAATGATATTTCAGTGTATATATTACTTTTTCAAGCAGTTTAAAAGCAGATTATCTTTTAACAGTATACCACATATTTCAGTACCATTTAGGTGATCATATCATGCTATAAAGAGTCTAAACATTATTTCAATGTGCAATACACCAGGTTCTAGCAGAGTAATGCACGAGCAGATTTTCCGTCGGAAAAATCTTGGATGTTTTTTCCGACAGAATTCAGCTCAAGCTTGGCTTGCATACACACGGTCTCTGAACTTTCAACTGTCAAGAACGCGGTGATGTACTGTACAACAGTTTGACGAGCCGAGAAAATGAAGTTGCTTCAGGGCATGCGTCGAATTGTTTCCGAGCATGCAGAGGAATTTTGCGTGTCGGAATTGGTACAGCCGATCGGAATTTCTGATCGGAACTTTTTCCGACCTAAAAATTGAGAACCTGCTCTCAATCTCAAGGAGCATACACATGGTTGGAATTTCTGACCAAAGGCTCACATCTGACTTTTGCTGGCAGAAAATCCAAACGTGTGTATGCGGCATAAAGGTTTGAATCGCTTTTTTTTTTCTGGGAGCTACAGTAAATTCAATTTTGGGAGTATTTTTTCACCAGTGCTATAGTGAATTCTGTTTTAGCTGTAATTTGATTGCTAATTAGCGTGCATCGCTATAGTAAATTACCCCCTATATGTTTAACCTGCATCATTGTATATTATATATGATATTGGCTTCTCCTGTGAGTTGATATTTTATCTGAGTAACTTTTCAGTTTACCTAACTTTTTAGGGAAATCATTTTTATGGGTTAGGTTATGGTTTAAATGTTTGTATAGGTTAAGTGTTAACAATTTGTTCACTATATGTTATCTCAAAGGTATGATGGTATGCATTAGTTATAGGTGATTCCTGGGAAGGCATTGGTGTTTAGTCAGTGGCGGCTGGTGTTTTTGTTTGGGGGGGGGGGCGACCAGTGGCTCGGCACTAGCAAACCCCGGTCCTTATTCCATCTAGGTGGCTGGGTGCGGGCAGCTGCACCAGTGTTCCCTCCAGCACGGCAGGCGGGCCCCATCTAGGTGGCGAGGTGCAGACAGTGGCTCCACTGTCCCCTCCAGCATGGCAGATGGGCCCCATCTATGTGGTAAGGTGCGAGCAGCGGCTCCGGTGTCCCCTCCAGCATCGCAGTTGGGCCCCATCTAGGTGGCGAGTGGTGATGTGCGAGCAGCGGCTCCGGTGTCCGCTCCTCCAGCATCTTCCACCATGCATCTCCACTCTCTTCCTCCTAAGCGCTAGGCATCCAATAGGATCACCTGACGTTTTGGCCAATCGGGAAACAGGTCTCAAGACCTGCTTCCTGATTGGCGGGGAGGAGATTTAGTGTGATAATAGCAAATATTCATTCACTGTCTCACACAACTGGGTGGGCTTCTGTGCCCGGAGCCCACCCTTTTTTGAAGCCTACTAGAGCCTCTGGTTCTAATCACGTGCTTAAAAAAAACACTCCCCTGGTTGGAATCCATGGTCTGGTGTCCTGTATGTAGATCAGGGGGCCGGGGGGGTGGTGCCCGTGGGCCCCTAATGGACGGGTTGCCACTGTGTTTAGTTTATACTTAAATTCACATATGGCCTGTACCTGTACTGAAATTATGTCACAGTTCCTTTTGCATGATCTCATCCATCATCGCTATGGACAACAGCAGCAACTGAGAATTATGTGAACTGGGTATTTGAAGTATTTCATCCTATCTCACTTACAGATGATCTGAACCCTTCCACAATTTTTACTGATTCTTTTCCCTTTTAAGAACCCTACCCCTGAACCTGTGACTTTGTTGAAACTCAGAGATATGGGAACTAAAAGTGGAAAAAATATTTTAACATTCACCTATTCCTTCACATGCAACCCAAGGCAGTCCTGTACTTGTATATAAAAAGTCCCAGCAGTCCAAGCAACCTTAGAAAATACAGCTGAAAACAAAGGATGGTCAGATCAGAAATGTCAATAACATTTTTGCATGCTGATCTGTCTGATCTCTGGAAAATTACACAATTTAGAAATCCGGGAAATCATAATTCCTGAATTGATTAACTCTTTGCCAGTTGCACAGATTCAAAATGCTTTCAAACTGATTCACTTATTACTACTAAATACATCTGCTTTTGAGTATTTTTATGTTTTCCTTTTAACATTAAATTCAATCTTGGTTTGTAAAGATAATGTTGTTTCCTTAAATATATAGTACTGTATACCTAGAAAAGGTTTTATAATCTAAAGTAAAGTAATGAAATAAAGAATTGATTTATGACTCCATTTTTATATTCAGTATAGGCCAAATATCTAAAATCTATATGAATGCCCCTGCAGAGAGTAAAACTGACAGTTTGATAGATTTAGTCCTTACAAAGCATGCGGCTATCTACAGGACAGAATACTAGAAGAATAAAGGAAAGCCACAAATGTGATTTTAAAATGAAGGACAAAAGGTCCCAGTCGTAGTTTATTTCCCTATTTTGTCTGAGGATACAAGCTTTAATGCTTTTACTTTGGTACCTTTTCCAAGCCCTTATATTTGGGGGGTCATGGTCATAAAGTAAAATCTATAATTAAATCATATGTGGAGGTATTCAACCTGAAAAAAGATGGCAACAGAAAAAAAAAATAGGACCACTGCAAAAATACCTGAAAACTTTTACTTTAAAGAGACTCTGTCCCCAGATTTTATCTCAAATAATTTGTACTTATGAAATATTCTACTTTTCTTATGTGCATTCAATTGTTTCTAAAATGTCTCCAGTGGTTCTTCAAAAAGCAGTCCCAAATCCCTGCAGCACACCACCATCTTGGATGTTAGGCCAGCAGTTGCCTGTAGACTCAGAGCTGTCAATACACTCTCACATTCACTCTGACACAGTGACATTCTGTTGCAATATAGGGCATAAGCAGGGCCGGACTTATCATTGGGCTTGACTGGATTCAAGCCCATGAGCCCCACCGAGATACATAGCCGAGTGTACTCGGCTCCGCTCCGCTCACAGTCACGCCCAGCCCCGCCCTATGATGGACATAATACAGGGACTGGGCATGACTGGGCATGACTGTGAGCCGAGCCCAGTACACTCGGCTACTCTCGGCTCGAGAGCAGCCGTGAGGACCCGAGAGCAGCCGTGAGGACCCGAGAGCCGCAGAGAGGACCCGAGAGCCGCCGAGAGGACCCCAAGAGCTGCCCCAGATACACAGGACGCTGTATCTTGGCGGCGCCATTTTTAAACTTCAAGACTGCAATGACAAGGCTGCAAATGACAAGGCTACACTGACAAGGCTGCAAATGACACTGACAAGACTGCAATGACATTGGACAAGGCTGCAGATGGATGGGCAGGGCTGCAGATGGACACTGATAAGGCTGCATTGATGGGCATTTAAATGTAAGTTTTTTCCTTAAACTTCCCTTCTAAAAGATTTTTCCTCAAAATTCCCTCCTAAACTTGGTCTGCGTGTTATACGCCGATAAATATGGTAATGTATAGAAGGTAGGGCCTGAAAGTGACTCAAGTCCAGGGGCCCCCACCACCCTAAGTGGTAACATACAGGCTGTTTGCACGTTCCCTGCACTGACATTCGCTTAGACTGTAAAGAATTTTGAGATATGTCAGTGCAGGATGGGAAACAGAGCAGCAGCTATACAAGCTAGCTGGATTTAAAGTTTTGCTTTTTAAAGACAAAGTATCATGTTCTTACAGATGTATTAAATCCTTCAATTTGCCTCTGCTGTCAAAAGAAATAATGAGAGGCTGTGCAGGGAATCATTTTCAAAATAGGCTGTGAGGGGACTGGGAAGGGAAGCATCAGAGAGCATCCAGCAAAACTAAGCAGTTGACTATCCTGAAAGTGCCCAACACTTTTTTAAACATGAGCTCCAAGTAGATGTCAAGTGCACCAATGAAATTACCAATTAGTACCCATATTTTTAATTTTAACTAGTGTATGTATGTAATCCCCTATACAGCATAGCTATAACTCGGAGGTGGAGTGGCAGCACTAGAAACCAATCAAGTGTTCTGCATGCAAATGTGCTCATAAGGAACTTGTTGACAAAGAGAGAGATGAGCTCATCAGTGTATCACTGTTTCTTCTTTGTCACAGGCTAAAAGCAGAGAGGTGACCAGGTTGTATTGCATAATGGGTAACTCCACTTTCATGAGGAAAAAAATAGCAAATAAAGAAAAAATAATATAGCGTATACAATTGCGACACAAGTCATATTGTAATTGAATGTTATTAACCGCTTCCCGACCGCCTCACGCCGATGTACGTCGGCAGAATGGCACGGGCAGGCAAAACCACGTACAGGTATGTGGTCCTTTAAGAGGCCTGCCATGGGTCGCACGCGAGAGCGGTCGGGTGCTCCGTGACCACGGCCGCGGGACCAGTGGACCCGAACGCCGCTGGTGTCCCGCGATCGGGTCACAGAGCTGAAGAACGGGGAGAGGTCTGTGTAAACAAACCTCTCCCCGCACTTCCTACACTGACTGTCAGTGATCTGTCATCGGGAACAGCCGATCAGTGATGTCAGACGTCAGCCACGCCCCCTACTGTAAAAAAAACACAGAACACGTCACACTAACTCCTCCCCGCCCCCTAGTGGTTAACTCCTTTACTGCCACTGTCATTTACATAGGAATTAGTGCTATTTAAATAGCACTGATTTCTGTATAAATGACAATGGTCCCAAAAATTGCCTTCCCTTCGGCCTAAACTGAGGAAAAAAAATGTTTTTTATATATTTTTTGGGGATATTTATTATAGCAAAAAGTAAAAAATATTGCATTTTTTTTCAAAATTGTTGCTCTATTTTTGTTTATAGCGCAAAAAATAAAAACAGCAGGGGCGATCAAATACCACCAAAAGAAATCTCTATTTGTGGGGAAAAAAGGACGCCAATTTTGTTTGGGAGCCACGTCGCACGACTGCGCAATTGTCAGTTAAAACGACGCAGTGCCAAATCGCGAAAAGGGGCCTGGTCCTTTGGCTGCCAATTGGTCCGGGGCTGAAGTGGTTAAAAATAACCTTTCCTTTTCAATCTGCAGCCAGTAGTTTTATAAGAATGTAATGCAATATGGCTACCTGGAGCTTTCTGTACACAGAATGTGTACTGACCACTCCCCAGAAACATAATTTCCTGCTTGTGTGATTGGCTAGCCAATTTTCCCAGAAGTCTGCCTAAGATACAAGTCAGATTTCAGGCATCCAAAATTAAAAATTCAATTTGTGCTGATTGGTAATTAGTGAAACCTTAAATTTTTGACCCATAAACAAATTTATATATAACCTGTGAAAATAAATTTTTGATATACAAAACAGATAGCGAAGTATTTTATTTTTGTTAGATTTCAGGCATCCCCTGCAACAAAAATTGCATTTTTGGTGAGATACTCCATGTAGGAACACGTCTAAAGGGATGCTGGCCCAGCAGATTTCCTCATTAGTGCCCTGCAGGTTCACACCTGATAGATAATTATGAAACCACTCCCATTAGACCTACTCACCACAGAGGCTCTGAGGAGCATACAAGGATCACTTCAGAATAACAAAAGGTAGGAATCTGCAACAAAGTTTGTTAAAATCCTTGCAATGTACATCGATCACCCAGGGGAAAGTGGAGTTATGCTTTAACTAAAGGACAGAAAAATCAGTTTACCAACCTGGCTGTGCTGCCTGGCAGACAAAATGCTATATATATACACACACACAGTACAGGCAGTCCTCGGTTTACAAAGAAGATAGGGTCTGTAGGTTTGTTCTTAAGTTGAATTTGTATGTAAGTCGGAACAGGTACATTTTTTAAGTGTAGCTTCAGCCAAAAATTTTTTTTTTTACGCTTTTTGGATAGCATAAGGAAGAGTTAACACCCCTGTAACATTTGTTTTGCTGCCTATGTCCATGTTCAGAAGATTTCACCTCACTTTATGTCCCAAATTGGATTTTAAACATTTTGGATTGTTGTGGAAATAAGGATTGGTGATAAAGCTTCAGTGGAGACACCTTTTTCCCATGATAACTCTTACAGGAGTGAATTTCCCTTCCTAGGGGTAGATTTATTCCCATGTCCTGTTGTCTCCCTCCGCTTGTAATTAGGAGTCATTTGTAATTTGGATGTTTGTAACCCGGGGACTGCCTGTATACATTTCAACTGTGCATTTGGCTTCTTTAAAAAAAGTTAAAATGTCTACTGTGATTACTTAATAGCCACAGTAGAAGTAGAAAAGATGTGGTTAGCAAAACCTTAACTCATTCAATCTAACAACTGCTAACAACTGCTATGACTAAGATTATGGCTGAAACGCGTTAGATTCTGATAGATTTATTTGAATGTCCCAGATTGTTTATCCTTTACCAAATAAAGTACGGTGAAGGCCTGTTATCCGACTACAGCTCTTTCTTCAAGTGTACCAACTGAGATAGAAAGAGAAAAAGAGGCATTAAACCAAAAACCAAAAATGTATTATATTGCAGCTTACCAGTCAGTAAATGTGGTGGCTGCATCATTTTTCATTTTTTTTTTTGCTTTTCCCCTGGTGATCTGGCCAATAACACACCTCCTGTATTAGTGAGACACAACTTGGAAGGGATGTACACAGGTACAGCAGCATTGCCAGTCTGGAATGTCGGGAATTAGCCTGTCTGATGTGGGGGTGCGGTAAACAAAATGGCAGAGGGGCAGAGAATGGGAGGTCAGCAGGGAAGTGTACAGGGCATCAACAGGGCAGAGGATAGGATCAGCAGTTTGTAGGGCAGTGTACAGAGGCTATTGTTTTTTAGGGCAGTGTACAGGGGTCAGCAGGGAAGAGGACAGGAGGGAGCAGGGCAGTTTACAAGGAGTTAGCAGGGGAAAGGATGGAAGGTCAGCAGGCCAGGGATCACCTCTTGAGAGACAGAGGACAAGAATCACGGCTGGAGAGTCAGAGGACAGGGACCACGGCTGGAGAGTCAGAGGACAGGGATCACCGCTGGAGAGTCAGAGGACAGGGACCAAGGCTGGAGAGTCAGAGGACAGGGATCACCGCTGGAGAGTCAGAGGACAGGGATCACTGCTGGAGAGTCATAGGACAGGCACTTGGCAGAGCTCCTTTCCCATCCCAGCACTGTACACACTTCCCCACACTACACAGAGCTGAAATCAAAATTATTTTACTTACAGCCTCCATCTTCACAGGGTGCATCTGGCTGCTATGTTGCTGTTCTGACCTGTCAAATTCCCTGGTCAGAACAGCAGTGTGGCTGCAGTAGCCAGATACACCCTATGAACATTGTGTCTGTAAGTAAAAAAATTTGATTTCAGCTCTGTGTAGTGTGGGGAGGAGCAGCGGCCGGGCAGAGCATCCAGGGTTGAGGGGGTAGTCAGGGGGCTTTGTGGGGGATCAACTGAGATCTGGGGAGAGGGGTGCAGCTCACCCCAGCACCCCTTTAGATCTGGCCATGCAGTCTGGGGGAGAGTATTGTTAAATGAGCAGATTTAATTACACTAACAAATTGAAGCCAAACTCCATCTCACTCAGTTTATAATCAGTTACAGCAAGTGTTTTTCCTTTTGGGATAAAGGTTTTTCATGAATAAATTAAAGCTGAACATTTTAATCACCCCTGTCAGTGTTAAGTGGTTTGCCTCATCTGTGTAAACTGATATATTCTGCTGGGGAGCTTGAGCTTGTGAAAAAAAGACTTGCTGGCTGGATCACCAGATGAAAATAGAAGAATAAAAATATAAAAAAGGAAACTAATACAGCCATCACATCTAAGAATTGGTAAGCTGCAGTATAATAAATGTTTGCTTTTGGGTTTTTGGGTTTAATACCACTTTAAGACCTTACTTTCAAATTTACCAGGTAACCCCTTAGGGCTAAACTGATCAAAGTACAAATTCACCTTTAGGCTGGGTTTACACTATACTACATGACAGTAGTACAAATTTGATCCTACCTTGCTCTGCAACATCAGTCCTACATTGGTCCTAAATTGGTCCTATATTTGTCCTACATACATCCGACTTTCATGAACAGGATACTACTTTGATCCGACTTTTCAGATAGTAGGACTTGTAGGGGGCAGGAAATAACACAATGTCGGATGCCAAAGTCGGATGGTTAGGACAAGGATCCGACTTTGATCCTACTTCAATGATAGTCAATGGGCTGAAGTAGGATCAAAGTCAGATAAAGTAGTACAGGGAGCATTTTCAAAGTCGGACTGACTTGTGTCAGACCAGTTAAGACAGCTTTCATAGGGAAACATTGATTTTTCACACGTCATGCGATATGAGCTCCTAATGTCGGAGCGTTTGTCAGACCAGTGTGAACTCAGCCTTAAACTAAAAACCACTAGCCTGCCCTCCAAACCCCTTTAACCTATGCTAACATAGAACCCCACCCCACCTAAATTTGTACTTCCCTTACTAAAGTAAACAGCCTCCTCTGATGTTTACATATCTCCAATCTTCGGGAATGCCTTGTCTGCACAACCATCTGAGCTGCTACCTCACCTTCTCCACCCCTTACAGTTGGACTTTAGCCCACAACACTCCAGGGTACCCACTCTTCTAAAATTCACTAATGACCTAATAACTGCTAAAATCAACCGTAGCCAGATCTTAATAAAAAAAAACTCACTTGGCCACAAAGACTCTGCACTTTTCAGGTTCTCCAGAATCTGTGCTGTGATCCGGTACACAAGATTAAGTGTATGGCTAGCATGAGCCTGGAGCCTGACTGTCAATGAGAGCTAATTAATTCACTAGAAAATGCCATGAAAACGGTACCTAGTTGGTTAAAAGGAACGTTTCAGGATATACATATGTCAACTGCAATTGCTGTAGCCATCAGAAGATCAAAGATCACCTTAGGGGAAAGTATAATGTATTTTCAATGAGTGCATACTTTATTATTGCAACCTTAACAATTGTTCAGATAAGATATCAGCTACAAAGGGAGTGCATTATTTTAAATGAGTCAGACAACTCGCATTTGTGTCAAGGAACAGTAAACCAGAAATACTGTGCAGCCCTTAGTCACTTCCCACCCAGCCTATTGTAGAAAAATGTCCAGGCTGGAGTTTAGTTATCCTGGGTGCATAATATGACATCTTTCAGGTGCCTGCCTCCTGTGCACTTTAGTCACTGCGCTGCAGCTTGATCAGACACCCACTGTGACAGACGGCCGGATTGTCCGCCGGACTGCCGAGTACGGCGGATAATTTTGAGTCAAGACTTCTTTCTAAGTCCGCCGGACTTTTGGGAAGAAACAGTCCGCCGGACTTTTGGGAAGAAACAGTCCGCCGGAGCCCACACACGGGCAGATTGTCCGGCGGATAGTCGGATCGTGTGTACGCGGTAAAAGAGATTAGGAATTTGCTTTTCACATGATAGGATAAATTAATGGAGTATTTATATAATTTTATCAGTGAAGAATCTAAACTTATTAGGTAAGTCAGCCTCATTATCTTAGGTCTGACGCCAGAGTTTTTTTCACAGTATCCATTCTGTCATTCACGTGACTTATATTGATGTTCTGCAGTGGTTCATATAGGAAACAATATGCTCATGTTTCTTCTGCATGGCATTGAAAGCTGCTCCCTTGACACTTGACCTGTAATAACATGTACTTTAAAAACATCAAAACCTATGTTTTATAATGCTGCATGAAAAGTTCATGATCATAAATAAATAACTACTCAGAGGGAGAATCAGTCTGTCAGCTTATGTTGAATGTAGCAAATTGCATAGTGAAATGCTTCAAAAGTATCACATTTAACTACTTGCAGTCCGGTCCTTTCCTGACACTTTTTGTTAACATGCAACAATCCAGTATTTTTTGCTAGAATATTGCTACATAATTAGAAAGTTACATAGATACCAAACATGTCATGCTTTAAAATTGCGCACGCCCGTGCAACGGTGACAAACAACGTACACTTAACTATCCATAGGCAAAACTTTAAAAGCCTTTACAGGTTACCACTTTAGATTAATGCCCCGTACACACGGTCGGATTTTCCGACGGAAAATGTCCTATCGGACAATGTAGGCTCCATCGGAGCTGGACTTTTGAAATAAACATACTTGCCCACACATGGAGTAAAGTCTGTCATTTTGAACGTGACTCCAGGTAGACGGGACTAGCGAAGGAAGCCAATGTCGCCGCCTCGATCGGCGAGATTGACACCTTGCTAGCCCCGTCACCTGGTATGGATTTAAAGGGGAACCCCTACACCGAAAAAACGGCGTGGGGATCCCCCAAATTCCATACCAGCACGCAGCCCTGCCGGTCAGAAAAGGGGGTGGGGACGATCGAGTGTCCCCCCTCCTGAGCCGTACCAGGCCGTGTGCCCTCAACATGGGGGGGTACTTTGTCCCCATGTTGATGAGGACAAGGGCCTCTTCCCGACAACCCTGGCCGTTGGCCGTCTGCGGGCGGGGGGCTTATCAGAATCCGGGAGCCCCCTTTAAAAACACAACACAGGTTTTTAAAGTAGTTTATTAGACAGCTCCGGGGGTCTTCTTCTGACTTTGGGGGTCTTGTCCCGCTCTTCGTTTCTTCTGCCGGGCCTCCGCTATCTTCTTGCAGCTCTTTTACTAGCATTGGCCCGGTCTTCTGGTTCATCATTGTCGCTGTGGCTGCCTTCTTCTTTTCTTCTTTTGTTCTTCTTCCTTCCGATGTTGACACAACGCTCTCTCCAGTCGCAATGCCAGGGACGCGTTGCAATGGCGACTATTATAGGGGTAAGGGGCAGGGTCACCGAGTGATGTTGCATGGTGACCCCACCCCTTGTGATGTCACAGTCCCAGCATCCCCGGGACTGTGACATCATTATGGGCTGGACACTATGTGACATAACCTGGTGACCCCGCCCCCTACCCCTATATAAGTCGCCACGCAACGCGTCCCTGGCATTGCGACTGGAGAGAGAGTCGTGTCAACAAGTGTGAAAAAAAGGAAGAGCAAAGTGAAGAAAAAGATAAAAATATACTGTGCTGTAGCCCACAATGGATAGGGGGAAATGAAGTAGGGGGTAGAACAGTTGATAATTAAAGGGGTTGTAAACCTTCATGTTTTTTCACCTTGATGCATCCTATGCATTAAAGGGGAGGGCCAGCTGAAATTTTTTTTTTTAAAGTCAGCAGCTACAAACACTGTAGCTGCTGACTTTTAATAAGCACACTTACCTGTCCAGGCCGCCCGAGGCCGACCCGTCCCGTGCTTCACTGCCCGTTTGCTACAGTGCATGCGCGATTCGCGCAGCGCTTTGTGAATGGGGCACGCTGTGTTCTGGGACACACACAGTTCCCAAAAAAAATAAAATAAAACCTTACAATCACTTTAAGCTGACTTTAAAAATACTCTAAGAGACAGCTAAGGGTAAGGAAGAGAAAGCTCCATCTAAATGCAGCATATGAATATTACTTTAATAAAAAACAGTTATAAAATATCACACAATCTGTACAAGTAAAAGCTCATCAGGAATCAACAATATAGCGAACATCCTGTCCTGCAAGAATGCAAGAACCACTGTGCAAGACGATGGAACTGTCATACCAGCAGAGGGGAGCCAAGGATGGTGGATGGTATCCAGAGGCCGCTTCACGCTGGTTTGGAGTGCATCCGGAATGCACTCTCAAACGCATATAATGTCAGATGGCGGAAACGGCTCGCTGAGTACCAGGACTCTTTCCACCTTCCTTACTGCGCCCATATTACCTACTGCCAGTGTCCTCCCATATAAGAAACAGCAACAAGAGTATAAATACAAAATTATGTAAACTGAAGAAGATGAGATTTATATTTCACTGAAGAGCAGAAATCATGCCTTGTTCTCCTCTCATGATAAAATGAGGTAGTTAAGTCTTCCATCTGCATAATCTCATTGATTTGGCTGAATCACTGCTACTTTCCACAGTTGGTGGAGAGGACTATTTCTAAAGAATAAGAATACATGTTCTTACTGCATTAATTAAATGAACTAGCATTTTTTTCAGAGCAGGACCTATTGAGTTAATATTGTGTTTAGTACATCTGGGGTTCTGAACCACCTTATGAGTAATTTATTGTGCATTTCCTGAATCTTGGTGGAGATTATGAGCCAGTAAAATAATGTAATCAGTTTGTTGTTTTGTGAATCTGATGTTGAGTTCTGTCTCCCAGGCACAAACGTAGGAGGGGCAAGTCTTGGACTCCATGGGGGGAATTAAATAAAGCTGCTGTATTGCACCAAATTCATGAAGCACTTGCAATACTTTTGGTTCTTACAGTGACTCATGCACCAAATTCAAGTAGTTCTAAAATGTGCCATTTTGCATTGTGTCGCATTTAACGCATCAAATGGAAAAGTGGAGCTAATTAGTGTAGCACCCCCTAGCGTTGCTAGAGTCAGGTTTTTGTTTTTTAGTGTAGGTGAATTCATGCTTGGCTGGTAGCCAAGCCTGTGTTTTTTTCTGGGTCAGGGTTGAGTGCCTCAAGGAGGCTGGTATGATTCACAGGCAGCATCTCTGATACCTCCCCCTACTTCTGGAAACTAGAAGAAGATTCCAGAAGAATGGGAGTGGAGGGAGGAGGAGCTGTTTGGAGTATTCATGAGGGCCCTGACCAATCCCCAATACTCAGGGTCAGCCCAGCTGGGGGTGGTGGTGGACAGGTGGAAGCTTGAGATAGAGGGTTAGACTGTCAGAGGTCTTTGAGAGTAACCCACTAGTCTGGGAGGGGAGGGGGTGAACTCAGGTACGGAAGGGACCCCTCTTCAAGACACACAGGGGGATCCGGAACAGGAGGCACGGGAGCAAGGAGAGGACAGCAGGAGAACACTGCCGGTCAAATCTCCAGGGAGGGACAGCCAGGTGGACTGGTGAGTGCACAGTCAGAGGACTGAAATACATCCCTAAAGGGACTGGGTGCAAGCAGTCTGGGATGGATGCAGATTCAGCCTGGGAGGACTGTGGAGTCTTAGCCAGGAGGGCTAGTAAAAGGGGCGGCTGCAGCCAGGTAGGCTGGTAGTGCCTGAAGAGGTGGTACTGGGATCAGTAGCCACAGGAAAAGTATAGCTAAGCACTGGGACTTCTCTTCTGCTACACTACCAAAGGGGCCTGCAGACTCTGCCTGCAAAGGGCAATTACTACGGATCTAACTGAGTCTATGTTGGATCATCTATTGAATGCTAGCTGGTCCTGGGAGATGTAGTTCTACAAGCGAGATTGTGCTGGAGGTAGAAGGAGAAGTGTATATATTGTGTATATATAGTTTGTGTCCCTGAAGATTTCTTCCTGTGCTAAACAAGTGGGCATCCCATAATACCCTATCCCCTATCCAAATTCAAATCCCCTAATAAAATACAAAAACGAATCTGCCAGGAGTGATCCTAACTCCAGCGTGTGTGGAAAATTCATGTGCATGGTTGTGCGGAGTGGGAGATACCCATATACACCCGCAGGTCCTACGGGGTTAGCGCTAAATTAAGATCAACACTCTTCTGACGTACAGAGAGAAAAACTGTCTCGGACAGATTTTGCGAGTTTTTTATGTGCAGCATGAGCCAAATTCAAGTACAAGTTCTAGACAGATACCTGTATGTGAATTTGGCGTATTCTTCACCACTTTTAGAATGCATGAGAGACACTTTTGCAAAATCTGCCTGCGACAATCTTTATGAAAACCAAGGTATATCTTGCAACAGAAAGTGTGTCAAGACATGAAAAGTTCCCTCTTGGACGAGACTAGTAGATGTGACATCTGTTAACCAAAATTGGAGATAACGTAGCAGGAAGTGAGGAAGGTATGGATAATTTGAACAGTTTCCAAGCAACTTGACAAGTAGAGCTTATCAAAGGACAAGTTTACCTTTTAGGGTGGAACATGTAATGTGTTTCTTCTAGTGACAGTGAGCTGGGGATCTTTCCCGAACTTGCTGTCGCAATTTATTTAATTTTTTTTAAATGCAGCTGTGCGGGACTCCACCCACCTGGTCATGTAATTCATACACAGAGTTCTATAAAGGAGGGGAGAGGGAGGCAGTATCTCACAAAAGTGAGTACACTCTTCACATTTTTGTAAATATTTTATTATATCTTTTCAACACTGAAGAAATTACACTTTGCTACAGTGTAAAGTAGTGAGTGTACAGCTTGTATAACAGTGTACATTTTCTGTCCCCTCAAAATAACTCATCACACAGCCATTAATGTCTAAACTGCTGGCAACAAAAGTGAGTACACCCCTAAGTGAAAATGTCTAAATTGGGCCCAAAGTGTCAATATTTTGTGTGGCCACCATTATTTTCTAGCACTGCCTTAACCCTCTTGGGCATGGAGTTCACCAGAGCTTCACAGGTTGCCAATGGAGTCCTCTTCCACTCCTCCATGACAAAACCACGGAGCTGGTGGATGTTAGATACCTTGTGCTCCTCCACCTTCTGTTTGAGGAGGCCCCACAGATGCTAGGGGGTTTAGATCTGGAGACATGCTTGGCCAGTCCATCATCTTTACCCTCAGCTTTTTTAGCAAGGCAGTGGTCATCTTGGAGATGTGTTTGGGGTTATTATCATGTTGGAATACTGCCCTTCGGCCCAGTCTCTGAAGGGAGGGGATCATGCTCTGCTTTAGTATGTCACAGTACATGTTGGCATTCATGGTTTCCTCAATGAACTGTAGCTTCCCAGTGGCGGCAGAAATCGTGCAGCATCAGACCATGACACTCCCACCGCCATGCTTGACTGTAGGCAAGACACACTTGTCCTGGTTGCCGCCACACACGCTTGACACCATACTTTTATCTTGGTCTCATCAGACCACAGGACATGGTTCCAGTAATCCATGTAGTCTGTTTGTCTTCAGCAAACTGTTTGTGGGCTTTCGTGCGCATCATCTTTAGAAGAGGCTTCCTTCTGGAACGACAGCCATGCAGACCAATTTGATGCAGTGTGCGACATATGGTCTGAGAACTGACAGGCTGACCCCCCACCCCTTCAACCTCTGTAGCAATGCTGGCAGCACTCATACTTCTATTTTCCAAAGACACCCTCTGAATATGACGATGAGCACGTGCACTCAACTTCTTTGGTCGACCATGGCGAGGCCTGTTCTGAGTGGAACCTGTCCTGTTAAACCACTGTATGGTCTTGGCCACTAGGCTGCAGCTCAGTTTCAGGATCTTGGCAATCTTCCTATAGCCTAGGCCATCTTTATGTAGAGCAAAATATAATTTTTTTCAGATCTTCAGAGAGTTCTTTGCCACGAGGTGCCATGTTAAAATCCCAGTGACCAGAGTGAGTGAGAGCGATGACACCAAATTTAACACACCTGCTCCCCATTCACACCTGAGACCTTGTAACACTAACAAGTCACATGACACCGAGGAGGGAAAATGGCTAAATTTGCCCAATTTGGACATTTTCACTTAGGAGTGTACTCAGTTTTGTTGCCAATGGCTTAGATAATAATGGCTCTGTGTTGAGTTATTTTGAGGGGACAGCAAATTTACTCTGTTATACAAGCTGTACACTCACTACTTTACATTGTAGCAAAGTGTAATTTCTTCAGTGTTGTCACATTAAAAGATATAATAAAATATTTACAAAAATGTGAGGGGTGTACTCACTTTTGTGAGATGCTGTATGTGTAGTATTAGTAATACAGTTTATTGCACAGAATACATTGCATTTACAAGATATAGGCAGAACACACGCATTGGGTTAAGAAATCATCATCCTCAAAGGCTGCCACAGTCCAGTGTGGGGGTCCAGATGGCTGTGGAGGAGAGGCTGAGACACAGGAAGAGACAGCACTTAGGTGCGTCTCCCTCTCACCTCCTTTTTTGCAGTTTTCTACAGAGTCTTGGAAACACTCTGGGGATGGCTGCCACCTAAAATCATTTTTAATCTTTCATTCATGACTTTTCTCCTGGATTTTGTAACTTAACCACCTATTACAAGGACTATATACACACCTTTCATGCCACTGGGGTGCAATTGTCCATATGATGTGCACCTGGTTGTTTCTAATCTCATGAATTCACAGAGTTTTGTGAATGGAGGAACTACAAGTACTGACAGCCTTTGAGGCTTGTAGTTCTCAATGAACTACCAAGGCACTGTTGAGCACTCTAGGTTGTTCATTGTTTCATGTCTTTGTGTTACTGCCTGCCCATACAAGGTAGAAGCAGACAGCTTACACTGACAGTCTGCAGAAGTCCTGCATTGCACCTGCTGATCGTTGGTGCAATGCTTTGCAGGCTCCTAGTAAAAAAAAAAAAATGCAAATTTTTACCTGCAAATAAATGTACATTTATTTTTTTATTTTTTTTACAAAGGTGAACTTATCCTTTAGGTCAAGGGAAAATTGATCTCCATGGCAGGCCTCGTAAAGGTATTAAAGTACAAAACTTTTTCAATCTATATCCAAGGCTTAAAAGAGTA